>LR738709.1:5820651-5880589 GCA_902687465.1 Secale cereale
CCCCCCCGTGCTCGATTCCGCTGCCGCGGCCATCCCCTGCGAGCACCGCTGCTGTCGCCCGCGACCTCCTCGCCGGCTTCTGCCCGACCAACTCCGTCCGCGCTCACCCTCGCCCGCAACCGCTGGTCCCGTGCCTGCCCACGCATATGGCCGCCGCACCAAGTCACGCACGCCTACGCCTCCAATGCGCTCGCAGCCGCTGGTGCCGCCTCGACGCCCCGCGCCGTCACCCCGCTCCCGCCCCGCGGTAGTCCGACCATACCCTCCACGGCCGTGCCGTCCACCTCTAGCGACTGCCCGCTTCACCACGGCCCCGCACCGCTGTGGCCTTGTCGGCACCACGGCCCCACGCCGCCGTGGCCTTGCCGGCGCCGCGTCGGCGCCCATCCGCGCTCGCTCGCTATCGCCCGGGTTTGCCCCGACAGACAGCCTCTCCCACGCACCCGCTAACCCTCCCCCGATTGGCCCCAGGGCCACTGCCATGTGGGCCCAGTACTCAAAAATAATAATAATAATAATAAAATAATAAAATAAAATAAAATATAAAAGTTAAATTCATTATCATCATCATTAGCTTCCTCACTAATTGGTGTAGGAATCACTGGAACCAGTTTCTGTGATGTACTACTTTCCAATTCGGGAGAAGGTACAATTACCTCGTCAAGTTCCACTTTCCTCCCACTCACTTCTTTCGAGAGAAACTCCTTCTCTAGAAAGGATCCATTTTTAGCAACGAATATCTTGCCTTCGGATCTGTGATAGAAGGTGTACCCAACAGTCTCCTTTGGGTATCCTATGAAGACACATTTCTCCGACTTGGGTTCAAGCTTTTTCACATAAGCATCGCAGCCCCAAACTTTAAGAAACACCAACTTTGGTTTCTTGCCAAACCACAGTTCATAAGGCGGCGTCTCAATGGATTTAGATGGTGCCCTTATTTAACGTGAATGCAGCTATCTCTAATGCATAACCCAAAACGATAGTGGTAAATCGGTAAGAGATATCATAGATCGTACCATATCTAATAAAGTACGGTTACGACGTTCGGACACACCATTACGTTGTGGTGTTTTGGGTGGCGTGAGTTGTGAAACTATTTCACATTGTTCTAAGTGAAGGCCAAAACTCATAACTTCAAATATTCGCCTCCACGATCAGATCGTAGAAACTTTATTTTCTTGTTACGATGATTCTCTACTTCACTCTGAAATTCTATGAACTTCTCAAATGTTTCGGACTTGTGCTTCATCAAGTAGATATACCCATATCTGCTCAAATCATCAGTGAAGGTCACAAAATAACAATACCCGCCGCGAGCTTCAACACTCATCGGTCCACATACATCAGTATGTATGATTTCCAACAAATCATTTGCTCGCTCCATTGTTCTGGAGAACGGAGTTTTAGTCATCTTGCCCATGAGGCATGGTTCGCAAGCACCAAGTGATTCATAACCAAGTGATTCCAAAAGTCTATCACTATGGAGTTTCTTCATGCGCTTTACACCAATATGACCTAAACGGCAGTGCCACAAATAAGTTGCACTATCATTATTAACCTTTGCATATTTTGGCTTCAATATTATGAATATGTGTATCACTACGATCGAGATCCAACAAATTATTTTCATTGGGTGTATGACCATCGAAGGCTTTATTCATGTAAACAGAATAACAATTATTCTATGACTTTAAATGAATAACCGTATTGCAACAAACATGATCAAATCATATTCATGCTCAACGGAAATGCCAAATAACATTTATTTAGGTTCTACACTAATACCGAAAGTATAGGGAGTGTGCGATGATGATCATATCAATCTTGGAACCACTTCCAACACACATCGTCACTTCACCTTTAACTAGTCTCTATTCATTCTGCAACTCTCGTTTCGAGTTACTAATTTTAGCAACTGAACCGGTATCAAATACCCAAGGGTTGCCATGAACACTAGTAACACATCAATAATCTGTATATCAAATATACCTTTGTTCACTTTGCCATCCTTCTTATCCGCCAAGTATCTATGGTAGTTCCACTTCCAGTGGCCATTTCCTTCGCAGTAGAAGCACTTAGTTTCAGGCTTGAGTTTAGCTATGGGTTTCTTCACGGGAGTGACAACTTTCTTGTCATTATTCTTGAAGTTCCCCTTCTATCCCTTTGCCCTTTACTTGAAACAAGTGGTCTCGTTAACCATCAACACTTGATGCTCTTTCTTGATTTCTACCTTCGCCGATTTCAGCATCGCAAAGAGCTCGGGAATTACTTTTATCATCCCTTGCATATTATAGTTCATCACGAAGTTCTACTAACTTGGTGATAGTGACTAGAGAACTTTGTCAATTACTATCTTATCTGGAAGTTTAACTCCCACTTGATTCAAGCAATTGTAGTACCCAGACAATCGGAGCACATGCTCACTGGTTGAGCTATTCACCTCCATTTTGTAGGCAATGTACTGTCAGAGGTCTTATACCTCTCGACACGGGCATGAGTATGAAATACTAATTTCAACTCTTGGAACATCTCATATGCCCCGTGGCATTCAAAACATTTTTGAAGTCCCTGTTATAAGCCGTAAAGCATGGCGCACTAAACTATCAAGTAGTCATCGTACCGAGCTTTTGTCAAAACGTTCATAACGTATGCATCTGCTCCTGCAATAGGTCTGTCACCTAGCGGTGCATCAAGGACATATTTCTTCTGTGCAGCAATGAGGAAAATCCTCAGATCACGGAACAAGTCCGCATCATTGCTACTAACATTTTCAACTTAGTTTTCTCTAGGAACATATAAAAACAAATGGGGAGCTACATCGCGAGCTATTGATCTACAACATAGATATGCTAATACTACCAGGACTAAGTTCATGATAAATTAAAGTTCAATTAATCAAATTACTTAAGAACTCCCACTTATATAGACATCCCTCTAGTCATCTAGATGATCACGTGATCCAAATCAACTAAACCATGTACGATCATCATGTGAGATGGAGTAGTTTTCATTGGTGAACATCTTACGTTGATCATATCTACTATATGATTCACGCTCGACCTTTCGGTCTCCAGTGTTCCGAGGCCATATCTGCATATGCTAGGCTCGTTAAGTTTAACCCGAGTATTCTGCGTGTGCAAAACTGGCTTACACCCGTTGTATGTGAACGTAGAGCTTATCACACCCGATCATCACGTGGTGTCTCGGCACGATGAACTTTCGCAACGGTGCATACTCAGGGAGAACACTTATACCTTGAAATTTTGTAAGGTATCATCTTATAATGCTACCGCCGTATTAAGCAAAATAAGAAGCATAATAAGATAAACATCACATGCAATCAAAATATGTGACATGATATGGCCATCATCATCTTGTGCTTTTCATCTCCATCTCCAAGGCACCATCATGATCACCATCGTCACCGGAGCGACACCTTGATCTCCATCGTAGCATCGTTGTAGTCTCGCCAACTATTGCTTCCACGACTATCGCTACCGCTTAGTGATAAAGTACATCAATTACATGGCGACTGTATTTCATACAATAAAGCGACAACCATATGGCTCCTGCCAGTTGCCGATAACATTACAAAAACATGATCATCTCATACAATAACGGATAACTCATCATGTCTTGACCATATCACATCACAACATGCCCTGCAAAAACAAGTTAGACGTCCTCTACTTTGTTGTTGCAAGTTTTTCGTGGCTGCTACGGGCATAGCAAGAACCGTTCTTACCTACGCATACAAAAATCACAATGATTTTTCGTCAAGTATGTGCTGCTTTAACCTTCACAAGGACCAGGCATAGCCACACTTGATTCAGCTAAAGTGAGAGAGACAGACAACCGTCAGTCACCTTTATGCAACGAGTGCTCGTAACGGTGAAACCAGTCTCGTGTAATGTCGGTCTGGGCCTCTTCATCTCACAATACCGTCGAAACAAAGTATGACATGCTGGTAAGGAGTATGACTATTATCGCCCACAACTCATTGTGTTCTACTCGTGCATATCATCTACGCATAGACCTGGCTCATGATGCCACTGTTGGGGAACGTAGTATTTCAAAAAAAATCCTACGATCACGCAAGATCTATCTACGAGATGCATAGCAACGAGAGGGGAGAGTGTGTCTACATACCCTCGTAGACCGAAAGCGGAAGCGTCTAGTGACGCGGTTGATGTAGTCGAACTTCTTCGCGATCCAACCGATCAAGCACCGAACGTACGGCACCTCCGCGTTCAGCACACGTTCAGCTTAATGACATCCCACGAGCTCTTGATCCAATTGAACTGCGCGGGAGAGTTTCGTCAACACGACGGCGTGGTGACGGAGATGATGAAGCTACCGGTGTAGGGCTTCGCCTAAGCACTGCAACGGTATGACCGAGGTGTGTTTCTGTGGAGGGGGCACCGCACACGGCTAGAACAATGTTTCTTGTGTGTCTTTGGGTGCCCATGCCCCCGTATATAAAGGAGCAAGGGGGGAGGTGCGGCTGGCCTTCTAAGGCGCGCCAGGAGTAGGATTCCTACTCCAAGTAGGAATAGGAATCCCCTTTCCTATTCCTACTAGGAGTAGGAAAGGAAGGGGGAGAGGAGAAGGAAAGGAGAGGTGACCCCCCCCTTTTTCTAGTCCAACTAGGAACCCTAGGGGGTGCGGCCAGCCCTATGGGCTGCCCCTCTCTTTCCCTCATAGGCCCACTATGGCCCATACTCCGTCGGGGGGGTTCCGGTAACCCCCTCCGGCACTCCGGTTAAGCCGAAACTTTTCTGGAACACTTCCAGTGTCCGAATATAACCGTCAATATATCAATCTTTACGTCTCAGACATTCCGAGACTCTTCGTCATGTCGGTGATCTCATTCGGGACTCCGAACTACCTTCAGTACATCAAAACTCATAATACCGATCGTCATCAAACGTTGAGCGTGCGGACCCTATGGGTTCGAGAACTATGTGGACATGAACGAGACTCATCTCCGGTCAATAACCAATAGCGGAATGATACGTCCAAAACGTATCTATAATTTCTGCTTGCTCCATGCCTCTTTTGTGTGATATTGCTATGATATTTATACACTTCCATACACTTTTGATCATATTTGGACTAACCTATTAACTCAGTGCACCCCAGTGCCAGTTTCTGTTTTCTGCTGTTTTTGTATTTCAGGTTTTCCCATTACGTAAACTGCCAGAAAAATTCCGGGAAAAATATATAAAAAATCAGTGTTCCGGAAGCTTCCATGCGGCCAAAGTAGGGCCGGAGGGGGGCCACCAGGGCTCCAGGCGCCCTGGACACGCGGCCCCCCTCCAGGCCGCGCCGGGGGGGTGCCTGGCCCCCCCTTAGCTCCCCTGGCGACCCCCTTTGGCTTATATTTACACCGCGTCCCAGAAACCCTGATTCCGGACCCCTTTTCTCCAGAAGCAATTCCGATCTCCGTCGCCATCGCCATCAAGCTTCGGGGGACCAGAATTCCTGTGCCGGCTGTTGGGGATCGTAGCAGAAAATCAAAATTTTTCCTACGCATCACCAAGATCTATCTATGGAGTAATCTAGCAACGAGCATAAAGGGGAGTGCATCTACATACCCTTGTAGATCGCGAGCGGAAGCGTTCAAGAGAACGGGGATGATGGAGTCGTACTCGTCGTGATCCAAATCACCGATGATCCTAGCGCCGAACGGACGGCACCTCCGTGTTCAACACACGTACGGAGCGGGGACGTCTCCTCCTTCTTGATCCAGCAAGGGGGGAGGAGAGGTTGATGGAGATCCAGCAGCACGACGGCGTGGTGGTGGAAGTAGCGGGATTCCAGCAGGGCTTCGCCAAGCGCTGCGGGAGGAGGGAGATGTGTCACGGGAGGGAGAGGGAGGCGCCAGGGCTTGGGATGCGGCTCCCATGCGCCTCCCCACTATATATAGGGGTGGAGGGGGCTGGTTTCTTGCCCTCCAAGTCCATTGGGGCGTTGGCAAAGGTGGGGGAAAGAAATCCCATCATTTCCTTTCCCCACCGATTGTTATCCCCCCTTTTTAGGGATCTTGATCTTATCCCTTCGGGATATGATCTTATTCCTTCTAAGGGGGGATCTTGGTGCGCCTTGACCAGGGGTGTGGGGCCTTGCCCCCACTACCCACGTTCATGTGGGTCCCCCCATGCAGGTGGGCCCCACTTCGGAACCTTCTAGAACCTTCCCGGTACAATACCGAAAAATCCCGAACATTTTCCGGTGGCCAAAATAGGACTTCCTATATATAAATCTTTACCTCCGGACCATTCCGGAACTCCTCGTGACGTCCGGGATCTCATCCGGGACTCCGAACAACTTTCGGGTTTCCGCATACTTATATCTCTACAACCCTAGCATCACCGAACCTTAAGTGTGTAGACCCTACGGGTTCGGGAGACACGCAGACATGACCGAGACGACTCTCTGGTCAATAACCAACAGCGGGATCTGGATACCCATGTTGGCTCCCACATGCTCCACGATGATCTCATCGGATGAACCACGATGTCAAGGATTCAATCAACCCCGTATACAATTCCCTTTGTCTATCGGTATAGCACTTGCCCGAGATTCGATCGTCGGTATACCGATACCTTGCTCAATCTCGTTACCGGCAAGTCTCTTTACTCGTTCCGCAACACATCATCCCGTGATCAACTCCTTGATCACATATTGTGCACATTATGATGATGTCCTACCGAGTGGGCCCAGAGATACCTCTCCGTCATACGGAGTGACAAATCCCAGTCTCGATTCGTGCCAACCCAACAGACACTTTCGGAGATACCTGTAGTGCACCTTTATAGCCACCCAGTTACGTTGTGACGTTTGGTACACCCAAAGCATTCCTACGGTATCCGGGAGTTGCACAATCTCATGGTCTAAGGAAAATATACTTGACATATAGAAAAGCTTTAGCATACGAACTACACGATCTGTGCTAGGCTTAGGATCGGGTCTTGTCCATCACATCATTCTCCTAATGATGTGATCCCGTTATCAACGACATCCAATGTCCATGGTCAGGAAACCGTAACCATCTATTGATCAACGAGCTAGTCATCTAGAGGCTTACTAGGGACATGGTGTTTGTCTATGTATCCACACATGTATCTGAGTTTCCTATCAATACAATTCTAGCATGGATAATAAACAATTATCATGAACAAGGAAATATAATAATAACCAATTTATTATTGCCTCTAGGGCATATTTCCAACAGTCTCCCACTTGCACTAGAGTCAATAATCTAGTTCACATCGCCATGTGATTAACACTCATAGGTCACATCGCCATGTGACTAACATCCAAAGAGTTCACTAGAGTCAGTAATCTAGTTCACATCAATATGTGATTAATACTCAATGAGTTCTGGGTTTGATCATGTTGTGCTCGTGAGAGAGGTTGTAGTCAACGGGTCTGCAACATTCAGATCCCTATGTACTTCGCAAAACTTTATGTCATATCGTAGATGCTGCTACCACGTTCCACTTGGAGCTATTCCAAACTGTTGCTCCATTATACGTATCCGGTATCTCTACCCCGAGTTATCCGGATAGGTGTAAAGCTTGTATCGACGTGACTCTTTACGTCGAACTCTTTATCACCTCCATAACCGAGAAACATTTCCTTATTCCTCTAAGGATAATTTTGACCACTATCTAGTGATCCACTCCTGGATCACCTTTGTACCCTCTTGCCAGACATGTGGCAAGGCACACATCAGGTGCGGTACTTAGCATGGCATACCGTATAGAGCCTATGACAAAAGCATAGGGGACGACCTTCGTCCTTCCTCTTCCTTCTGCCGTGGTCAAGCTTTGAGTCTTACTCAACTTCACACCTTACAAATCACGCAAGAACTCCTTCTTTGACTGATCTATTTTGAACTCCTTCAAAAACATGCCAAGGTGTGTGTTCTTTTGAAAGTATCATCAGGCGTCTTGATCTATCTCTATAGATCTTGATGCCCAATATGTAAGCAGCTTTATCCAGGTATTCCTTTGAAAAACACCTTTCAAACAACCCTTTATGCTTTCCAGAAATTCTACATCATTTCGAATCAACAATATGTCATTCACATATACTTATCAGAAATGTTGTAGTGCTCCCACTCACTTTATTGTAAATACAAGTTTCTAACAAACTTTGTATACCCAAAAACTTTGATCACTCCATCAAAGCATATATTCCGACTCCGAGATGCTTGCTCTAGTCCATAGAAGGATCGCTGGAGCTAGCATATCTTTTAGCATCCTTAGGATCGACAAAACCTTTCTGATTGTATCATATACAACCTTTCCTTACGAAAACTGGTAAGGAAACTTGTTTTGTCATCCATCTGCCAGATTTCATAAATGCAGCTAATGCTAACATGATTCCGACGGACTTAAGCATCGCTACGGGTGAGAAAATCTCATCGTAGTCAACTCCTTGAACTTGTGGAAAACTCTTCGCCACAAGTCGAGCTTCATAGACGGTGACATTACCGTCCACGTCCGTCTTCTTCTTAAAGATCCAGTTATCTCAATGGCTTGCCAATCATCGGGCAAGTCCACCGAAGTCCATACTTTGTTTTGATACATGGATCCTATCTCGGATTTATCGGCTTCTAACCATTTGTCGGAATATGGGCCCACCATCGCTTCTCCATAGTTCGTAGGTTCATTGTTGTCCAACAACATGACATCTAAGACAGGATCACCGTACCACTCAGGAGTAGTACTTATCCTTGTCGACCTACGAGGTTTGATAGCAACTTGATCCGAAACTTCATGATCACTATCATTAGTTTCCTCTTCAACTGTCGTAGGTTCCACAGAAACATCTTTCCGTGTTGCACTACTCTCCGGTTGAAGTGAGGGTTCGACAACCTCATCAAGTTCTATCTTCCTCCCACTCAAATCTTTCGAGAGAAACTCCTTCTCGAGAAAGGACCCGTTCTTAGCGACAAACATTTTTGTCCTTGGATCTGAGATAGAAGGTATACCCAACCGTTACCAGTGGGTATTCCATGAAGATGTATTTGTCCGCTTTGGGTTCGAGCTTTTCTCGGCTGAAGCCATAAGCATCGCAGCCCCAAACATTAAGAAAACGACAACTTTGGTTTCTTGCCAAACCATACGACGTCGTCTCAACGGACTTAGATGGTGCCCTATCTAAAGTGAATGCAGCTGTCTCTAATGCATAACCTCAAAATAACAGCAGTAGATCGGTAAGATACATCATAGATCGCACCATATCTCATAAGGTTCGATTACGATGTCCGGACACACCATTACGCTGTGGTGTTCCAGGGGGCTTCAACTGCGAAACAATTCCACAATGTCTTAAGTGATTGCCAAACTCATAATTCAGATAATATCCCCTTGATCAGATCGTAGGAACATGATCTTCTTGTTATGATGATTCTTAATCTTCACTCTGAAATTGTTTGAACCTTTCAAACGTTTCAGACTTTTGCTTCATTAAGCAAATATACCCATATCTACTCAAATCGTCAGTGAAGATGAGAAAATAACGATATCCACCACACGCCTTAATTCTCATTGGATCACATACATCAGCATGTATGATTTCCAACAAGTCACTTGCCCGTTTCATTGTACCTGAAAACGGGATCTCAGTCATCCTGCCCATGAGGCATGGCTCGCATGTGTCAAGCGATTCAAAATCAAGTGACTCAAAACATCCATCAGCATGGAGTTTCTTCATGCATTCTATGCCAAAATGACCTAAGCGGCAGTGCCACAAGAAAGTGGTACTATCATCATTAACTCTACATCTTTTGGCATTAATATTATCATCATGTGTATTACTATGATCGAGATTCAACAAACCATTGGGTGCATGACCATAAAGGTATTATTCATGTAAACATAATAACCATTATTCTCTGACTTAAATGAATAACCGTATTGCAATGAACATGATCTGATCATATTCATGCTCAACGTAGACACCCGATAACATTTATCTAGGTTCAACACTAATCTCGAAAATAGAGGGAGTGTGCGATGGTGATCTTATCAACCTTGGAAACACTTCCAACACACATCGTCACCTCACCCTTAGCTAGTCTCCGTTCAGTCCGTAGCTTTTGCTTCAAGTCACTAATAATAGCAACTGAACCGGTATCCAATACCCAGGTGCTACAAGGAGTACTAGTAAGGTACACATCAATAACAATATACTTTGTTGAAGTTTCCAGCTATCATATCTACCATGTATTTGGGGTAGTTCCGCTATCATGTGACCGTTCCCCGTACAATAGAAGCACTTAGTCTCGAGGTTTGGGTTTAACCATGGGTTCCTTCATCAGAGCGACAACTGGTTTGCCATTTATGAAGTTTCCCTTCTAGCCCTTACCCCTTTTGAAACCAGTGGTCTTGTTAAACCATCAACACTTGATGCTCCTTCTTGATTTCTACTTTGGCGGTACTAAGAACCGCTAACAGCACCGGGATCATCTCCATCCTTTGCATGTCATAGTTCATCACGAAGTTCTAGTAGCTTGGTGATAGTGTCTAGAGAATTCCGTCAACCACTATCTCATCTGGAAGATTAACTCCCACTTGGTTCAAGTGATTTTAGCACCCAGACATTCTGAGCACACGCTCACTAGTTGAGCTATTCCCCTCCGTCTTTTTGGCAAAAGAACTTGTGAGAGGTCTCATACCTCTCAACACGGGCATGAGCCTGAAATCCCAATTTCAGCTCTCAGAACATCTCATATGTTCTATGACGTTTAAAACGTCATTGGAATCCCGATTCTAAGCCGTAAAGTATGGTGCACTAAACTATGAAGTAGTCATCAGGACGTGTCTCTCAGGTGTTCACAACATCCACAGACAACGTTGTAGGGGTTTGCACATCGAGCGGTGCATCAAAGACGTAAGCTTTCTGTGCAGCAGTGAGGACACTCCTCGGACTACGGACCCAGTCCGCATCCTTGCTTACAATATCTTTCAACTTAGTCTTTCTCTAGGATCGTATTAAACAGGGAGCTACAACGCAGTTATTGGTCTATAACATAATTTGCAAAGACAACTTAGACTATTGTTCATGACAATGAAGTTCATCTAATGAACTCCCACTCAGATAGACATCTCTCTAGTTATCTAAGTGATACATGATCCGAATCGACTAGGCCGTGTCCGACATCACGTGAGACGGACTAGTCATCAACGGTGAACATCTTCATGTTGATCGTATCTTCTATACGACTCATGTTCGACCTTTCGGTCTTCCGTGTTCCGAGGCCATGTCTGTACATGCTAGGCTCGTCAAGTCAACCCTAAGTGTATCGCGTGTGTAAATCTGTCTTACACCCGTTGTATGCGAACGTTAGAACCTATCACACCCGATCATCACGTGGTGCTTCGGGACAACGAACCTTAGCAACGGTGCACAGTTAGGGGGAACACAATTCTTGAAATTTTAGTGAGAGATCATCTTATTCACTACCGTCGTTCTAAGCAAATAAGATGTAAAACATGATAAACATCACATGCAATCAAATAGTGACATGATATGGCCAATATCATTTTGCTCCTTTTGATCTTCATCTTCGGGGCTCCATGATCATCATTGTCACCGGCATGACACCATGATCTCCATCATCATGATCTCCATGAAGTCGTCTCGCCAAACATTACTTCTACTACTATGGCTAACGTTTAGCAATAAAGTAAAGTAATTACATGGCGTTATTCAGTGACATGCAGGTCATACAATAAATAAGACAACTCCTATGGCTCCTGCCGGTTGTCATTCTCATCGACATGCAAGTCGTGATTCCTATTACAAGAACATGATCAATCTCATACATCACATATATATCATTCATCACATCCTTTTGGCCATATCACATCACACGGCACATGCTGCAAGAACAAGTTAGACGTCCTCTAATTGTTGTTGCAAGTTTTTACGTGGCTGCTATAGGTTTCTAGCAAGAACGTTTCTTACCTACGCCAAAACCACAACGTGATATGCCAATTTCTATTTACCCTTCATAAGGACCCTTTTCATCGAATCCGATCCGACTAAAGTGGGAGAGACAGACACCCGCTAGCCACCTTATGCAACTAGTGCATGTCAGTCGGTGGAACCTGTCTCACGTAAGAGTACGTGTAAGGTCGGTCCGGGCCGCTTCATCCCACGATGCCGCCGAATCAAGATAAGACTAGTAACGGCAAGAGAATTGACATGATCTACGCCCACAACTACTTTGTGTTATACTCGTGCAAGATACTACGCATAGACCTAGCTCATGATGCCACTGTTGGGGATCGTAGCAGAAAATCAAAATTTTTCCTACGCATCACCAAGATCTATCTATGGAGTAATCTAGCAACGAGCATAAAGGGGAGTGCATCTACATACCCTTGTAGATCGCGAGCGGAAGCGTTCAAGAGAACGGGGATGATGGAGTCGTACTCGTCGTGATCCAAATCACCGATGATCCTAGCGCCGAACGGACGGCACCTCCGTGTTCAACACACGTACGGAGCGGGGACGTCTCCTCCTTCTTGATCCAGCAAGGGGGGAGGAGAGGTTGATGGAGATCCAGCAGCACGACGGCGTGGTGGTGGAAGTAGCGGGATTCCAGCAGGGCTTCGCCAAGCGCTGCGGGAGGAGGGAGATGTGTCACGGGAGGGAGAGGGAGGCGCCAGGGCTTGGGGTGCGGCTCCCATGCGCCTCCCCACTATATATAGGGGTGGAGGGGGCTGGTTTCTTGCCCTCCAAGTCCATTGGGGCGTTGGCAAAGGTGGGGGGAAAGAAATCCCATCATTTCCTTTCCCCACCGATTGTTATCCCCCCTTTTTAGGGATCTTGATCTTATCCCTTCGGGATATGATCTTATTCCTTCTAAGGGGGGATCTTGGTGCGCCTTGACCAGGGGTGTGGGGCCTTGCCCCCACTACCCACGTTCATGTGGGTCCCCCCATGCAGGTGGGCCCCACTTCGGAACCTTCTAGAACCTTCCCGGTACAATACCGAAAAATCCCGAACATTTTCCGGTGGCCAAAATAGGACTTCCTATATATAAATCTTTACCTCCGGACCATTCCGGAACTCCTCGTGACGTCCGGGATCTCATCCGGGACTCCGAACAACTTTCGGGTTTCCGCATACTTATATCTCTACAAACCTAGCGTCACCGAACCTTAAGTGTGTAGACCCTACGGGTTCGGGAGACACGCAGACATGACCGAGACGACTCTCCGGTCAATAACCAACAGCGGGATCTGGATACCCATGTTGGCTCCCACATGTTCCACGATGATCTCATCGGATGAACCACGATGTCAAGGATTCAATCAATCCCGTATACGATTCCCTTTGTCTATCGGTATAGCACTTGCCCGAGATTCGATCGTCGGTATACCGATACCTTGCTCAATCTCGTTACCGGCAAGTCTCTTTACTCGTTCCGTAACACATCATCCCGTGATCAACTCCTTGATCACATTGTGCACATTATGATGATGTCCTACCGAGTGGGCCCAGAGATACCTCTCCGTCATACGGAGTGACAAATCCCAGTCTCAATTCGTGCCAACCCAAAAGACACTTTCGGAGATACCTGTAGTGCACCTTTATAGCCACCCAGTTACGTTGTGACGTTTGGTACACCCAAAGCATTCCTACGGTATCCGGGAGTTGCACAATCTCATGGTCTAAGGAAAAGATACTTGACATACAGAAAAGCTTTAGCATACGAACTACACGATCTGTGCTAGGCTTAGGATTGGGTCTTGTCCATCACATCATTCTCCTAATGATGTGATCCCGTTATCAACGACATCCAATGTCCATGGTCAGGAAACCGTAACCATCTATTGATCAACGAGCTAGTCATCTAGAGGCTTACTAGGGACATGGTGTTTGTCTATGTATCCACACATGTATCTGAGTTTCCTATCAATACAATTCTAGCATGGATAATAAACAATTATCATGAACAAGGAAATATAATAATAACCAATTTATTATTGCCTCTAGGGCATATTTCCAACACCGGCACCCTGCCGGGACGGGGAAGTGCCCCCGGATTCATCTCCATCGACGTTGATTCCTCCCTCCATGATGCGGGAGTAGTTCCTCCTCGGGGCTGAGGTTTCTACCAGTAGCTATGTGGGTATCTCTCTCTCCCATGATGTGATCTTCGTTGTGATCATAGGCTATGTTAATCTAGGGTGATCCCATGATATTTCCCCTTCCTCTATGTATTGGATTGATGTACTCACTTGTCTTTATCTAGTATAATCCCCGAGACCAAGGTGACAGCGGTCTATTGGACATGGATTAGAAAAATATTTTCATGAGTGATTTCCTCTCTTGTGTGTTGATTGAAGTGAGAGTCTCTTGGTGCTTGTCTTTGACTATCCTTTAGATATGTTGTGGTGATTGTGGGACTCTCTTTGGATGGCCGCGGTGACATTGGGAAATCCTTAGATTGAGAACTACGAACTTTGAGGTGTGCTTTTGTAGCCCTACATAATTCTCGTCCTCTCTTGACCACGAAGGAATGACCTCCGGGTGCGTCCCCATTGCATGTTTTATGGGAAATTGATACGTCCAAAACGTATCTATAATTTCTGCTTGCTCCATGCCACTTTTGGGTGATATTGCTATGATATTCATACACTTCCATACACTTTTGATCATATTTGGACTAACTTACTAATCCAGTGCACCCCAGTGCCAGTTTCTGTTTTCGGCTGTTTTTGTATTTCAGGTTTTCACGTTTGGAGAACTGCCCAGAAAAATCCAGAAAAATTATATAAAAAATCAGTGATCCGGAAACAACACTGCGTCCGAAGGGCAGCCTGGGGGGGGCACAGGGGCTCCAGGCGCCCTGTGGGCGCGCCCCCCCCCCTGGGCCGCGCCCTACTTTGGCATATATTTAAAGGACCCTCCGAAACCCTCAGAACAGAAACTCTTTTTCGCGATCCCATCTCTGTTCCGCCGCCGCCGCCGCTTCCAAGATCGGGAGCACCAGGAGAACTCTTCCCGGCACCCTGCCGGAGGGGAGGATCACCACCGGGAGCTTCTCCACCACCATGGACGCCTCCCGGATGACTCGTGAGTAGTCTCCCTTGGACCATGAGTCCATGACCAGTAGCTATGTGATGTTCTCCTTCCGTTCTTGTGCTTCACTAATTAGTCCTCGTGAGCTGCCCTACATGATCGAGGCACCTATGTAATCCTTATGCTGTTGCTATGTTGAGTTTGCTGGGATCCGATGGATTATGAGATTATGTTCAGATTGATCTTGAGTAATATATTTGATTCACCTCTTTTATATTTTAGTTCATAAGTAATTCTTGCATGTTCTCCGTTGTTATTTATTGCTTTGGCCGAGTAGTAGGTAGTGACTCCAAGAGGGAACGTTATGCTCGATTGTGGGTTCATGCCCCTCGATGACTAGCTTGAGTGACAGAAACATGAGTCTAGGTGATGTGATGTTGCCACAAGGGGGAAAACAACGGTGCTTGTGCCTGCGGGTGCAAGGATTGTTTACTTTACGCAAAGTTATTTTAATGCAGTTGTCTGTTGCATTGAGTTTACACTATGGGTGGGACTCGCAACTTAATACCAGCGAGATGTTCTGGATAGATATCTCAAGGTGGATGATTAGTAGTAGATATTGATGGATTTCGGTCTACTTACTTTGGCGTACCGCCCATGCTTTGAACCTCAACCTTTCTTGCAATGTAGTCAGCATTGGTTTGCGTTCGTGGTCCTGTCAATTGCCCAGCTGTAATTTGTTTACCTCACATAGCTATTTTATCGTCTTTTGGGAGAGAGACATCACTAGTGAACATCATGAGACTCCGGTCCATATTACCATCATTGATCACATCCACTATTTACTTTTCGCTATTTTATTTACTATTGCAAAACACTATCTATCACTACTATCATATTGCTTTTAACCCTTTGTGAACTACAAGGCCGGAGAGATTGACAACCTCTCTGTACTCGTTGGGAGCAAAGTTATTTGTATCTGTGTGCAGGTCCACGTTGATTGCTAATTTCGCCGTTAGCAGTTGACACCTACCTGTTGAACCTAGGAGTCTCTGGGGATTCGATCCTTGGCATCTTTGCTAGGGGAAAACACTTCTACTTACTACATCTTACACCTTCCACTTGGGGTAACCAACGAGGGGTTCGAGGCCCATCAAGGAGTATTTTCTGGCGCCGTTGCCGGGGACTCCACTCTTCAGGATAGGGGAGTTGCATGCTATTTTTTACCTTTGCTTTTTAGTCTTGTTAGTTTACCTTTCATAGTTGCTTTAGTACCTTTTTATCGAAAATCACAAAAATAGTTATCTTGCTTGCTTGCTACTATGGGTTCTACCAAAAACACTAAATGGGAGGAGTACACCCCTACTTCCATTGCCCCACTTATCTCTGACGGGGTTTATAAAAAAGATAAACCTTGTGATTACACTAGTTATGACGGAGAGTTTATGCCCATGGCATGGCTTCCCGAAACTTGGGAAGATGTTCAAACTCTTATAATAGAGAGCGAATTAAACAAAGAGGATGACACTACAATTCTGCCCACTAATGATAAAATTGATTTTGATAATTGTAGTATTTCAGAAGTTGTCACATTTCTACAAGGAATGGCTAAGGATCCCAACACTAGCACGCTTAATCTTGCCTTCACAGAGCATATCACTAATGCTCTCATCAAAGCTAGGGAGGAAAAACTTAGAGTAGAAGCCTCCATACCTAGAAAGCTAGGAGATGGTTGGGATTCTATGATTAAAATTAAGATAAACAATTTCTCATGCTTTGCTTTATGTGATATTGTAGCTAATACTTCTATTATGCCCAAAAGACTATATGATATGCTTAAATTGAAACCTTTTGATTCTTGTTCTTTTGGTAATGTTCTCGTTGATTCCTCCATAAAGAAACCTTTGGGGAGGATCGACGATGTTCTTATTATTGTCAATGATAATTATGTGCCCGTTGATTTCACTATTATGGATATTGACTGTGATCCTTCTTGTCCAATTATTTTGGGACGTCCCTTTTTGCGCACCGTTGGTGCTGTCATTGACATGAAAGAGGTTAATATAAAATTTCAGTTTCCTCTCAAGAAAGGGATGGAACACTTCCCTCGTAAGAAGGTCAAGTTACCTTTTGAGTCCGTTGTACGGGCTAGCTATTCTTTTACGTTTGATAAAACTTGATCTATGCATTATGCCTAGCTTAAAGGCATAAAAGAAAGCGCTTTTGGGAGGCAGCCCACATGAATAAATTTTTTGCTTTTGTTGTGTCTTGATGTTGTTTACTGCTTTTGCATCATCATTGTATCTTTGCTTTTCATATTTGTGCCAAGTATAGCCTCTGATTGCTAGAAAGTTCAAAAGTTGTGAGGTGCTGTCGAGGAAACAGATTCTGTCCTTGGATAGAAAAATTCGTATAAAATCACCAGTTCATCTTTTTGGTCTGAATTGTTTCGACAGCGTTCTCTATATAATTGTCTTTCGTGCGTCAGTTCTGAGTTTTTTTATTTGAGTTGCAGAAGTATCCCGAACAGATCAATTACTGCCTGCTGTTCTGTTTTTCACAGATTCTGTCCTGTTTTGCCTTACCTTCACTTTGCAAATTAAGAACTTGCTTTTTCTTTGCAAAAACCTTTTGGCAATCTTGAGAAACAGTAGAACTTCAAGAATATCCTTATTTCCAGCAAGGTATAATTATTTTATTAAGGGTACTAACCTCGCTAATCAGATTATGATGAGTTGTGCATGAAGGGAGTTTTCAAGTGTGCGAGGGAAGATGATAAAAAGATTCAGGAGTGTCAAGCGCTCAAGCTTGGGGATGCCCCCGTGCACCACCAAGAAATATTCAAGGAGACTCAAGCGTCTAAGCTTGGGGATGCCCCCCCGTGCATCCCCTTCTCCATCAACATTATCAGTTCGTCTTTCGTTCCGCTATATTTTTATCACTTCATGTGTTATGTGCTATGCTTGGAGCGTCTTGCTTTTAGTTTTCCTTTTTAGTTTTTCATAACGAGTCGGAACCCAGCATTCCTTTATGTGGGAGAGAAACACGCTCCACCTCTACCTAGAACATTACATAGAATTTTCATGTCTATCTATGCTGTGTGTGTTCTTTGTCTTTTAAATAGCTACTATCGTGCTTTGCTCTTAGTATTCATGCTTATCTTTTCAAGAGCTTTTATTTAGTTGGTTGCTTGAACTCTCTTTAATTACCATGCTCACCGTATTAAGAGAGTTTGCTTCCGTTGCATTGGTTAATGTGTCTATGATAAAGATGCTACTTTCATGATGGTGCTTAGTAGTTCAGGTTTTCTTATGGTTAATCTCAAATAGCTGGGGGGTTCCCAATGTGTCATTGGAGTACCAACTTGGTTTGTTTGCCTATGATGTGGTATGGTTTAGTAATATCTTTCTTCGAGAATTTATTTTGATTGACTTGGCGTATGCTCACGCATATTCAAGACTGTAAAGAAAGTCTGTCAAGCCTTGATGATTTTTTGTTTCTGAGTAGCGATATAACTACCATGCCTGATTCAATATTGCTTTGTCGCTCTGCATGATTATGACCGTCATTGCTCTCTTAGTTGGTCGCTCCCAGTCTTTTGCTAACCTCCACCTGCGCTAAGCAAATTAACCATGCAATACATAGCTCATGGGAAAGTAGCCTAAGAACTATTGTGGTAAAGAATATGTTGCCTATGTATCTTATTTCTTATGAGTTGCTTGCTGAGCGGTAACCATGTTTCTGGGGACGCCATCAACTGTCACACTTTTGTTGAATATCATGTGAGTTGCTATGCATGTTCGTCTTGTCTGAAGTAAGGGTGATTTACCGTGGGTTGAATTAATATGCATATTGTTAGAGAAGAAATTGGGCCGCCAACCAAAGCCATGCATCATGGTGGAAGTTTTAGCTTGGACCTTAATCCTCAATCTCTCATGAGAATATGCTTATGCATTAAAGAGGAGTCCATCATCTATTTTCTATGTTGTCCCGGTATGGATGTCCTCAAGTTGAGATTTATCAAAAACGAGAAATCAAATGCGATCTATCTCCTTGGACCTTTGTACAGGTGGCATAGAGGTACCCCTTTGTGACACTTGGTTAAAACATATGCAATGCAATGATAACCCATGGGGATCCGAGCTAATTAGGACAAGGAGCGAGCACTATTGGTATTCGATGCATGAGGCTTGCAACTTACAGGATGTTTTATGCATGACACATATGAAGTACTACTACCGTTGACACAATTGCTTCCATGTTTCAAAATAAAAAGCTCTAGCACTTCAAGCACCAACTACTGAGAGCATTATTGTCATTCTGAGTGTAATGTGCATTGTCCCAAAGTAGCATTGTCTTTTGCATGATTGTGATATCGTTTATTCTGAAATGATTGTATCTAGTCATCACTTAAACCTTGAAGGTGCCCCTGCACTTATGTTTTGCATCACTAAAGGGGGCAAGCTAGATATCACTTGATCATATTTGCACATCATGTTCATTGCAAATCTTTTTGATATTTTAGTTTCATGTTGTAAAACTTTCAGTCATTTGTGATTTTCTCTTGAGACAACTTAGTTACTTTAGAATCATTGTCTCAGTAAGCTTTTGTCATATGACTATGAGAAAGTCCTATATGGTTAATAGCATGTCACCACAGAAATTATTCTTGTTATCATTTACCTACTCGAGGACGAGCAGGAATTAAGCTTGGGGATGTTGATACGTCCAAAACGTATCTATAATTTCTGCTTGCTCCATGCCACTTTTGGGTGATATTGCTATGATATTCATACACTTCCATACACTTTTGATCATATTTGGACTAACTTACTAATCCAGTGCACCCCAGTGCCAGTTTCTGTTTTCGGCTGTTTTTGTATTTCAGGTTTTCACGTTTCGAGAACTGCCCAGAAAAATCCAGAAAAATTATATAAAAAATCAGCGATACGGAAACAACACTGCGTCCGAAGGGCAGCCTGGTGTGGGCCACAGGGGCTCCAGGCGCCCTGTGGGCGCCCCCCCCCTGGGCCGCGCCGGGGGGGCGCCTGGGCCCCCCGAGGCTCCCCCGGTGCCCTACTTTGGCATATATTTAAAGGGTTCCCCGAAACCCTCAGAACAGGACTTCTTTTCGTGATCCCATCTCTGTTCCGCCGCCGCCGCCGCTTCCAAGATCGGGAGCACCAGGAGAACTCTTCCCGGCACCCTGCCGGAGGGGAGGATCACCACCGGGAGCTTCTCCACCACCATGGACGCCTCCCGGATGACTCGTGAGTAGTCTCCCTTGGACCATGAGTCCATGACCAGTAGCTATGTGATGTTCTCCTCCCGTTCTTGTGCTTCACTAATTAGTCCTCGTGAGCTGCCCTACATGATCGAGGCACCTATGTAATCCTTATGATGTTGCTATGTTGAGTTTGCTGGGATCTGATGGATTATGAGATTATGTTCAGATTGATCTTGAGTAATATATTTGATTCACCTCTTTTATATTTTAGTTCATAAGTAATTCTTGCATGTTCTCCGTTGTTATTTATTGCTTTGGCCGAGTAAAAGGTAGTGACTCCAAGAGGGAACGTTATGCTCGATTGTGGGTTCATGCCCCTCGATGACTAGCTTGAGTGACAGAAACATGAGTCTAGGGGATGTGCTGTTGCCACAAGGGGGAAAACAACGGTGCTTGTGCCCGCGGGTGCAAGGATTGTTTACTTTACGCAAAGTTCTTTTAATGCAGTTGTCTGTTGCATTGAGTTTACACTATGGGTGGGACTCGCAACTTAATACCAGCGAGATGTTCTGGATAGATATCTCAAGGTGGATGATTAGTAGTAGATATTGATGGATTTCGGTCTACTTACTTTGGCGTACCGCCCATGCTTTGAACCTCAACCTTTCTTGCAATGTAGTCAGCATTGGTTTGCGCACATGGTCCTGTCAATTGCCCAGCTGTAGTTCGTTTACCTCACATAGCTGTTTTATCGTCTTTTGGGAGAGAGACATCACTAGTGAACATCATGAGACTCCGGTCCATATTACCATCATTGATCACATCCGCTATTTACTTTTCTCTTTTATATACTATTGCAGCAATATATCTATCACTACTATCATTTGCGTTTAACCCTTTGTAAACTTCAAGGCCGGAGGGATTGACAACCTCTCTGTACTCGTTGGGAGCAAAGTTATTTGTATCTGTGTGCAGGTCCACGTTGATTGCTAATATCTGGCGCCGTTAGCAGTTGACACCTTCTTGTTGAACCTAGGAGTCTCTGGGGATTCGATCCTTGGTATCTTTGCCAAGGGAAAAACTTCCGCAACACTACATCTCACACCTTCCACTTGGGGTAACCAACGAGGGGCGAGAAGCCTAGCAAGAGTTTTTCTGGCGCCGTTGCCGTGGACTCCACTCTTCAGGATAGGGGAGTTGCACGCTATCTTTTACCTTTGCTTTTTAGTCTTGTTAGTTTACCTTTCAGTTTTTGCTTTAGTATCTTCTATCGAAAATCACAAAAATAGTTATCTTGTTTGCTTGCTACTATGGGTTCCACCGACAACACCAAGTTGTGTGACTTCACTAGTCACAACAACGATGACTTTATCAGCACACCTATCACTACACCTGCCACTTCAGCACCTTCATATGAAATTAAACCTGCTTTACTGAACCTAGTCATGAGAGATCAATTCTCCGGTGCTGGAGATGATGCTGCTTTACACTTAAACAACTTTGTTGAACTCTGTGATATGCAAAAGTACCAAGAAATAGATGGTAATATTGTTAAGCTTAAGCGTTTTCCTTTCTCCTTGAGAGGAGGAGCTAAAATTTGGTTTCAGTCTTTGCCTAGAAATAGCATAGATTCATGGGACAAGTGCAAAGATGCTTTTATTGGAAAATACTATCCACCTGCTGAAATTATCCAACTGAGAAGTAACATAATGAATTTTAAACAATTGGATAATGAACACGTTGCCCAAGCTTGGGAACGTATGAAATCTCTTATCAAGAACTGCCCTACTCATGGTTTGACTACTTGGATGGTTATCCAAACTTTTTATGCAGGCTTGAACTTTACCTCGCGGAACTTGTTACATTCGGCCGCGGGAGGAACTTTTATGTCAACTACACTTGGTGCTGCCACGAAGCTTCTCGATGAGATGATGACCAACTATTCCCAATGGCACACCGAACGCGCTCCAACAGGTAGGAAGGTAATGTTGGGGAACGTTGCATGGGAAACAAAAATTTTCCTACGCTCACCAAGATCAATCTAGGAGATGCACATCTACGAGAGGAGAGTTAGATCCACATACCCTTGTAGATCGCTAAGCGGAAGCGTTCAAGAACGCGGTTGATGGAGTCGTACTCGCCGCGATTCAGATCGCCGAAGATCCTAGCACCGAACGGACGGTGCCTCCGCGTTCTTCACACGTGCAGCCCGGTGACGTCTCCCACGCCTTGATCCAGCAAGGAGAGAGGGAGAGGTTGGGGAAGACTCCATCCAACAGCAGCACGACGGCGTGGTGGTGGTGGAGGAGCGCGGGACTCCAGCAGGGCTTCGCCAAGCGCTGCAAGAGACGAGGAGGGAGAGGGGTAGGGCTGCGCCAAGAGGGAGACGTTCTCGTGTGTCTAGCAGCCCTAAAACCTCACATATATATAGGGGGAAGGGAGGGCTGCGCCCCCCTTTAGGGTTTCCCACCCCTAGGGTGCGGCCAGCCCTAGATCCCATCTAGGGGGGCGGCCAAGGGGGAGAGAGGGGGAGGCGCACCACTATTGGGCCCTAGGGCCCAACTGCTCTAGGGTTTGCCCCCCTCCCCTCTTGGAGGCGCCCTGGGACTTGGTGGAGGGGCGCACCAGCCCCCTTGGGGCTGGTCCCCTCCCACACTTAGCCCACGTAGCCTTCTGGGGCTGGTGGCCCCACCTGGTGGACCCCCGGGACCCTCCCGGTGGTCCCGGTACATTACCGATATCGCCCGAAACTTTTCCGGTGACCAAAACAGGACTTCCCATATATGAATCTTTACCTCCGGACCATTCTGGAACTCCTCGTGACGTCCGGGATCTCATCCGGGACTCCGAACAACATTCGGTAACCGCGTACATACTTTCCCTATAACCCTAGCGCCATCGAACCTTAAGTGTGTAGACCCTACGGGCTCGGGAACCATGTAGACATGACCGAGACAACTCTCCGGCCAATAACCAACAGCGGGATCTGGATACCCATGTTGGCTCCCACATGTTCCACGATGATCTCATCGGATGAACCACGATGTCAAGGATTCAATCAATCCCGTATACGATTCCCTTTGTCTATCGGTATAGCACTTGCCCGAGATTCGATCGTCGGTATACCGATACCTTGCTCAATCTCGTTACCGGCAAGTCTCTTTACTCGTTCCGTAACACATCATCCCGTGATCAACTCCTTGATCACATATTGTGCACATTATGATGATGTCCTACCGAGTGGGCCCAGAGATACCTCTCCGTCATACGGAGTGACAAATCCCAGTCTCGATTCGTGCCAACCCAAAAGACACTTTCGGAGATACCTGTAGTGCACCTTTATAGCCACCCAGTTACGTTGTGACGTTTGGTACACCCAAAGCATTCCTACGGTATCCGGGAGTTGCACAATCTCATGGTCTAAGGAAAAAAATACTTGACATATAGAAAAGCTTTAGCATACGAACTACACGATCTGTGCTAGGCTTAGGATTGGGTCTTGTCCATCACATCATTCTCCTAATGATGTGATCCCGTTATCAACGACATCCAATGTCCATGGTCAGGAAACCGTAACCATCTATTGATCAACGAGCTAGTCATCTAGAGGCTTACTAGGGACATGGTGTTTGTCTATGTATCCACACATGTATCTGAGTTTCCTATCAATACAATTCTAGCATGGATAATAAACAATTATCATGAACAAGGAAATATAATAATAACCAATTTATTATTGCCTCTAGGGCATATTTCCAACACCGGCACCCTGCCGGGACGGGGAAGTGCCCCCGGATTCATCTCCATCGACGTTGATTCCTCCCTCCATGATGCGGGAGTAGTTCCTCCTCGGGGCTGAGGTTTCTACCAGTAGCTATGTGGGTATCTCTCTCTCCCATGATGTGATCTTCGTTGTGATCATAGGCTATGTTAATCTAGGGTGATCCCATGATATTTCCCCTTCCTCTATGTATTGGATTGATGTACTCACTTGTCTTTATCTAGTATAATCCCCGAGACCAAGGTGACAGCGGTCTATTGGACATGGATTAGAAAAATATTTTCATGAGTGATTTCCTCTCTTGTGTGTTGATTGAAGATTGAGAGTCTCTTGGTGCTTGTCTTTGACTATCCTTTAGATATGTTGTGGTGATTGTGGGACTCTCTTTGGATGGCCGCGGTGACATTGGGAAATCCTTAGATTGAGAACTACGAACTTTGAGGTGTGCTTTTGTAGCCCTACATAATTCTCGTCCTCTCTTGACCACGAAGGAATGACCTCCGGGTGCGTCTCCATTGCATGTTTTATGGGAAATTGATACGTCCAAAACGTATCTATAATTTCTGCTTGCTCCATGCCACTTTTGGGTGATATTGCTATGATATTCATACACTTCCATACACTTTTGATCATATTTGGACTAACTTACTAATCCAGTGCACCCCAGTGCCAGTTTCTGTTTTCGGCTGTTTTTGTATTTCAGGTTTTCACGTTTGGAGAACTGCCCAGAAAAATCCAGAAAAATTATATAAAAAATCAGTGATCCGGAAACAACACTGCGTCCGAAGGGCAGCCTGGGGGGGGCACAGGGGCTCCAGGCGCCCTGTGGGCGCCCCCCCCCCCCCTGGGCCGCGCCCTACTTTGGCATATATTTAAAGGACCCTCCGAAACCCTCAGAACAGAAACTCTTTTTCGCGATCCCATCTCTGTTCCGCCGCCGCCGCCGCTTCCAAGATCGGGAGCACCAGGAGAACTCTTCCCGGCACCCTGCCGGAGGGGAGGATCACCACCGGGAGCTTCTCCACCACCATGGACGCCTCCCGGATGACTCGTGAGTAGTCTCCCTTGGACCATGAGTCCATGACCAGTAGCTATGTGATGTTCTCCTTCCGTTCTTGTGCTTCACTAATTAGTCCTCGTGAGCTGCCCTACATGATCGAGGCACCTATGTAATCCTTATGCTGTTGCTATGTTGAGTTTGCTGGGATCCGATGGATTATGAGATTATGTTCAGATTGATCTTGAGTAATATATTTGATTCACCTCTTTTATATTTTAGTTCATAAGTAATTCTTGCATGTTCTCCGTTGTTATTTATTGCTTTGGCCGAGTAGTAGGTAGTGACTCCAAGAGGGAACGTTATGCTCGATTGTGGGTTCATGCCCCTCGATGACTAGCTTGAGTGACAGAAACATGAGTCTAGGTGATGTGATGTTGCCACAAGGGGGAAAACAACGGTGCTTGTGCCTGCGGGTGCAAGGATTGTTTACTTTACGCAAAGTTATTTTAATGCAGTTGTCTGTTGCATTGAGTTTACACTATGGGTGGGACTCGCAACTTAATACCAGCGAGATGTTCTGGATAGATATCTCAAGGTGGATGATTAGTAGTAGATATTGATGGATTTCGGTCTACTTACTTTGGCGTACCGCCCATGCTTTGAACCTCAACCTTTCTTGCAATGTAGTCAGCATTGGTTTGCGTTCGTGGTCCTGTCAATTGCCCAGCTGTAATTTGTTTACCTCACATAGCTGTTTTATCGTCTTTTGGGAGAGAGACATCACTAGTGAACATCATGAGACTCCGGTCCATATTATCATCATTGATCACATCCACTATTTACTTTTCGCTATTTACCTACTATTGCAAAAACTATCTATCACTACTATCATTGCTTTTAACCCTTTGTGAACTATAAGGCCGGAGGGATTGACAGCCTCTCTGTACTCGTTGGGAGCAAAGTTATTTGTATCTGTGTGCAGGTCCACGTTGATTGCTAATTGCGTCGTTAGCAGTTGACACCTACTTGTTGAACCAAGGAGTCTCTGGGGATTCGATCCTTGGCATCTTTGCTAGGGGAAAACACTTCTACTTACTGCATCTTACACCTTCCACTTGGGGTAACCAACGAGGGGTTCGAGGCCCATCAAGGAGTATTTTCTGGCGCCGTTGCAGGGGACTCCACTCTTCAGGATAGGGGAGTTGCATGCTATCTTTTACCTTTACTTTTTAGTCTTGTTAGTTTACCTTTCATTTTTGCTTTAGTTCCTTTTAACGAAAATCACAAAAATAGTTATCTTGTTCCTTAAGTTGTCATTATGTCGGGTCCTTTTGTCTTTGACGAGGCAGAAGTTCTCACCTTTAAACAAAGAGGTGGGGAAAGTTTGAAAGATGCTTGGTATAGAATTAATGATTCACAAAAAAGAGCCACCAAGAAGCAACCTACTACTATCTTGCTTAGAAATTTTTATGTTGGAATTACTTCTTGGAATAGATTTATTCTAGATACTGCTATCAATGGAAATTTCCTAGAGGCCCCAGTTTGGGAGTCTCTTAGTATTATTGAAAATCTTGTTGGGAGTCCCCCTGTTGTTAGCATTCGAGAGGACATCACCCTAGCTCACATTATGAAAAAACTTGAAAAAATAGAGCTAGAGATGCCAAGCACTAATAAGATGAATGAGTTGGATCGAAAGATCCAAGGGAATTTGAATAGACTTGATAGCTCCATGCATAAAATTTTCAAAATTTTGGAGACCGTCAAATTCCATGATTCTGACTCTTCTAGGATGGACAAGATTGAGGAAATATTTGATACCTTAGGAACTACTTTCTCCTCGATCAAAACCGAAAAGGTAGAAACTCCGGCAAAGCGGGAGCCTAAGTTCGTTCACGTTCCAAAGGCTCCCCGTTCTAAAAGTAATCCATCTACTGCCAAAGGGGTTGAAACTGTAAAGACTTTGGAAGAAACACCTATCGTTGATGAATTTATAAATGAATCTTCCCTTGACTTTTATCCTTTTGGTCTTCTACCTAGAAGTATCTCTATGAGGCCTTTATTTGAGAGTCCTCATAAGACTAGTTGTATTATTGAAGAGCTTTTTGATGATCTTGATGATGGTTCAATTGATACAACTTGATCTATGCATTATGCCTAGCTTAAAGGCATAAAAGAAAGCGCTTTTGGGAGGCAGCCCACATGAATAAATTTTTGCTTTTGTTGTTTCTTGATGTTGTTTACTGCTGTAGCATCATCATTGTATCTTTTCTTTTCATATTTGTGCCAAGTATAGCCTCTGATTGCTAGAAAGTTCAAAAGTTGTGAGGTGCTGTCCAGGAAACAGATTCTATCCTTGGATAGAAAAATTCGTATAAAATCACCAGATCATCTTTTTGATCTGAATTTTTTCGACAGCGTTCTCTATATAATTGTCTTTCGTGCGTCAGTTCTGAGTTTTTTTATTTGAGTTGCAGAAGTATCCCGAACAGGTCAATTACTGCCTGCTGTTCTGTTTTTCACAGATTCTGTCCTGTTTTGCCATACCTTCACTTTGCAAATTAAGAACTTGCTTTTTCTTTGCAAAAACCTTTTGGCAATCTTGAGAAACAGTAGAACTTCAAGAATATCCTTATTTCCAGCAAGGTATAATTATTTTATTAAGGGTACAAACCTCGCTAATCAGATTATGATGAGTTATGTATGATGGGAGTTTTCAAGTGTGCGAGGGAAGATGATAAAAAGATTCAGGAGTGTCAAGCGCTCAAGCTTGGGGATGCCCCCGTGCACCCCCAAGAAATATTCAAGGAGACTCAAGCGTCTAAGCTTGGGGATTCCCCCGTGCATCCCCTTCTCCATCAACATTTTCAGTTCATCTTTCGTTTCGCTATATTTTTATCACTTCATGTGTTATGTGCTTTGCTTGGAGCGTCTTGCTTTTAGTTTTCTTTTTAGTTTTTCATAACGAGTCGGAACCCAGCATTCCTTTATGTGGGAGAGAAACACGCTCCATCTCTACCCTAGAACATTACATAGAATTTTCATGTCTATCTATGCTGTGTGTGTTCTTTGTCTTTTAATAGCTACTATCGTGCTCTGCTCTTAGTATTCATGCTTATCTTTTCAAGAGCTTTTATTTAGTTGGTTGCTTGAACTCTCCTTAATTACCATGCTCACCTTATTAAGAGAGTTTGCTTCCGTTGCATGGGTTAATGTGTCTATGATAAAGATGCTACTTTCATGATGGTGCTTAGTAGTTCAGGTTTTCTTTTGGTTAATCTCAAATAGCTAGGGGGGTTCCCAATGTGTTATTGGAGTACCAACTTGATTTGTTTGCCTATGATATGGTATGGTTTAGTAATATCTTCCTTCGAGAATTTATTTTGATTGACTTGGCATATGCTCACGCATATTTAAGACTGTAAAGAAAGTCTGTCAAGCCTTGATGATCTTTTATTTCTAAGTAGCGATATAACTGCCATGCCTGATTCAATATTGCTCTGTCGCTCTGCATGATTATGACCGTCATTGCTCTCTTAGTTGGTCGCTCCCAGTCTTCTTGCTAACCTCCACCTGTACTAAGCAAACTAACCATGCAATACATAGCTAATGGGAAAGTAGCCTAAAAACTATTGTGGTAAAGAATATGTTGCTTATGTATCTTATTTCTTATAAGTTGCTTGCTGAGCGGTAACCATGTTTCTGGGGACGCCATCAACTGTCAAATTTTTGTTGAATATCATGTGAGTTGCTATGCATGTTCGTCTTGTCTGAAGTAAGGGTGATTTACCGTGGGTTGAATTAATATGCATATTGTTAGAGAAGAACATTGGGCCGCCAACCAAAGCCATGCATCATGGTGGAAGTTTTAGCTTGGACCTTAATCCTCAATCTCTCATGAGAATATGCTTATGCATTAAAGAGGAGTCCATCATCTATTTTCTATGTTGTCCCGGTATGGATGTCCTCAAGTTGAGATCTATCAAAAACGAGAAATCAAATGCGATCTATCTCCTTGGACCTTTGTACAGGTGGCATAAAGGTACCCCTTTGTGACACTTGGTTAAAACATATGTAATGCAATGATAACCCATGGGGATCCGAGCTAATTAGGACAAGGAGCGAGCACTATTGGTATACGATGCATGAGGCTTGCAACTTATAGGATGTTTTATGCATGACACATATGAAGTACTACTACCGTTGACACAATTGCTTCCATGTTTTCAAAATAAAAAGCTTTAGCACTTAACCTTTCTTTTACCTTTATATTGAAGCACCAACTACTGAGAGCATGATTGTCATTCTGAGTGTAATGTGCATTGTCCCAAAGTAGCATTGTCTTTTGCATGATTGTGATATCGTTTATTCTGAAATGATTGTATCTAGTCATCACTTAAACCTTGAAGGTGCCCCTGCATTTATGTTTTGCATCACTAAAGGGGGCAAGCTAGATATCACTTTATCATATTTGCACATCATGTTCATTGCAAATCTTTTTGATGTTTCAGTTTCATGTTGTAAAACTTTCAGTCATTTGTGATTTTCTCTTGAGACAACTTAATAACTATAGAATCATTGTCTTAGTAAGCTTTTGTCATATGACTATGAGAAAGTCCTATATGGTTAATAGCATGTCACCACAGAAATTATTCTTGTTATCATTTACCTACTCGAGGACGAGCAGGAATTAAGCTTGGGGATGTTGATACGTCCAAAACGTATCTATAATTTCTGCTTGCTCCATGCCACTTTTGGGTGATATTGCTATGATATTCATACACTTCCATACACTTTTGATCATATTTGGACTAACTTACTAATCCAGTGCACCCCAGTGCCAGTTTCTGTTTTCGGCTGTTTTTGTATTTCAGGTTTTCACGTTTCGAGAACTGCCCAGAAAAATCCAGAAAAATTATATAAAAAATCAGCGATCCGGAAACAACACTGCGTCCGAAGGGCAGCCTGGGGGGGCACAGGGGCTCCAGGCGCCCTGTGGGCGCCCCCCCCCCCCCCCCGGGCCGCGCCGGGGGGCGCCTGGGCCCCCCGAGGCTCCCCCGGTGCCCTACTTTGGCATATATTTAAAGGACCCTCCGAAACCCTCAGAACAGAAACTCTTTTTCGCGATCCCATCTCTGTTCCGCCGCCGCAGCCGCTTCCAAGATCGGGAGCACCAGGAGAACTCTTCCCGGCACCCTGCCAGAGGGGAGGATCACCACCGGGAGCTTCTCCACCACCATGGACGCCTCCCGGATGACTCGTGAGTAGTCTCCCTTGGACCATGAGTCCATGACCAGTAGCTATGTGATGTTCTCCTCCCGTTCTTGTGCTTCACTAATTAGTCCTCGTGAGCTGCCCTACATGATCGAGGCACCTATGTAATCCTTATGCTGTTGCTATGTTGAGTTTGCTGGGATCCGATGGATTATGAGATTATGTTCAGATTGATCTTGAGTAATATATTTGATTCACCTCTTTTATATTTTAGTTCATAAGTAATTCTTGCATGTTCTCCGTTGTTATTTATTGCTTTGGCCGAGTAGTAGGTAGTGACTCCAAGAGGGAACGTTATGCTCGATTGTGGGTTCATGCCCCTCGATGACTAGCTTGAGTGACAGAAACATGAGTCTAGGGGATGTGCTTTTGCCACAAGGGGGAAAACAACGGTGCTTGTGCCCGCGGGTGCAAGGATTGTTTACTTTACGCTAAGTTCTTTTAATGCAGTTGTCTGTTGCATTGAGTTTGCACTATGGGTGGGACTCGCAACTTAATACCAGCGAGATGTTCTGGATAGATATCTCAAGGTGGATGATTAGTAGTAGATATTGATGGATTTCGGTCTACTTACTTTGGCGTACCGCCCATGCTTTGAACCTCAACCTTTCTTGCAATGTAGTCAGCATTGGTTTGCGTTCGTGGTCCTGTCAATTGCCCAGCTGTAATTTGTTTACCTCACATAGTTGTTTTATCGTCTTTTGGGAGAGAGACATCACTAGTGAACATCATGAGACTCCGGTCCATATTACCATCATTGATCACATCCACTATTTACTTTTTGCTATTTACCTACTATTGCAAAAACTATCTATCACTACTATCATTGCTTTTAACCCATTGTGAACTACAAGGCCGGAGGGATTGACAACCTCTCTGTACTCGTTGGGAGCAAAGTTATTTGTATCTGTGTGCAGGTCCACGTTGATTGCTAATTGCGTCGTTAGCAGTTGACACCTACTTGTTGAACCTAGGAGTCTCTGGGGATTCGATCCTTGGCATCTTTGCTAGGGGAAAACACTTCTACTTACTGCATCTTACACCTTCCACTTGGGGTAATCGACGAGGGGTTCGAGGCCCATCAGAAATATCATGTGATTCGATTATGTTAATGTTGTTGGGAGTTGCCACTAGTGAAAGTATGATCCCTAGGCCTTGTTTCCACCATTGCAATACCATTTGTGCTCACGTTTACCACTTGTTTGCTTGCTGCACTTTTTATTACAGATTTATATTACTTTGTTTTGCCATCCATATCATTTACCATTTAACATCTCTTTGCCGAACTAGTGCACCTATACATCTAACAAGTGTATTAGGTGTGTTGGGGACACAAGAGACTTCTTGTATCTTAGTTGCAGGGTTGCTTGAGAGAGACCATCTTCAACCTCTACTTCCCTGAGTTCGATAAACCTTAGGTCATCCACTTGAGGGAAATTGCTGCTGTCCTACAAACCTCTGCGCTTGGAGGCCCAACATAGTCTACAAGAGTAGAAGCGTGTGTAGACATCAAGCTATTTCTGGCGCCGTTGCCGAGGAAGTTCGTGCTTGAAGGTATATCTTTAGATCTTGCAATTAAATCTTTTCGTTTCTTGTTTTTAGTTTCACTAGTTATGTTTATGGAAAACCGCAATCTTAGTTCGCTGCTTGTGGGAAGACGCCCCACACCTGTGGTGGTTGCTCCTCCCCCTACTGAAATTGTGCCCTATAAAATACCAGCTGGTATTATCGATTATGTTTTGGCTAATCGTTATGCAGGAGACAGACATCCCGGTGAACACTTGCTATATCTGTCACAACTATGTTCATTATTTAAGCTTGCAGGTGTATCAAGGGAGTTTGTCATGAGGAAATTGTTCGCCGTATCACTTATAGATAAAGCTTCAGATTGGTATAAGCTTCTCGATAACTCGCACTTGCTTGATTGGCAAGAGCTTATGTCTCTCTTTTATACTAAGTTTTATCCTCTTCATGAAATTCATCGAGACAGGAACTATATCTATAACTTTAGGTCTCGTGACGGAGAGAGCGTAGCTCAAGCTTGGGGGAGACTGAAAACGTTAATGCTAAAAAGTCCTAACCATGGGCTCCCCGAAGATGCTTATGTGGAGAGTAAGAGTACCTTTTTGCATGTGGATCATGGTAACAATGCTTTATGTGATGCTTATATTGTTGAGTTTATTCGTGATCCCACTGAAAATTATTATGAGAAGGGAACATATGCTTATAGATATTTCAATAATATCAAGTTCCCTCTCTTTATGTTGAAGGTTTTGAAGCTGCACTTGTTTTGTCTTCCTATGCTTATTGCTTTGTGCTTCAATGAATTATTCTATTGCAATATTCCTATGCATAGGAAGCATGTTAGGCTTAAATGTGTTTGATATTGCTTCTTGATGCTCTCTTTTGCTCTTCAACTCTTATTCCTACGAGAGCATCATTAAAGTCTTAAGCCTATCTTTATGGCTATAAAGAAAGAGCTCTAGGGAGACAACCCTTGTTATCCTTGCTTTCAGTTTGTTCTTTCAGTTTTTAGTGGTCTTGATGTTTGTTACTACTGTAGCAACATCATTGTATCTTTATTTTTCAGCTTTGTGCCAAGTGTAGCCTCTGATTGCAAGAAAGTTCAAAAGTTGTGACGTGTTGTCCAGGAAACAGATTCTATCCTTGGACAGAAAAATTCGTATAAAATCACCAGATCATCTTTTTCGTCTGAATTGTTTCGACAGCGTGCTCTATACAATTGGCTTTCGGGCGTCTGTTCTGAGTTTTTTGATTTGAGTTGCAGAAGTGCCCCGAAAAATTTATTTACTACCTGCTGGTCTGTTTTTCACAGATTCTGTCCTGTTTTGCCTTTCTTTCATTTTGCAAACCTTGAGCTTGCTTTTTTTTTGCAAAAACCTTTTGGCAATCTTGAGAAACAGTAGACCTTCAAGAATATCCTTATTTCCAGCAAGGAAAAATTATTTTATTAAGGGTACTAACCTCGCTAATCAGATTATGATGAGTTATGTATGAAGGGAGTTTTCAAGTGTGCGAGAGAAGATGATAAAAAGATTCAGGAGTGTCAAAGGCTCAAGCTTGGGGATGCCCCCATGCACCCCCAAGAAATATTCAAGAAGACTCAAGCGTCTAAGCTTGGGGATGCCCCCGTGCATCCCCTTCTCCATCAACATTATCAGTTCGTCTTTCGTTCCACTATATTTTTATCACTTCATGTGTTATGTGCTATGCTTGGAGCGTCTTGCTTTTAGTTTTCCTTTTTAGTTTTCTTTAGCTTTGCTTGCTGTTCATAACGAGTTGGAACTCAGCTTTCCTTGCGTGGGAGAGAAACACGCTCCACTTCAACCTAGAACACAACATAGGATTTTCATGCTTATCTTTGTTGTGTATGTTCTTTGTCTTTCAATAGCTACTGTCATGTTCAGCTCTTAGTTTTCATGCTTATCTTTTTAAAAAGCTTTTGTTTAGTTGGTCGCTGGAACTCTCTTTAGTATCATGCTTATCTTGTTAAGAGAGTTGGCTTCTGTTGCACTGGTTGATATGTCTATGATAAAAATGCTATGTGCATAATGGTGCTTAGTAGTTCATGTTTTCTTATGGTTAGTCTCAAATAGCTGGGGGGTTCTCAATGTGTTATTGGAGTACCAACATGATTTGTTTGCTTATGATGTGGTATGGTTTAGTGATATCTTCCTTCAAGAATTTATTTTGATTGACTTGGCGTATGCTCACGCATATTTAAGACTGTAAAGAAAGTCTATCAAGCCTTGATGATCTTTAATTTCTGAGTAGCGATATAACTTCCATGCCCAATTCAATGTTGCTTTGTCGCTCTGCATGATTATGACCGTCATTGCTCTCTTAGTTGGTCGCTCCCAGTCTTTTGCTAACCTTCGCCTGTACTAAGCGGACTGACTGCTTGTGCATCCAAAATCCTTTAAACCAATTATGCCATATGAGTCCACCATACCTTCCTATACATGGTATTTACCTGCCATTCCTAACGAAGACTTTCATGTACCATCTCGAAATTATTCAAAAAAACATTTCTCTTTTGTGCCTCTGTTTTAGCTCATGAGGAAGTAGTAGTTAATTCATGATCTTTTTAAGTTGGACAAGCTTCACCCCGGGATTGCATGTCTAATGTGCAAACCCATAATACGAGAAGGAACTGGCATAGAGTGCGCCCGGCTCATTAAAAATTATACAACAAACAAACCCTCCTTCACGCTTTGTTCATGAGAAATCAGAAAACTTTGGCAGTGATAAACAAAGGAGATTAAGAGGATGTCATCGTCCTCATGCGGGAGCCGTTCCTCGAAACTTGTCCAGCTCAAGAAGTAATTGAGTTATCTACTAGCATTCGTTGACGAAATATGCATATTCTAAAAAATAATTATTACCTCTGTTTTTAAAACCAAGAGCTCTGGTACATGTTTAGTTTTTGTTTCCGACCACGGGTTTTCAACCTTGCCAACAAAAGCCACGGTTCGAGAGTTTCCACCTTCTTTCTTTAAAGCACAAACTATTGAGAGCATGATTGTCATTCTGAGTGTAAAGTGCATTGTCCCAAAGTACCATTGTCTTTTGCATGATTATGATATCGTTAATTCTGAAATCATTGTATCTAGTCGTCACTTAAACCTTGGAGGTGCCCCTGCATTTATGTTTTGCTTCACTAAAGGGGGCAAGCGAGGTATCACTTTTGCATATTTGCACACCATGCTCACTACAAATCTATTTGATATTTCATTATCATATTGTAAAACTTTCAGTTCTTTGTGATTTTCTCATGAGGCAACTTAATTACTACAGATTCATTGTCTCAGTAAGCTTTTGTCATGTGACTGTGAAAAGTCCTTATATGGTTAATAGCATGTCACCACAGAAATTATGCTTGTTATCATTTACCTACTCGAGGACGAGCAGGAATTAAGCTTGGGATGTTGATACGTCCAAAACGTATCTATAATTTCTGCTTGCTCCATGCCTCTTTTGTGTGATATTGCTATGATATTTATACACTTCCATACACTTTTGATCATATTTGGACTAACCTATTAACTCAGTGCACCCCAGTGCCAATTTCTGTTTTCTGCTGTTTTTGTATTTCAGGTTTTCCCATTACGTAAACTGCCAGAAAAATTCCGGGAAAAATATATAAAAAATCAGCGTTCCGGAAGCTTCCATGCGGCCAAAGTAGGGCCGGAGGGGGGCCACCAGGGCTCCAGGCGCCCTGGCCACGCGGCCCCCCTCCAAGCCGCGCCGGGGGGGCGCCTGGGCCCCCCTTAGCTCCCCTGGCGACCCCCTTTGGCATATATTTACACCGCGTCGCAAAAACCCTGATTCCGGACCCCTTTTCTCCAGACGCAATTCCGATCTCCGCCGCCATCGCCATCAAGCTTCGGGGGACCAGAATTCCTGTGCCGGCACCCTGCCGTGACGGGGAAGTGCCCCCGGATTCATCTCCATCGACGTTGCTTCCACCCTCCATGATGCGGGAGTAGTTCCTCTTCGGGGCTGAGGTTTCTACCAGTAGCTATGTGGTTATCTCTCTCTCCCATGATGTGATCTTCGTTGTGATCATAGGTTATGTTAATCTAGGGTGATCCCATGATATTTCCCCTTCCTCTATGTATTGGATTGATGTACTCACTTGTCTTTATCTAGTATAATCCCCGAGACCAAGGTGACAGCGGTCTATTGGACATGGATTAGAAAAATATTTTCATGAGTGATTTCCTCTCTTGTGTGTTGATTGAAGATTGAGAGTCTCTTGGTGCTTGTCTTTGACTATCCTTTAGATATGTTGTGGTGATTGTGGGACTCTCTTTGGATGGCCGCGGTGACATTGGGAAATCCTTAGATTGAGAACTACGAACTTTGAGGTGTGCTTTTGTAGCCCTACATAATTCTCGTCCTCTCTTGACCACGAAGGAATGACCTCCGGGTGCGTCTCCATTGCATGTTTTATGGGAAATATCATGTGATTCGATTATGTTAATGTTGTTGGGAGTTGCCACTAGTGAAAGTATGATCCCTAGGCCTTGTTTCCACCATTGCAATACCATTTGTGCTCACGTTTACCACTTGTTTGCTTGCTGCACTTTTTATTACATATTTATATTACTTTGTTTTGCCATCCATATCATTTGCCATTTAACATCTCTTCGCCGAACTAGTGCACCTATACATCTAACAAGTGTATTAGGTGTGTTGGGGACACAAGAGACTTCTTGTATCTTAGTTGCAGGGTTGCTTGAGAGAGACCATCTTCAACCTCTACTTCCCAGAGTTCGATAAACCTTAGGTCATCCACTTGAGGGAAATTGCTGCTGTCCTACAAACCTCTGCACTTGGAGGCCCAACATAGTCTACAAGAGTAGAAGCGTGTGTAGACATCACGGAACCTGGATGCTCATATTGGCTCCTACATATTCTACGAAGATCTTTATCGGTCAAACCGCATAACAACATATGTTGTTCCCTTTGTCATCGGTATGTTACTTGCCCGAGATTCGATCGTCGGTATCTCAATACCTAGTTCAATCTCGTTACCTGCAAGTCTATTTACTCGTTCCGTAACACATCATCTCGTGACTAACTCATTAGTCATTTGCTTGCAAGGCTTATTATGATGTGCATTACCGAGAGGGCCCAGAGATACCTCTCTGACACTCGGAGTGACAAATCCTACTCTTGATCTATGCCAACACCACAAACACCTTCGGAGACACCTGTAGAGCATCTTTATAATCACCCAGTTACGTTGTGACGTTTGATAGCACACAAGGTGTTCCTCCGGTATTCGGGAGTTGCATAATCTCATAGTCATAGGAACATGTATAAGTCATGAAGAAAGCAATAGCAGTAAAACTAAACGATCATAGTGCTAAGCTAATGGACGGGTCTAGTCCATCACATCATTCTCCTAATGATGTGATCCCTTTGATCAAATGACAACTCATGTCTATGGCTAGGAAACATAACCATCTTTGATCAATGATCTAGTCTAGTAGAGGCATACTAGGGACACTCTGTTTTGTCTATGTATTCACACATGTACTAAGTTTCCGAGTAATACAATTCTAGCTTGAATAATAAACATTTATCATGATATAAGGAAATAAATAATAACTTTATTATTGCCTCTAGGGCATATTTCCTTCAAAATGGATGTATCAACTCCCGCAAGCTTAGACCTCGCTTGTCCTCAAGCGAAAACCGATATCGAAAAATATGTCCACATGTTTAGAGATAGATATGTCGATAAAAATAAAATATGGACATGAGGGCATCATGATCATTCTCATAACAGCAACACATACATATATTTGGTCATATGACTCTTATGCTAAAGTAACAATTCATTCACAATGTCAATTATGACTCAGAAACTTCATTGAAAACTAACAAACTATGATATCGGTCATTGAAGCAATTGCAATTTATCGTAACATCGGAAAGAGTCAATATAAGAGCTTTTCAGCAAGCCCACATACTCAACTATCATATAGTCTTTCATAATTGCTCAAACTCACGCAATACTTATGTGTATGGAGTTTTAATCAGACACAGAGAAAGATAGGGACTTATGGTATTGCCTCCCAACCTTTTACCTCAAGGATAATGTCAACAGTAATAGACCATGATAACTTACATCCAAGTGGGTATATATGTCAGGATCTTTCCAACACAATTTTCTTGCCAAAGGATAAAATGTAAAAAGGGAAGGTGATTTTCACCTTGACTCTTATAAGGCAAGAATAATAGATAGGCCCTTCGCATAGGGAAGCAGAGGTTGTCATGTGCTTTTTTGGTTGGATGCACAAAGTCTTAGCGCAAAAGAACGTCACTTTATATTGCCACTTGTGATAAGGACCTTTATTATGCAGTCCGTCGCTTTTATTACTTACATATCACAAGATCGTATAAAGCTTATTTCCTCTAAATTAATAAATCATACATATTTTAGAGAGTTTCCAACCATGACAACTTACTTGAAGGATCTTACTCAATCCATAGGTAGGTATGGTGGACTCTCATGGCAAAACTGGGTTTAAGGACGTATGGAAGCACAAGTAGTATCTCTACTTGGTTCAAGGAGTTTTGGCTAGCATGAGGGGGAAAGGAAAGCCCACCATGTTGGACGATCCATGACAATATACTCTATTTCGAATATAAGAAAACATAACCCATTATGTTGTCTTCCTTATCCAACATCAACTCTTTAGCATGTTATATTTTAATGGGTGATCACAATCATAAAAGATCTCCAAGATAGTATATTTGTATGTGAAACCTCTCTTTCTTTATTACCTCCTATTAATTTCAGCGATGACCAAAACTATGTTTGTCAACTTTCAACAACTTTTATTCATCATACTCTTTATATGTGAAGTCATTACCTCCCATAAGATCAATATGATCTCTTTGATACTTTTTTATATTTTCTTTTATTCTCTCATGACCAAAGTGAGGAAATCAAGCCCTTAACTCAACACTAATCTTTATTATATAGCTCACAGACTCGATTACAAATATAAAGATCATAAAGCAAAAGCTCACAACTAGATCATGCTAACTTTATTCTACTAGATCAAGATATTACCAAAAGGATCGAACTAAGAAAAACGGTAAAGATAGGAGTGTGATGGTGGTACGATACCGGGGCACCTCCCCCAAGCTTGGCAGTTGCCAAGGGGAGAGCCCATAGCCATATGATTATGTCTCCTTCTTCGAAGTTGGTGATGATGGAGTTGAAAGTAGTGACGCCGAATCATCATACATCGAGCTTAGGAGTTCCTCCAACTTGCGGATAATACCTTTGAGTGCGGCTATATGCTCCTTCAGCAAAATATTTTCACTTGTGATATACTTGTTTTGTATTTGAGCTAACTCAATCGTCTCGAAAGCTTCAATCTCAGTTGAAGTAAAAAGGTTTGGAAGGGGTTGAAGGATGTCTTCTTCTCCGGTTGCCGGGGCCTGATCTTCCATAGCCTTCTTGATCCTATTCTCCTTGTTGATCTCCTCGGGTTCTTCCCTCTTCAGCTCAATATTCATTAGCCAAGCATCGTTGCCCTCATTGTTGGAGGAGGAGGACGACATGATGCCTGGCCTTGTCAACCCTAGCAAAAAATATCTCGAAACAAGAATAGAGGATTTTCGCATGGTGCGGTGGTCAAAACCTTCGGGGGAATATATAATGAATTTTTACATACCAAAATAAGTAACGTGCAAGAAATCAGAGTCCGGGAGGCACACGAGGTGCCCACGAGGCAGGGGGCGCGCCCAGGGGAAGGGGGCGCGCCCTCCACCCTCGTGGATACCTCGTGTCCTTTCCGGACTGCCTCTTATTTTTCTATTTTTCTAAATATTCCAAAGCGGTGAAAAATTGCCATTAGAACTATTTTCGAGTCAGTTTACTTACCGTACCACATACCTCTTCCTTTTCGGGGTCTGAATCGTTCTGGAAAGTGTTCCTTATGTATTCCTCCGTGTTACGGTTTCAATAACATTGGTTTCAACATTTATAGGATTACGTGAGATATAATGTTTGATTCTTTGACCATTCACCACTTTCGGATTTGTGCCTTCGAAGTTGTTGATTTTTATGGCACCGGAACGATAGACCTCCTCGATAATGTAAGGACCTTCCCATTTAGAGAGAAGTTTTCCTGCAAAAAATCTTAAACGAGAGTTGTATAGCAAGACATAATCACCTACGTTAAACTCACACTTTTGTATCCTTTTGTCATGCCATCTTGTAACTTTTTCTTTAAACAGCATGGCAGTCTCATAAGCTTGGGTTCTCCATTCATCAAGAGAGCTAATGTCAAATAACCTCTTCTCACCGACAAGTTTGAAATCATAATTGAGCTCTTTAATAGCCCAATATGCCTTCTGTTCTAGCTCGAGAGGTAAGTGACATGCTTTTCCATAAACCATCTTATATGGAGACACACCCATAGGATTTTTGTATGCAGTTCTATAGGCCCATAATGCATCATCAAGTTTCTTGGACCAATTCTTTCTAGACCTATTAACTGTCTTATTGTATTTTGCAAAATTAATTTCAGCTCTCTGTTACTTAGTTCTACTTAAACACTAGACTATGGGTGATAAGGGGATGCAATTCTATGGTTAACATCATACTTAGCAAGCATTTTACGAAAAGCACCATGAATAAAGTGTGAACCACAATCAGTCATTAAGTTTCTAGGGATTCCAAACCTTAGAAAAATAACTTCTTTCAGCATCTTAATAGACGTGTTGTGACCATCCCTACTAGTTGGAATAGATTCTACCCACTTAGTAACGTAATCAACAGCAACTAAAATATGTGTATACCCATTAGAGGAAGGAAACGGTCCCATATAATCATAGCCCCAGACATCAAATGGTTCAATAACAAGTAAATAATTCATAGGCATTTCTTGACGTCTACTGATATTACCAATTCTTTGACATTCATCACAAGATAAGACAAACTTACGAGCATCCTTGAAGAGAGTAGGCCAATAAAAACCAGATTGCAATACCTTATGTGCGTAGGATCTATTCCTGTTCATGCTTAGGTACACAACGTCTAATAATACCATCTACTCCTTTATAAAGGTGTGGGTCATCCCAGAAGTAATGTCTCAAATCATAGAAGAAATTTTTCTTTTGCTGGTATGTGAAACTAGGTGTTATAAACTTAGAAACAATGTAATTAGCATAATCAACATACCATGGAGCAATACGAGAAGTATTTATGACAGCTAATTGTTCATCAGGAAAGCTATCATCAATAGGTTGTGGGTCATCAAGAATATTCTCTAGCCTAGACAAGTTTTCTGCAACGGGGTTCTCAACTCCGTTTCTATCAATAATATGCAAATCAAATTCTTGCAGCAAGAGAACCCATCTAATAAGTCTAGGTTTAGCATCTTTCTTTTCCATAAGGTATTTGATAGCAACATGATCAATGTGAATACTTACTTTAGAATCAACAATATAAGGTCTAAACTTATCACAAGCAAATACAACTGCTAAAAATTCCTTCTCAGTAGTAGCATAATTTCTCTGGGCACTGTCTAGAGTTTTACTAGCATATTGGATAACATTCAATTTCTTATCAACTCTTTGTCCTAGAACAACACCTACAGCATAATCACTAGCATCGCACATAATCTCAAAGGGTAAATTCCAGTCAGGAGGTTGGACAATAGGTGTAGAGATCAATGGTTTCTTAATTATTTCAAATGCTTCTAAACAATCATCATCAAAGACAAAAGGAACATCTTTTTGTAAGAGATTAGTCAGAGGCCTAGAGATTTTGGAGAAGTCCTTAATGAACCTCCTATAAAACCCGGCATGACCAAGGAAACTTCGTATACATTTGATGTCCTTGGGACACGGCATCTTTTCAATAGCATCAACCTTAGCCTTGTCAACTTTAATACCTCTTTCAAAAAATTTATGTCCCAAGACAATACCTTCATTAACCATAAAGTGGCACTTCTCCCAATTCAAGACAAGATTAGTGTCTTCACATCTCTACAAAACTCGATCAAGGTTGCTCAAGCAATCATCAAACGAAGTTCCGTAAACGGAAAAATCATCCAAGAAAACCTCAACAATCTTTTCACAAAAATCAGAGAATATAGCCATCATGCATCTTTGAAAGGTAGCAGGTGCATTACATAGACCAAAAGGCATACGTCTATAAGCAAAGGTACCGAAAGGACAAGTAAAAGTGGTATTTTCTTGATCCCCTTTTGACACAGGTATTTGAGAGAAACCAGAATAACCATCTAGAAAGCAAAAATGAGTGTGTTTCGATAACCTTTCTAGCATTTTATCAATAAAAGGCAAAGGGTGATGACCTTTCTTAGTAGCTTTATTTAATTTGCGGAAATCAATTACCATCCTATAACTTGTAACAATTCTTTGCGGGATCAATTCATCTTTATCATTAGGAACAACAGTCATACCTCCCTTCTTAGGGACACAATGGACAGGACTTGCCCACTGGCTATCAGCAACTGGATAGATTATACCTGCCTCTAGAAGCTTTAATATTTCCTTCCTTACCACTTCTTTCATCTTAGGATTTAACCGTCGTTGATGATCAATAACCGGTTTCGCGTGCTCTTCCAACTTTATCTTGTGTTGACATAGAGTGGGACTAATGCCCTTAAGATCATCCAGAGTATACCAAATAGCAGCACTGTACTTCTTCAGAGTTTTCAATAATTTTTCTTCTTCCTGCTCTGAAAGGTGAGCACTGATAATAACATGATATATATTCTTTTCATCGAGATAAACATACTTAAGATTATCAAATAATGGTTTAAGTTCAAACACGGGATCACCCTTGGGTGGAGGAGGATCCCCTAGGATTTCAACAGGCAAGTTGTTTTTCAATACGGGTCCTTGCTTAAAGAATATTTCATCTATTTCCCTTCTCTCATTCATATACATATCATTTTCATGGTATAGCAGATATTGTTCTAAAGGATCGTTAAGAGGCACAGCAATAGAAGCAAGAACAATAATTTCATCCTTACTAGGTAATTCTTTATCTTGGGGTTGTCTACGAAATTTAGCAAAGTTAAAATCATGAGACATATCCCCTAAACCAACAATAACAATATCTTTTGCGCAGTCTATCTTAGCATTAACAGTATTCAAGAAGGGCCTGCCAAATATAATGGGACAAAAATCATCTTGTGGGGAACTAAGAATAAGAAAATCAGCAGGGTATTTAACCTTCCCACACAAAACTTCAACATCTCTAACAATCCCAACTGGTGAAATAGTGTCTCTTTTAGCAAGCTTAATAGTAACATCAATCCCTTCTAACTCAACAGGTGCAATATCATGCATAATTTCGTTATACAAGGAATGAGGGATTATACTTGCACTAGCACCTACATCACATAAACCATGATAGCAATGATCTCCTATTTTAACAGAAATAACAAGCATACCTACAATAGGTCTATCTTTATTCCTAGTATCGGGTTTGGCTATTCTAGCAGCTTCCTCTTGGAGGTAAATAACATGTCCATGTAAATTTTCAACCAAGAGATCTTTAATCGTAGCAACACTAGGTTCAACTTTAATTTGCTCAGAGGGTGCAGGTTTTCTAGTATTACTCTTACGAACCACATTTGAAGCTTTAGCATGATCCTTTATTCTAACAGGGAAAGGTGGTTTCTCAATATAAGCAGTAGGAACAATAGGATCAACATTATAAGTGATAGTCTTTTCTTCAACTTTAACAGGTTCAACTACTTTTACTTCAATGGGAGGATGGTATTTAAACCACTTCTCCTTAGGGAGATCAACATGAGTAGCAAATGATTCACAGAAAGAAGCTACTATCTCAGAGTCAAGTCCATATTTAGTGCTAAATTCACGGAAAACATCGGTATCCATAAAAGCTTTAGCACAATCAAACTTAGGGGTTACCTGACTCCTTACCTTCGTCGAGATCCCAATCTTCAGAGTTGCATTTGATTCTTTCCAATAAACCCTATTTGAATTCAATAGTCTTCATCATAAAAGAACCAGTACAAGAATTATCGAGCATGGAGCGATTATTGAGAGAAAGTTGAGCATAAAAATTTTGAATGATTATTTCTGTTGAGAGCTCATGATTGGGGCATGAATATAACGTTGAATTAAGCCTCCCCCAAGCTTGAGAGATGCTTTCTCCTTCGCGAGGCCAAAAATTATATATATAATTACGATCACGATGAACCTGATGCATAGGGTAGAAATTCTGATGAAATTCCAACTTCAGTCGATTATAGTTCCATGATCCAATATCATCGCATAGCCTAAACCATGTTAATGAATCTCCCTTAAAAGATAAAGGGAAGACCTTCTTCTTGATAACATCCTCGGGCATACCTGCAAGCTTAAATAATCCACAAACTTCATCCACATAGATTAGATGCAAATCGGGATGCAGTGTTCCATCTCCTGTAAAGGGATTATCTAGCAGTTTCTCTATCATACCCGAAGGAATTTCAAAGCAAACATTTTCAGTAGGTTCAGTAGGTTGAGGAGCAACTCTTTGCTCTACTGGTCGGGGTGAAGATACCCCTAACAAGCCCCTCAAAAGATTATGAGCTATAGTAACAAGTAACAGTAAATTTCAGCACACTATATAAAATTTCCTTACCAAATTCCACTTACCAAAGGCGCTTCACTCCCCAGCAACGGCGCTACAAAAGAGTCTTGATGACCCACAAGTGTAGGGGATCTATCATAGTCCTTTCGATAAGTAAGGGTGTGGAACCCAACGAGGAGCAGAAGGAAATGATAGACAGTTTTCAGTAAGGTATTTTCTGCAAGCACTGAAATTATCGGTAACAGATAGTTTTGTGATAAGATAATTGGTAGTAAGTGACAAATAGTAAAAGTAAATAAGGTGCAGCAAGATGGCCCAATCATTTTTGTAGCAAAGGACAAGCCTGGACAAACTCTTATATGAAGGAAAATGCTCTCGAGGACACATGGGAATTATCGTCAAGCTAGTTTTCATCATGTTCATATGATTCGCGTTCGGTACTTTGATAATTTGGTATGTGGGTGGACCGGTGCTTGGGTGCTGCCCTTACTTGGACAAGCATCCCACTTATGATTAACCTCTATTTCAAGCATCTGCAACTACAAAAGAAGTATTAAGGTAAACCTAACTATAGCATGAAACATATGGATCCAAATCAGCCCTTTACGAAGCAACGCATAAACTAGGGTTTAGGCTTCTGTCACTCTAGCAACCCATCATCTACTTATTACTTCCCAATGCATTCCTCTAGGCCCAAACAATGGTGAAGTGTCATGTAGTCGACGTTCACATGACACCACTAGAGGCGAGACAACATACATCTCATCAAAATATTGAACGAATACCAAATTCACATGACTACTTATAGCAAGACTTCTCCCATGTCCTCAGGAACAAAAGTAACTACTCACAAGACATAATATTGTTCATGATCAGAGGGGTATTAATATGCATAATGGATCTGAACATATGATCTTCCACCAAGTAAACCAACTAGCATCAACTACAAGGAGTAATCAACACTACTAGCAACCCACACGTACCAATCTGAGGTTTTGATACAAATATTGGATACAAGAGATGAACTTGGGTTTGAGAGCAGATGGTGCTGGTGAAGATGTTGATGAAGATAACCATCCCCAAGATGGGAGAGTTATTGGTGATGATGGCGGTGACGATTTCCCCCTCCCGGAGGGAAGTATCCCCCGGAGTCCTAGATTGGTTCCGGCAAGGTTCCACCTTGAGACAGCGGCGTCTAGTCCCGAAAGACTCCTTATGATTTTTTTCAAGGTCAAAACACCTCATATAGGAGAAGATGGGCATCGGGGGGGTCACCGGCTGGCCCACGAGGCAGGGGGCACACGTAGTTGGGGGGGCACGCCCCCCACCCTCGTGGACAGGTGGTGGCCCCCTGGCATATCTCTTTCACCAAATATTTTTTATATTTTCTGAAACGATGTTTCGTGGAGTTTCGGAGCTTTTGAGTTGTGCAGAATAGGTGTCCAATGTTTGCTCCTTTTCCAGCCCAGAATTCCAGCTGCCGACATTCTCCCTCTTCATGTAAACCTTGTAAGATAAGAGAGAAAAGGCCTAAGTATTGTGACATAACGTGTAATAACAGCCCATAATGCAATAAATATCAACATAAAAGCATGATGCAAAATGGACGTATCACGTACCTACCCCTCCTTTAACACCAGTTTTTGAAGTTCTATACTTCAAGCAAAGACAAGGACAAAATTTGAAAGATGCTTGGTATAGGCTTATGGAATCCTATCGTATTTGCAATAAAGGGGGACGCTAAGATCTTGCTTCATAATTTTTACATAGGATTGGCTTTGCATCATACACAACTCTTTGATTTTTCTGCTAAAGGGAATTTTATTGAGCTTGATGCTAATGATGCCTATGTGTTACTAGAAGAAATTTTGGGTGTTCCACCTTTAAGGACAGGGTTTTCTTTCACTCCAGAGGGAATTCAAATGTTGGACAAACTTAGTGATTTACACAAACATATGGTTGAATTGCAAAAGTATAATGAACCACTCAAACATCTTAATCGTAGTATCAATCGCATGAATACTTTGATTACTCTTTGCAATAAGCGATTGGATATTGTAGATCTCAAGTTGGTATCTTTTACTAATAATTTAGGGAAGTGCAAAGAGCCTCCCGGGGTTGAGAAAACCCTCCCAAAGGTTGCCAAAACTACGGATGAGAAAACTTAGACCCTTGCTTATGGCTAGCTAAGGGCGTAAAACGATAGCGCTTGTTGAGACGCAACCCAACTTGTATCTTTTTGCTTTTCGGTTTCCTTGTTGTTTTCAATAAAATACCCTTTAATAACTCTGTTGAGATGTGTTTTTGTGGTTTGAATAAAGGTTTGTGCCAAGCAAAGCCTTAGGATCATGTTGGGTGTTAGTAGATTTGATCTTGCTGAAAAACAGAAACTTTTGCACTCACGAGAAAAGTTATCATTTTAACAGAAAGAGTGCTTTTAGGTTCATTCTTTTTGCAGAAGATTAATATATAAATTTCCCACGTGGCCCAATTTTTTTCAAGATTTTTAGAGTTACAGAAGTATTCGAAACTTCCAGATTACTACAGACTGTTCTGTTTTTGACAGATTCTATTTTTATTGTGTTTTGTGCTTGTTTTGATGACTCTTTGGTTTTATTTGATGAGTTTCTACCATAGAAAAGATGGAATACATTAGATATAATACAAATACAAAATATGAATGTGTTTACTACAGTACGTATACTAGTGATTTGTTTTATTATACTAACGGATCTCACGGAAGTTTTGTTCAAGTTTTGTGTGATTGAAGTTTTCAAGTTTTGGGTTATCTTACGATGGATGAAGGAATAAGGAGTAATAAGAGCCTAAGTTTGGGGATGCCCCGGCATCCCAAGCCATTATCTTAAGATAAGCAAGCAACTAAGCTTGGGGATGCCTGATACGTCTCCAACTTATCTATAATTTTTTATTGTTCCATGTTGTTATATTATCATTCTTGGATGTTCTACAATCATTTTATAGTCATTTTATATCATTTTTGGGGACTAACCTATTTACATAGTGCCAAGTGTCAGTGGTTGTTTTCTGCATGTTTTTTACATCACAGGAAATCAATATCAAATGGAGTCGAAACACTGCGAAACTTATTGGAGAATTTTTATGGGCCAAAAGACACCCAATGGGCTGAAGCAACACCTGGGGGGTGCCCCGAGGGGGGCACAACCCACCAGGGCACGCCAGGCCCCCCTGGCGCGCCCAGGTGGGTTGTGCCCACCTCGGTGGCCTCCCGCTCCCCCTCTTTACCCCATAAATTCACAAAATATTCCGAAAACCCTTCGGGGGAGACCTAGATCAGAAGTTCCGTCGCCGCAGGCCTCTGTAGCAACCGAAAACCAATCTAGACCCTTTCCGGCACTTTGTCGGAGGGGGAAATCATCACCGGTGCCCATCTTCATCATCCCGGCGGCCACCATGATGAGGAGGGAGTAGTCTAGTCTCGGGGCCAAGGGTTTGTACCAGTAGCTATGTGTTTAATCTCTATCTCTCGTGTTCTTGAGATGCACAATCTTGATGTATCGTGGGCTTTGTTAATATAGTCGGAACATATGGTGTTTCCCCCTCTCTATGTTGTGATGAATTGATTTTTCCCTTTGAGATTTCTTTAGATTGAATACTTTTATGGATTTGATAACACTTCATATATGTCTTGCAATTGAATACTCGTGGTGACAACGGGGTATCGTATTGATTCACTTGATATATGTTTTGGAACTCAACTCGTGGATTCCCGAGGTGACATTGGGGTAATCTATGCATATGGGTTGATGCACGTTCTTGTCTTTGTTTCTTCGGTATAAATCTTGGGACACTCTTTGAAGTTCTTTGTGTTGGATTGAGTATTATGAATATGAATTTGTTTTGGTGTTATTTTAGTACGAAGTCTGGATATATCGACCGGAAAGAATAACTTGTGTTATTTTTGTACGAACTCTTGATAGATCGATCGGAAAGAATAACTTGGTGTCATTTTAGTACGAACTCTTGGATAGATCGATCGGAAAGAATAGCTACAAACAATTCCTTCTTATGTTCTCCGCTAGATAGACACTCTGAGGAATGGCTATGTGATCCAATTATATTAGCATCGTTGAAAGATTGCACTACCGAAAGTACGGACCCTAGGCCTCATTTTCAAGCATTGCAATACCATTTGTGCTCACTTTTTTTACTTGCTACCTTGCTGTTTTTATTGTTACCATTACAGAAACCAATATCTACTATCATTACTACACTTGTATCATCATCTCTTCGCCGAACTAGTCCACTTATACAATTTCCCATTGTATTTGGTTGTTGGGGACACAAGAGACTTTTTATTATTTGGTTGCAGGGTTGTTTGAGAGAGGCCATCTTCATCCTACACCTCCTACGGATTGATAAACCTTAGGTCATCCACTTGAGGGAAATTTTCTACTGTCCTACAAAAATCTGCGCTTGAAGGCCCGACACGAGTCTACAAGAACAAGTTGTGTAGTAGACATCAATGCCCCCGAGTGGCATCCCCGCTTTCTTCTAACGACCACCAGTATTTCACTCGAAACTATATTTTTATTTGTCACATGAATGGTGTTTTTCTTGGAGCATCTTGTATGATATGAGTCTTTGCTTGTTTTGTTTTGCTTTTTAAGTCATCAATCCTTGTTGTACACACCTATTAGAGAGAGAGCCATAATAATGCCATGACTTGTTAGAATAGCTCTCGTTGCTTCACTTAAATTTTTATGAGCTATGGATTTGCTCTAGTGCTTCACTTATATCTTTTTGAGCATGGTGTGCTTTAGTATTTTTGAAGAAATACTCTCGTGCTTCACTTAGATTTATTTGAGAGTTAGTAATTTTTTAAGAAATTCTCTCTTGGTTCACTTAAATTATTTTGAGAGAAATAAAAGATTATGCTCATGATCTTCACCTATCACTACTAGAAAAACAGCTATAGCCAATATGGACACTAATGACGCACTATACATGTGGTGCGCCATTACTTAATGGCGCACCATGTGTATGTGCGCCATTAGTAACAAAAACAGTAATGGCGCACCAGGTGAAAAGTGCACAATTACTAAGTTTGACAAAGGTTTGACCCAGTCATACACATAGTAATGGCGCACTTTGTATAGGTGCGCCATTACTAAGTTGACATAGTAATGGCGCACCTTTACAAAGTGCGCCATAACTATGTGTATGACTGGGTCAAACCTTGGTCAAACTTAGTAATTGCGCACTTTGCATAGATGCGCCATTACTATGTCAAACTTAGTAATGGCGCACCTATACAAAGTGCGTCATTACTAACTTTGACCAAGGTTTGACCAAGTCATAAATGTACTAATGGCACACTTTGTAAAGGTGCGTCATTACTATGTCACCAAATGCATCCCCTGGACCGTCTTTTCAGTTTTAAAAAAATAAAAGAAAATGATGAAAATGTCAAAAAAAATACAAATAAGTTTCCCATGTGATATGTGGTCTAGTTGTTGTGAAAATTTACAAATATGTATTTTGACTTTATTTGCAAAATCTCTCTAGAATTTAGTAAAATGGGCATAACTTTTGCATACAGACTCGGATTAAAAAGTTTTTTATATGAAAAATCATCTACTCGAAAAGTTACATCCGAATTCAACCGGGGGGAACCCCGTTGAAGATTTTTAGAATCCCCAAAGACCTAACAAAATAAAAGATACGGGGCTTTTAAGATCTAGAGGGGGGGGGAATGGAAAAAATTTCAAACTTAGTAATGGCGCACCATTTGCTAGGTGCGCCACTAGTAACAGAAAAAAAATGGTTTCGATTTTTTTTTTTGGAAAAAATGTTCAAAATATGATACGTAATATGACCGGCAAGTTTGAAATATTTTTTTCAAAATTTGATCACACTCATGAACATGAACAAAGTCCTAGACATCAACAAGGTTTAATAGGATTGATATGATAGATCAACTAGTGCCTATTAAGTGAGCTGGTGTTGGGGTTGCATAGAACTGAGAAGTTAAGCGTACTCGGGCTGGAGTAGTGTGAGGATGGGTGACCTTCTGGGAAGTTTGACCACAGAGTGCGATTTGACTTGAGATTAAGCATATTGACCCGAGATTAAGCCATAGTGACCCGAGATTAAGAAAATAATGAAAAAAAAATTCTGAAAAAAAATTGAAAAAAATATTCGCCATTACTAACAATTACTAATGGCGTGATAATAGTGGCGCACCTATAGTGCGCCATTAATAACCAAAATAGGTGCGCCACTAACAGCCTTTTTTCTAGTAGTGTATATTTATTTGAGCTTATCAAAAGCAACACATGAAAATTAATTCCAAAGTGATAGATATCCAAGAAGGATATAATAAAAGCTTTCATGAAGAACATTGGACAAAATAAACTTGATTCCTTGTAATAGTTTTGAGACATGATGATATGATATGTGAATTATGTTAATGAGTAATTATGCTTTAGTAAGAATAGTAGTCTTAAGGTTTGTGATTCCCTATGCAAGCACGAAAGTCAAAAATCATGCAGTGAAATTACATTCTACTTGTGGTGCATTATTCGGTGTTATTTATGCTCAATGTTTGCCTATGAGATTATTCGTTTCATGGTTGGTCGCTTCCCAGTCTTTTGCTAGTCTTCATTTTGCATTAAGTATGATTACTACTTGTGCATCCAAAATCCTTTATCCCGGTTTTGCCACATGAGTCCACCATACCTACCTATATGCGGTATTTCCTTGTCGTTCAAAGAAAATTTGTATGTGCCATCTCTAATTTTCAAAATAAATTTCCCTTTTGTGTGCCCGTACCGCTCGCGAGGCGGTGAGGGGTGGCCAATATTTTCCTTGCTATATGTGTTATTTTCTTGATGATTGTTTATTCACTTGTCATTGCACGAGAGTAAGGCAAAGATATTAGGGATGCCGAGTCCCGAAATGAAGAACAAATTTACTTTATGTTGTCAAATAATAAATTCCTTGGAAAGTGTTGGTATGGAAGGCAACCGCGGATTCGGCTAGCCATGGCTTGTGAAAGTTTGGTGGAAAAGGAATAAAATTTATTTTATGTTTGGGAACCGCCTATGATATATCTAGCATGGAAAGTGTTGGGAACCTCAAGTCATTTACGTTGGTGGGAAAAGTATACCTCCCAAAATATTTTTTTTCTCTCAATTTAAGCTTTAAGCTTTGGCACCTCTACAAATCCCTACTTCCCTCTGTGAAGGGCCCTTCTTTTACATATGCAATTTTTATTTTTGAATTTGAGTCTCCATTTTCTCTTATAAAGCACCAACTAGGAAACACTATGATCGTACTTGAGCATTTGGTGTAACTAATATGCGAATGTGTTTCATGAATGGATCAATGGTTGAGCATGATGGGCTAGGGATAACTTATTTTAGCATTGATATTCTGAAAGACATGGTTGCTTGTTGATTTGCTTGAGTATTTAAGTCCCATGTCAAAACTAGACTATTGCTTTGAACCATATAAAAGTCCAAATGTCCATACTATAAAGAAAATAATATGATATGATATGATAGGCAACATTCCACATCAAAAATTCTGTTTTTATCATTTACCTACTCGAGGACGAGTAGGAATTAAGCTTGGGGATGCTGATACGTCTCCAACGTATCTATAATTTTTGATTGTTCCATGCTGTTACATTATCATTCTTGGATGTTTTACAATCATTTTATAGCCATTTCATATCATTTTTTGGCACTGACCTACTAACATAGTGCCAAGTGCCAAGTGAGTTTTTTTTGCATGTTTTTTACATCGCAGGAAATCAATATCAAACGGATCCCAAACACCGCAAAACTTTTTAGAGAATTTTTATGGGCCAGAAGACACCCAATGGGCCGGAGCTGCACCTGGGGGTACCTCGAGGGGGGCACAACCCACCAGGGCGCGCCAGGCCCCACTGGCGTGCCCAGGTGGGTAGTTCCCACCTCGGAGGCCTCCCGCGCCGCCTTTTCGCTCTTTAAATACTCAGATGTTCAAGAAACCCTAGAGGAGTCGACGAAATTCTATTCCAGCCGCCGCAAAGTCCAGAACCACCAGATCCAATCTAGACACCATCACGAAGAAGTTCACCACCTCCATTGGTGCCTCTCGGATGATGTGTGAGTAGTTCCTGGACCTACGGGTCCGTAGTCAGTAGCTAGATGGCTTCCTCTCTCTCTTTTGGTTATCAATACAATGGCCTCTTGGAGATCCATATGATGTAACTCTTTTGCGGTGTGTTTGTTGGGATCCAACAAACTTTGAGTTTATGATCAGATCTATCTTTTATATCCATGAAGGTTATTTGAGTCCTCTTTGATCTCTTATATGGATGATTTCTTATAGCTTCGTATTTCTTCTCCAATATTTGGGTTTTTTTTTGGCCAACTTGATCTATTTATCTTGCAATGGGAAGAGGTGCTTTGTAGTGGGTTCGATCTTACGGTGCTTGATCCCAGTGACAGAAAGGGAACCGAGACGTATGTATCATTGCTACTAAGGAAAAAACGATTCTGTCTATTTCTACATAAATAGATCTTGTCTACATCATGACATCGTTCTTATTGCATTACTCCGTTTCTCCATGAAAATAATACACTAGATGCATGCTGGGTAGCGGTCGATGTGTGGAGTAATAGTAGTAGATGGAGGCAGGAGTCGGTCTACTAATCTTGGACGTGATGCCTATATAAACATCATTGCCTTGATATCATCATGATTATTTGAAGTTCTAGCAATTGCCCAACAGTAATTGTTTTCCCACCATTTGCTATTTTCTCGAGAGAGGCCACTAGTGAAATCTACGACCCCGGGTCTCTTTCTCATATTATTTGCCTTTGCGATCTATTTTCCTTTGCTTTTATATCCAGATCTACTAAACCAAAAACCCAAAAATGCCTTGCTGCAATTTATCTTATTTATCATTCAATCTATCAATATTTACAACTCTACCACGTCTGTTACCCGAAAGGGATCGACAACCCCTTTTACACGTTGGGTTGCGAGTATTTGTTATCTGTGTGCAGGTGATGTTTACGTTGTGTTACTTGGTTCTCCTACTGATTCGATAACCTTGGTCTCATCACTGAAGGAAATACCTACCGCTGCTATACTGCATCATCCCTTCCTCTTCGGGGAAATACGACAAAGTTCTAGTAGACATCAGTAATAACCGATGATCATAGAAGGCAGTCTAACGAGTCTGGTGTCACTGTTGAACAACTCCTAGATATCGAGGAAGTCCCCAGGTTTACAGAGGAGGAACTACAATGGAAATATGTCTGTGGCCAACCTCTTGTCAAGACTGAGAAGGTCCCTCTTCTATCAACAAGAATGTATGAATTGCCACAATGGTACCTGAGAGAAGTAAAGACCAATCGAGAGTCCCACATGGTGAAAGTCAAGGCAGAGCATTACTTCCATGGAAAAGATTTGTGGGTTGAGTTTCAAGAAATGTTTCAGTTTCAATCAAGATGCACTCGACAAATTTATCGTCAGTTGCTATTGTCTGTAAGTGATTTCTTTCTATAATTTAAGTATGTTGCTAGCTGTAGTGCTCGTTCATTACCTGTAATTATCGTCACTATATTATTTTCCGTGGTATTATGCAAAATGAAGATGTATGAAATGAAAAGAGCTATGGAATTGGGTTAATTGACCCAAATACCATTAATCAAGATACATGGTCACAAGAATGGTCGCGAAAAGATACAGAGAATACCTTTCTAGAGTTCCTTAAGAAACTAAATTCTGCACCAGAAATACTACTTCCTTACAACTTAATTATACAAACGTGTGCGCATGCAGTTTCCACTTGATCTTGTGAATCATTGAAGTTGACGAGGGAACAGTTCAAGTACTAGACTCACTACTTAAAGATGCTAATGAATACTCAATAGTGAGGGGGGTGGTCCATAGGTAATTTCAATCATTTATCGCACTATGTAGTCCTCTTTAGTTCATTTCCTGATATTAACTAATTAATAACTCCTTTATTCATTTTCTTTGCCGCCGGGCAGTGCTACTTCTCAAGCTTGCGTTGTATTCCCTCGAAGAGGAAAGGGTGATGCTGCACAGTAGCGTAAGTATTTCCCTCAGTTTTTTAGAACCAAGGTATCAATCAAGTAAGAGACCAGGCACGAGTTCCTCGCATCTGCACAAACAAATAAGAACCTCGCAGCCAACAAGATAAGGGGTTGTCAATCCCTTCACGATCACTTACGAGAGTGAGATCTAATAGATATGATAAGATAATATTTTCGGTATTTTTGGTATAGGAAATGAAAGTAAATAAAGTAAATAAGCAACGGCAACAGAAATTGGCTAGTTGAAAGGAAAGCAATATGATAAAGATAGACCCGTGGGCCATAGGTTTCACTAGTGGCTTCTATCATGATAGCAGAATTCTACGGTGGGTGAACAAATTACTGTCGAGCAATTGATAGAAAAGAGCATAGTTATGAGAATATCTAGGCATGATCATTGTATATAGGCATCACGTCCGTGACGAGTAAACCGAAACGATTCTGCATCTACTACTATTACTCCACACATCGACAGCTATCCAGCATGCATCTAGAGTATTAAGTTCACAAGAACAGAGTAATGCCTTAAGCAAGATGACATGATTAGAGGGATAAAATCAAGCAATATGATATAAACCCCATCTTTTTATCCTCGATGGCAACAATACTATACGTGCCTTGCTGCCCCTACTGTCAGTGGGAAAGGACACCGCAAGATTGAACCCAAAGCCAAGCACTTCTCCCATTGCAAGAACTATAGATCTAGTAGGCCCACTACTAGGAAAAGGGCTATAGATGGAATTGATACTAATGGCGCACCAGACAAGCAGTGCGCCATTAGTATATACTAATGGCGCACCACCCACTGATACGCCATTAGAGTTCAAACTACTAATGGCGCACCTGGCCCAGGGTGCGCCATTAGTATCAAAAAGTTTTTTTTGAACTAGTGCGCCTGTCCAAACATACTAATGGCGCATCCAGACAAAGTGCGCCATTACTAGTTGTAACTAGTAATGGCGCACCTGCAGGAAAGTGCGCCACTAACGTTCTTTTTTTATTATATTTTTTATTCTTTTTTTTTTGCAAAACTACTAATGGCGCACTGTTCCACAGTGCGCCATTACTAGTTTAAACTAGTAATGGCGCACTATGGGACAGTGCGCCATTAGTATTTTTTTTCAAAACTAGTAATGGCGCACTTACTGAAGATGCGCCATTAGTAACCTTGATTACTAATGGCGCATTTATAGTGGGTGCGCCATTAGTTAGTGGGCAGCAACAAGATATTTTGGACAGCCTCTCCTACCCACACTCACTTTCTCCCCACTTCATTCTCTCCACCTCCTCGTTGTCTCGGGTCCCTCCTCTTTTTCACCTCATTTCCACCATAGATTCATTCAAATTAAGTGGTTAAATTACCTTGTTTTGATAGGTAAGTAAGGGGGGAAGCTATATTTATGTTGTTCTCCCTACAACAATGTGCACATGCACTTTTTATGGCCTAGCTAGTTCTATTTATGTTCGTGGTGTTGCATATGTTTGTTGTGTTGCATATGTGTTTGTGTTTGGAGGTGTACCGGTATTTGAAATGCGATAGTTGCCAATATCTTCCCGGAATGTTGATTCATTTCCGTTTCGGTGAGAATTTTGGCATTAAGCATTCTTTTTGTCCTATTTTTAGGGAAAGTCATGGCAAAAATTTTCTTGGTTCTAAAATATCGTTTTGCTCTACCCCGCAGGCGACCATGGTGCGCACGATGACCGAAGGCATCGTGAATAGGTTTTTGAGGTCCGCGAAGGCCGAGATGCTTCAAAAGAACGAGACAGAGATAAGATGTCTGTGTCGAAGATGCAAGCTGAAGAGCCTTATTGCAGACCCGGATTCCGGGCAGGTGCGGGACCACCTGCTCTTGCGTGGTTTCATGGATGGCTATCGGTGGCAAGGTGATGAAGATGACTACGAAGTCGTCCATGGGGGCCGGGCAAGAAATGAGGAAGGGCAGCAAGACAACCACCGCGGCTCGGGCGGGCGAGAAGACGAAGAATCCCCAGGAGATGATCACAACGGTGATGCTGTACACAGTCATCATGTAGAAGATGCAGGACATGATGATGAGGAAAATGCCGGAGCAGACCACGGGCATGATCATGAAGATGATGATGCCGGCGGAGCAGACGACGCTGGACCATCGATGGGCTGGGTGCAGGACCCTCATATTCAAGAGCTGCTTCTCAAGCAGACCGATAACGCAAGAGCTGCCGCCCGAGAGAAAGCCAAGATGGAGCAACTTGAGTTAGACGCAGTTACTCCATTGTATGAAGGATGCAGGCCCGAGGATACCCGCCTGAAAGTAACGCTCATGGCTCTGGAGATGAAGGTAAAACACAAAATGACCGACGCATGCTTCGACGAGAACATGTCATTCTGGCACGAACGTCTTCCCAAGGGGAACAAGTGCCCCACCAGTTTGGAGGAGGCGAAGAAAATCGTGTGTCCTCTGGATTTACCGCACGTGAAATACCATGTGTGCATGAACAATTGCATCATTTATCGGGACGAGCACGCGGAGTCTACCATATGTCCGGTGTGCGGCGTCACTCGATACAAGAAGAGGAAGAAAGCTCCTCGAAAAGTGGTGTGGTACTTTCCGATCACTCCTCGTCTGCAGCGGTATTTCGCGGACCCTAAGGTAGCAAAGCTCCTGCGTTGGCACGCGGATAGGGAGGAGAAGAAGCGAGAAGATGACGCAAATGATCCGGATATAGATAAAAAAGACAAGATGCTGAGTCACCCTAAGGATGCGAGCCAGTGGCAAGCGTTGAACTTCGAAGACCTAGAATTTGGGAACGATCCAAGGAACATCGTGCTGGGCGCGAGCACCGATGGAGTCAATCCGTTTGGCAGCCAGAGAAGCACACATAGCACCTGGCCTGTGTTTGTGTGGATGTACAACCTTCCCCCTGGTTGTGCATGAAGAGGAAGCACATTCACATGAGTATGCTAATTGAAGGACCGAAACAACTAGGGAACGACATCAATCTGTATCTGGGGCTGCTGAAAGAGGAGCTAGACACGCTGTGGAAAATGCTAGCCAATATGTGGGACGCCGCAAAGAAAGAATATTTCCCTATGAGAGCCGCGCTGCTCACGACGGTGCACGACTATCTCGGTTACGGATATGTCGTGGGGCAGGTGGTCCACGGATTTTCTGGATGCGTCAGGTGCATGGATGACACAATGTATGGCCAGCCAGATAGAGATCCCGGGTCTTCGAAAACCGTGTTCATGGGACATCGAAGGTGGCTTCGCGACGATGACCTGTGGAGAAAACGCAAGGATCTGTTCGATGGTGAAACCGAACCCCGAGGACGCCCGCGTACGAGGAGCGGCGAGGAAATAGACGAGCTGTTGAAAAATTGGAAAGATTGCCCACTGCTGGGAAAGAAGCAAAAGGCGCTAGAGCCGGGAAAGAAGCGCAAGGCGCCAGAGCCGCTGCTGAAGTTATGGAAAACGAGGTCTGTTTTCTGGGACTTGCCGTACTGGAAGATCCACCGTGTGCCTCACAGCCTTGATGTAATGCATATCACGAAGAACGTGTGCGAGAGTCTGCTTGGTACCCTGCTCAACATGCCAGAGAGGACCAAAGATGTGCCGAAAGCAAGGGCAGACTTGAAATCAATGGGCATCAGGCAGGAGCTTCACGCTATATATGATGATCATGATGATGATGATGATGATGATGAGGCGAAGCAGGACACGGAAAGTCGTCGCAAAGGCAAAAAGGCCAAGAAGACCGGAAATGACTACCCTCCCGCGTGCTTCACTCTAAGTTAGGAGGAGATCGAGCAGTTTTTCACCTGCCTCGTAGGAGTAAAACTTCCTTACGGTTACGCGGGGAAGATAAGCAGATACCTAGACCCAGCGAAGCTGAAGTTCAGCGGGATGAAGTCTCACGACTGTCACGTGCTGATGACGCAGATACTTCCAGTTGCAATACGTGGGATCATGGACGCGCACGTTCGTGAAACCCTATTTGGCCTATGCAACTTTTTCGACGTCATCTCTCAGAAGTCTATTGGCGTGAGTCAACTCAGAAGGCTACAGGAAGATATCGTGGTGATACTATGCGAGCTTGAGATGTACTTCCCGCCCGCATTCTTTGACGTTATGGTGCATCTGCTGGTCCATATCGTGGATGATATCATCCAACTCGGGCCGACGTTCCTGCACAGCATGATGCCGTTCGAAAGGATGAATGGTGTCATCAAAGGATACGTTCGCAACATGTCACGTCCAGAGGGAAGCATAGCCAGGGGCTTTCTGATCGAAGAGTGCATCTCCTACTGCACGAATTATCTAGGCATCGAGAACCCCGTTGGTCTGCCCGTCAACAGGCACCTCGGCAGGCTCACTGGATGGGGTCACCGTGAGGGTCGCCGCGAAATGCATGTCGACTTTGAGGGTCGACTCGCCGACTTTGAAAGAGCAAACCTAGTCGCGCTACAACACATAGACGTGGTCGATCCTTGGGTGGTAGAGCACAAAACCTTTATTGAGAAGACGTACAATGACCGAGGCCAATAGAGGACGGACGAAGATATAATCAAAGAGCACAACTCATGTTTCACGCGTTGGTTCAAGCAGAAGCTTCTGTCGTACCCTTTACATGAGGATTCTTCCGCGGAAGAACAACTCATATTCGCCTTGTCACAGGGCGCCGAGCACAACCTGATGACCTATGAGGCGTACGATATCAACGGCTACACATTCTACACCGAGGCCAAGGACATGAAGAGTGATGGTTATCAGAACTCCGGGGTAACGATGGAATCTTACACAGGTAATGACAAGGACAGATACTACGGAAGGATCGAGAAGATCTGGGAGCTGAGCTACGCTGGAGAGAAGGTCCCGATGTTCCGTGTCAGATGGGCCAAGAGCGTCCTAAAAGAAGACCGGTATTTCACCACCATGGTTATACCCGAAGCCAAATCCAAGACCGTGGGCGCAAACGTCACTGCGAAAAATGAGCCATGGGTACTGGCTTCCCAAGTTGACCAATGCTTCTTCATTACCGACCCGTCAAAGCCCAGTCGTGTTGTCGTGAGGAGAGGCAAAAGGAAGATCATCGGAATGGATGGAGTAGCCAATGAGCAAGACTTCGACAAGTACGGCGACCCGAGGATCGAACATGACGACGATGATGAAGTAGCAGCATACACCACAAGAAGAAGCAGGGCCACCCTACCTAAAGGACGTCTGTTCCACAAAAGAACTCCATTTGCGTAAAAGAAGGGCAAGAAGATTGTGAACAGATAGCTAGCTAAGATCGATTGTATTTAAATCGTAGCCTTCATTTCTCGATTGTATTTCATGGGCACTTTTTGAACTATCATGAATATTATTAAATTTCATGGACACTCGATCTCG
>LR738709.1:5880809-5918968 GCA_902687465.1 Secale cereale
CCCCTACTCAACCGGCGCCGCCGACCCCCCGCACCCTCCCCCGCTCCACCGGCATTACTATTTGATGATATTTTTTTAAAAAAAATATTACTGTCTTATAAACAAAATATTACTGTTATGATTTAAACAAGTTTGAACATATTTAAACACAAATAAGAATCAAACAGCATTTTAAATGCATAAAAAAAATTGTGGAGCCTGGGAATCGAACCCAGGACCTCCTGGTGTGAGAACTGGCTGCTGACCAGTCGAGCTAGTAGAGGACACTTGATGTGGATCAGGTCGGGTGGAAGATAACCTGTTGGCTCGAGCAGAAAAAAAAATATTAATGGCGCACCAAGGTGAGGTGCGCCATTAGTATGGATGTACTTATGGCGCACCGAGGGGTGGTGCGCCATTAGTATTGTGCCGCCCCCACCATCCATATCTCCTCCCCGGCCGGCCCAAACCTATCCCCTCTCTCTCCCCGACTCCACCCCCGCCGCCCCCGTGCCCCCGCGCCCCCGCGCCCCTCACCACTGCAGCTCCCCCGCGCCGCCGCCCCCACGCCCCCCACCACCCGCCACGCGCCGCCCCCTCCACTCTCTCTGCTCGCCGTCGTCGCCTTCGCGCGGGGAGGACATCCAGGAGGTCCGCGCCTGCCGGCTTCGTACGTCCACCAGGAGAGGAGGCCCGCGACCTCCCCGTCGTCTCCGCCCTCCGTCGTCTCCGCCATCTCCGCCCTCCGTCGTCTCCGCTCCGGCCACCACATCATCGTGGTCAGGTAACCCTCCTCCCTCTGCCTCTCTTCTCCTCTCTTCCTCCTCTCCTCCCTCCCGGCCATGCCCTCTTCTTCTCTCTTTTGCTAGGTTTAGTTCAAATCCCTCGCGAATTTAGGTCAAATTAGGTTCGAACTTGCTTGCTGGAGGTTAACTAGGTCAAATTAATTAACTGCTAGCGATTAATTAGGTTAACTAGGTCAAATCCCTCTCGAATTAATTAACTAGGTTAACTAGGTCAAATTAGCAGTTAATTTAGTCTAAATCTGAACTTGTGTTGCTGCTGCATCTCTCTCGAATTAATTAACTAGGTCAAAGGGAGGGAAAGAGAAGTCAATCATGTGAAGGAAGGAAGGAAGGAAGGGGCCTGAGTTTTACTAGTTGGTTGAATTTTCTTCCTTCCTTGTAAAACTGGTTGAAAAAGAAAATGAAAGGTCCAACTCTCTCTAGGAAGAAACAAACTTGCTTGCTGGAGGTGGTGCCTGGCCTGGCATGCTAGTTGCTTAGCTTAATTGCTGTTAGAGTTAGTAGTTAATTGCTTAGCTTAATTGCTGTTAGAGTTGAGTTACAGCTGATGCATGATGGAGCTGTCAAATTAAGTTAAGTGTATATACACTAGCAGCTACCCTATATATGCGCGTGTCTTTTTTGGTTGATAAATAATAAGTCCACGCATACAACTTTATTTTTGGAAGGGAATGCAAATCTGGCTCATTTTATTACAGCAAGTGTCTATCTCTCTTATATATTTTGTTGTCTCTCTTATATTTCATAAATAATAAGGCCACGCATACATTTATTTTTTGTTTGTTGAAGGGAATGCAAATCTGGCTCATTTTATTGAGATAATACATCAGGTGTTTCTCTTATATATGTGTTGTTATTAACAGTGGGTAATTAACCTAACTATTCATTTTTCCTTAGGTTAATATAAAAATGTCCAGTGGGCACATATAAATTCCTTTTACCTACTGTCTTGTATATATATTTGAAAATAATTGCTGCTAGCTGTTAATTTTACCAGAAGAGAAAAACTACTGGTACTAGCTAGAATTTGGCGCTGAAAAGCAAAAGCTACAATTAGCTGCTGGTATTAGACATGCTTGACATTATATATCAGTTTGTCTAGTTCTTGTTTTGGTAGTAGTAGTTTGCTTTGCTTATCCATGAGTATCAGTCAATTGGTGAACCTGGAGCAGCTTTTTGCTGGGTTTTGTCTCCGACCATCGTGTCGTGATGATTTTGCAGGTACCCCGAGAGGCCCTTGAGTTTGCTGGAATGTCGATTAACTTCCGTTCCGGCAAATTCGGGTACTCCATATGTCCTATTTTCAGCAAAGGTCATGCTGAAATTTTCCGTGAATTTTAGCATGACTTTGCTAAAAATAGGACATATGGGGTACTTGTGACTAATGCATGGGCCGGGGTATCTTAGTAGTTAATTAAGTAGGATCAAGTGCCCCTTTATTCTAGCTGCATTAAACCATAGGCGGCAATAGAGCCAAGTGATTAGGCCCAACTTAGAATTCTCCTTCCCAGCTTAGCTTTTAGGATGCCTCGGTGTCGACAAACCATAAATTATAAAACCTTGGCTTTTAGGGTGCCTCGGTGTCGATAAAAACCGAAATGATGAAAGCTTAGGCTTTTAGGGTGCCTCGGCGTCGAAAAACCCTCAATTATAAAAGCTTAGCTTTTAGGATGCCTCGGTGTCGACAAACCCTAAATGATGAGACCATGATCTTGTTCCTTGACAATAACCAACTTTTTGACCAAACTTTGTTCCTATTTAGAGAGAAACATGGCCAACAACGATGAGGCCGGGGGTTCGGGCGGCAAGGCATTCTGGGATCTGTCCCAGGAGATGGAGGAACAACCTCACTTGTATGAGGATGCCGCCTTCCCCACCGATCCTGAGACCACTGATGGTACCACTGATGGTACCGCCGAGGATGACCCCACTGATGCCACCACTGATGGTGCCGCCGAGGATGCCACCACTGATGATGGCGGCGCACGCACAGATGGCAGCCAACCGAAGAGGCAACGGAAGGACCGGCGCCCGACCGTGCTCCGCACCCTCAAGGAGGAAGTTACTGAAGTGGACTCCGACGGGAATCCAACGGCGCCCGAACGAATAGTCAAGGGGTACTCGCTTCAGCTCGGGTGCATTCTCCGGAGCACCGTCTTGATCAACACCGAGAACCTGAGGCATCCTGACCGAGGGAATTTGCGCAACCTCCTCTTCACGAAGGTCCACGAACGATACAAGTTCCCCGCTGAATTTGAAAACACAAGCCTCAAAGGGAATAAAGTGAACAATGCTGCCCTCACGAAGATGAGCAAGGCCCTGTCTACTTGGAAAAGCAATGTGAAGAGAATGATCGAGAAAGGTGAGAGTTATGAGAAGATCAAGGAGAAAAATCCTTCGATCACAGAAGATGACTACAACGACTTCAAGATCAATTGCTCGAGCACCGCACACTCCGAATCAAGTCAGTGGGGGAAAGAAATGCGGGAGCTGAACTTTGGGGAACACACACTCGGTCCCGGCGGTTACAGAGTGGCAGAGCCTATATGGGACAAGGAGGAGGCGGACCGTGTCGAGCAAGGCCTACCGCCCCTCTTTGATAAATACGGTGACAAGTAGACCAGGAACTTTGTCAGGGCCCGGTACAAGAAGGACCCAAAAACAAAGGAGCTTACCACGGATCCGAAGACCAGGGCGCTTGAGCTTGTTCTGGTAAGGAATACACCCCGGCGTAATTAGCTCCATATGGTTGCATTCTAATTAGTGAAGCCAAATTTCTAAATGGTTCACATTCTTTCCGTAGGCGACTGAAAGCTGTAGCGCAGGGTCGACTAAGAGCAACCCTTGGGACACGACTCTAAATAGGGCGTTGAATGTAATGAAGAACAAGGATAAGCTCAGTAAGCCGACGTCAGCTGGTCGTGTGGCCGGCAAAGGCTTGTCGACAAAATGGTCGTCATACTATAACGCTGGTGGGAGAAAGGAGAAAAAGACCAGCTCGGAAAGCCAGACGCGCGAGGTTCAAGAACTCAAGGCACAGGTGGCGCGGATTCCGGAGATTGTCCAAGAGCAAGTGCAACAACAGCTCGGAGCGACGATCACCGCCATTGTGCCTACCTTTATCGAGGGGTTGAGTGCGTGGATTGCGGGCGGCCAACAAGGGCCGCCCCCGATTCCTAGCTTCACGGCCAGCAACTCGCAAAACGCGATGGCGGGGCCATTGGTGTCTCCGGCGGAGGCGGCATTGGTGTCTCCGACGCCGGCACGGGAGCTTAATGCACCCGGGTGTACGCCGACCGGCACCTTTGCAGCAAGCGGCCCCTCCATCAACTGCACGCCCGCCGTTGGCGGTGCCTCGACATTAGGCGAGCTCGACGCCATCATCACGGTAACTAATTAAGCCTCTCTCGGACGAGGACTTCATCTCCTTGCCTTTGACTGGGCATCCCTGACGCCCTACATGTTTTTGCAGGGCGCCGCCGACGTTTCGTGCACTCTCCTGCACTTCATGAACAACGAGTTGGTCGATGTCCCCAAGGGCAAAATCGTTCAACCGGGCAACCCCTTGTTCCACGGTACCCAGATGCCACCCAACTTGTTTAGGGTTCAACTGGTTCGGGTGCTGCCAGGCTGCGACAAGGTGTTACCTCCGATTCGACCCGTCGGGGCCGACGATGATGACGTGATGAACCTCAATGCCTGCCTGAGCTGGCCCCTGCTTTGGCCGAAGAGCCAGATTCATTTGGGGGCGGGGGACACGACCCCAAAGACAACACCGCCAGTCGTGCCGGCGCCAAGTCGGCCCCATGGCAAGACCGCCACAACGGTGCCGGACATCCCTATGCCACTGGATCCAAACATGCATATGGCACAGGATCAGAACGACGACGACGACGACGATGCATTTGCCAACGTCGATCAGTACTTTGCCGATCATGGGTACGGTGGCGACTTCATGGGGCCTCCTTCTCAAGAACACAACCCAACAAAAGACGTGCGCGATCTAGCTGGTACCACGGAGAAGCCAAGTTGCAACAGGCGTCGTCTTCCGTTCAGCTCTCAGGAGACGCCTCCAGCTGCCGACTTCACCGAGCCTCAGATAGGCGAGGTGCGAAATATTATCAGCCCCAACACACTCAAGAAGGCGGTCTGTGAGCAAAACTCGGTCCCATTACAGGAGAAGAAGAAGGCACGCAAAAGAAAGACTAACAAGGGTGCGAGCCAGCCGGCACCGAGTACGATCCGTGCTTAGGACGGGCCACCTTCACCTGAGGATGTAATGAGGAGGGTGCATGTGGCGGGTAGGCCGATGCTACCGACAAATATGCTCGATGCTGCAACCGGTGCTATGCGGAGTCTGCATGACAGTGTTCTTTCTTTGGAGAAGCGGCGTCTCAGAGAGAAGGATGTGGCATACCCGGTTTTCGTGGCCAAGGTGCCAGAGGGCAAGGGCTTTGTGGATAACTCCATCGGGGGTACGATCGTCCTGCGGTTTGATGACATCCACGCTATGTTGAACCTTCATCTGCTGCACTACACCTTCGTTCGGCTATTTTTGCTGAGTATGGAGATGCGGATCATTCGCGACAAGACCCCGGACATCGTGATAGTCGACCCCTTCTACATGCGTGCCAAGATCTTGGGCAGCGCTGGGGACCGGCAAGTCGCGAGTTCTTACCTCAAAGGCGTCATTCTGGCAAACCGAGATAAGGATAACTTCCTCGTGCCTTACTTTCCCGAGTAAGTCCTCCCCCTCAACCGCCCCGTAACATATAAATTCTTAGATTTCGATCGTTTTTCTTTTAACATTCCGTGTTTTCTGCAGTGACACACATTGCACGCTCATCCTCCTAAGCCCCAAATATTCCATGGCCACGTATTTTGACCCGGACCGTCAGTCGAACAAAGACTACACAAATGTCAAGAAGGTTCTTGATGATGTTCTCCCCGGCTACGCCAAATCTGGAGGCACCTGTTGGGGAACGTAGTATTTTAAAATTTTCCTACGATCACGCAAGATCTATCTACCAGATGCATAGCAACGAGAGGAAAGAGTGTGTCTACGTACCCTCGTAGACTGGGAGCGGAAGCGTCAAGTGACGCGGTTGATGTTGTCGAACTTCTTCGCGATCCAACCGATCAAGCACCGAACGTACGGCACCTCCGCGTCCAGCACACGTTCAGCTTGATGACGTCCCACGAGCTCTTGATCCAGTTGAGCTTCACGGGAGAGTTTCGTCAGCACGACGGCGTGGTGACGGATATGATGTGTTCACCGGCGCAGGGCTTCGCCTAAGCTCCGCGACGGTATGACCGAGGTGTGATTCTGTGGAGGGGGGCACCGCACACGGCTAAAACAATTCAACTTGTGTGTCTTTGGGTGCCCCCCTGCCCCCGTATATAAAGGAGCAGGGGAGGGAGGCCGGCCGGCCCTTCCTGGTGCGGCTAGGGAAGGAGTCCTACTAGGAATAGGATTGCAATCCTATTCCTAGTAGGATTCACCAAAAGGAAGAAGGGGGAAAGGAATAGGAGAGGTGGCGCCCCCCCCCCCCAATCCTAGTCCAACTAGGAACCCTAGGTGGGGGTGCCGGCCAGCCCTATGGGCTGCCTCTCTCTTTCCCTTTAGGCCCACTATGGACCATCCCCTCTCGTAGGGGGTTCCGGTAACCCCCTCCGGCATTCCCGATAAATCCGAAACTTTTCCGGTATACTTCCGGTGTCCGAATATAGCCGTCCAATATATCAATCTTTATGTCTCGGACATTCCGAGACTCCTCGTCATGTCCGTGATCTCATCCGGGACTCCGAACTACCTTCGGTACATCAATACTCATAAACTCATAATACCGATCGTCATCAAACGTTAAGCGTGCGGACCCTACGGGTTCGAGAACTATGTAGACATGACCGAGACTCATCTCCGGTCAATAACCAATAGCGGAACCTGGATGTTCATATTGGCTCCTACATATTCTACGAAGATCTTTTATCGGTCAGAACCGCATAACAACATACGTTGTTCCTTTTGTCAAACGGTATGTTACTTGCCCGAGATTCGATCGTCAGTATCTCTATACCTAGTTAAATCTCGTTACCGGCAAGTCTCTTTACTCGTTCCGTAACACATCATCTCGTGACTAACTCATTAGTCTTGTGCTTGCAAGGCTTATTGTGATGTGTGTTACCGAGAGGGCCCAGAGATACCTCTCCGACACTCGGAGTGACAAATCCTAATCTTGATCTATGCCAACACCACGAATACTTTCGGAGACACCTGTAGAGCATCTTTATGATCACCCAGTTACGTTGTGACGTTTGATAGCACACAAGGTGTTCCTACGGTATTCGGGAGTTGCATAATCTCATAGTCATAGGAACATGTATAAGTCATGAAGAAAGCAATAGCAGTTAAACTAAACGATCATAGTTCTATGCTAACGGATGGGTCTTGTCCATCACATCATTCTCCTAATGATGTGATCCCGTTGATCAAATGACAACTCATGTCTATGGCCAGGAAACATAACCATCTTTGATCAATGAGCTAGTCTAGTAGAGGCATACTAGGGACATACTGTTTTGTCTATGTATTCACACATGTACTAAGTTTCCGGTTAATACAATTCTAGCATGAATAATAAACATTTATCATGATATAAGGAAATATAAATAACAACTTTTATTATTGCCTCTAGGGCATATTTCCTTCAGTCTCCCACTTGCACTAGAGTCAATAATCTAGCTCACATTGCCATGTGATTTAATACCGATAGTTCACATCGTTATGTGATTAACACCCATAGTTCACATCGCCATGTGACCAACACCCAAAGGGTTTACTAGAGTCAATAATCTAGTTCACATCGCTATGTGATTAATACCCAAGAGTAATAAGGTGTGATCATGTTTTGCTTGTGAGAGAAGTTTAGTCAACGGGTCTGTCATATACAGATCCCTATGTATTTCGCAAATTTCTAAGTCTACAATGCTCTGCATGGAGCTACTCTAGCTAATTGCTCCCACTTTCAATACGCATCCAGATTGATACTTAGAGTCATCTGGATTTAGTGTCAAAGCTTGCATCGGCGTAACCCTTTACGATGAACTCTTTATCACCTCCATAATCGAGAAATATTTCCTTAGTCATCCAATTACTAAGGATAATTTTGACCGCTGTACAGTGATCTACTCCTGGATCACTATTGTACCTCCCTGTCAAACTCTTGGCAAGGTACACAACGTGTTTTGTACACAGCATGGCATACTTTATAGAACCTATGGATGAGGCATAGGGAATGACTTTCATTCTCTCTATATTTTTCTGTCGTGGTCTGGCTTTGAGTCTTACTCAACTTCACACCTTACAAGTCAGGCAAGAACTTCTTCTTTGACTGATCCATTTTGAACTTCTTCAAAATCTTATCAAGGTATGTGCTTTGTGAAAGTCCAATTAAGCGTCTTGATCTATCTCTATAGATCTTGATGCCTAATATATAAGCAGCTTCACCGAGGTCTTTCATTGAAAAAACTCTTATTCAAGTATCCTTTTATGCTGTCCAGAAATTCTATATCATTTCCAATCAACAATATGTCATCCACATATAATATTAGAAATGCTACAGAGCTCCCACTCACTTTCTTGTAAATACAGGCTTCTCCAAAAGTCTGTATAAAACCATATGCTTTGATCACCTCATCAAAGCGTATATTCCAACTCCGAGATGCTTGCACCAGTCCATAGATGGATCGCTGGAGCTTGCATACTTTGTTAGTACCTTTTGGATCGACAAAACCTTCTGGTTGCATCATATACAACTCTTCTTTGAGATATCCATTTAGGAATGCAGTTTTGACATCCATTTGCCAGATTTCATAATCATAAAATACGGCAATTGCTAACATGATTCGGACAGACTTAAGCATCGCTACAGGTGAGAAAGTCTCATCGTAGTCAACTCCTTGAACTTGTCGAAAACCTTTCGCAACAAGTCAAGCTTTGTAAACAGTAATATTACCGTCTGCGTCGGTCTTCCTCTTGAAGATCCATTTATTTTCGATGGCTTGCCGATCATCGGGCAAGTCAACCAAAGTCCACAGTTTGTTCTCATACATGGATCCCATCTCAGATTTCATGGCTTCAAGCCATTTTTCGGAATCTGGGCTCATCATCGCTTCCTCATAGTTCGTAGGTTCATCATGGTCTAGTAACATGATTTCCAGAACTGGGTTGCCGTACCACTCTGGTGCGGAACGTACTCTGGTTGATCTACGACGTTCAGCAGAAACTTGATCCGAAGTTTCATGATCATTATCATTAACTTCCTCACTAATTGGTGTAGGAATCACTGGAACAATTTCCTGTGATGTATTACTTTCCAATCCGGGAGAAGGTACAATTACCTCATCAAGTTCTACTTTCCTCCCACTCACTTCTTTCGAGAGAAACTCTTTTTCTAGAAAGGATCCGTTCTTAGCAACGAATATTTTGCCTTCGGATCTGTGATAGAAGGTGTACCCAACAGTCTCTTTTGGGTATCCTATGAAGACACATTTTTCCGACTTGGGATCGAGCTTATTAGGTTGAAGTGTTTTCACATAAGCATCGCAGCCCCAAATTTTAAGAAACGACAACTTTGGTTTCTTGCCAAACCATAGTTCATAAGGTGTCGTATCAACGGATTTAGATGGTGCCCTATTTAACGTGAATGCAGCTGTCTCTAAAGCATAACCCCAAAACGATAGTGGTAAATCGGTAAGAGACATCATAGATCGCACCATATCCAATAAAGTACGGTTACGACGTTCGGACACACCATTACGCTGTGGTGTTCCAGGTGGCGTGAGTTGTGAAACTATTCCACATTGTTTCAAATGAAGACCAAACTCGTAACTCAAATATTCTCCTCCACGATCAGATCGTAGGAACTTTATTTTCTTGTTACGATGATTCTCTACTTCACTCTGAAATTCTTTGAACTTTTCAAATGTTTCAGACTTGTGTTTCATTAAGTAGATATACCCATATCTGCTCAAATCATCAGTGAAGGTCAGAAAATAACGATACCCGCCGCGAGCATCAACACTCATTGGTCCACATACATCAGTATGTATGATTTCCAACAAATACGTTGCTCGCTCCATAGTTCCGGAGAACGGAGTTTTAGTCATCTTGCCCATGAGGCATGGTTCGCAAGCACCAAGTGATTCATAATCAAGTGATTCCAAAAGTCCATCATTATGGAGTTTCTTCATGCGTTTTACACCAATGTGACTTAAACGGCAGTGCCACAAATAAGTTGCACTATCATTATTAACCTTGCATCTTTTGGCTTCAATATTATGAATATGTGTATCACACGATCGAGATCCAACAAACTATTTTCATTGGGTGTATGACCATAGAAGGTTTTATTCATGTAAACAGAACAACAATTATTCTCTAACTTACATGAATAACCGTATTGCAATAAACATGATCAAATCACATTCATGCTCAACACAAACACCAAATAACAGTTATTTAGGTTCAACACTAATCCCGAAAGTATAGGGAGTGTGCGATGATGATCATATCAATCTTGGAACTGCTTCCAATACACATCGTCACTTCATCCTTTAACTAGTTTATGTTCATTATGCAACTCCCACTTCGAGTTACTACTTTTTAGCAACTGAACAAATATCAAATACCGAGGGGTTGCTATGAACACTAGTAAAATACACATTAATAATCTGTATATCAAATATACCTTTGTTCACTTTGCCATCCTCCTTATCCGCCAAGTATCTAGGGCAGTTCCACTTTTAGTGACCATTTCCTTTGCAGTATAAGCACTTGTTTCAGGCTTGAGTTTAGCTTTGGGTTTCTTCACGGGAGTGACAACTTGCTTGTCATTCTTCTTGAAGTTCCCCTTCTATCCCTTTGCCCTTTACTTGAAACAAGTGGTCTTGTTAACCATCAACACTTGATGCTTTTTCATGATTTCTACCTTCGCCTACTTCAGTATCGCGAAGAGCTGGGAATTCCTTTCGTCATCCCTTGCATATTATAGTTCATCACGAAGTTCTACTAACTTGGTGATAGTGACTAGAGAACTTTGTCAATTACTATCTTATCTGGAAGATTAACTCCCACTTGATTAAAGTAATTGTAGTACCCAGACAATCTGAGCACATGCTCACTGGTTGAGCTATTCTCCTCCATCTTGTAGGCAAAGCACTGTTAGAGGTCTTATACCTCTCGACACGGGCATGAGTATGAAATACTAATTTCAACTCTTGGAACATCTTATATGCTCCATGGCGTTCAAAACGTTTTTGAAGTCCCGGTTCTAAGCCGTAAAGCATGGTGCACTTAAACTATCAAGTAGTCATCATATCGAGCTTTTGTCAAAACGTTCATAACGTCTACATCTGCTCCTGCAATAGGTCTGTCACCTAGCGGTGCATCAAGGACATAATTCTTCTGTGCAGCAATGAGGATAATCCTCAGATCACAGAACAATTCCGCATCATTGCTACTAACATCTTTCAATCTTGGTTTTCTCTAGGAACATATGAAAAATAAACGGGGAGCAACATCGCGAGCTATTGATCTACAACATAGATATGCTAATACTACCAGGACTAAGTTCATGATAAATTAAAGTTCAATTAATCATATTACTTAAGAACTCCCACTTAGATAGACACTACAAGGATACCCCTTATAAAGCAACACACATTATACAACGTTTTAACTATATGTTGCAAAATTCATGATAGATACAAATATATGCATTGCAACATATGTGTTGTACCTGTAGCTCGTGATCCATTGCAAATAACTAAAGTAAAGCCCAATGCACTAACCTAGCCTCTTGTCTAGCCCAACCCAAGTTGTCTTTCACGACTAATTAGGTCGTTCTCTTTCCCCAGCCTCCCCTATTCCTCTCGCTACCTCCCACGCCGGCCGCCGCCCCTCACCCCTCCCCTTCGATCTAGTGTCCCGGCGCCGCCCATCACCACTACCCTGCGACCCTCCGTCCCGGCTCACCGTCCCTCGTCACCACCCTGCGACCTTGCATCCCGGCGCGGCGCCCCTCGTCACCGCTCCCCTGCGACCGACGACAAATCCAAGGTACGGCCATGAGCCCATGAACAAGCACACGCAACCGCATCCCTCATTCCACATCTGTAGCCCTCGAGGTTTCAATGCATCATCCACATGTGTAGCCTCGTTTCCTCCTCCAGTGCTCCTCCTAATCGTTCTCCTCTATTAGTGCGTGCGTGGATTAGAGATGCGTCGATGCCGACCCGCCGTCCTATGGCCTTCGCCGTTTGCCAACCTCTGCTCTCCCTTCTATAGATCTGATTCATACCACGACACAGGCTGACTGCTTCATCCACCAATTCTTCAGACTACAGCTACGACCTAGGCAAGGTTAACACACCACACCATCTACTAACTCTCTCAATTATCTTCTTGTATCGTGTTGAACTTCTACATCAGTTTTTAGTTATTTTGACTATGTGATTTTGTGATGCGTCGGCGCGCTAGGGTATAGGCACCTGTAACTGTGCGAAAGCTCGGACCCGTCAATGCTTCGTCAAACATCCGTGGTTGTCGCACACCTGCCAACGATGATGAGCCCATCTACTTCGACTTCGACCTAGCGGCAGAGGGGACGACGAGGGGCTGGGTTTGATTCTCTAGGCATGTATTCTGGCAACGGTGATCAATTTTTGCTAAGAAAACAGTAAAATTCCCTAATAGAACCATGATGATTTGCCACTCAAATATTTATAAATGCAAGCTACAAGCCAACCATTGGAGTATACATGATTATTATCGTTCGTATATCTTACTATTCATATAAAATGTTTTGTAGCAAGGCATTGCATGTCGTATTTCAGAGTAATTTTATGCATGTGTAGAATTATTGATCAGTATTAGCTATCGCTAGATGCGATCCAGCTGCAAAAAAAAGTGTGTCTAGGCAAAGTTAAATGCAAATGAGAATTAAATATGCAACCATGGATATAAGCAGCATCTCCCTAATCCCTTCTCTGCAATCTTTTAATCTCCACTGCCCCAATGACGCCGCAAGCCATCTTGGCTGTGGAGGACGTCTTTCCAATCTAAGATTCCATGCCTGACCAAAACTGCAATCCAATGCAGTGGAGAAGGCGATACATCAAAGGAAGTTTGTATCTGATTGGACAACGCTATTGTTCGAGAATTTGCCGAGAAGAGGACCTATTGCAGACTTGTCGCAGGTATGCAAGAAGCAACAAGAGAGTGGGGTTTTTCTTTTGAGGATTTTTATGTTGTGTTGTGCTACTGAAATCTGAGGCGTGCAGCTTAGAGTTCTGTTTTGGGGGATTACTGATGATGTGCTTCTGTTAGTTTCAGACCTCTGCACTGAGATAGTACATCCTAGAGTTTTGTATTGGGGCATGCTGATGACGTGCGTTCTTCAGATTCAAACATCTGAAGATATGTATTACTTGGAAGGCTAAGATTTGTAGGTGCTATACAAGCAATTAGGCGATTCGTTTCACCTAAGGCGTGGACGTACCTCTGCACAGTCAACTCGAGCACCACTTCTAATTTAGTTGGGAATTGGATAAGTAGTTTTGGAGCATTACACGATTTGTTCAGTCTACTTCTCTATGTTCCTTGAATGCAAAAGGTACGGGTTTGTTTACTTGGATCTGTTCTTTCGTTTTTATGCTCACCCAGTGATCCACATGTTAAAAGCACAAACTACTCTATTCAGATAGAATTTCTTTGATAGTGTTGTTGCAGACTTGGAGGTATATGCATCAGGAGGTCAAGGTGGCACTATAACCGTATTTATTTGAAACTACACGCTAGATCATAAAATGATGCTAAGTTAACCTCTTTCCTCATATATATTTTTGCTTGGTTCATTTTAAGGTCGTTCTTTTGTTAAATTGTTGTACTAAATAATTAAGAACATATTTGTGTTGATTTTTTAATGTTCATGCATCTGGTGTATGGAGCTAGAATTTGCTTAGGAAGAGCTGTTATGTAATTAAGATCTGATTATTGTAATTTGCTGACTATATCATGTTGTTGTAGTTCATATATATGTTATACATACACGTGCAGTTACTAGGCACCCTGTGCATATAAGTTCAGTCTCCATTTCTTTTGTTAAGCACAAAATATGACCTGGGATACATTTATTTCCATTCTCAAATAATGGAATATATACTAAAGGAGAGACTTGTGCTGTATGCTTTGAATTCATGATGACATTGTGTAACCTCGTTGCTGTAATTCTTCCTTTCCACATAATAGGAATATGTCTGTAGTAAATAAAGGAAGCACACTGAGCACGTCATTATCGATTACCTAAGGAAAGCCCAGGTGATGAAGAGGATAATCAAATTGAGATCCCCCAAAGAGGACGTATAATGGCTGAATGAGGTTCTAATACACGTACGTACTGGACCACAGGTTTGATTTCTAGGACAATTTCTTATCACTACTTTACACCTTTTCACATGATGCATGGATGATGAGCTCATATAACTTTGGAGAGCATGTATCATATGATTAGTTGCAGTGGGGCTAAGCTAAGAGAGGATTACCGATGCTTACCATATACATACACACACAGCCACGCATGCCGTGATATTGGTATGTATAGTATATGATCTATGTTTTTTTCTAAATCTATTTTATTATTGTGACCCTATATTAAACAAAGCAAAACCATATCAAAATCATTAGGAGCGAAATACATCTATTAATAAATCCATGATTTGCTATACTAATTAAAAGGGATACAATTAAGCTACATGTGTGTATCATGAATGAAAAATATATCTTATAGATGAGTATGTACACCACAGATTCGATCTGCGTACATATGCATTTGTTAAGTCTTACAATGGAAGTTTTTGGAAACTCTTCAACATAAATGAACTAGAAATCCAGGTTTTCTGCCACACGTTATATATTGTAAAAAATGATATAGACTAAACGGAAAAAACAGTCATCTCTTTTGTTTTAAAGAAAACCAGTCATCTCTTTTGTGTTGTCTATAGAACATTTGAATGGATTTGCTGTATATCACCAAAACAAAATAAATGTCCTACTTTTATGTGTTCATCCCATATACAGGAGCCAAAACGCCTCTTTCTGTAGAAACATAGATACATGGTTAATATTCTTGGTATATTTTGTTTTGAGTTTCCAGTTTTATCGTCCCAAAGTGGCCATATTTTTGTTCTTCTGAATCCATGACATAAAATAACCAGTTGTGAGATGTTCAAAATGTATTACACGTTCTCTAACTACTGTTAATGCATTACCATACAAAGTTAATCAATTTTTTGATTGTTATTAATGCATTGTGTGTTAACATTTCATTTTGTGTTTTGTTTGTAGATTCAAAAGATAAATGGATGATTATATGGATGTGTGGCAAGTATGATGAGTACGATCATGATGATGATGATGATGATGATGATGATGATGATGTTCATGTTCATGATGATGATGTTGGATGCTTTCAATTTTAGTTAAGTTGTAGGGATGATATTCTTGAGCTAAGTTGTAGGGATATTGATGGATGTCTCTGGTTTTAGTTTTGTTGTCAAGAAAATATTTAGATTATCCATCACATATGGATGACGCTCCTCTTGTAATATCCACTCTTGTAATCCAACAATTTTCTCTAATATATATGATTTGTTCCTCCGATGAGTATATTCTCTTGTTTACTGTTATCACTCTTATGTTTTACGTTAATTTAATTGTTGAAAATGTATATAAAATAATATTATTCACATTATATATGTAAGTGTTGCAATATCTCCGTTGCCAAGCAATGGGATTTTGATTCATTTTGATTCTTGTGCATTAAGCACCAACATATAAAACTGTTGTACAAGTCAGTTTTATTTGTTGCCTTTTTGCAACGGTACCTTTTACCAACGGCGGTACAAGCGTTGTAATATGCACTAGCAACACTGGATAAGGCTACGCATCCCAAACCGTTGGTAAAGGCACTAACAACGCATATATGGACTTCTAGATACGGAAAAAACCGTTGCTATAGGGGGGTTCTTGTTGTAGTGACATCCCTCTAGTCATCTAAATGATCACGTGATCCAAATCAACTAAACCATGTCCGATCATCACGTGAGATGGAGTAGTTTCAATGGTGAACATCTTATGTTGATCATATCTACTATATGATTCACGCTCGACCTTTCGGTCTCCAGTGTTCCGAGGCCATATCTGCATATGCTAGGCTTGTCAAGTTTAACCCAAGTATTCTGCATGTGCAAAACTGGCTTACACCCGTTGTATTTGAACGTAGAGCTTATCACACCCGATCATCACGTGGTGTCTCGGCACGACGAACTTTCGCAACGGTGCATACTCAGGGAGAACACTTATACCTTGAAATTTAGTAAGGGATCATCTTATAATGCTACCGTCGTTCTAAGCAAAATAAGAAGCATAATAAGATAAACATCACATGCAATCAAAATATGTGACATGATATGGCCATCATTATCTTGTGCTTTTGATCTCCATCTCCAAAGCACTGTCATGATCACCTTCGTCACCGGCGCGACACCTTGATCTCCATCGTAGCATCGTTGTCGTCTCGCCAACTATTGCTTCTACGACTATCGCTACCGCTTAGTGATAAAGTAAAGCAATTACATGGCGATTGCATTTCATACAATAAAGCGACAACCATATGGCTCCTGCCAGTTGCCGATAACATTACAAAACATGATCATCTCATACAAAACCGTATAACTCATCATGTCTTGACCATATCACATCACAACATGCCCTGCAAAAACAAGTTAGACGTCCTCTACTTTGTTGTTGCAAGTTTTACGTGGCTGCTACGGGCTTTAGCAAGAACCGTTCTTACCTACGCATACAAAACCACAACGATGTTTCGTCAAGTATGTGCTGTTTTAACCTTCACAAGGACCGGGCGTACCCACACTTGATTCAGCTAAAGTGAGAGAGACAGACACCCGCCAGTCACCTTTAAGCAACGAGTGCTCGTAATGGTGAAACCAGTCTCGCGTAAGCGTACGCGTATTGTCGGTCCGGGCCGCTTCATCTCACAATACCGCCGAAGCAAAGTATGACATGCTGGTAAGCAGTATGACTAGTATCGCCCACAACTCATTGTTATCTACTCGTGCATATCATCTACGCATAGACCTGGCTCATGATGCCACTGTTGGGGAACGTAGTATTTTAAAATTTTCCTACGATCATGCAAGATCTATCTACCAGATGCATAGCAACAAGAGGGAAGAGTGTGTCTACGTACCCTCGTAGACCGGGAGCGGAAGCGTCAAGTGACGCGGTTGATGTTGTCGAACTTCTTCGCGATCCAACCGATCAAGCACCGAACGTACGGCACCTCCGCGTTCAGCACACGTTCAGCTTGATGACGTCCCACGAGCTCTTGATCCAGTTGAGCTTCACGGGAGAGTTTCGTCAGCACGACGGCGTGGTGACGGATATGATGTGTTCACCGGCGCAGGGCTTCGCCTAAGCTCCGCGACGGTATGACCGAGGTGTGATTCTGTGGAGGGGGGCACCGCACACGGCTAAAACAATTCAACTTGTGTGTCTTTGGGTGCCCCCCTGCCCCCGTATATAAAGGAGCAGGGGAGGGAGGCCGGCCGGCCCTTCCTGGTGCGGCTAGGGAAGGAGTCCTACTAGGAATAGGATTGCAATCCTATTCCTAGTAGGATTCACCGAAAGGAAGAAGGGGGAAAGGAATAGGAGAGGTGGCGCCCCCCCCCCCCCAATCCTAGTCCAACTAGGAACCCTAGGTGGGGGCGCCAGCCAGCCCTATGGGCTGCCTCTCTCTTTCCCTTTAGGCCCACTATGGACCATCCCCTCTCGTAGGGGGTTCCGGTAACCCCCTCCGGCATTCCCGATAAATCCGAAACTTTTCCGGTATACTTCCGGTGTCCGAATATAGCCGTCCAATATATCAATCTTTATGTCTCGGTCATTCCGAGACTCCTCGTCATGTCCGTGATCTCATCCGGGACTCCAAACTACCTTCGGTACATCAATACTCATAAACTCATAATACCGATCGTCATCAAACGTTAAGCGTGCGGACCCTACGGGTTCGAGAACTATGTAGACATGACCGAGACTCATCTCCGGTCAATAACCAATAGCGGAACCTGGATGTTCATATTGGCTCCTACATATTCTACGAAGATCTTTTATCGGTCAGAACCGCATAACAACATACGTTGTTCCTTTTGTCAAACGGTATGTTACTTGCCCGAGATTCGATCGTCGGTATCTCTATACCTAGTTAAATCTCGTTACCGGCAAGTCTCTTTACTCGTTCTGTAACACATCATCTCGTGACTAACTCATTAGTCTTTTGCTTGCAAGGCTTATTGTGATGTGTGTTACCGAGAGGGCCCAGAGATACCTCTCCGACACTCGGAGTGACAAATCCTAATCTTGATCTATGCCAACACCACGAATACTTTCGGAGACACCTGTAGAGCATCTTTATGATCACCCAGTTACGTTGTGACGTTTGATAGCACACAAGGTGTTCCTACGGTATTCGAGAGTTGCATAATCTCATAGTCATAGGAACATGTATAAGTCATGAAGAAAGCAATAGCAGTTAAACTAAACGATCATAGTGCTATGCTAACGGATGGGTCTTGTCCATCACATCATTCTCCTAATGATGTGATCCCGTTGATCAAATGACAACTCATGTCTATGGCCAGGAAACATAACCATCTTTGATCAATGAGCTAGTCTAGTAGAGGCATACTAGGGACATACTGTTTTGTCTATGTATTCACACATGTACTAAGTTTCCGGTTAATACAATTCTAGCATGAATAATAAACATTTATCATGATATAAGGAAATATAAATAACAACTTTTATTATTGCCTCTAGGGCATATTTCCTTCAGCACCTTCACCAGGTGTCATGGAAATAGCACGGCAGATGTCCGGTTTAGCGGACTTGAAGATGGAACCATCGCACAGGTTAGCTTGAAGGGGTTCATAGCACACAAAGGACACAGAGGATTATACTAGTTCGGCCCCTTCGATGAAGGTAAAAGCCTACGTCTAGTTGGTTTGGTATTGCTTGGGCGTCGGATTACAGGGAGCGGATTCGCTTGCGTGTGTCTCGACGGGTTGATTGTTGCCTGTCCCTGAACCGTCGCCGGGTCGCCCCTTTATATAGAGGGTACGCCTGGTCCGGTTTACAGAGTCCCGAGGCCGGCTCATACTTGTGTCCGCCTCAGTCTCTGTCTTTTCTTCCTTATCTCTCAAGTTACATCGCTTGGCGGTTTACATACCTTAATTGTACACATGGGCCCTAAGATCTCATGGGCCGTAGCCTTTACTAAATTTTACAATCAGGTATAATATAATAAAGCCGGTTTACAATAGCCGGTTTATACCTGTTAGTCATATCCCTGACATTAGGCCCCAGAATGATTTGAACTTGTTCATATCAGTCTTGTCTTGTATAATTTTCTTCTGTCTTCACATTCTTGTAAACCGGCTCTGACGTCATCTTCAAGATTCAGTAAATCTGACCGTGACATCATCTCCGCATTTAACGCCGCGAGCTGTACTGTAGCTTTATTTTAAGGGTTATCCCGAAAATCGAGGCGTCAGAGGATCTTTATCCGATCCTTTACCTCCTCGAATCCCGCACCTGTCGCTTCGGATCTGACTTTCCTTATAAATACCGCTGTCCCCATTCATTATCTTCTTCCTGCTCTCTCTTCTTCCTCCGTCGCCCGACTCCATCGTCGCCCGAGCTCGAACCGCCGCTGTCAACCGCTGAATCCGAGTCCTCGCCGGCCGCTGCATCACCCTGAGTTTGACCAGAGAATCTCCGCCGCTGATCCTTGCTATTCCAGGTACGTCTTTCTTCTTCATTAGATCTGTGACTTCTAGGGTTTCTTCTCACGCCTCCTCCATTAGAGCCTCAATGGAAGCTTCACCTTGTTCAACTTTAAGCCGATAGTTTTCAGTAACCTTTACTTTTAGATCTTGCCCTTTAAACTGTACCTCTACCCTGCTGTAAATGCTTCAGATCTTCGTCATTCTTGTTTAACCTGTAGATTTATCCGCTCTGTATAGGGCCCTTGTAATTCTTCCCATATACTCTTGTATTTGTTTCTCTTTTTCTTGTATGCTCAGATCTGTTCCACCTTAGCTGTCTTTGAAAACTTGTTTTTCTCCTCGGTAGATCTGTCAAGTATGCTTCGGTTTAAACTGTCATATGTTATACGGGTTAACTTGCACGTCCAGATCTGTTCTACTTAGCTGTTTATAAGGAAACTGCTTCTTTTCTTTTGTAGATCCATTAGATGTACTCCGGTTTACACTGTTATGCCCTGCTCTTGCAAAACTTTATAATTTGAACGCGACGGTTTAGCCGTTCCTCTTCTACTGCCGTGAACCGGAAATGGTATAGCTTGCTGTAATTGCCGGTTTTAACCATGCCATTAGTCCTCAGTTCAAACCGTTGCGTAACTTTCATAGACAGTTTCCGGTTTATACTGTTGTACCTTCATAATCCGTTTTCTGCATTTTATCTTTTCCAGTACTTGTCCTTTCGTTGCAATGGCCAAGCAGTATGTCTCTTGCGATTGGGTCCCTTCTATCATTACTGAGGAAGATTTGGTCAAGATTTCTGAAATTGGTACGTTAGGCCCTCAGTCTGTTTTGAAGTGGCGGGCCCCGGGGAATGAATGTCCTCCTACTCCCAGGTCCGGGGAGGTCATTGTGTTCTTTGATCACATATCTCGAGGCTTCTCTCCCCCCGGTTCAAAGTTTTTCCGGGATGTTCTTGCTACCTTCCAACTCCACCCTCAGGACATTGGACCCAACTCTGTTTCAAACATCTGTGACTTCCAAGTGTTTTCGGAGGTATATCTGCAAGAAGAACCGTCCGTCGATCCGTTCCGGGACTTCTTTCACTTAAACCGGCGCACAAAGTTCACCAGCGGACCACATCAGGAGCTTGGTGGCGTTAGTATTCAGAAGAGGAGAGACGTTGTTTTTCCTCACGCTGCTTTACACACTCATCCAAAGGACTGGAACAAGTCATGGTTTTACTGCATTGACACTTCTCCTGAGGGGGAGAATCCTCTGCCGGGTTATCGTGAAACCCGTATTCCGGAGGATCATCCTTTACCTCAACGGCTCGGCTCTGTTGAACGGACCCGGTTTTCATCCCAGCTTTCCAAGTTAAGAGCCTTCATAGCTAATGGCTTGATTGGAACTGATTTTCTACGTTGTTGGTTGTCTTGGAGCATCCTTCCCTTGAGCCGGCGATCACAGCTGATCTGCAAATATTCTGGCAAACCGGATGATCCCCAAAGGTTTACTAAGGAAAAACTCTCTGAATCGGAGGTTATAGAATCAGCCAAGAAAATTCTCAATGTTTCTTTGGCAGACTGTAGCAAGGTCGGGTTAGCTCCATATTATAAGAAGAACAAGCTACCTGCAGTAAGTTTCACCTTACCCTGTATTCGTAATCCGTTTCTTTTAAACCATCTTTTCAATTGTCTTTCTTTCTTTTGATTAGGCTGATGACCCTTTCTGGAAGAGGAAACCTCAGGAGAAAACCGGCAAACAAGCTCGCCGGAAAACCTTTGCCAATAAGAAAAGGAAAGCAGCTGTTGACGCCGGTTATCCCACTGAAGATGATGATCCGGATTCCGAGATATGCTTTAATCTGGTTTAGATTTTGCTTTCTTGAACTTGTAACTGTATCTAACGATAACTTTTCCACAGGAGTTGCCTGAAGGCGATAATCCGGCCGAAGTTGAGGTAACCATTTTTTCTTCTAATTCAGAACCTCTTCCACAAAAAAGTCGTCGAACCGTCCGGAAATACCAATTTTCTCACCCTTATGCTCAGTTGGACCCTAATTTTATTTTGAAGAAGCAACAGCACGAAGCTCTTCGCCGGACCACTCGCCATAGCGGCCTGGCGGTGGAATCATCCGGGATTTCCTTAACTCCGGCTCGAAAACGCCGTGCTGAGGTGATACTTTCTCCGACTCTCCTTCATCCCAAGGCCGGGCTTATCCGAAAACCTCTTAAACCGTCTGACCCTGATTATCAGGAAACTCCATTGTCTTCTTCTGGTGAATCGACTGCCACACAGCTTCCTCCATTGAAAACTGTCCCAGGGTAACTTTTTAACCCTTCCGGTTTATGATTCCTTTTTGTTTTATAATGTTAATACTCATTTTGCACTCTTTCCAGCAAACCAAAACCCAGCAAGAAGCCCAAGGCAAACAAGCCTCCTGCTGAGACCACTGCAGATAATCCGGCTGATGATCCGGCAACAACTGTTCCTTCAGAGGGCGAGCCCATAGCTCCTCTTGAAGACCCTGCGCCTACAGACCATATTTCTGCTCCTGAGAATCCTACTGCTGAAGATGCCCATAATCCGCCAAGTCCGGCCCGGGTCAACTCTCCTCAGATTAATCCGGTGTCTCCCAATCCGGCCCATACTGCCACTCCCCCAAATGTACCTGCTTCTCCGGATGTTGTGGTAACTGGGACTGCCTTTGTTGCTCCGGCTGAGCCCACCGTTTTAGCCAAACATACGGCTAAAACGGAAAAGCTATCTAAAGAGAAGGGGAAATGGAGTACTGAGATATCCAATCTTTCCGATATGAGCGCCCAAGAAATTTATTCTGGGTATCTAAACCGGCTCCACAGCAGCCGAGATTATGAAGCAAGCCTGGTTAACTTAATGAGGGAGAAATATGAGGTAAACCTCTTCTTCTGACTTTGTACTTTTGATATGCTTCTATCCCATAACAGCCCCCAAGTTCCGGTTTAGCTGCGTGCTGAAGGTGAACCGGAACTTTGTAGATTGAACAATTGATCTTTACATTAGCCCCCAAGTATCAAGTTGATAACTTGTTTATGTATTTGATACTTGTGAAAATTTCTGATGATACTTCAACCATCCATTAGCCCCCAAGTGTCAAGTAGACAACTTGTTTGTGTGCTTGAGACTTGTAATCTTTGAATTGTTGGTACTTATTGCTTCAACTGCCATTAGCCCCCAAGTGTCAAGTAGACAACTTGTTTGTGTGCTTGAGACTTGCCTGATTTTACCTCTTATCTTTTAACTGTGCTTGCAGGCCGAGTTAACCCGGAACACTGCTGAAATTGATGAACTTCGAAGCCGTCTTGCTGACACAGAATCTGCCGCTTCAAAGGCTAAAAAAGATCTTCAAGTGAGTTTAAAGACTGCTGAAGATCTGAAGAAATACTTTGAAGAAGAGCGGACCGCTTTTGAGGTCCAAAAGAAAGATCTGGAAAAAAGGGTTCAGGATGCTGAAGGGGCGCTTAATCTGGTTACAGAAGAATTGACCGGTTTAAAACGGCAAATTGAACTGATGACCTCTACAGTCTTTGGTAAGTATAATCTGAACTCCTGCTTTTATCCCTGTAATCTCCATCTGTGTCGGTTTAACCATAATATCTATATGCAGGTCGCCGTGTCTCCCATCTTGGGGATGACTTACGGAAGAAGCTTAAAGCATGTTACACCTTGGTCGAGCAGCTGTATTCCGGCGCTCAGAGGATCATTAGTGCAACTTCTTTTGGTAAACCGGCCCCTACGACGATCCAAGACACATTGAACAAGTTATCTGTTTTGCCGGCTCGTCTTGAAGAAGTCAAGAAATCTGCCGCTCGGGGTGGTGCTCTTCTGGCCCTTACCAGGGCTAAGGCTTGGGTCCCGGATCTTGATCCGGAGGAAGCTTTAACCGGATTTCCAGATACAAAAGATGACGGATCAGCCTTTACCGCAAAGGATCTCTATGCCTTGACGAAGGAGATGCGTCCCCTCGCCAGCAAGCTTGCAGCTGAATCTGACTTGTCCAGATATCATCCGGGATACAATTTGCAGAACGAACGGGTGGAGCGACCGGTCTATGATACTGTCAACTTAATTCCGCCGGTTCGTCCTCACACCTTTTCTCCTGACATTGACCCTTCTGAACTTATCAACGACGAGATGTATTTCCGGGCCTTGATGAAGATTGACTGGCGTGCGCCGGACTTCCAACCGCTTCAAGAAGATGAAGACGTTCCAGATCAAGGTGATGGCCAGCCGTCTCAGCAAGGAGAAGCATAACTTCGAATTTTATTGCTGTAATCGTAATTTGTGTTTCGCCAAACAATGTTTCCAATCTGTCGGGCTTGCTATGCCCTGTAATAGGCTAGCCGAAACTTGATGTGCTTTAATCCGGATATTTTGTCTTTATGAAATACTTGCCGATTGAAATGTTGTCTGATATTGTTTGCCTTCCATATCCTCTGCTCCTGCAGAAAAAATATTGAAAATATGTCCTAGTGGCTTACCACTGGACGGATTAAATTGTTCTCTTAAAACGTCAAATAAGTATATCTTTATACTAGAAATAACTTTTATACCTGAGATTATATATGCTCAGTATTCTTAATCCGGTAGGACTTTAAAGTCGCTTTATGAAGACCTTCATGGATCCAATTAGAAACCCGAAATACTCCGGTTCATCTTGATGATAAATCCGGCTCATCTTGTTCTTCAAGACTTTGTTCGGAAAGTTGTAGCTTTTGCCTGATATATGATCCGGGTTTTAACGAACGCCGGTTTACTCATGCTGGTATTCATGACCCAGACTTTTCACTTTATAGGTACGTGGTCAGCTTCCGTAGCTGCTCCACTCCGGTTTCAAGGGTTATAAAACACAAACACAAAAAAGATGCAAATTTTGCAAATAAGACCATGTAGTCGAGGCTTTTTAAGAGCTGCCAGGCTCAAAGCAAGGTTCAGCCAATCAATGGGACGTGGCATTATCCATCTTTCCCAGGGGGCCTAGCCAATCACTGAACGTGGCATTATCCAACTTTTCAGAGGGCCGAAAGAACCGCAAATAAAAACTGAGCCAATCAATGGGACGTGGTTTGTCCAACACTCCTAGAGGGCCTAGCCAATCACTGAACGTGGCATTATCCAACTTTTCAGAGGGCCGATAGAATTACAAAACTGATCCGATCACTGGGAGTGGGTGTTACCACTCCCAGAGGGCCTCCAGGGTTCCTCCTGAACCGGTGGGTCAATTTAAACCAATCACTGAACGTGGATTTATCCAACTTTTCAGAGGGTCTCCAGGGTTCCTCCTGAACCGGTGGGTAAATTCAAACCAATCACTGAACGTGGAATTATCCAACTTTTCAGAGGGTTTCCAGGGTTCCTCCTGAACTGGTGGGTCAATTATGACGCCTCCTCTCTTTGAACCGGATATGATCTCATGTTTTTTGGATAGTTTTATTGCTCCTCTGCATATTCTGCAAAAAATCAATTTCTAAACCGGCCAATATATTTGAAATATGATATCTGATAATAAACTTATATGATTGCTTTCACAGGATTTTTGTATATGGAAAAAGGGCTAAGCCCCCGGTTTACCGAGGGTGCCGGTTTATTCATTACTCATAATATATACATAGGATACATTGGAGCACGTAGCTCAAGTATAGTATGGTCGTAAATGGGCGATGTTCCACGGCCTCTTCGTCTCCTCTTCTGATGTCCGTGAGTCCTTGTGTTCTCGAACGTCCACCAAGTAATATGAACCGTTGTGTAGATTTTTACTGACCACAAAGGGCCCTTCCCAAGGCGGGGATAATTTGTGCATATCCGTTTGATCTTGGATGAGCCGGAGTACTAAGTCACCCTCTTGGAACGTCCTTGTTCTGATCCGGCGGCTATGATATCTGCGTAAGTCTTGCTGATAAATCGCAAATCGTGCTGCAGCCATATCACGCTCTTCATCCAGCCGGTCTAAACTGTCCTGCCTTGCTATCTCATTGGCTGCTTCAACATAAGCCGTCACCCTTGGTGAATCATGACGTATATCGCTCGGAAGGACTGCTTCAGCCCCATAAACCATGAAGAAAGGTGTGTAACCTGTAGACCGGTTTGGTGTAGTGTTGATGCTCCAAAGAACAGATGGCAATTCCTCAACCCAACATCCTGGGGTTCTCTGCAAAGGTGTCATAAGCCGGGGTTTGATACCTCGCAAAATCTCCTGATTTGCCCTTTCAGCCTGACCATTGGTTTGGGGGTGAGCCACAGAAGACACGTCTAAGCAAATATGTTCTCTTTGACAAAATTCCTTCATCTCACCCTTAGATAAATTAGTGCCATTGTCTGTGATGATGCTGTGTGGAAAGCCAAACCGGAAAATTACTTTTTTGATGTTGACTGCCGTCGCCGCATCACACTTGCTTATAGGCTCCGCTTCAACCCACTTTGTAAACTTGTCTACTACTACCAGTAGATGAGTTTTCTGATCTTGGGATCGCTTAAAAGGTCCAACCATATCAAGCCCCCAAGTCGCAAACGGCCAAGTTATTGGTATCATCCGGAGTTCCTGTGCTGGAACCAGAGCACGTCTTGAGAATTTCTGACAAGCGTCACACTTCCGGACCAGATCTGCCGCATCTGCATGAGCGGTTAACCAATAAAAACCATGTCGGAATGCCTTAGCCACCAATGATTTTGAACCGGCATGATGACCACAATCCCCTTCATGAATTTCGCGAAGAATCTCACAACCTTCCTCAGCTGATACACACCGCTGAAATACTCCAGAGGTACTGCGATGGTGAAGTTCTCCGTTTGCAATTGTCATGGACTTAGAGCGTCGGATTATCTGTCGTGCTTCTTCTTCGTCATCTGGCAACTCTCCTCGGCTCAGGTATGCCAAATAGGGCAGCGTCCAATCCGGAATAATATGGAGCGCTGCAACTAACTGTGCCTCTGGGTCCGGAACAGCTAGGTCTTCCTCCGACGGTATCTGAACCGACGGACTGTGCAATTCATCCAAGAAGGTGTTTGGTGGCACCGGTTTACGTTGCGACCCCAACCGGCTTAAAGCGTCAGCTGCTTCGTTCCTCCGCCGGTCTATATGATCCACCTGATATCTTTTAAAGTATCCTGCGACTGCTTCAACCTCTCGTCTATAAGTCGCCATGAGGGGATCTCTTGAATCCCACTTGCCAGAAACTTGCTGTGCCACCAGATCTGAGTCGCCCAGGCACTTAACCCGGCTCAAGTTCATTTCCTTTGCTAGCCGCAAACCATGAAGTAATGCTTCATATTCCGCTGCATTATTAGTACAAGGAAACAATAAGCGGAGGACATAACAAAATTTATCACCTCTGGGGGAAGTTAAGACAACTCCAGCCCCCGAGCCCTCCAACTGTTTTGAACCGTCGAAGTGAATCGTCCAGTAAGTAAGATCCGGCTTCTCCTCAGGAGTCTGCAACTCTGTCCAATCATTGATGAAGTCTACTAATGCCTGAGATTTTATAGCAGTGCGCGGTACATATTTCAACTCATGTGGGCTGAGCTCAATGGCCCACTTCGCTACTCTGCCCGTAGCTTCCCTGTTCTGGATTATATCTCCCAACAGTGCTGAACTAACCACAGTTATTGGATGTCCTTGGAAATAGTGCTTCAACTTCCGGTTTGCCATGAACACACCATATACCAACTTCTGCCAATGAGGGTATCTCTGCTTGGACTCAATGAGTACTTCACTCACATAATAAACCGGGCGCTGAACCGGGTACTCCTTCCCTGCTTCCTTGCGCTCAACCACAATTGCAATGCTGACTGCCCGTGCATTAGCAGCGACGTATAACAGCAAAGGCTCCTTGTCAATAGTGGCAGCTAAAACCGGTGGTTTTGCTAGTTGCCGTTTCAGATCCTCAAACGCTGCGTTTGCCTCATCACTCCAGATAAACCGGTCTGTTTTCCTCAACATCTGGTAAAGTGGGATCGCCTTCTCTCCCAAGCGACTGATGAACCGGCTTAACGCTGTGATCCGGCCAGCTATGCGCTGAACATCGTTGATGCAAACCGGTTTAGTCAAAGACGTGATGGCCTTGATCTTCTCTGGGTTAGCTTCTATTCCTCTGTTTGAGACCAAGAATCCCAGTAGCTTACCTGCCGGAACACCAAAAGCACATTTTTCCGGATTAAGCATCATCCTATAAGCCCGAAGATTATCAAAGGTTTCCTTAAGATCCTCTATCATTGTTTCTTCTTTCTTCGATTTGACCACAATGTCATCCACGTAGGCATGAACATTCCTCCCTATCTGCCCTTTCAGACAATTCTGAACGCAACGCTGATAAGTTGACTGTGCACATTTAAGCCCAAAAGGCATAGACACATAGCAAAAAGCACCAAAAGGAGTTATAAAAGCTGTCTTCTCTTGGTCTTCCGCCGCCATCTTGATCTGGTGATACCCTGAATATGCATCCAAAAAACTTAGCCGCTCACACCCCGCCGTGGCATCGATGATCAGATCGATGCGAGGTAGAGCAAAAGGATCAGTTGGGCAAGCTTTATTGAGGTCTGTGTAGTCCACACACATCCTCCACTTCCCATTCTTCTTAAACACCAGCACCGGATTAGCCAACCACTCCGGATGAAAAACTTCTACTATGAACCCTGCGGCCAAAAGTCTGGCCACTTCTTCCCCTATAGCCTTGCGCCTCTCCTCGTTGAAGCGCGCAGATACTGCTTAACCGGTTTAAACTTCGGATCAATATTTAACTTGTGCTCAGCGAGTTCCCTCGGTATACCTGGCATGTCAGAAGGTTTCCATGCAAAGATATCCCGGTTCTCACGGATGAACTCGATGAGCGCGCTTTCCTATTTGGGATCAAGGTTAGCGCTGATAGTGAACTGCTTAGACGAATCTCCAGGCACAAAATCAACTTGCTTGGTCTCTTCTGCTGATTTAAACTTCAATGCCGGATCATGCTTGGTAGTTGGCTTCTTCAGCGGAGTCATATCTGCCGGATCAACATTATCTTTATAAAATTTCAACTCTTCTGTGGCACATACTGCTTCTGCATAAGCTGCATCACCTTCTTCACATTCCACTGATATCTTGCGACTTCCATGAACCGTGATCGTGCCTTTATGACCCGGCATTTTAAGCTGCAAATAAACATAACACGGCCTAGCCATAAACTTAGCATAAACCTTCCTTCCAAACAGAGCATGATATGGACTTTTGATCTTGACGACTTCGAAAGTGATCATCTCTGATCTGGAATCATATTCGTTCCCAAAGGTAACTTCCAAGTCAATCTTTCCAACCGGATAAGCTGACTTACCTGGGACTACTCCATGAAATACTGTATTTGATTGCCTTAGCTTCTTATCCGTCAGACCCATACGACGGAAAGTCTCATAATATAAGATATTGATACTGCTACCACCGTCCATGAGAACTTTAGTGAATTTGTAACCTCCCACTTGAGGTGCTACCACCAAGGCTAAATGGCCCGGATTATCCACCCGCATCGGGTGGTCTTCTCTGCTCCATACAATGGGCTGCTCTGACCAGCGAAGAAATTGCGGTGTCGCCGGTTCAACTGCATTAACAGCCCGCTTCAAAACCTTCTGGTCTCTCTTACACAGACTTGTGGTGAAGACATGATATTGCCCACTGCTTAACTCCTTCGGATTACTCTGATATCCAGATTGCGGCTGCTGTTGCTGACGCTGTTGCTGCTGATTTCCCTGATTATTATAATTCCCTTGGCTCTGCTGCTGATTACTCTGATTATTGTAACCACCTTGATGATGCGACTGATTGCCCTGACCATTATAGTTTCCTTGATTATTCTGACTACCTGCCCGGTTTTGATATCCATTGCTATTGCTCCTATATCCTGATCCGGAGCTGTTCCCCTGATGACCCGGACCATAAAATCCAGGCCCTGAGCCGCTATTTGGGGGCCGATTATGAGGATTGAAACGGCCCGCCACCGCTTTCATAAGGGGTATGCACTCCCTCATGGTATGCTTTGCCGTTTTCCCTCTTCCGCTATGCTTTGGACAAGGCTGATCTAACTCTTGATCCCAGCTAAACTTTCCTCCGCTGGTCTGTGAAGGTGGGCCTCCTAGGCTATGCTGAAAATCCCCTTGAACTTGAGTGTTGGCCACGAAGTCAGAGCCACCCTCTGCTTTCCGTTTGCCCAAAAAACTTGAGGTAGCCGGAATAACTGGCGCCGGTTTACCACACTTGCTAACCTTCCCAGTCTTGTCCCCTTCCGCTTCTGGATACTTGGTATTATCAGAGTCTCCGTATTTCACCAGGGCACTCATGAGAGTTCCCATATCATTGCAGTCCCTTTTAAGCCGTCCGAGCTTTAACTTTAAAGATTCAAACCGGCAATTGTTCTCCAAAGTCACTATCGCCGTACTAGGATTAATACCATTCGAAGAGTGTAAAATCTCTGCTACTCTCCGTACCCAAGCTGCTGTAGACTCCTGCTCTCCTTGCACACAAGCTGCTAGATCCACCACTGACATCGGCTATTTGCATGTATCCTTGAAGTTTTTGATAAACTGGCTGCGCAGTTCCCCCCATGACCCAATAGAGTTCGGGGGTAGAGCTTTCAGCCAGGTCCGGGCCGTGCCTTCGAGCATCATAGTAAAATATTTAGCACAAGCCGATTCATCCACGTCCAGCATCTCCATGGCCATCTCATAACTTTCAACCCAAGCTTCCGGAGCTAAATCGGCTGTGTAATTAGGTACCTTGTGGGGCCCCTTGAAATCTTTAGGCAGCTTGACACTCCGTAAAGCGGGGACAAGACACTGCACCCCGAAGGAACTCGTCGTAACTCCTGTTTCTGCAGTGGCTGTGTGAACCGGCGTTGTTTGACGAATCTCCTCCCTAGCTCCTGATCTAACCCGGTTTATATCCGGAGCTAGTATCGCCGCTCCTGCCGGATTATCCTGCCTGCGCTGATGCCTCCTGCGTTCACTGCTAAACACTTCTGGCTCCTCCCAATGCCTAGTATAACTTCGGCTGGGACGTGGTGTTGAATGTAACCTTTCCCTACTATGAGAATATGCTTGCTGCTGTATCAACGCCGTATTAAGCAGCTCCTTGACCCTGCGCGCCTCCAACGCCACCGGAGACGTCTCCTCCACGGGTAAAGCGGCCAAACGTGCAGCAGCTGCAGCGATGTTATCCAAAGGGTTTGAATAATGACCTGGAGGGGTGGGAACGTAAGGTGCCGATGTGATCCGACGATCCCGCTCTGCGGTGGGTTGCTGAACCGGCTCCTCCCTGGCTGGGGGTGCCCTCCGGTTTGAAACCGGATTATTACTAGTCCCAGCCCCAGGTGTCCTGAACAGATTCATTGCTTCATAAACCGGAGGTATACGAGACTGGTACTTTCGTCCCCTTACTCCTTCCATAGAAGCTTGCTCCATCCTTAGGTGAAAAGCCTGATCATCCAATTCCGCTTGTCTCACCGCTATCATCTCTCTCTCTGCCTTCAGGTCTTCCTTTAACTGATCAATCCGGCCTTTCAACTGAAGGAGCTCTGCATCATGATGCGCCTTGTCTGCTGGAGCTACTGTTTCCACCGCTTTAGCTGTGAACTCCTCGATCAAGGTGGATAGAACTTCAGTAGGTGAGGGGGTCGGGCCGCTCCCCCCCGCACCAGCTTCCGCTGTCGTCCCGTTCACTAGGGGCTGTGAACCGGCCATAAAGACAGCCACCCGGTTTGGCGGGCCAAAGGGGCCCGGAATACTATTTCCATCGGACTCGCCCTCAGACCGGCCGTCCTGCAACTGATACAGAGATTCAGTTTCTCCGGATGAAGACTCGTCGTCTGAGTAGACAACTGTTGCACCATCAGATTCCGATCCGTCCTCGGCTCAACCTCTGTGGATTGCTCCAACGAACACGTGCTTCACGGCGGGCTGAATCCGGGCCGATCTCGTACGCTGAGCCGGCTCGACGATGTTGGGGAAGACGTCCGGCTCAGGTCCCGGTTCGCCGATTTTGCCAATGAAGACTTGGATGCTGCCGAAGGGAACCCGGTACCCGTATTCGATCGAATCGGCTTCCGATCTCCAACCTGCGTCGTCGATGTAGATCCGGCCGCGGCGACTCTTGGTCATCCGGCCGACCGCGTAACCCTTGAGCCCTTCGAAGCTGCCCTTCAAGAACTCGAAACCATCGTGCGCAGGCCCCACGGTGGGCGCCAACTGTCGTGGAAATAGCACGGCAGATGTCCGGTTTAGCGGACTTGAAGATGGAACCATCGCACAGGTTAGCTTGAAGGGGTTCATAGCACACAAAGGACACAGAGGATTATACTAGTTCGGCCCCTTCGATGAAGGTAAAAGCCTACGTCTAGTTGGTTTGGTATTGCTTGGGCGTCGGATTACAGGGAGTGGATTCGCTTGCCTGTGTCTCGACGGGTTGATTGTTGCCTGTCCCTAAACCGTCGCCGGGTCGCCCCTTTATATAGAGGGTACGCCTGGTCCGGTTTACAGAGTCCCGAGGCCGGCTCATACTTGTGTCCGCCTCAGTCTCTGTCTTTTCTTCCTTATCTCTCAAGTTACATCGCTTGGCGGTTTACATACCTTAATTCTACACATGGGCCCTAAGATCTCATGGGCCGTAGCCTTTACTAAATTTTACAATTAGGTATAATATAATAAAGCCGGTTTACAATAGCCGGTTTATACCTGTTAGTCATATCCCTGACACCAGGCCTATTCGTAAGTACGGCAAGCACGTGTTCTCCCACAATACGACGTTCTGCTGCGTCAAGCAGCCGCCTGGCGGTCAGAAGGGTGCCTACTACGCCATCCATCACATGCGGGCGATCGTACGGGACCATCATCAACTTCTGCTACCGAGTAAACTCAAAGATTGGGCCGCGAGCGTGTCGGCAATCCAGGACGCGGACATCAGACAAGAATTCTTTCGCATCCAGTCGGAGTTTGCGGAAATCATCCATCAAGATGTCCTTCGTACCTCGGGGCAGTTCTTCCTCAGAAATCAACCGTCCAACAGTGACATCGACACAATGCTACAAATGCAGGCTGACAACGCCCGTGATTTCATGACTCCCACGATAGACGGCGGCTTCATCCACGCTCCGGTCCCTTGAGTCGAGTCGAAAGCAGTGATGCTGTGTCTAGTTCTGAAACATCGATTGGCTCGTGTTGTAATTAAACTTTAATGAACTTGTAGTATGTCTCTTTGGTTTCGAGAGTCGTTCAACTTAGATGTAATCGATGCTATTAATGTCTTGCTTTTCTCTTTCAATCGTTCTATTGCATACTTATATATTGCTTATGTATTGTCTGTGAATTGGTACTAACGTTTCGTTTGGCTAGTGCATAGCGATGCCGTCGTATGTCGTGTACAAGGGTAAGGTTCCCGGAGTCTACGACGACTGGGAGGAGTGTCGGAGACAGGTTCACCGATTCAGCGGTAACAGTTACAAAGGGTACACCACTAGGGCCGAGGCCGAATCTAGATACGCCCGCTATCTAGCGGGAGAGGGGAGGGAGCGTTGGAGGAACCGGATGAAGACGAGTTTCATCATGATGACCGTAGCTCTCTTCTATGTGATGGTAGTTTAGATGATCGATATCGACTTGTAATGTGAAGACAAACTCGCTACTCGCGGTCTCGAGACTTGTAATATAATGTTCTATCTTTGTTCGGTCTTTTTAATTCGGAGACTAATATGATGAATTGTATTCGGAAACTAATATGATGAATTGTATTCAGAGACTAATCTTCTATTGTATTCGATGAATCTGTTGTTGATGTGTGCTGTCTATATTCTGTCCAATTATACATTTTGTAACCTGTGCAAAAAAACAGAAAATTAAAAAAAAACTAATATTCATACTAATGGCGCATCACATCACAGTGCGCCATTAGTATGCCAAAGGATACTAATGGCGCATCATTAGACAGTGCGCCATTACTATGCCGAAGTTACTAATGGCGCATCTTGTTGTGGTGCGCCATTAGTATACCAGATACTAATGGCGCACCAGAGGTGCGCCATTAGTAAAATATACTAATGGTGTGGCACTAATGGCGCACCACTAATGCGCCATTAATGGCCAAATTAGGTGCGCCATTAGTAGGCCTTTTCCTAGCAGTGGCCAAACTAAACCAATAATTCGAAGGGACTTGCGAGGATATTATAATCATACATAAAAGATTTCAGAAAAGAATCCAATATTGTTCATAGATAAACTTGATCATAAACCCACAATTCATCGGATCTCGACAAACACACCGCAAAAAGATTACATCAAATAGATCTCCTCGAAGATCGAGGAGAACTTTGTATTGAGATCCAAAGAGAGAGAAGAAGCCATCTAGCTAATAACTATGGACCCGAAGGTCTGTGGTAAACTACTCACAACTCATCGGAGAGGCTATGGTGTTGATGCAGAAGCCCTCCGTGATCAATGCCCCCTCCGGCGGAGCTCCGGAACAGGCCCCAAGATGGGATCTCACGGGAACAAAAGGTTACGACGGTGGAATTAGAGTTTCTTTGTGCTCCTCGATGTTTTCAGGGTATATGGGTATATGTAGGAGGAAAAAGTACGTCGGTGGAGCAACGTGGGTCCCACGATGGTGGGGGCGCGCCTACCCCCCTAGGGCGCTCCCTGCCCCCTCGTGGGCACCTCGTTTCTTCTCTGACTTGTACTCCAAGTCTCTCGTGAAGATATCGTTCCAAAAATAACTCTCCCGAAGGTTTCATTCCGTTTGGACTCCCTTTGATATTCCTTTTCTGTGAAACACTGAAATAGGCAAAAAACAGCAATTTGCACTAGGTCATGGATTAGTAGGTTAGTCTTAAAAATAATATAAAAGTGTATAATAAAGCCCGTTAAACATCCAAAACAGAATATATAATTACATGGAACAATTAAAAATTATAGATACAGTGGAGACGTATCAGGCAGGGCTTCGAAAAAGTTCATCAAAGAGGTTGATGGCGAATGGAAACAACAGCTGAAATGGGTGTGACCCATGGTAATTAAGTACTACTAGCTACGTCTGCGCATCTCTTTAATTCTACTTTGATCAATATCATTATCATGTTTGATTAATTATTATCTGATTGAATTTTATTCTCGTAAATGCATTGAGGCAGACGGAGTGGACTAAATTATGTACATACTACATTTATTATGATCTAATATATATAACAGAACTAATATATTCATATTGATCTCCTTCCTTAATAAAGTTGAAAGAGATGCCGGATCAGCTCCTACCAACGGATCGCGTACGAGCAATTCAATAGGAAATAGCGGGATTTTTGCTCGATCAGGTCATAGATCCCAAAGGAGAATACCACTACAAAATGCCTCCATGTAATGATCTGCAAATTGTAGGAGAAATTGTTTATACCAAATTCTATATATATATATATATATATATATGTGTGTGTGTGTGTGTGTGTGTGTGTGTGTGTGTGTGGTCGTGCGAGAAATTCAATGATATATATATGATTGGTTCTACGAGAAATTATATATATATATATATATATATATATATATATATATATATATATATATATATATATATATATATATAGCCGGTTTATTCTCATAACATTATGAGAATAATATTCTCATAACACTTCCGAACTGCATTGTAAAACTGCATTGGAAAGCTATACGCACCGCACCACAGAGACCAGCAAACTTCATGTTTGAAAAAACTGTACGTGTTGTTTTTTCGGTACCTTTTTTGCTCTAATTTTTTAACCGTTTATCGGAATTATGCGTGTAATATACCATTGAAAAGCTATGGAGTAGACGCAACTTCGCCATGTTAAACACTTTTCAAAATTCATCATAGTTTAAGAGCAGTTTCGAAAATCGTGCGGCTCACAACGAATGGCAGCGAGCGTTTTTTGGCGTTTTTTTCTAAACCGCTCGTCAGAATGAAACATATGATACACCGTTGGAAAGGGATCGTCGCCACGCATCTTTTTCATATCTATTATTTTTTCTAATTCGCTATGGTTTAAGAGCAGTTTTGAATTTACTAAATCGCGGAATTGTGTTTTTCGAATTTTTTCAAATTTTCGGTACTGTTTTCACTCCAGTTTTCTAACCGTTTGTCGAAACAAGGCGTGTAATATACCATTGGAAAGCTACGGACGAGGCACAACTTTCATATGTTGAAATGTTTTTGAGATTCCTTACGGTTTTTAGTTAAATTTGAAAATCGTGCGGCTGACTACGAACGGCAGCGACCGTTTTTTCGTGAATTTTTTACAAAACGTTGGTCGGAATCATCCAAATGATACACCGTTGGAAAGATATCGTCGAGACGCTACTTTTTCATGTAGAACATGCCCTCTAATTCATTACGGTTTAAGAGCAGTTTTGAAATTACAAAAACGCGAAAAGCGCACTGCTTCAAACTGAAGAACGCACTGCATCAGACAGTTAACCGAACCTCATGATTTATTTTGTTGGACGTAGATTTTTCTCAGGGGAGTTTTGTTGTCTTTTTTCGAAGGAAAGTGGACCGCAACACTCCCGAAAGTGAAGCGGAACACTATCAAAAGTGAACCTCATGATTTGTCGTTGTCTTTTTTCGTACTAATTAACTTTTTACGCGCGTTGAGAAGTGTTGAGAAGTGAGCTGCTTTCCGATGTGTTTTTATTTTTGGATCACCAAGTGAACCACAACGGTTTTTTTATGGCCAACCTCGTGAGAGAACAAAGTGAGCTTTAAAGAGTCCTTTGCACTGCATTTTTGCATGTTTTTAAATACATTTTGTTTGAAATGGACAGTATCGAAGAGTCTTTCGTAGTGGATATTTTTTTTACCAAAGTGCACCACATCTTCTTCCTGGTAATTTTTTACTACACTATATGGCAACAGAGTTAACTGTATGAAAAAACTTCAGCATGTTTTGCTACTTTTTTGGCAACAAAGGAACTTCATTTTTTGCTTGTCCCAAATCTGCAGACAACTCGAATCGGGAGTGCGTTGTCGAGAGTAAGAATCTGGACACCGCGGACTGCACACACCGCACTGCACGGACGCACCGGCGGACCGTACGGAAGCGAGCTCGCCCGAAGCAACACACACTACTTTTTGTAGCCACTAAACTGCAGTTATCCATCCATCTGAGAACGCAGCAGCCATACAAGTGAATGACTGCAAAAGAAAAGGCCATGTATCCTTGGCCGAGACCACGTCAAAAGACAAGCAAAAAAAGGAAATAGCAGACTGCACGCCCTTGTTGCCCTTGTTGCTCCAACGGCTAGCGGTTGCCGACGAACTGCATATCCATACTAATGCATAAATCCTTGCCGCCGAGAAGTAGTGGATGCTGCGGCTGGCTCGCCGTCAGTCTTTTGAGGCACCAGTGTGCGCTCACACACTTGCCAAAAGGTGCACGCGAGCGAACTGCACGCACATGAACCTGTGGTCTCCCGTGAATGCACAGGGGCGAGTTGCAGAACTACAACAGGAGCAATGATGCAGCAGCGAGGAACTCCGTTTGCGCTGGTGAGGATGAAGGGGGAAGGCGAGTATAATTTCACCACACTACGCTGCAACAAAATATTAGTGGACCGCGCCAAAACCTCATCTGCACTAGAACCGAAATGGCACATGCTCGTCCAAAATTGGCAACGGAAAATAACTTTTTCTCAAACATGATGCTGGCATTGTGGACTGCTTTGGTGAGCTGCCAAACTGCATCAGGAGCAGCGCACTAATCACCCAGGAGCGCATGAGATGCAGCAAGGGAGCAGTGCTCAGCAGGGCGAGCACATGGATCTACGTGTAGCAAGCACACACGCCGGCGGCAGGAAGGTACGGGAGAGAACCACCCCTGACGCTGAGGTGAGGTGAGGAGCACCCTGTCGACAGCTACGTGGCGGGGATCGACAGATCCAGCCACGATGGAGAGGCGGCAACCTCGCCCCGAGGAGCAAGAGAGGAGGACTCACCGGCTGGTGCGTCGTGGGGATTGATGTATCCAGCAGCGATAGAGCAGGGGGGGCAACCTCACGCTGAGGGACACGCAAGGAGGACCCCATCACCGGCTACGTGGCTCTGAAGAAGTGCTATACCTTCAGCCGGCTCTGACAGCCATGGAGTTCGTGTGGTCTTTGCAGGTTTGAGCTCGCGGCGGCGCCATCCGTCAGCCTTCTCGCTGGGTTTGGGGGTGGGTAGTTCTATGGGGAGCTGCAGGAGAGGCAGCTCATCCAGCTGGCAGGTGCGGGATCCGGTGATTCTCGTCGACGCATCTTGGATCCGGAGGCAGGGGCAGCTGTGGTGGGCCAATCCGATGCAGAAGAAAGCACTAAGGAGGGTGGTGGTGGCCAGCGGGATGTGGTGGGGAGCGGCCGGCGAGTAGGAGGAAGTTGGGGAGGCGGGTGGGTCGGGGCGGTTGCTGTAGGGGCGGGGTTGCAGCGGCG
>LR738709.1:5925914-5948655 GCA_902687465.1 Secale cereale
CCTCCAGTCAAGTCTCCTCCACCACCGGCACCAGTTAGTTCCCCACCACCGGTACCAGTGAAGCCTCCACCGGCACCAGTGAGCTCACCACCTCCTCCGGTGAAATCTCCACCGCCTCCCGCCCCAGTTAGCTCACCGCCACCTCCAGTCAAGTCTCCTCCACCACCGGCACCGGTCAGCTCACCGCCACCGGCACCAGTGTTATTGCCTCCTCCAGCAAAATCCACTCCACCACCAGTCAAGGAAGAGCCACAGCCGCCTCCGGCGGAATCACTTCCACCCCCGAAGTTCGATGAGTTTATCATGCCGCCGGTCGTGTCGGCAAAATACGCGTCACCACCACCACCCCAGTTCCAAGGATATTAAGCATGGCATCATCCAAACATCGACGAAGAGCGACCAATTATGGTTTAACATAACATCGCGTGCACATGCACACGTGTACCTCAATAATTTGGAACGTGCATGCATGCATGCATGCGTCGTGACTTATTATTAATTATGTGTATGTCTGTGCGTATGTATGTGCAAACTAAGTGAGAGGGCAAAGTGTATGAAATGGGAAATAGATGTGACCTATGATGCCTTTTTTTTTTTTGGAAGTGGGCAATTTTTATTAAAGCATCAAGCAACTTTTTTTTTGGAGATGTGATCCATAATGCCTTATGTTCTGCTTTTCCTTTTAGGACAAATGTATTTCTTTCTTTTATGAGCAAACAGTGTATGAGATTGAAGGAACAAATACACAGTTAAATGGTGTTTTGGTTTATCTATCTATCTATCTATCTACCAAAAAGAGCACAATATGAGGTTCTTCTCATGACACCACGTCGATTCACATCATCAATACTACTTCAAAATGTTCAATTTGTAAATTATATAGCAAGGATTAAACAAGATAACTAGGATCCAAAATCACACCGATTCCATACGTATGCTAATACTACCAAAATGGGCTAGAGGTTGCTAAGTGATATTGTTTTTCCATCAGCTTTAATTTCAAACTTCAAAGCCCTAAAAATGACTTTCATTCTTCATCTCTATGTACCCATTTTCAAACATCGAAGCCTGCGAGCTCTTCCACTTGGCATCCTATGAACTAGCCATCTGGATATAATTGTTGCAAACCCTAGTCACTCGGATGTCACTCGCCGCCCATTTCCTAAATCTTCTATATCTAAATAGCTACCCCCACTACATAATTCCATCGCTTCTGCCGCGCACGGATGGGTATATTTGATTTTTCTTTCTAAGGCTAAAAGCAGCGATGCAAGGGAAGGCAGGGATTGGCGACGCATGTCAGCGCCACACGGATGGGCGTATGCGCGGGGCGAAGGCGACACCACTGAGCTGCACTGCGGTGACCAGATATGGCGTAGGGCTAGCGGCGGCTATGTTGTCGATTTGTGTGGCGACGAGCAAGGTGGGGTGGGGAAAGGATAGGATAAGGTCCCGCTGAGAGAGTGAGAGGGAGGGCGTTCGGGGCGAGCTTCTCTCAGGACGAACGGTGGTAGCAGGCTGACATAGCACTGCTCGCGGCTTTAAAAATCGGGAGACCAGATGGACGGCGTTTTCATCGTTCGGGCTCAAGTGTAAAACACAGTAGCTTTGGGAGTTATCGATTCCGTTTTTCTTTTGCCGAGTGTTACACCAGAAAACCCACGAATTTGCGTAGTGTCATACTTTTGCCGCCACAGGTCCACCTCATCGCTGATGGTCTTAGTGCCATGGAGGCGCGTTGGACCTCGGTCCTTGCTGGTCGAAGGGTTCCTATTCTGTTTTTAGGTGTTTTTTTAAAGTTGATTAGAGCTTGTGTCACGCTCAAGAAAGTGTGACGGTGCGGCTCCTCCTTGAAGATGGACAAAGGTCCTCCCGGCCTTGCCCTCGTCTCGACGGTGCGTCCAGTGCCGTCAGAGGACGTGTGTCTCTCATGAATCTTATAGGATTCAATTGGTCTTGGTCTATGATGGATCCAGTCTTTGTTTGTGTGTCTACATGTTGCATTCTTTGGATCAACACACTTCTCTTTGTGAGCGACGATTGTTGTTATGGTGCGCTAATCCTATGGGTCCTTAATATGACACTTTGTGACTGTCTATACAATAAGTTTTACCTGGCTTGAATGAGGGAGGGGCGACGATGGCTGCACGCCTTCGGCTCGCTTCAGTCATGGTAGCCATCGCTAGGTGGTTTAGTTTTAATGTTCTATACTTCCGTGATGAATTGATCCTAAGTTTATTTTGGAGAAAAAAATGATCATAAGTTTTTCCCGCGGAAAAGAAAGATTTTTGCGGAGTGTGTTTTGGGATGCACTAGGCAAAAAAACTTCGTTTGCCAAATGCGTCCGCTTACATGGAAGCTAATCCCATACAATAGGATTTGAAGGAAGGTTCTTGGAACCTTCGTTTCAGATAATCATATATGGAAGCTAATCGCATAAGGATAGGAATTGATCCATACGTATTAATTGCATCTCCATATATAGATACCACCAAGGGTACCTTTCCCCTACTACCATAAACCAGTCGATCGAAGCTTAGAATTTGCATCTTGCTGCCGATCATCCATGGCGATGAAGATGAAGAAGAAGGGAGGGACGGGGAGAAAGAAGATGGACGAGACGAAGCTTATCGAGGACCCGGCCAAGAGGCAGGTGGCCTTCTCCAAGCGCCGCCCCACGCTCTTCGGCATGGCCGGCGACCTCTCCGCGCTCTGCGGCGTCCACGTCGCCGTCGTCGTCTTCTCCCGCTCGGCCCGCGGCAACGCCTACGCCTTCGGCAGCCCCTCCGTCGACGCTGTCCTCAAACGCTACCACCACCAAGATGGCGGCCGAGATGAAGATGCCGCTCTTGCCGTCTCCCATGGCGATGATGACGATGCTGGCGCTCTGGCGGCGTTGCGGCGGGAGCTGGACGACACCAAGGCGCGCGTGGGGGCGGAGAAGAAGCGCATGAAGAAAGTAGAGGCCAAGGTGGAGCGGGCCATGGCGGCGAGGTCCACGGCGCTGTGGTGGCAGGCCGACGTCGAGGCGCTCGGGGCGGCGGAGCTGCCTGAGTTCGAGACGGCGCTCCGGCGGCTCAGGGACACCCTCCTCCGCCGGGTCGACGCGCTGCAGCTACCTCTAGCCGCTGCACCGCCGGCCTGCATGAACATGTAGCGGCTTTTTAGGCGATACCTTGCAACATCTTCAATCTTATCTCAAAACTACCCATGCATGCATTATGTGTACTAGCTATGTATCAAAATACTTGTAGCTGAGGAAACTAGTACAAGTTCTTCAACTCCCAAGTATTTTGAATCAGTCGCGTGTTTATTACCATTGCTACTCTATATGCTTGTATCACAGTGCGATTATACGCCGGTGGAGGTAATTGATGGGCCGTCATTGTTGATGAAGGTGCCTCCCGCGGTCGCTCTTGCTTAGCCCCAATCTTCTTCAAACTCTAATTCCAATTTACGGAAACAGAAACCCTAATCTTACACTTCTAACGGAACCCTCGTTTTCTTCTTATTAGCAAAACTCCTACCAAAATTCCTAGATGTCCCTTGGGACATGTCTACTCCAAATATACATGAATATTGACTTCCCTATTCAAGTTTATAGAATTAAAAATATGTTTCTTTAATGTCCATTTGTGTCATTAAATCCAAAAAATACCCGGGCCCTTCTAAACCTCCTCGATAATTCACAAACGGCGCGCTTCCAATGTATAACTTATCATGTGATACAAAGTGCCATGCACCATTCCTTACCCTTTTAGCCGAATACAAATTCATCATCCAAAATACTCAGCTTGACATCTATCCAGGGCAAGGGGAGACGTGCAAGGACCCCTCACCCCATCAAGCTTATTCCCTCCATAAGCGAGATCACCCATTTTTCTTGATTTCTCCCTTTGTTTCTTATTGATGGGCTGTGGAATGGAGTGTAAACTTATCCATCACTTAGTGGCACAAGGATATTGCCAAGGGGGCAGTGGCATGGTCGGTACTTGCATTTTGGACGCTCTGGTCGCCGATAGCGCGAGCTGGTGGTGATCACCGTGTGTGTGTGTGTGTGTGTGTGTTTTTCCTCGTAAAAAAAAAAGGGCCAGCCTCCACTCCCACTCCTTCCTTGCTTGTGCTCGAATCGGCCGTCACCATGGCTCCGGATCGAGGTCGAGCGTGCCAATCGCTGCTTTAACATAACATTTTGCTTTTTATATATGGGAGGTCTGATTTTGTTTTTCCGCCCTAATGTCACGGATGTCATTTCTTCACCAAAATTCACATCGCCAGTAGACAATTGTGCCATATTTTCTATAAAATAAGTTCCAAATTGTTTAATTTATTTTTATTCCACAACCACAAATTTAGCAGGGTAACTCGAAGGTTGACTTTATTATTAGGAAGGAAAAATGCACCGTAAATAAGACTTTCTCCACACTAGTAAGCATGCACGTGCAACGCACGCTTTAACAAATATAAATAATCAAACATTACAATCATTTAAATTTTTATTTAACAACTAAGCTCTTTGTCCAAAATAGTAAGCATTAGTCAAACTCTACAAGGAAAGAAGTTCAAACTGCTGCATGTCACGAAACAAAATAGCTCTTCAAATACCATAAACTCAACAGTAAAGTGAGGTTTTGTTTTGCGAGAACAGTAAAGTGAGGTTGCGGGGCTTTTGCCCTACAATGTAAAATAAAAAAAGTTAGTAATTTGCCTTGTGCATATTAAACATGCTTACTCCAGACAAGATGCATTGCACACTTCCGAGTATGTATATATGCTAATGTATGTATTGAAACTATTCCCGCATCCAGGTTCTTAGACAAACTTTCATTAGAATGGCCAGATACTCGTGGTAGTATCGGATTGCTACTCCATAAAACATATAATTGTTCCTTTCTTCTAAAATACACTTGTGTTTTTAAATACAAAAACATGTTTTGACAAATTCTATCAACACTTATAGCATCTTTCAAAGTAGCTTCTTTGGAGTTCCTTTCTTGCTTTGGAAACGATAAAAGAAGAAGGGGTTCCACACACCTTATTAACCCTTTAGAAACTCTTGTGCCCATTATAGTACGACCATTCATGCTTCTGTAACCTTGCATCGCCTATAAAAATTATGAAATGAATTAAATATCTTCACAAACCAGGATAAAAGATTAAGTTCATAAATATAAATCTATAATGATGTTTCGGCAAAAAAAATCACAATAATCCTTGGGTCCCAAAGAGGTTCAGTAACCATCCTAAATGAGCAGTTAAACATACCTTAAATCACTTCAGCAAATAGGTTGCAGAAGGAAGTAACTCCAACACATGTCTTATCAACTGCAACATTATTCGTCAGTTAGAACTTGTAAAAAAAATATGCCAACCATCATCTCTAACTGTTTCATATTAAGAATCTTCTGAAACATGTGGTAAAAATATATTTTTAGTTCATTTAGAATGTACATGTATAAAATTAGGACTACTCGGGAAAAAACTATATCTTAGAAATGATGTACAAACAATATGCACACAATTGTGTTGAACAATGATATGGGTCAGACATATGGAGTTAGCAGTTTTCTTAAAACAACAACTTTTCTGGAGATAATTATCTCAACATTATGCCTTATGTAAACACAAAACTTTTTCAACAAAAGAACACTGACCAGGAAGCTCCAGTCCAACCTGGTTAGTGTGGCAAACAAGCATTGTTGATGCCTTGGTGAAAAGATTCAACAAACAAATGTAGGTTATGAAGATACAGTCTTGGTTTGAATATAGAAGACATAAAGTTAATCCATCAAGCAATTACGACGCACAAGACTCCCTTGACCCCAAAAAAGATGAACTAACATCACAAGAATTAGAGTAATACCTATTCTTATCCAATTCAGCTCACTTGAAAAAAAAAAACTCCCGTTAACATGATTGAATCTCTAGTTCTCTACAAGGAAGAAGGAACTAATGAAATAAAGTGACACACATGTACGCTCAGACATTCAGAGGAACACAAATATTCTCCAAACTACCACATCTTAGAGAACATATCCGTCATTTTTTTTTGAAAGATCCAGGCATTCATTGATAATAGAAGAGAACAACGGAAAACAACAAGATGATGAAGGTCCTAGGACCAGAAGACCGGGTTGCCTTGGTTGCCTTGGAGAAGAAGCGCCATCGTGTCTTGAAAACCACTTCCTGCACGCTCCCGTGTCGCTCCCCGCAGCGGCCCCGGGAGAAAAACCGAGAACATATTCATCATTGAAGTTCATTTAAATCTTATCCCTGAAAGCAACAATTGAATAAGTCCACTATTTCACTTCAACAGCAAAATACATATGGTGCGGTGATAGGGATTTTGTTTCAACTCTTCCTGATATATAATAGTTTGTTCAGGAGTATAAAATTTGAGGTTCAAAAAGTATTAGTGTCCACTTAATTACTTTTGGCACATACGATGGTATACATCCACTGCTGCAGAATTCAGTTTTTAAAAAAAGTACTGACCTACTGGGCATATTTCTTGGGCTCATTAATTTCCTTTGGGATTGTACTTGATGCTCAGAACACATTTGTCGATTCCTTGTTAGTGCAGAGAAAAATGAAAGGGGAGAGATGTTACATCAGGCTCATAGTTTTCTTGCTTTGAATCTCCTTGCACACACAGGATGCTACAGGCAGTCAATCTGCAAGAAGAAATCATCTAAGTAGACAAAGTAGTAACTTCAGAACTATTCCGTATACCATAATTTAATAACTAAATAGAAAAAAGAAACTTTTGCCGGATGAACTCGGCAGTAGCCGGCCTCGGTAGTGACGGCTGCAGCTTCGCCGCTGCTGACGGTCGAGGATGGCGGCGAGCGACAACATCACGCGACAAAGGCCCCAGGTTGGTGGCCGCGCCTTTGCGCTTCTAGGCTTGCACCGCGTAGTCCCCCACGCAGCTGCACGGGTGGTCGCCTCTGGCCGTCGGCACGACCTGCAGCCACGGCTGGCTAGGGACGACCGCGCAGGCAGTCTCGACGCTCTCGCCGGCCATGGCGACGGCGACCCGTGGTTTCCCTATGCTCCCTGCGGCGTACACTCCTGCTGAGGCGCCCTTCCGTCGGCGGCAGAGGCTGCCAATACGGCGCTCCTCTCTCTGGCTTGGTGATTTACGGCATGCCTCCACGCACCACGGACGAACAAGGCCGTCGACCTCGATACAACAATGGCGACGTAAAAATTCCCCACGGGGATAACAAGTAGTGGGCGGAGCTACCGAGACAATTCAGAAACACGAGGCACCAAATCCACTGTGAGAAAGCTGGCATCCCTGAGTAGCACGAAGCTCTGCCTCCGAATCTGAGGCCATCCACGATAACGAAGACCGGTTCTTCCCACACACGTAGGTTCTCCTTCCTCTCGAAGGGGATGGAGCTATCGGATCTCGGACTCTCAGGGAGCGGGCACGGGTGCGGCGTTGCGTGCGCGTAGGGAAAGGAAGGTAGTGAGGTCTACGGGATTCGGCGGTGGTGGTCAGGTGGGGCGTGGTGACCTGCTGCGACTTGGGGCGATGGTGGCGGTGCGGGCGTGGAGCAGCGGGATGGCAGCTGCAGGATTTCAGGAATGGAATTGTAGTTATTGACGTGATATTAGGATCGGCAGGACGATGCATAGAAAGAAAATTATCGGCGTGATTTCAGGAATGGGATCGTAGTCTCATCGGATTGTGGGGGACGGGTAGCGATGCATACGGTGGCAGACCACGGCAGAACATCGAATCTAAGCCGTTAAATGGTATGGCAGACCATCAGAACAACGTAGACTCTTGGATTTTATTAGGTGGGACTGATCCGAGGGTACTGATTCATCTGTGTACACTATTGTTGGTGGCTTTAAAAAAATCCAGTTTGCTCTTTTAATAGTAGTAGTAGATAGTAGATGGGTGCACCAGGTTTGGAATTACCGCTGAAACAATCCGCAGCTTCCTTATACCTTCCCTCAAAAAAAAAAAACTTCCTTATACCAACCCTAGCAGCGCTAGCACCGCTGAATCGAGCTCGATCACCGCCGCCATCGATCACCTCATTGAGCTTCTGCCCCCGTTCGTCCGTTCTCTTCCATCCTCCATTTGTCTACCTTGAACGCTAGGTTTGAACGTCACCGATCTCTGTTTGCATTTTTGTATCATATGATGTGCTACCACATCGACATGCTTGTCATTCAAGATGGCAACGGGGACGAAATCCATCGGGTTTTGCCTTCCCAAACCCATCCCCACGAGAAAATCATAAACCTGTCCCCGTCCCCATCACGATGCGCGGGGCTAGTTTTCCGCCCGTCCCCTAAACCCATCAGGTTTCCGGGGAACCCACGGGGAAATCAAAATATTTAAACAAACATAGAGGGGACAAAGAATAACATTTCAGCAAAAAAAAAACAAGCACATTTTAGTAGCATAACTTGAGAACATTTCAACAAAAAAACTATAGTAGATGGTTCAACAACTATATAGAGTGTCAGGCGGAGGCAGACATGGAGTGCGGAAGCTCGCCGGCGCTGATCATGGTCGACGGCTCTTGCAAGATGGGATCGAGTCAGGCGGCGGCTGGGGTCCTAGGTTTAGGTTTAGGTATTCTGAGGGAGAGAGAGAGTTGAGGGCTCGAGCGAGGGGGAAAGAGCGAGCGATACTATGGCCACCCAGCGAGGGGTTGATTTGGCCTCGGCGCTGGGGGTGGGGGGCTCGGTCGCATTGGGTTGGGCCGGGTCAGTACTTGGTAAAAAAATATAATTTCGCGGGTATTGCCGGGTTTCGGGTTCGGGGACTACCGAAACGGGTGTAAACCCACGACACCTGTCGGGTTGTATAATGTGCCCAACAACAGCCCCGCGGGGATGAAAACATGCCCATCCCCGTCCCCTAATAGGGTAAAAACCCACGGGGATGCGGATTTCAGGGCCCGTTGCCATCTTGACTTGTCATGCCCATCCCTAGCCGTCAATCCGGTGATATGCTGCTGTCAAGCTCTCCGCCTCCGGCATCATCTCACTCTCACGGGGCGCAAGAGCCTCTCGTAAGCATTCCGTTGAACACCAAGTTTGTGGGAGGCGGCAACAGCCCTCGCGGCGAAGCGGAGTCCGCATTATCCATCGCCCCGTATGGTGTAACAGTCCGGGCGCCGCAATCGTGTTGTGGTGCATGTCACCGTCTCGTTCAAGGACGGAGCCATCATCGATCTGATGCCCACTGGCACTGTCTGGGTTCCGGACTTCGATGAGGAAGAGTAAAGCACGGGAGACGACAACGCCATGAGTATCATGAGCCGGCTCGTGTCCCATGCCCTAATCTACCTTGACGACCGGACCAACACTCTGTGAAGCGCATCCAGCCGCCGGAGGGCACGACAAAACCGGGGGAGCTCTGCTTAGATTAGATTTCACATTGCATTTAATAATATGGATTTAGGGTGTCCGGTTGTAGAATCAAACATTTGAGGCGTGAACAGTCACGTCCGCGGGTGTTTGAGGGGTCGGATTTGCTAAGTTCGTCTATAGATGCTCTAACTGACGCTGGTGGTTTCATCTCGTCGCACGTAGCGAATCGTCTAGTCAGGAACTACCCGCGCTATAACATCGTTATCCTCGACAAGATCGACTACTACTCCAGCCTCATAAACCTCGACCCTTCTTGACGAAGCCATCACAGACACCATCATAGTCGGCGGGAACGTCTCATTCCACTAAACGAACATCGCCGAAAAAGCCTGGAATAAATTCTGGAAATGTGAGCAAATATGCCAAGGTTAGGACTTGAACCTTAGTCGGGGTAGGAATACCAATATCCTCCTAACTGTCCAACTGCAAATTGGTTCGCAGCAACAAAGTGCACGTTCATAAGTAGTAAAGGAAATCAACGACAGGAAAACGAGACTCCAGAGCCACGAGTTTGTACATGAGCATTGCGTAGGCAATGCTATTTACCATCATGTGTGGCTCAATGATCCTCTGGATCATATTTGTATTCCCTTAAACCTTATTGATTGAAATAAAGCACAGTGTTCTTCTAACGAAAAAGTAAATTTTGCTAAAAAGAATTATCTAGTAGTATTATCTTGTACTCTTATCAATATACAAGATATTTTTTAGGCTAAGCCAAAAAAGTCTTATATTTGTATATTAGTAACGGGGTAATATAAACAAAAAGATGAAAATGATAAATTCGAAAGTTCATGATTTATCCGTGGCAAATGGAAATTTTTTATGGTAACTTAGTTGGCGTGAGGATGACAAGTTTAATTAACAAACACATCAATTTTTTGGTAAAAAATGAAATCCGTCTGAGATATAGATTGCCACAAAAAGGATTCGATTTGCCATGGGCGAATCCAGAACGTTCTGGACTTATGGGCATCCAAAAAGAGTGTTCCCTTTTTCCGATTTTTTCACGGTTTTATTCCCGTTCGGCAGCGGTTCCCCCCTGTCTCGCACTCCCCCGCGTCTCTCCAACCCGACCGATGATTTCCTTACCTCCGGCCAGATCCGTCGCTTTCCACCCCACCGGCGGCGGCTCACCGCGCCTGCTGCCCCCCTCGCGCGGCTTCACTGCCTCTCGACTTAGCCCCGCCGCGAAGGTCTTGTCCACCGCCGCTGGCCCCGGCATCGTGGCCCGTCGTCTCTACCGCCCGCGTCGTCGGCCTTCTGTCTCCGGCGCGATTTTCGCCGCCCGATGCACGTCTTCCGCGAGGTGGCCATGGCGCTGGCACTTCGATGCGCCGCCGTATTTGCCCGTCGCTGCCGTGGTGTTGCAGCGGTGGCCCAACGGCACTGCTCCACCGCCTACTTTAGACCGGCTACATGCAAGTTCTTCCGCCTCCTTTTTCTTTCGTCTCTACTGCTCTAGGACCTCGCCGTTCCAAAGCTTACCGGTGCCATTTATCTTTCAGTATCTGGTAGCACATTATCTGACTCCAAATGAAGCCCTGACTGCGACCCACATGGAGTAGCATTTCATCCAAAACGAAGCTATATTTCAGGTAAGTTGACCACCGGTTCAGAGCAATGAAGGTTAGTACTTGTTGTTAATCAGTTTTTTTTTTTAAGTTTCAGATGCATCTCAACTCCAACTGTTTTTCCATGGCAGTGATACTAGTAATATTTATTTATGCTTGTGACATTTTTTGTTCATAGTACCGTCAAGTTTTGTTCATGTCAATATTTGTTAATAAGTAGTTTCTGGTAATGCAAATTGTGGATAATGGTATCAGATCATGGTAGTTGATGGGTTTAATTTGCTGTTCATGGAAGTATTTTCCTGTGTTCACCGTCAATAGAAATTTTGTTCATGCTAGTAAGTTCCTCAATCATAACTCTGGTTTGGTATTTAATGAGTGTTTTGGGGGGCTTGGCAACTTGGCGCCCCCCTTTTGCCCTGCTCATTGAAGCATTTCCCCTATGGCAAACATGGATGATCCATTTGGTTCAATCGAACCGGGTGCAGAACAGAGATGAGAGAAATTGCAAGGTTGCCATAGGGGTATTTTGGACTTTTCCCTTGGATGATTTTAGCTGAAATACTTAAGAAATGATTTAGTTAAGGAATATGGAAAATGATAAGTCAATGAAATATACAAATTGATCAAATGCCAAGTAATACAGGGCAAATGATCAGATTCCCTCCTCCTGAATGCAAATGTACTTTTTTTTATCTTACATATATTTCACATAAATGGTTCATCTACACCAAACAAACTGATATGAAAATTCCAAGCAACAACAAGACCTTTTCCGCGAAACAACACACTATACTTTTCCAGAATGTATAAAGAAGAACACCAAATCAGCATGCCGCGGCTTCCTGTGCTAATCCTTCAGTTTTGTCAGAACTCTTATTCTTTGTTTGTCCGACAGCAGAAAACAGTAGAGTAAAAAAATCTGAGTGGTCGTTTTGTATGTCTCCTTGAGCGAAAGTTGTCCCCTCGCGTCGCTACCACGAGCGATCGAGGTGCTAACCCTAGACGCCGGCACACGTCCCCCTCCCTCCATTCCCTCTCCGCGCCGCTGGGCAAAGCCTGGTGGGAGCTGGCGTCAGCGGGGCCCTTTCTCCTCCCCGCTCGTGGGGGCTCGACACGGGCCGGTGTTCCTGGGCAGTGCGCGGTCGCGCTTGGCGGCGGAACAGTTGAGCATCCGGCCGGGCGTGGAGGGCTAGACGAGGCAGCTGTTTGTTGGCGGTGTGTGTCGCCTGGCGGTAGTCAGTTACTTCTGGATCTGGCGTCTCGACGCCGACAACGGGTGCGGGATGGTGGCAGCGGCCAGGCTCGGTCGTACGGCGGGTTGTTCTTTGCAGCAGTGCGGTGGTGGCCCTCGTAGCGGCGGGGTTGCTACGGAATACCGATGTGGTTCGGGTTGGCGGCGGCAAAGAATGGTTGCGGTTCCAGTGTCTGCTTGTCTGCAGGCAGCCCGCAGTGGTGCTCCTGGTTGCCCTCTTCAGCGGTTGGCTGCGGTCGAGCCAGCGCCCCTTGGCGTTGGACGAGCGGTTGGGATTGGCCTTGTGCGGATCTGGCCGAAAACGATGTGGTAGGGCGACACACGGGTCCATGTGGGTAGACTGACATGAGGTATGGGTGGCGCTGACAAGGTTGGGCAGCCCGTCGCTGGCGCAGGAGTGCGCTGATCGAGACGTGGTCTGCTCCTTCCTCTACCCTTTCCCAGGCTGGTTTCTCTGGCGCTAGATCGGCCTCGGTCCAGGCAAGCGTTGTCGGCTCTTCGGTGGTTTGGTTTTGCAATTCAAGGCATGGGATTTTGGTAGGGACCTAGAGCACCTGGTGGTCGGGCGACCGCAGGATGATAGGTGTCTTGGCCTCGTGGGTGCTGGTCGGTGGCCATGGCGACTATGCTGGTGGTGCGGCAGTGAGGTTGCTGGCCGCACCCAGGTCGGAGAAGGAGTGTGTGTGCCAGGGGCGAAAACCTTGTGTACCTTTGGACAGACCGACGGTGGCGGCGTCCTCAGGTGTCGCCCCATTGTTGAAGGCTTTATCGTGGTTGCTCTTTTCCCTTCATGTTGCTCTAGATGAAAATCTTGATCCTTTGGGTCGGGCGGTGGCAGCGCTTTCGCGTCGTGCCCTTCATAAAGGCACTGTCTTGGAGCTCATGGTACGTCGGCGCTCAACTTTGTCTCTTCAGGGGTGCTTGCTCCCGGTTGAGAGCTCCGTCGTCTCCATAGTCGTGCTTATTGTCCATTTGTTTTTCCACTTGTAGTTCTATGAGGTGGTGTTGCTGAACCTCAACACCTATCTATCTTGCCTTGGGCGGGTGTTTGGTGGTGTCGTGTTGTATGGATCATTTTTATGGTGGTCGTCGCTTTATATATAAAACGGGGCGAAATTGTTTTTTGGTGTATGGCTCATTGAGCTTTGGCCTTTGGGCCTTGTCCATGACACCCTTGAACATTCATGAATAAAGAGCACTTCTGCTAAAAATATGGGTGGGGGATAGGAGAAAATTCATCCGAATGCCGAGGCGCTGGGGAGCTGGACGCGGATCCATGAAAAAATACAGTAGCTGCTGAGTGCAAATGTACTCGTTTTCTCTTATATTATTACATAATAAATGATCCATCTACATAAAAAAAATCGATACAAAAAATTGAAGCAGGCAAGTTCGAAACAACACAATATACGTACTGTGCGTTACTATGTAAAAAATAATACAACACCAAATCCGATCATTCAGTTTTGCCACAACTCTTATTCGCTAGCTGTTTGTAGGACAGCGAAGAAAAAACAGTAAAGAGTAAAACAAAGCCTTACTTGCAGTTGCAGCAAGGTTCATGCAAGGTGAGTTTGCTCATTTAGACGGCGGAATCAACTTGTGTGCTTCCATTTTATCCTTTGACCTTTTTGGCACGGAGATATTTTCCATCCACAATGCAGATCAGCTTGTGGCCTAAAATTTCATCAATCAACTCATTTGGCATATCCCCGGTCGCATTAAGTTTGAGCTCAACAAGGTTTGGGCGGACCTTGCGAAGGACATCCCAAGTGACATTAGCCCATTCCACGGTGCCCTTTATATGAACAGCCTGCAGGCACCGAAGGTTCGGCTCAGTAAACAAACAATGCGGGATCTTATCACCTATCAGCTTCACGTGCCCAAGGAAATGCATTTTCCTGATAGCACCCTTCAGTGCAGACCCGTGTTTTTCTGCATTGAAACCGTGCAGCTCCAGTGACTGCAGTTTGCTCATCTTGTCCAGTAAAGAGCTTCCTTTGACCCAATTTTCAACACCGGCCACTACACCATGCAGAGTCTGTAGATCAGGCAGCTCGATGACATCGATCTCCTTCTTGGGTGGCGTTGGAAGATTGAGCTTTTCTGCAAGCACATGCCGCAGTGTTTTGATCTTCCAGAACTCTGCGTCGATCTCCTTGACTTCGGTGTTGCTTATGTCAAGCGTCTGCAGATTGATCAGCTTTCTGATGCTGCCAGGGAGCTTCCTCAGACCTGGGCAATCAACACGTAAGTACCGCAGGTGAATCATGTCACCAATCTCATCGGGCAACGCCTGGAGCCTCAAACCCTGTACAGAGATTAAGCGAAGGAACTTGGACCCGCGCAGAAACTTGAGATCATGGCTCTTGAGGCTGCTGCCTCCTTCTACCCCCTCTGTCGCTGGACTGGAGATTACACAGGCGAGCCTGGGCCCGCAAGGGAACTCACGTCGTTCCCTCTTACTGTCATCGGACTCGTCACTGCTTTGGCTATTACCTGCTGCAACGCGGCATATGAAGGACCGCAGCATGGGAAACTTATTGCTGGATGTGGCGTAGTTACCGCTGTCATCCTGAATAGAGAGGCGGCGGACCGATGCTGGTGCAAGGATTTCATTTCTGTCATGAATCTCAATGAAGCTCGCCTCTCGAGCTTCTGATTGCAGGAACCTTACGAGGCGGCTGTGAACAACGACCGTCTTGATGCCACCATGGGCGTTCTTGTCTATCAGCCGAACCAGACATCTCGAGACCAGCTCTTTGAGGTAGCTGTGTCCCAACTCCTCCAGAGTCATGCCCTTACATGGCTTGATGAAGCCCTCGGCCGTCCACATCCGGACGATATGACCAGAAGAAAGGTAGACATTCATGGGGTAAGCGGCCAAGTAGAGGAAGCAGGACTTGAGGTCTTGAGGGAGGTCATCAAAGCTCGCGGACAAGATCCTCTCGATCACCATTCTGTTTGACAGCTTTGTTTCCCTTGCAGCGGTCATCTGCTGCTGCAAGGCCTTCCACTCATCCGGTTTCTCTTTTAACAACAGAAGCCCTGTTATTGGGTTGTCTTGAGCATCTTCTGCTTCTTCCATTTCAGGACTGAGCTCCTGGAGCACTGCATCCCACTCAACGGGCTCCTCCTTGTACCGTAAGAGTCCAGCCAGAACCACTATAGCCAAAGGATAGCCTTTTGTTAAATCAAACACTTTTTTTTCATATGTTGTCTTCTTGGTGTTGTCCTTGTTGTGCTTTTCTATTTTGCCAAAGACCCTCCAGAGGAATAGTTTTTTACTTGCATCTTCATCCAAATGGCTCAACCTGTGTGTGCTCTCGATCATATATCTTGCCTCGTTCAAGGTATTAGCATGCCGCGCAACTTCCTCGCATTCAGGTTCCAATACGAGCACCACCCTGCTGCCCGTCTTGTCGCCTGCTGGCAAGCTTGCCCACACACAATTCAGGATAGTTTTGGAAGAAATGCCTTTAAGAACTAGCAGGTACTTCCTACCAGTGAGGAGACCACGAAGCTTATCAACGATATCAGTGCCATTCACCCAAGGAGCTTCATCTTTTTTGAGGATGTGTGTATATGCTCTCTTGTAGAGTTCTTCCAGGAGATATTCTATACTGGAACCCGGTGGTATGCTGTACCGGACAACGTGAAATTCTTTCCGCACTGCCATAACTTCACAGATTTCCGTTGTGAGTGTCGCTTTTCCAACACCACTCTCCCCTAATATGGAGATGAACATTATCTGGAGATGCCCTTCATGAAACAGAAGTCCAAGTACAGTATTTGCATCTTCCGCACGCTCCACAACATTCCTTAGGCCATCCCTGTAAACAGTACGGTTCATAGATAGTCAAGATAAACTAGGTCATAGGTATTTCAATATTTTTGCAGAAACAGTTCAAAGGGTATATGTGTGATTTCAAGAGTGTGCGCCTTTCTGTTTTTAATGCCTGGCGAAATGTATTCCTCACATAATTATTTACCCTTGTTGCTAACCTTGGAGAATTATAGTTTATTATAGCTTCATGTGACCCTGTTAATAATGAATGATAGTTGGTTTGTTGCGTGAATAGTGGAACTTTTTTTGCTCACTCAAAAGACAATGAAATTAGGTTTGTTTCATGCTTGTTATCTTACTGAATACTTAAGTTGCTTCAAACTTAATATCTTACCCGGTTTGACATCTAATTTACCTTTGTATACCTTTGTATCATAACAAGGGTCTTTTATGTAACTAAACAACATGATACAGGTCCCACCTATTTGAATCCTTTCGCTCACCGGCTCTGTAAAACAAAGCGTCCTTTCTCTCACCGCAAAAAAAAAACATCCGTCTTCTAGAGTGCATGTTCAATTGGTAAGACTTTTTTTAACATCACAAAATAATTTTATACGTGTAATTGGCCAAATATTTCACAAATGGTTGAACAGCTTGGATAAGAGCATCTAAAACCGCAACAGCAAAAATTTGTGCCCCTATATGTCCACAGACAGTCCGCAGCCCCATTTCCCACCACTCAAATCCAGAGCACGAGTTTGATGAGTTCTACTTCTTGCCTGCGCTGGGTATGTGTTGGGGCATGCTCCTTGCATGGCAATCTGCGAAGGTGGCGCTATCGCAACCCCACATACGCACAATATCATGACCGCTAGAGTTAAGCTTGCTAGTGGCGTCGGGTGGTGGTTCTCCGACATCTATGGACAACACAAGGAAAAAGGACTAGTTCCAAGTCATGCAGGTGGTGAGGGACGCGGGAAATTTGCATCCCGGCCCTTGGTTGATCGCGGAGGATTTCAACCTGATTGCGGACCCGGATGACCAGAATAACGATCATGTCAACAGGTGGATGATGGGGCACATCCGTAAGCTCCTTTCGGATCTAGAGCTTCAGGAGTTCTACCTTAATGGGCGGAGATATACTTGGTCTAACGAGCAGCAGTGGCCCACCATGGGGAAGCTAGACTGGTGCGTCGGCTTCCTCGATGTTGTGTAGGAAGCGTGGAGTTCAGTGCCACGTGAGGTCATTCATTTCAAGTGCCTCACAGCCCGGCTGAAGGCAACCGTGCGCAAGCTTACGAGTTGGAGTGATTACTTCATGGGCAACATTAAGCTGTAGGTCATGATTTCTAATGAGTTTATACTTTGGCTGGACATGGCGAGTAACGACAATTTTCCATGGAGGAGCAAGTGTTGTGTCGGCTTCTTAAGAAGCTTCTGCTAGGATTAGCGTCCCTAGGGAGGACTACTGCAAGGTAGATTGTGAGGGTGTTGTGGCTCAAGGAAGGAGACGTATGCTCAAGTTTCTTTCACTCACATTGTAGTCACCGGAGAAAGAAAGTCTTCATCTCATTGCTCAAGGTTAATGGATCACTTACTTCCGACCATGAGAAGAAGGCCGAGCTGGTGGATGCTTTCTGTTTTGATCTGATCGGTTCATCACTAGAGAGGGCGCTCACACTGAACCTTGATGACCTCCACATCCCCACCTTTGACCGTCATCATCTTGAGGGGGGTTTCTCTGAGCAGGAGGGGTGGAGTGCGATTAAATCGCAGCAGTTCAAAAAGGCGTCGGACCTGATGGTATCACAGCTAGGTTCTATGTTGCGTTTTGGCATATTATTCGAGAGGATGTGATGGATGCCTTCTTGGCCATCTTGAGAATGGACTTTAGAGGGTTAACTTTGGTCTATCGGTCCCTAATGACTTTGCTTCCAAAGCATTGGGAAGGGATGGAGATCCATGACTATAAACCAATCAGTCTCATACAAAATTCCCTGAAACTAGTGGCTAAGGTGCTGGTGACTAGAGTGGCACTCGAGATTGGAAGATTGGTGGGTGCTCACCAGATTGTGTTCATACATGAACGTTGGTTGCATGGTAGTTTCATGCTACTGCAAGGGATGGTGAGGCAGCTTCACATCTCAAATAAGGCGGCGGTCATGTTGAAGCTTGATATCATGAAGGCTTTCAACACACAGTGGACTGGATGTTCCTTCTTGAGGTACTTGCTAGGCTTGTGTTCGTTCATCGCGGCCGAGCTTGTATCACCGACATTCTTTGCACTTTGTCCACTACAGTCCTGCTCAATGGGGTGTTCGGCGAGGTGATCTACAATAGGAGTGGGATTAGGCAGGGCGATCCACTCCGTTAGGTCTGCACCACCATACGTCCATGTATGTGGACAACATGGTGATCTCCGTGGCTCCGCAACGACATGCGGTTCGGGTGTGTTTCAAGATTGTGCACGACTTTGGGTTGGCTTCGGGCCTTCGCACTAATCATGCGAAGTACTTGGCGCACCTCATCCGGTGTAGTCTGGAGCAGGAGGAGTTGGCTCGGCAGGAGCTTACCTGCTACTCCCTCCATCCGAAAAAACTTGTCCCAAGCTTGTCTCTCAAATGGATGTATCTAGCACTAACTTGATGCTAGATACATCCATTTGAGGGACAAGCTTATTTGGACGGAGGGAGTAGATCCTAACGTTTTTGTGCTAGTACCACGGTGTCCCACTTGCTCTCCGGAAGCTGACAGTGGCTCAGCTGCAACCTTTGGTTGATAAGGTTCTAGACATGCTACCTAGGTGGGGCACCTTGCCGCTTTATAGGAGTGACCGGATTGTGCTTTTGAAGACAAGCTCGCGGCCATGCCAGTCACGCAATGCTTGTGTTGGATTTGTGAATCAAGATTCTGGACGATGTCGACAAGATATGTCGAAACTTCGTATGGGAATGAAGAAAATACATGCAAGGTGGGCACTATTTGGTGGCATGGGAAAAAGTATGTGGGCCAAAGGATTTGGGGGGTTTAGGCCTACCAAAACTTGAGGCTCCTTGACCTGTCTCTAAGGGCTTGATGGTCGTGGATTGAGCAAGTGATGGATAGAATTTGTGGAAGGAGTTCAACTTGCAAGTCGCAGAGGAATCTATGGCCCTGTTCTATGAGGTCATCAAGACGGGGATCGGCGATGGGGAGAAGGCCCTTTTTTGGAAGGATACATGGCTCGAGAATGACCGCATTCGGGAGTTCGCCCCACGTCTTCATGCATGTGTGGATAAGCATGCAAGCAGAGGCCGCTAGGTCAGGAATGGACTCCATGGAGGATGGTGGGAGGACGTCAATCCAGACATGTTGGCTGCGGCACTCCACAATTTCCTTTTTGGGGACAAGTTTTGGAGGGCATAGAGGTTCAGGAGGACCATGAGGATTTTATGGTGTGGGTTTGGGAGAAAAATGGATACTTCTCGGCGTACATGACACTCTTTGGTGGAAGTCTGCAGTGGCCAAGCACAAACGCCATGTGGAGATCGAGAGCACACATGACCTGTAAGGTTGTCAGGTGACTAGGGCGCATGATAGATGTTGGACAACCGATAGGATTGAGCGGAGAGGATTACCCCATATGTGACGTGCCCTCTCTGTGATCAGGAGCCGGAGAGTCTGCAACACCTTCTCCTTCCATGTGTGCTCGCGGGTGAGGTATGGACCATGATCGCAAAACAAAATGGTGCTCTGCTGGGTTGGTAAACTAGCAAGGAAGACACCGGACGATTGTCTTAAGAACGTTAGGATGGCGATCTTGCTCATCCTTTGAAGCTCCTGGGCACATCGGAAGGATGTAGTCTTCAATTGTGCGGCCCTTTGGCGTTGGCGGTGCTGCACAAGATTAGTAGCGAGGGGGAGATGTGGAGAGCGGAGAGGCTCATCAGGTTGCCTAGTTTTTTTCCTTTTCTCTTGGCCTCCTTTGAGGGTGTTGTAGCCCCTCCTTCTATGTCATTGGTGCATCCATCTTGGACATATTTCCTTGAAAAAACGAATGTTGGGGCATTTTTCATCCTGTTGGGCAGCTCTATACTTGCTTTACATTTTTCATTTGTCATGGCGTATTTGGCACTTCCTAGGGCATGTAGGCGCCATGGGAGATGCCAAATCGTCTCCAAATGGACTAGTCTAATACTCCCCCCGTCCCAAAATAAGTGACTCAAAAATAACTCAACTTTGTACTAACTTTAGTATAAAGTTGAGTCACTTTTGAGTCACTTATTTCGGGACGGAGGAAGTATTAATTATTACTAAAATGGCCGCATGAGCTAAATATAATGCATTTACACCTATGATGAACCAAGAAAAGTAATAAATGCTTGTAATAACATAAATGGTTATAAGTTATATCTTTTGACTAATAACTGTTTCTACTTGTTAAAACCGTTAGCCTGTGCAGGTGAAAGGTGCGATGACCGATGGCTGGTGTGGTGAATATAAAAAAAATCGGCATTTCATTAACATGCACACAATGTGTTTCCGAATCAAGACTTTTTGCATTACTTTTTGTTTGTAAAAAATCTCTGCATTTTTATACTAAAGACTTCCGACTGTACACAACATCCCAGGAAACAAGGAAACTACAACCAAGTCCTTGGAGAGACAAACAAACACAATCCTCAGTATGAGCCGAAGGCGTGCATTGTTGTTCTAACATCGCCGAAGCCTGCCGCCTAACATTATATCCAGCTGCTGGAAAGTTGCGACGCTCAAGTCCAGCTGGAACAATGTCTCGATACGGGCTTGTTTACCAGGATGGACTCTCGATGGAGGGTCACATTCGCCCCGGACCTCATGGCGGCGAGATCCGTCACACTCGACACCAGCAGCTCCTCCTTCGCCAGGATGCGCTGCGCATCTTGCTTCTCGATGCTCGTGGCGTCACGGTCGACGCCCGCTTGCTGCACGTCGACGAGGTAATTGATATCGGGTACATAATTCCTTTCCCTTGCCACTTCGCTAGGGTTTGGGATCGTCTCCCACCTTGCGTGTCGTTGGGGCTGCCGAGCCATCGCGCGGGGGCGCGCCGCGGGATTTCGTTTCTCAGGAGAAGATTCGGGGTTTGGGGGCGGTTCGCGGGTTGCGGCCCGGTTTTTCTCCCTCTGCTGAACCAGGGATTCTGGGGCGTCGACCGGCAGAAAACCGTGTCCCTGCCCCGGATCTGCGACACATGGGGCGGGATGTATCCGACCGCCATGGACAGACCACGCCTAGGGTTTCGTCTCCGTCCCATGGTATATATCGGGGCGCCGCTGCCCCTCGCCTCCCCATTTTAGATCTGGAAGACTGCTTGCTCCACTTTTGGGAGTCGCCTGCGAGAGAGAAAGCTAGGGTTCATCCCTCCTTTTCATGGTGGGAAGGGAAGATCCGTGGGGATTCTAGATCGTTCGCTCAGGTTGTTTCATCTCCTCCCACCAAGCCTACGGCAGATCCCGCTCTCGAGCCACCTAGCATGACGGAGGCGGGGTTCGGTGCTAGCCGCCATCGCCGCGGAGTGGGCCGTTTCAACCGCGGCGAGTGGCGCGGTCGCGGGAATGGAGGCGGTCGCGGGCGCGATGGAGATGGCGGTGGGGGAGAGGGCGTGGCCGGGAGAGCCACGTTTGGACCCACAAGACGGCCGGGGCTTCTTCCTCCAACGCCCCGTCCGGATCTGGTGAGACTGGATTCAATTGATGGGAGAAGGCTGTGGGGGCCAGCCATGATGCGCCTTTTGCTCGTCAGGACTGCTGGGGAGCCAATGGAGGCGACAATCTACACAACTCCAACAACCCTGCGCCTCCTACTAAGCTGCATGAGATCTCTCTTAATCCTAATCCTCTGGCAGCTCCCTTTGAATCGTGTCAAATTTGCAATCTGCTGGGGCACCATACTGCTAAATGCCCTCAGGCTCTCTGTGTTAGATGCAAGAAGAAGGGTCACCTCTCTGTTATATGTATTGACTTTCTTCCCTGGGAGTGCATACCTGTGATGTGCGCCTTCCAAGCCAAGGGGCAAGGGTTTTACTATATCAAAATTGCTACACTTACGGAAAGGAACTACGGAATCCAACTTACGGACGGACGTGCCCACTACTCCTTAATCCTCCTTCCTGAATTTCTGGGGTGGGTCCATGTAGTCTCCAATTAAAATCTGCCACTTAATCCCGTAAGCTCTAATTCTATAATTTGTGTCCGTAACTGTAGCATTCCTCTTACTATATTCATCATTATTCTGTTAGTAGTAAGAACAATGATAGGATTGTTAAGGTCATCATTGCCATAGTTGAGGGGGAGATCACCACCAAGCAATTAGTGGATGAGTTTGAGAAATATATTGGGCAGGGATGGCGCTGCTCAGCTTACCTGATTGCTCCTAATCAGTATGTGATGCGATTTCCGAACCAGAGGGAGGTAGACAGAGCTTTGTCTGTTGAATACATAACTCTCAAATCTTTAGGTGTGGTTGTTCATATCACCCCGTGGTCTGAGGATGTGGAGTCTGAGGGGCTGATGGAGGTGGGATGGGTTAAGATTAGCAAGATCCCCCCAACAAGCGCTGTGAAAAAAATGTTGCTTATGTTGGAGCCTTAGTTGGGATGACCCTGGACATAGATATGTCTACTCTTCACCGTCCCTCCTCTGTTCGTGCTAAATTGGGTTGTCGTGAGATCGATAAGCTCCCCACCTCTGCTGAAGGGTG
>LR738709.1:5973905-6013165 GCA_902687465.1 Secale cereale
GGGGGCAACTTATGGGGAACTCTACGTGTGCACAAATCTAACGTCGATGATGCAAACTTTGGACACTGCTCCTGCTTGCTATGGAGCACCGGAGCCACAAAATCTATATGATGCAGATTGCAGAAGAGAGGACATGGGAGCAGTGGCGGTGCCAGGATTTTAATTATGTGTAGTCAACATCTATGTATTTCTATATATTTTGTATTATTTTATGCATGATTTGTGCTTATATATGATACTTTTTTCACAAAGCTGTGTAGTCATTTGACTACACAGCCTATACATGGCTTCGCCACTGCATGGGAGGCAGTGTCATCTTCTTCGTCATCCACCGCCAGATTCAATCTGATGCAGTTTCTCCATTTTGTGATCACGTTTTTTTTTTGCAATAATATTTCGTCATCACATTAGGGAAATAGATGGAGGCCAAGGGGAGTGTGGGCAAAATGGACACATTTGACCTCGAGACGAAAGTATTTCACAAACTGAACTGTTGATGAAAATATTGCACCCAGTTGGCCTTTTTGTGTAGCGCCCGATAGTTAGACGCCACACTACACTTTTACAGCGCCTCATTGGCAGGCGCTACACATCTGATTTTGCAGCGCTTAGACAAAAGGCGTTGCAAAATGATTTAGCGTTTCTGCGGCTGGCCAGCCCCAGTTTACTCTCTGTACTGTCGTACGTCGGAAATCAGGAGAGGATAACGCACACAGATTATTATTATTATTTAGGGAAAACAGATGAAGGCCATGGGGAAGACAACTCCCGTATGTTCTGTTTAAAATAAAAACTCCCGTATGTTCTGTTCAAAATAAAAACTCCTATACGTGGGAAAGGATAGCAAGTCTCTCTTTTCATCCAACGGCTGCAGACGCACCATATATTAATTAGATGATATTTTTTTTTTACTTTTAAGCATTAACGTGGTGTCTCGTATGATGCCTCTAATTAGTAAATAGGAGATAGAAGATATTGTTGAGCACATTTTGTTACATGCATAGATTGTTTCTTGCACATCAAGCCCACCTCCTATTTTCTTGTATAGATTGAGATGAAGGACACCATTGTACATCATATATACGTGCATATTACAACGATTAATATATCGTCATTACCACAATTCTCTACATGGTAACAGTTACCGCACCCAGCTTTTGCTACTCCGCGCCGCCGACGCCATTGAGAAAAGTTACTAGCTAGTTACTCAATAGATACTCATCAACTCAATAAACTTCACAAAAGTTACTCATTATAGTCACACAAGTTACTCATCAACTCAAGACTAGCTGGTTTAATGTGATAAAAGGGTACCCTTTTATGTGAGATGGTTCTATGCTGGTTTAATGTATGACTTGGAGATTGAGATTGAGCTTGAGAGTTCAGTACTTGTTCAGTCCGCCGATGGGAATGCGGACACTGATATGACTGATGGTGATGACGCACGTGGCTTGAGTGAGTCAGCCGCGGGTGGACAGGCCAGGTCTGGACCTGCACCGACGTTGGGTCAGCCTCAGCAGTCTTCCGGAGGTACTGGGGGGAAGGGGGAAGCGCCTCCTGCCACAGCTTTGTCTTCTCTCCGGTTTGGGTCCTTTGGGGCGGCCTCAGCCCCCAGTCGGTTGTGGGGCCACAGGACTGAGTTGGATGATCCGGTGGAACTGGAACTACCACCGTTGACACCACTGCATCAGGATGCTGCTATCCCTAGGGAGGAGGGTGTGAGGGGGGAGTCCCCTACTGTCACGCCTCTTTCTGCCGTTCATCTTCGCGAGGGCGCCCTGGAGCTGTGTGCTGAGAAGGAAGCTTCTCCAGGGCCTGGATGCCCGCCATCGGCTGTTCTGTCGCCGGCTCACGACGAGCTATCTGGAGGCGGTGCGACCAGCCCGTGTGCGGCAGTGTCAGGTGACTTTGCGTCTCGAGGGACGTACTCTCTGGTGGCGCCAGGGTCTGTTGCCGGGGCGCCTGGGGCAGGCGGCTCAGGTATCCTTGGGCAGGTGGGTGGGGGTGAACTTGGGTCGGCGGCAGGAGGCCCTACCCTGAGTGGACCCTCCACCGCCGATGTCGTCGCTTTCGGGGGGATAGCTGATCCCATGACTGACGGCCGACGACTCAGCAGTCGCCTGCAGGACCAGCCGGATGTGGATGAGCTGCAGATGGGTCGTGCCATGCGACAGGCCAAGTTGCGGGACATTGAGGACTTGACAGGTATGTCAGTCAATATTTCCAATTCGATTTTGCAATTTTCTGCAGATGATGTTATCAATAATGCAAATGAATTGGGTGTTTCGTTAGGAGGGAACGGGAAAGAGATTGCTCAGTCTGTTAACGACTTGTTTGATCGTGAGGCAGAGCGAGCGATCGAGGTTATTAACAACTTAGCAGCCGTTAAGCCGTTGAATAACTCAGAAATTGATGCTTTAGGGGTGAGGGTTCTGGATAGTCTTTGCGAGGACCTTGATCCATCTCTCGTTCAGTCGGAGGATGAGGGTTGTGGAGATGTCAGGGAGGAGTTGCTCCGGGATGATACTGACATTGCTCAAGGCCCCGAACCTGGTTGTACGGACCGGGCCGGGGAGCACGCTGAACCCAAGCGTAAATGGAGCCGCAAAATTTATCCGGTGTCGGCTGTACGCAGGAGTGTTTGGATTCGGACTGCCAAGAAATTCCATGATGAAAAATGAGAGGAATTTTCTGGAATAGCAGAGGTCTGAAAGACTTGGCTAAACCTAGGTTCTTGGCGGATGCGTCGATCGAACACAAGCTTGATTTCATAGCCCTCTCCGAAACTGGTAGAGATAACTTTACATCCCAGTTTCTGGGTACTTTATCTGGTGGAGTTGTTTTCGACTGGCACTGCTTACCCCCCAGAGGAAGGTCCGGTGGGATTTTACTAGGGGTAAGAAGAGAGTCTTTAGAAGTCCGTAACGTGGTCTTGGGGGAGTTCGCCGTGAAGTTCAGGGTGAGATCCAGGGTCGATGGGTTCCAGTGGGCACTGGTGGCAGTCTACGGAGCTGCGCAACCTGAGCTCAAACCAGACTTTTTGGCGGACCTCGTTCGGATTTGTGGAGATGAACAGCTCCCAATTTTGGTGGGCGGTGATTTCAATATAATTAGAAGAAGGGAAGAGAAGAACAATGATAACTTTGACGGCAGATGGTCGTTTATGTTTAATGCTATTATTGAAAGCTTGGATCTCTGAGAGATAGAGCTTTCTGGCAGACAATTTACCTGGGCTAATTCACTACAAAACCCAACCTATGAGAAGTTAGATCGTGTTCTCTCTAGTGTGGAGTGGGAACAGAAGTTTCCCATGGTGACCGTTCAGGCCTTGTCAAGGGCCATTTCGGACCATACCCCACTTTTGGTAGATTCTGGAGAGGCAACGTACACGGGGAATAAAAATACTTTCTCTTTCGAGCTAGCGTGGTTTGAGAGAGAAGGGTTCTTGGACCTGGTTGCCAGGGAATGGGCAAAGGGTGCAGGCGGTAGATCGGCCTTGGACAGATGGCAGAATAAAATTAGGCATTTAAGGAAGTTCTTACGTGGTTGGGCTAAGCATCTTAGTGGTGTGTATAAGGTTGAGAAGGAGCGGCTTATTAACCTTATTCATATTCTTGATGTTAAGACTGAGTCATCTGTCCTAGCGACCAGTGAACTGGAGGCCAAGCTAACGGCTGAATCAAGGCTGAAAGAATTGTTGCGTGAGGAAGAATTGAAATGGGCACTTCGAGCCAAGGTGCGTGAAGTTATCTAAGGGGATGACAACACACAATTCTTCCACTTGATAGCTAATGGTAAGCATCGAAAGAAAAGAATCTTTCAGCTCGAGCAGGATGAGGGAACGATTGTTGGGCAGGAGAATCTCAAGCTTTACATCACTGACTATTATAAGCGGCTGTTTGGGGCCCCGGATGATAGCTTCGTGTCTTTAGACGAGACCCGGATTGCGGATGTCCCCCAATTAGCGTCAGCTGAGAACGAGATCTTATCTGCCCCGTTCTCGGAGAAAGGGGTGTGGGATGCGATCTCGCAGATGAAGAATAATAAGGCGCCTGGCCCGGATGGTTTCCCGGCTAAGTTTTATAAAAGGTGCTGGCATATCATTAAGGCTGATTTACTTGCGATGTTCCATGATCTTTTCGATGGACATCTGAAACTATTTCACCTTAATTTTGGTACAATAACTTTACTTCCTAAGAAAGCAGAGGCGAATCGAATTGAGCAATTTCGACCAATCTGCCTTCTTAATGTCAGTTTTAAGGTTTTCACTAAGGTGGGAACGAATAGATTGACACAGATCGCACATAGCGTTGTGCTGCCTTCCCAGTCTGCTTTCATGCTGGACAGAAACATCCTTGAAGGGGTTGTTGTCCTTCATGAAACGCTCCATGAAATCCACACGAAAAAACTTGATGGAGTAGTTTTTAAGGTGGACTTTGAAAAAGCATACGACAAGGTCAAATGGCCGTTCCTTCAGCAAGCTTTAAGAATGAAAGGATTCGACCCATCCTGGAGAAAGCAGGTGGATTCCTTTACTCAAAAAGGCTGTGTTGGAATAAAAGTGAATGACGATATTGGTCATTACTTCCAGACACACAAGGGTTTAAGACAGGGAGACCCGATGTCTCCTATCTTGTTCAATATTGTAGCAGATATGTTAACAATCTTGATTGGTAGAGCTAAGGAGAATGATCAGATAGGTGGTCTCGTTCCCCATCTAGTGGATGGAGGACTGTCTATCCTTCAGTATGCGGATGACACGATTCTTTTCATGGAGCATGATTTGGCTAAGGCGAGAAATATGAAGCTTGTGCTTTGTCTTTTTGAGCAACTCTCGGGGTTAAAGATTAACTTCCATAAGAGTGAATTGTTTTGCTTTGGAAGAGCCAAAGATGAACAAGAAGCATACAAGCAGCTATTTGGATGCGGGGTAGGGTCGTTACCGTTCACATACCTTGGCATTCCGATCCATCATCGGAAACTCTCTAATAAAGAGTGGAAGAGTCTAGAGGATCGTTTCGAGAAGAAACTTAGCTGCTAGAAGGGTAAGCTTTTGTCATACGGTGGCCGATTGATTCTAATTAATTCGGTGCTTACGAGTATGCCCATGTTTCTTCTGTCCTTTCTCATGATCCCAGTAGGTGTAAGGAAAAGACTGGATTTCTATCGGTCACGTTTCTTTTGGCAAAGCGATGATGTGAAGCGCAAGTATAGGCTGGCTAGATGGGATGTGATTTGCAGACCTAAGGATCAACGAGGTCTTGGAATTGAAAATTTGGAGGTTAAGAATAGGTGCTTACTCAGCAAGTGGCTGTTTAAGTTATCTTCTGAGACTCATGCTACATGGGCCCAGATCTTACATAATAAATACCTTACAACCAAGACGCTAGCTCAGGTGACAGTTAGACCAACTGATTCACCCTTTTGGAAAGGACTGATGAAAGTTAAGTCGGCCTTTTTCAATAGAACTAAGTTCTTAGTTGGTAATGGTGTTTCCACAAGATTCTGGGAGGATACATGGTTGGGAGAGACGCCCCTAGCCATTCAATATCCTTCTCTCTACAATATTGCTCAACGTAAAGAAGATTACGTTGCAACAGTGTTGCAGTCCACTCCTCTTAATATTCAATTCCGAAGGGCGCTGGTTGGACACCGTTGGGAAGCTTGGCTCCATCTGGTGAGAAGACTGATGGATGTTCAGCTGTCTCAGCAGGCAGACCGTATTCACTGGAAACTGACTAAGAACGGGACGTTTTCGGTGAAGTCGATGTATTTAGATTTAATCAACTCGGTGCCTATTCCTAGGCCTGCTCACATTTGGAAGGTCAAAGTTCCCTTACGAATTAAAGTGTTTATGTGGTTTTTTCATAAACAAGTAATTCTCACTAAGGATAATCTGGCCAAACGTAACTGGAATGGGTCTTTGCGATGTAGTTATTGTGACAAGGATGAATCAATTAAACACCTCTTTCTCGATTGTCCTATGGCTAAAGTATTATGGCGTTCGGTCCATATAGCTTTTAATATTACTCCTCCTACTAGTATCACCACGTTATTTGACACATGGTTGAATGGAGTTGCGAAAGAATTAGTGAGCCACATCCGTGTGGGTGTTTGTGCGTTACTATGGGCTATATGGAATTGCAGGAATGACTTGGTTTTTAACAGATCAACGAATGTTCATTTTTTGCAGGTTATTCACAGGGCCACTGCTTTGATCCGTATGTGGTCGCTACTCACTCCGATGGATGCCAGGGAGCGTTTGGTTACTGGGTCTATCCGTTGGGAGATGGTAGCTCGGGTTATCTTCAACCGGTTTGGATGGCGGCCATGTAATAGGATAGGAGTTTAGGTCCTGATTACATTAACGCATCCGAATGTGGTGTCCTCGCGTTTTGTTCTAGCTCAGTTGGAGCATTTTATAATTTTGTAATTTCGTTCCGCACACTTGGAGACCTTGACTTTGCTTATTAATAAGATGGCCGCATGCATCATTTTGATGCAGAGGCCGGGGAACACCCCCTTTTCTAAATAAAAAAATTAGTGTGTGATGCATGAATCAACTGACTGGAGAAATGGAGTAGCGAGCAACAAGAAACAATATTATATATTGTTCGGTTTGAATAACATTCCCTTAGCTCAGCTGGTTAGCACGAGTGCCTATCCAGGTGGTGATTGTGGGTTCAAAACCACTTGGCTCCAATTTTTGTCTTCTCTTTTCATGCTCACTTTACAGGTGGGCCCACAACTCAAACAAAGAGAGGATAGTTGACAAACGTGATAGGGGTATTTTCGTCATCTACCTTCGGTCAACGTCCTTTAACATGATGGTAATGATGAAAATGGCTTTTTTGGGCACGCGTCTAATGGAACAGTGGCATTTTTGAGCAATGAAACTTTTTAGTGGCAAAACTGAGTAGTGTAGTACAACCGATGGCAAAACTGATAAAAACCCAAAACTTTTTTGCAGACCCTAAATTTGTATTTTTTTTGCCAATAGCTTGCTCAGATGTCCAAATGATTTAAAAATTATAGGGGACCTCACACATGAAATTATCTACCATGCAAAAAAAAATTGGAACTTTTTAAATTTTTCTAGTATTTGTTTTGATTATTTTTTCTTCAGCATGGGTGCAGATGAGCCTGGGCTCACAAAAGGATTTTCATGTAATAATATTTTATATTATTGGAGTGAGGGAGTACTTTGTATGGCTTGTGGTTTGATATCGAATACCATTTGCAATTTGTATTAGATGAACAAACGGATCGACAATTACCTTCCTAGCTCTGCATGAGTGATGCCCACTACGGAGACCCCGCAGGTCTCCGCGCACAGCATCTGCCTCGTTATGGCGAAATTGGCCCCGACCCTGACCTAGACATCGTATAGTAGGTTGATGGTTTTGTCCAACACCACCTGCCTAGCCGTCTCTGTGCTATGCATTGACAACCACATGCCGGTGAGCTCCTTGCCGGTGCACGTCTGCGACTTGAGCATGAGCACCTTCCGCAGCCGCGCGTGCGACAGCTTGTCGCGCAGGAGCGTCGGCATGTAGTGCGGTGACAAACAGCATTATTTTCAATCCATCAACTAGAAAAAGTTTATCATTCATGACTGAAACTCAAATATTAAATTTCTAATTATCAAGACAACGTTTGCTCGCTTATTATGTACTCCCTCCGTCCCATAATGTAAGACGTTTTTTGACACTACACTAGTGTCAAAAAACGTCTTACATTATGGGACGGAGGGAGTAGATGACTTGCGGACACATAGCGTTCAATAAAACATAAAGAAAAGTCGTAATTGACATGAAAGTGCAATAATTTGATACATAACGACCACACTATTACAATCCATTTTAAGTATCACATCAACGGAATGGTGTCATTGATCAGGAGAGCGGGTTTCCCCGCCAAATGAGTGAATAACAATTTATGATCCATGGTCATGGCTTCTTTCCTGGTTCTTCATGGACTCATTTCAAGATCCCACTGCACAGCTATGATGACGCTTAGCGTATTCCCTGCTTGAGAAGAAAATAAGGAACTGATTACATATTTTGGGAAGAATATTTTTTCTTGCCATAAGCACAAAGCTTTTTTCTCAAATTGGTTAGAATTTTTAGAACGGTATCAAATTTTCTCGGACGTGAACGGAAATTCCGGTAATCAAACGGTTACTGGAATTTCCGTCTGAAAGGTTACTAACCACAATGTGTAAGTATCAACCAGTCCAATAAATTATCCGAAAGAGGAAAAGAAAAACAACATTTCTTCCTTTTGTTCAACAAGTATATTTCAGATGAACTGAATGCATCAAAATGCTTAAAGAAAGGAAAATATCCTAATGTAATAAATGGACGAAAATATGGGGAGGCGTCACAAAAAAAGAATTACTTCCACACAGGTGCTATGATATATTTTAAAACCCAAAAAATTCTAGACTCAGGGGCTGCATTTTACGGATTCGCTGGTATGGTGGTACGGTTTGTTCTATGTTTATTGGCCTGAAAAACTAACTCCTCCTAAGAAAACAGCACCCTTGAATTCAACTGGTGGTCCGCACTGGAGAAAGCATAGGCTTTTCTACATCCCCTTATCTAGCTATTCATTTTTGCATCGCGATTCATGCGAGCAACTTTTGTCTTTTTTGTTTCTTCTAAATAGAACAACATATGAACTTGAAAGTTCGTAGGACAACAAAACGGCCTAACTGAAATGTGGGAAAAAACTTTCAGATTTTTTCATGGATCATATATACAAAAATATAAAGTTTTTTACTGCCCTGTTGGCTCGTTTTCCTTCATAACTCCTCCATGGGTGTATCATTAGTCATTATTGATTTGAAACCCGTCAAAACAAATACGTACTAAGTTATACTAAACAAGTATCAATTAATATGGATAGGACGGAGTAGCAAAATAACACAAGTAGCCATAGATTCGAAAAGCCAGAGAGATATATTGCGGCTAAACTGAGAACTATCTTTCCAGGAAAAAAATAAAAACAAACTGAGAACTATCTTCCCCGCAAAAATAAAAAACTGAGAACTATCTTTAAGTTATATTTTTTCTTGTTTCTTTTTTACTAAAACACGTACAGTACTATAGCCTGTGCAATTAGCAGGAAAAAAATAATCTAATTTTCCCACCACGAGTAAACTGAAAAGAGTTGACTCCAAAGTATTCAAATCCTAACTGGATGTTGAACCAATGTACTCCATCTGTTGCTAAATATATGTTTTTTTAAATATTTCAATACAAACTACGTACAGATGTATTTAGACATATTTTAGATATAGATTTACTCATTTTACTTCGTATGTAGTTTCTTATTAGAATCTCTAAAAAGACTTATACTTAGGAACATATTGAGAATTAAAAGGTCCTAACTATAGTAAATTAATAAGAAAAGGATGTGTCCTCAATTACCATGGGTGTTTTTTCCCTCTTCTTTCTTCTTCTTCTTCTTCTTCTTCTTCTTCTTCTTCTTCTTGCTCTTCTTCTTCTTCCTTTTTTCTGAGAACTAGGTCGGCCATATATTTTCTAAACAATGTCCCAGATGGCTCCGCTGCTTTATGACTGCACGCACGGACAAGATAGAAAATTAGGACATCCTCAATGGACGGATTATCAACAGGAATAAATGCATCCGCCATATTATATATGGTTCAGTCATTTGGATAGCACTTCCTCCATTCCATAACATAAGATCTTATTACATCCAATATATCGCATATTAGATGTAATAAGATTTTACATTATGAGACCGCAGGGAGCACTTCATATAACTTGTGGTTTGATATCGAATACCATTTGCAATTGGGCAGTGATAGGCGCCGGCGGACCGGCCCAAATTCAGCCGGTCACGCGCGGGCCGTTAGACGGCTGTTGTTTAGTCCGTCGGATTTAAGAAAAACGGTTCGCCCAAAAAGGTCATTCTTCCCCGTGCAACACAGGTCGCCTTCCGCATCTCGCACAGCTCGTCGGATGCGCGCCCCGTCCTCTCCCGCTGCCTCTCCCCCTCCCCGCGGTCGCAGCAACGCGCCGCCCCTACCGCTTGATGCTAGATCTCGTTGCTAGGATTCACAGCAACCCCCCGTTGGTTGCAGCCCCAGTTACTTGATTGAAGCAAAAAAAATGCCGATTCCAGCAAAATCAAAAGACGATGGTAGCAAAATTTTAGCCTGATTCCAGCCCGAAAATAAAACAAGGTGGTAGCAAAAAAAAAAACCTTGATGATTCCAACAAAAAGGATGGCCGATTAGAGCAAAATATCTCGCCGGCCGCACCAAAACTTGCGATCCGAGCAATAAAAGATACTCCCTCCGTTCCATAATGTAGTGCCTATAGATTTTTTACGAAAGTCAAACTTTGTCAACTTTGACCAAGTGTATAGAGAAAACTATCTACATCTATAATACCAAACATGTACATTCTGAAAATATAACTCACGATGTATCCAAGGATGTGCATTTGGTATTCTAGATGTACATAATTTTCTCTATAAACATGGTCAAAGTTTGTAATGTTTGATTTTTGTAAAAATTTATAGGCACTATATTATGAAACGGAGGGAGTACAAAGTTTATGTACTCACATCTATGGAAATCGCTGGTTCCAGCAAAATTGCTTAATGGTTCCAGCAAAACAATGGCCGGTTGAAGCAAAGTTTCTGGCCAGTCACACCCAAAGTTGTGATCCCGGCAAAAAAATGCTTATGTACTAGCATACATGGAAATAGCTGGGTCCAGCAAAAATGTTTAATGGTTCCAGCAAAATCAATGGTTGTTTGAAGCAGAAAAACAAAACCTGGTGGAGGCCTCGGCTGTTGGTTCCAACATTTTCCTATCACGGTTGTAGCACCTCCTGTCGCCGGTTACAGCAGAAAAGATGGCCGGTTCCAGCATCGTCGGCGTCGGCGCAGCTCTTTCAACGCCACCGGTTGCAGCAAGCCATGGCGCGGTCCCAGCTTTCGCCGAGGCCGGTTGCGGCATGTCTCGCTCCGGTTCACATCTTCTCCGGTGACCGGCCGCCACTTGTAGCTCAGCCTCGCCGGAGCATGTAGCACGACGCCGGAGGACAAGAGACGCATAGGTGGTGCATGGCCAGGCCGTCGCCCCAGGCGCGCGGCTGCCCGTGGTGGCCGGTTGCAGCACACAGGCCCATCCACCTTCGACGCGGCGACCTGGCCTGCCGGCATGGATAGAGGAGATGGTATGGTAGAGGGCTCTCAGGAGCTGGCCAGATTGGAAGAAGGAAGGGAGTGGATTGAACAGAGGAAGGAGATGTGCTTCGTTTGGATAAGAAGAAGGCGGTGGCGGAGATAAGTCTTCTGGCGCCCGCACTGGACACGCGTGAGGGACGCAACCGGCCGAGCGCTCAGCCGGTCGTCCGTTCCCAAACATTTACCTTTGCAATTTGTATCAGCTGAACGAACGGATAGACACTTACCTCCCTAGCTCTGCATGAGTGATTCCCACTGCGGCGCAGGTCTCCGCGCACAGCATCTGCCTCGCCTTGGCGAAATTAGCCCCATCACCGACCTGGAGATCGTGTAGTAGGCCGATGGCTCTGTCCAGAACCACCTGCCTGTTGCCGTCTGCGCCGTCCGTGGACAACCACGTGTCGGTGAGCTCCTTGCCGGTGCACGTCTGCGAGTTGAGCATGAGCAGCTTCCGCAGCCGCGCGTGCGACAGCTTGTCACGCAGGAGCGCCGGCACGTAGTCCGGCAGCGGTCGCCCGCGCTGCACCTCTGGGAGGCCTAACACGGCCTGGTCCCATACGACGAGGTGGTCGTGCGCGAGCGCCAGCGCGAGGCCCAGCGACGTAGCGTTGCCACGCACGGCCGCCACGGTTGGCACCCGGAGCTCCAGCAGCAGCCGGATCACCTTCGCGACGCGTTTCGCCAGGTTCTCCGCCTGCTCCTCCGACTCCGCGTGGTTGTCGTAGTTCAGGCCGGCACAGAATGTGCCGGCCTCGGAGGTGGTCACCAAGCCTTTCACACCCGGGAAGATCCGGACTCTCTCGAGCACCTCGACGAGTTCCGTGATGGGTTCCTCGGTCAGGTAGTTGTGTTCGTCGGCGCTGGCCATTGTGAGGACGAAGATGCCATTGCCACTGAATTTTAGGTCGCAAAAGCTCATCATTGTAGTTCCCTATCAACTACTACTAATTAGCGAGCTCTTAATATGGGATTCGGTGCGGCAAGAGATGGTAGGCGGAAACCGCTGCTCCAGGTTCCGAGTCCACGGAGGGGTTATGTAAGTACCAGGCAGCCGTTTTATACGGTGGGGCTAAGGCAGAGAGAATCTTTTTTTCCTTTTTACGAAAAAAAGGCATTTGGATCTATTAACAGAATACATCGGAAGTAAAGGCATTCAAATTAATGAAAAAAATAACGCGCTACAGAAAATAGCGCGGACCCTGAAAATATGCTATTAGCGTGCTATAGCGCGCTATAACGTGCTATTAGCGAGACATTGTACACAAGTTAATTTAGCATGGCAATTCTCTACACGCTATAGCGTGCTATTAGCGGCGCTATAGCGCGCTATTTTTTTCAGTGATCCAAATATATAATAAAAATTACAATGTGGTCTCTGGACCAAGGTTTTGGTTACCGGTCGGAATTTCGAGATTTCTCATGGTTATTGTGTGTTTCTGTGCCCCCTCGGTAAATCCCCGTACCAAGCAAAAAATATCGGTTTTTTTGAATTTAAACACTCGATAGTAAAGTACGAAGGATCTAATTAATACCATGAGAGTTGGTTCTGGTGTGTTGGTAGCAACCTAGTTCCTGTTTTGAGAGATCTCTAGTTCAAATGTTCGTTCATTCACTTAATTGATTTCAAAATTCAACTATAAAAATCATTTGAAATATTCTAGGTATTTATCGGTAACTGTGATAACCATGTTTACCAGTCCCCCTCGGTAAAAATGCCTCATTCGGTAACCAAAACCTTGCTCTGGACCACCAAACGACAACAATCGACGTTAGAACGAACCGCTGACGTGCCACTGCCGCTGCTACCTTACCGGAGTAGACCTGACCTTGTCGATGACAGTCAGGATGTCTTCGAGCACGTGTACCTAAAGTCCAGCGTCATCCAGCCTCAGTCGTTGCTGTTAAACTCTTGAACCGATTTGAAGTGCCTGCATATGATCTCTTCATCATACATGCACGACGAGCAACCCTAATATCACCGCCCCAAGGAGACAACAAACATCTACGGTGCTCTGTTAATTCCATCCTGACAGAAGAACCCAGGGAGGATCATAGCTCGGAAGGCCAACTCGAAGAAGAAGCGCTTGAAGGAAATATGCCCTAGAGGCAATAATAATGTTGTTATTTGTATTTCCTTATATCATGATAAATGTCTTTTATTCATGCTATAATTGTATTAACCGGAAACTTAGTACATGTGTGTATACATAGACAAAACAGAGTGTCCCTAGTATGCTCCTACTAGACTAGCTCATTGATCAAAGATGGTTATGTTTCCTAGCCATAGACATGAGTTGTCATTTGATCAACACGATCACATCATTAGGAGAATGATGTGATGGACAAGACCCATCTGTTAGCTTAGCAACTTGATCGTTTAGTTTTACTACTATTGCTTTCTTCTTGACTTATACATGTTCCTATGACTATAAGATTATGCAACTCCCGAATACCGGAGGAACACCTTGTGTGATATCAAACGTCACAACGTAGCTGGGTGATTATAAAGATGCTCTATAGGTGTCTCCGAAGGTGTTCGTGGTGTTGGCATAGATCAAGAATAGGATTTGTCACTCCGAGTGTCGGAGAGGTATATCTGGGCCCTCTCGGTAATACACATCATAATAAGTGTCGTCGTTTTGTCACGGCAGATGTCCTAGCATAAGGACTTAGTCGTGGAGCCATCTCTACGGGTTAGCTTAAAGGGGTTAAAGCGGACAAAGACACAATGGATTTTTATACTAGTTTGGCCCCTTCGATGAAGGTACAAGCCTACTTCTAGTTTGTTGTGGTATTGCTAGGGTTTCGATGACCAGGGAGCGAATCCGCTTTGCCTGTGTCTCGAGTTGTTGTTCTCCGTCCCTGAACTGCCGCCGGGTCGTCCCTTTATATACACAGGATGACGCCCGGTCCGGTTTACAGAATCCCGAGGCTGGCTCATAAACGTGCCCGGCTCGGTCTCTATCTTTCCTATCTTACAGTACAAGTTACACGCCGTATGGCGGTTTACATTTACGGGCCCTAACACCCTTTGGGCTCTGGATTTTTAGTCTTCTACAATAAAGCGCCATATTCTATGTCTTGATGGGCTTCAGTAGAAGTAATGCTTTATGGGCATAAACCGGCCCCTCCTGGGCGGTTTATACCCAATAGTTATATCCCTGACATTAGGCCCTAGATTGATTTGGACCTGTTCATGTCAATCTTCAAAACTTCGGAAAAGTTTGGTCCTTCGTGGCTTCAAATGATCTTGTAAACCGTCATGACGTCATCTTCCTGGATTACGTTGAACCACCATGACGTCAGCTGCTCATTTAATACGTGTACCTATTTTAACCTTTATTTATTAAAATCTCTGAAGATCGAGGCGATAGTGTCGTCCCATATCCACTTTTCGGGCTCCTTGATTCCCGCGCCTGCCGTTTAACCTTTCGGCTTATAAATAGGGCGAGGGGTCATTTCTTTTCTCCCCCTCGTCTCTTCGCTCCTTCTTCTTCCTCGCGCCCGTCAGTGCCTAAGCACCGCCGCCGCCGTCGACCTTCACCTCTTCTTCAACCTAGGCCGCTGCATCAACCTGTTCGGACCAGAGCTTCGTCAGCGTGCCTCCGCATCCGACAACTCCGGTAAGTCCTTCCTTACTTTTCATATAGATCTCATTAGGGTTTCTCCCACGAGTTCGTCAAGGCTAGGGCACTGTTCTTCTCTGTTCTTCATCATAGCTCCGGCAGTCAGTGTAGATCTGATGCTCTTGCCCCCAACTGCAGTAATAACCCTTCTCACTAACATACTTCTCCTTTTTTAGAGTAATCCCCCATCTAAGTCTGATGCACTGCTGTGGTACCTGTCCAGCTTGAACATGAATATTTGCAAATTTATTGATATGTTGTAGGTCCGTAATTTTGCCGTAGATCCGCGAAACCTGTTTTTCCATAACTTTAGATCTGCACCTTTCGTATCCTCATCAGCGGTTTAACTTTTCGAAAAAACCACAATCCGGTAGGTAACATTAGGCCCCGCTTAAACCGCCGTTGCAGTTGCCCTCGTAACCCCTCTAATGATTAATTCAGGTTTATTATTGCATATTTCTCAATACCTGCCAGTAACAGATCATAAACTGGCCCTTCATTGTAATTTCAGCTTTTTCCTTAGAAATGGCAAAGCAAGCCAAACAATTTACTTCCTGCAACTGGGTTCCGTCTCGGGTTACTGAAGAGGAACGGAACGGTTGGGCTGAGGTTGACGCTTTAGGCAAGAAAGATGTCATCCATTGGAGAGTCCCTGGACCGGAATGTCCTCCAGAGCCCAAAGATGGAGAAGTGATTGTATTTGTTGATCATCTATCCCGAGGGTTTAGCCCTCCTGGATCAAAATTCTTTCGTGACGTACTGACTCCAACTCCACCCTCAAGATATTGGACCAAACTATGTGTCCAATATCTGCAATTTTCAAGTATTCTGTGAGGTTTACTTGCAAGAAGAACCTACAGTGGAGCTGTTTAGGGATTTCTTCCACTTAAACCGCCGCATGAAGTTTACAGATGGGCCCAACACGGAACTTGGCGGAATGTCCATCCAAAAAAGGAAGGATGTTAGCTTTCTTCACGCCAAGCACCAAAGTCATCCTAAGTATTGGAACCAGACTTGGTTTTACTGTCAAGACACATCTCATGCTGATGAAAATCCTCTGCCGGGTTACCGTCCTCATCGGCTTCCCGATAATCAACCCTTCCCCCAACGGCTAAGTGCTCAGGAGCGATCCCAATAAGCCCCGCAGCTTTCAAAGCTCTGGGCCTTTACCGCAAACGGCTTAACCGGTATTGATTTTGTTCGCTGCTGGATTTCTTGGAGCATTCTACCGCTAAGCCGGCGTTTCGGTTTGATGTGTGAGTACACCGGGGATCCAAAAGATCCTCTACGCCATACTGAAGCTGTGCAGTCAGAAAGTGAAATCAATGAACCTATCAAGGAAATATTGAATGAACTGGTGGACGCCTGCAACAAAACTGGGCTGGCTCCCTTTTATGAATCCAACAAACCGCCAGCGGTAAGTCCTCTTATATTTGCTTTATTTCAATCTGTTTAAGTATCCTTTCTGAAAGATCCCTCAACCTCTGTCAGGATAATGATCCGTTCTGGAAGAGGAAACCCTAGGATAAACCGGTGAAGGCGGCTCGTCTTAAGACCAAGACTGTTAAGAAGATTGTAAAGAAGAAAACCACCGAAACATCCGATTTAAACCATGATGATGATGAACCAGCCTCAGAGGTATCACTTGATTCCCTTGGCTCCCTTTTCTTGCATCTTATTGACAATGATTATAATCAGAAAACGCTGAAGGCAGCCAAGCTGATGGTGTTGAGGTAATTACCATTTCATCCGGTTCAGATCCTCTGCCAACACAGAAAATTCGTCAAGCAAGCCGAAAAGTACAATTTTCTCACCCTTTAGCTTACTTGGACCCAAACTTTATTTTGAAGAAACAGAAACATGAAGCTTGCCGCACAACACGGCACAGCGGTCAAGTAATCACATCCACTGGTTTACCACAGACACCGGCTCGGAAACGTCGATCAGAGGTCTTGTATATTCCAGATGCCCTTTATCCCAAAGCGGGTCATTTTCGCCAGCCTCTTAATCCGTCTGATTCAAATTATCAGGACACTCCCCACTCGTCCTCCGGCGAATCAATAGCCACACAGCTTCTTGATACGTCCAAAACGTATCTATAATTTCTTCTTGCTCCATGCCTCTTTTGTGTGATATTGCTATGATATTTATGCACTTCCATACACTATTGATCATATTTGTACTAACCTATTAACTCAGCGCACCCCAGTGCCAGTTTCTGTTTTCTGCTGTTTTTGTATTTCAGGTTTTCCCATTACGTAAATTGCCAAAAAAATCCCGGGAAAAATATATAAAAAATCAGCGTTCCGGAAGCTTCCATGCGGCCAAAGTAGGGCCAGAGGGGGGCCACCAGGGCTCCAGGCGACAAGAGGGGGCGGCCCCCCTCCTGGCCGCGCCGCCAGGGCGCCTGGGCCCCCCTGGCCTCTTCGGACGCCCCCCTTTGGCATATATTTACACCGCGTCCCGAAACCCTCGAGGACGGAACCCTTTTTCGCGATCTCATCTCTGTTCCGTCGCCGCCGCGCTTCCAAGATCGGGAGCACCAGGAGAACTCTTCCCGGCACCCTGCCGGAGGGGAGGATCACCATCGGGAGCTTCTCCACCACCATGGACGCCTCCCGGATGAGTTGTGAGTAGTTTCCCTTGGACCATGGGTCCATGACCAGTAGCTATGTGATGTTCTCCTCCCCTCTTTGTTCTTCATCGATTAGACCTCGTGAGCTGCCCTACATGATCGAGGCACATATGTAATCCTTATGCTGTTGCTATGATGAGTTTGCTGGGATCTGATGGATTATGAGATTATGTTCAGATTGTGTGTGAGTAATATATTTGATTCACCTCTTTTATATTTATTTTCTTGAGTAATTCTTGCATGTTCTCCGTTGCTGTTTATTGCTTTGGCCAAGTAGTAGGTAGTAACTCCAAGAGGGAACGTTATGCTTGATTGTGGGTTCATGCCCCTCGATGACTAGCTTGAGTGACAGAAACATGAGTCTAGGGGATGTGCCGTTGCCACAAGGGGGAAAACAACGGTGCTTGTACTTGCGGGTGCAAGGATTGTTTAATTTACGCAAAGTTCTTTTAATGCAGTTGTCTGTTGCTTTGAGTTTACACTATGGGTGGGACTCGCAACTTAATACCAGCGAAATGTTCTGGATAGATATCTCAAGGTGGATGATTAGTAGTAGATGCAGATGGATTTCGGTCTACTTGCCTTGGCGTACCGCCCATGCTTTTGAGCCTCTACCTTTCTTTGCAGCATAGTTAGCATTGGTTTGCGCACATAATCCTGTCAATTGCCCAGCTGTAATTTGTTTACCTCGCTTAGCTGTTTTATCGTCTTTTGGGAGAGAGACATCACTAGTGAACATCATGGGACCCCGGTCCATATTACCATCACTGATCACACCCGCTACGTACTTTCTGTTCTTATTTACTAGTTGCAGTCATACCTATCACTATTATCTCTTGTGTTTGATCCTTTGTAAACAACAAGGCCGGAGGGATTGACAACCTCTCTGTACTCGTTGGGAGCAAAATTATTTGTATCTGTGTGCAGGTCCTGTCAATCGCTAAGTATCTGGCGTCGTTAGCAGTTGACACCTTCTTGTTGACCCTCAGAGTCTCAGGGGATTCGATCCTTGGTATCTTTGCCAAGGGAAAACTACCGCTACACTGCATCTCAAACCTTCCACTTGAGGTAACCAACGAGGGGCGAGAAGCCATCACTTCCCCCTCTAAAAACTGTTCCTGGGGAATTTTTTATTTTCCTGTTAATGCTTTTCTTTTAATCCACTGACTAACTTTATCTTTATCTTTTTTAGTAAGCCAAAACCTAGCAAGAAGGCTAAGTTGAGCAAACCGGCAGGTGATGATGTGAACCCTGAACCGGAAAAGACTCCAGAGCTAGCAGAAGATGCTGATGCCTTGCGTGATGATCCCCCTCCGCCGGATCACGAAGTTCCTACTAATCAGGAAGCTGCTCCAATGGAGCTGGATGATAATCAAAACAGCCCAGTCCGGGCTAGTAGTAATCGGGCAAGCCCTGCCAGAGCCGCTGCTGTTACCAAGGATGATGTTATAATTACCGGTTTTGGTCACACCACCCCTGGTGAACCCGTTGCTTTATCGAAGCACAACACCAAAGAAGAAGTCTCTGGTATGGACAAAGGCAAATGGAATGCCGATTTGTCAAGCTATGCTCAACTCAGCGCCCATGACCTTCATTCCGGCTATCTGAACCGGCTGTATACAAGCCGTGATTATGAAGCCGGTTTAGTGAACCTTATGAAGGAACGATATGAGGTAAACTTCTGCTTAATTTCTGCAATATTATTTCTGCCTAAGCCCAATATCTTGTCTTGACTCCATCTTAGCCCCCAAGGGCCGGTTTATCTCTTCAGGATGAACCGGGACTTCAGAATACCGAATATGTAGCTTTTCGCATATGTAATCCCCAAGGGCCGGTTTATCTATTTAAGATGAACCGGGACTTTTATTTTGTAATCCTGTTTGAACAATAATACATTAGCCCCCAAGTGGCAAGTGTATAACTTGTTTATGTGCTTGGGACTTTGATAAAGATGCCTGATAACTGCAAATATGCATTAGCCCCCAAGTGCCAAGTGTATAACTTGTTATGTGCTTGGGACTTCAAATATGTTTTACCAATATATGATGTGTACATCTCCTTGCAGGCTGATCTAAACCAGAAAGAATCTCAAGTGGCTAATGATGGGCCTCGAACCCCTCGTTGGTTACCCCAAGTGGAAGGTGTAAGATGCAGTAAGTAGAAGTGTTTTCCCCTAGCAAAGATGCCAAGGATCGAATCCCCAGAGACTCCTAGGTTCAACAGGTAGGTGTCAACTGCTAACGGCGCAATTAGCAATCAACGTGGACCTGCACACAGATACAAATAACTTTGCTCCCAACGAGTACAGAGAGGTTGTCAATCTCTCCGGCCTTGTAGTTCACAAAGGGTTAAAAGCAATATGATAGTAGTGATAGATAGTGTTTTGCAATAGTAAATAAATAGCTGAAAGTACATAGTGTATGTGATCAATGATGGTAATATGGACCGGAATCTCATGATGTTCACTAGTGATGTCTCTCTCCCAAAAGACGATAAAACAGCTATGTGAGGTAACAAATTACAGCTGGGCAATTGACAGGACCACGAACGCAAACCAATGCTGACTACATTGCAAGAAAGGTTGAGGTTTAAAGCATGGGAGGTACGCCAAAGTAAGTAGACCGAAATCCATCAATATCTACTACTAATCATCCACCTTGAGATATCTATCCAGAACATCTCGCTGGTATTAAGTTGCGAGTCCCACCCATAGTGTAAACTCAATGCAACAGACAACTGCATTAAAAGAACTTTGCGTAAAGTAAACAATCCTTGCACCCGCGGGCACAAGCACCATTGTTTTCCCCCTTGTGGCAACAGCACATCCCCTAGACTCATGTTTCTGTCACTCAAGCTAGTCATCGAGGGGCATGAACCCACAATCGAGCATAAAGTTCCCTCTTGGAGTCACTACCTATTACTTGGCCAAAGCAATAAATAACAACGGAGAACATGCAAGAATTACTTATGAACTAAAATATAAAAGAGGTGAATCAAATATATTACTCAAGATCAATCAGAACATAATCTCATAATCCATCGGATCCCAGCAAACTCAACATAGCAACAGCACAAGGATTACATAGGTGCCTCGATCATGTAGGGCAGCTCCCGATGACTAATTAGTGAAGCACAAGAACGGGAGGAGAACATCACATAGCTACTGGTCATGGACTCATGGTCCAAGGGAGACTACTCACGAGTCATCCGGGAGGCGTCCATGGTGGTGGAGAAGCTCTCGGTGGTGATCCTCCCCTCCGGCAGGGTGCCGGGAAGAGTTCTCCTGGTGCTCCCGATCTTGGAAGCGGCGGCGGTGGCGGAACAGAGATGGGATCGCGAAAAGAAGTCCTGTTCTGAGGGTTACGGGGAACCCTTTAAATATATGCCAAAGTAGGGCACCGGGGGAGCCTCGGGGGGCCCAGGCGCCCCCCCCCCCCCCGGCGCGGCCCAGGGGGGGGCGCCCACAGGGCGCCTGGAGCCCCTGTGGCCCCCCCAGGCTGCCCTTCGGACGCAGTGTTGTTTCCGGTACGCTGATTTTTTATATAAATTTTCTGGCTTTTTCTGGGCAGTTCTCGAAACGTGAAAACCTGAAATACAAAAACAGCCGAAAACAAAAACTGGCACTGGGGTGCACTGGATTAGTAAGTTAGTCCAAATATGATCAAAAGTGTATGGAACTGTATTAATATCATAGCAATATCACCCAAAAGTGGCATGGAGCAAGCAGAAATTATAGATACGTTTTGGACGTATCAACATCCCCAAGCTTAATTCCTGCTCATCCTCGAGTAGGTAAATGATAACAATAATAATTTCTGTGGTGACATGCTATTAACCATATAGGACTTTCTCATAGTCATATGACAAAAGCTTACTGAGACAATGATTCTAAAGTAATTAAGTTGTCTCAAGAGAAAATCACAAATGACTGAAAGTTTTACAACGTGAAACTGAAACATCAAAAAGATTTGCAATGAACATGATGTGCAAATATGATAAAGTGATATCTAGCTTGCCCCCTTTAGTGATGCAAAACATAAATGCAAGGGCACCTTCAAGGTTTAAGTGATGACTAGATACAATCATTTCAGAATAAACGATATCACAATCATGCAAAAGACAATGCTACTTTGGGACAATGCACATTACACTCAGAATAACAATCACGCTCTCAGTAGTTGGTGCTTGAAGTGCTAGAGCTTTTTATTTTGAAACATGGAAGCAATTGTGTCAACGGTAGTAGTACTTCGTATGTGTCATGTATAAAACATCTTATAAGTTGCAAGCCTCATGCATCGAATACCAATAGTGCTCGCTCCTTGTCCTAATTAGCTCGGATCCCCATGGGTTATCATTGCATTGCATATGTTTTAACCAAGTGTCACAAAGGGGTACCTCTATGCCACCTGTACAAAGGTCCAAGGAGATAAATCGCATTTGATTTCTCGTTTTTGATAGATCTCAACTTGAGGACATCCATACCGGGACAACATAGAAAATAGATGATGGACTCCTCTTTAATGCATAAGCATATTCTCATGAGAGATTGAGGATTAAGGTCCAAGCTAAAACTTCCACCATGATGCATGGCTTTGGTTGGCGGCCCAATGTTCTTCTCTAACAATATGCATAGTTATTCAACCCTCGGTAAATCACCCTTACTTCAGACAAGACGAACATGCATAGAAACTCACATGATATTCAACAAAAGTGTGACAGTGGATGGCGTCCCCAGAAACATGGTTACCGCTCAGCAAGCAACTCATAAGAAATAAGATACATAGGCAACATATTCTTTACCACAATAGTTTTAAGGCTACTTTCCCATGAGCTATGTATTGCATGGTTAATTTGCTTAGTGCAGGTGTAGGTTAGCAAAAGACTGGGAGCGCCCAACTAAGAGAGCCATGACGGTCATAATCATGCAGAGCGACAAAGCAATATTGAATCAGGCATGGTAGTTATATCGCTACTCAGAAACAAAAGATCATCAAGGCTTGACAGACTTTCTTTACAGTCTTGAATATGCGTGAGCATACGCCAAGTCAATCAATATAAATTCTCGAAGGAAGATATTACTAAACCATACCACATCATAGGCAAACAAACCAAGTTGGTACTCCAATAACACATTGGGAACCCCCCAGCTATTTGAGATTAACCATAAGAAAACCTGAACTACTAAGCACCATCATGAAAGTAGCATCTTTATCATAGACACATTAACCCATGCAATGGAAGCAAACTCTCTTAATAAGATGAGCATGGTAATTAAAGAGAGTTCAAGCAACCAACTAAATAAAAGCTCTTGAAGAGATAAGCATGAATACTAAGAGCAAAGCACGATAGTAGCTATTTAAAAGACAAAGAATACACACAACATAGATAGACATGAAAATTCTATGTAATGTTCTAAGTAGAGGTGGAGTGTGTTTTTCTCCCACATAAAGGAATGCTGGGTTCCGACTCGTTATGAAAAACTAAAAGGAAAACTAAAAGCAAGACGCTCCAAGCATAGCACATAACACATGAAGTGATAAAAATATAGCGAAACGAAAGACGAACTGATAATGTTGATGGAGAAGGGGATGCACGGGGGGCATCCCCAAGCTTAGACGCTTGAGTCTCCTTGAATATTTCTTGGGGGTGCACGGGGGCATCCCCAAGCTTGAGCGCTTGACACTCCTGAATCTTTTTTATCATCTTCCCTCGCACACTTGAAAACTCCCTTCATACACAACTCATCATAATCTGATTAGCGAGGTTAGTACCCTTAATAAAATAATTATACCTTGCTGGAGATAAGGATATTCTTGAAGTTCTACTGTTTCTCAAGATTGCCAAAAGGTTTTTGCAAAGAAAAAGCAAGTTCATAATTTCAAAGTGAAGGTAAGGCAAAACAGGACAGAATCTGTGAAAAACAGAACAGCAGGTAGTAATTGACCTGTTGGGGATACTTCTGCAACTCAAATCAAAAAACTCAGAACTGACGCACGAAAGACAATTATATAGAGAACGCTGTCGAAAAAATTCAGACCAAAAAGATGATCTGGTGATTTTATACGAATTTTTCTATCCAAGGACAGAATCTGTTTCCTGGACAGCACCTCACAACTTTTGAACTTTCTAGCAATCAGAGGCTATACTTGGCACAAATATGAAAAGCAAAGATACAATGATGATGCTACAGCAGTAAACAACATCAAGACACAACAAAAGCAAAAATTTTATTCATGAGGGCTGCCTCCCAAAAGCGCTTTCTTTTATGCCTTTAAGCTAGGCATAATGCATAGATCAAGTTTTATCAAGAGTAAAAGAATAGCTAGCCCGTACAACGGACTCGAAAGGTAACTTGACCTTCTTACGAGGGAATTGTTCCATCCCATTATTGAGAGGAAACTGAAATTTTATATTACCCTCTTTCATGTCAATGACAGCACCAACGGTGCGACAAAAAGGGACGTCCCAAAATAATTGGACATGAAGGATCACATTCAATATCCATAATAGTAAAATCAACGGGCACATAATTATCATTGACAACAATAAGAACATCATCGATCCTCCCCAAAGGTTTCTTTATGGAAGAATCAACGAGACAAACACCAAAAGAACAAGAATCATAAGGTTTCAATTTAAGCATATCATATATCCTTTTGGGCATAACAGAGGTACTAGCACCAACATCACATAATGCATAACAAGAGAAGTCATTCAAATAAATTTTAATCATAGGATCCCAACCATCTTCTAGCTTTCTAGGTATGGAGGCTTCTACTCTAAGTTTCTCCTCCCTAGCTTTGTTGAGAGCATTAGTGATATGCTCTGTGAAGGCAAGGTTAAGCGTGCTAGTGCGGGGATCTCTAGACATTTTGTGAAGGAAATCAATAACTTTTGTAAGAGTGCAATTATCAAAATCAAGGTCACGAGCATCAAGTAAAGTGGTAGTGGTGTCCTTAAGGCTCACCTGTTTGGTAGTTTCTATAGCATCACCATTAATAGGTCCATTGGGACCAGGAGTACATTGGGTGCTAAGAGTGTGAACGTTCTCAATAACTTGGATAGTAGCAACAGTGTGGTGGGTAGGAAGGCTCTTAATTCTTTCCTCTTCCTCCCTTTCTCTAGCCCATCTCTCTTTAAGCTTAGCCATCATCCTAATATTTTCATTAATTTGTACTTGAGTAGCATTAATAGGGATGACTTCCCTCTCCTTAAGTGGAGAAGTTTCAATTTTTAGCAATTTTAACTCATTGGCTAAGTGGTCTACCTTAAAAGAAAGATCATCTAGTTTATGTAGTTTCTCTTCTACATTCTTGTTAAAGGCTTTTTGGGTAGTGATGAAATCTCTAAGCATGGTCTCTAGTTCAGTATTGGAGTTCTTGGTACTAGGATAAGCATTGTTGTTCCCATAAGAGTTAGAGGGGAACGGTCTAGGATTGCTACCAAACTTACTCCTGTAAGCATTGTTGTTAAAATTGTTTCTAGAGATAAAATTCACATCTACTTGTTCTTGAGCAATCAAAGAATTTAAAGGAACATCACGAGGATCAACAGTAGATTGCTTCGAAAGTAGAGACATGATCAAGTCAACTTTTTCATTGAGGGAGGAAATCTCCTCGACAGAGTTTACCTTCCTACCTGTTGGAGCGCGTTCGGTGTGCCATTGGGAATAGTTGGTCATCATCTCATCGAGAAGCTTTGTGGCAGCACCAAGTGTAGTTGACATAAAAGTTCCTCCCGCGGCCGAGTCTAACAAGTTCCGCGAGGTAAAGTTCAAGCCTGCATAAAAAGTTTGGATAACCATCCAAGTAGTCAAACCGTGAGTAGGGCAGTTCTTGATAAGAGACTTCATACGTTCCCATGCTTGGGCAACGTGTTCATTATCCAATTGTTTAAAATTCATGATGTTACTTCTAAGTTGGATAATTTTAGCAGGTGGATAGTATTTTCCAATAAAAGCATCTTTGCACTTGTCCCATGAATCTATGCTATTTCTAGGCAAAGACTGAAACCAAATTTTAGCTCCTCCTCTCAAAGAGAAAGGAAAAGGCTTAAGCTTAACAATATTACCATCTATTTCTTGGTACTTTTGCATATCACAAAGTTCAACAAAATTGTTCAAGTGTAAAGCAGCATCATCTCCAGCACTGGAGAATTGTTCTCTCATGACTAAGTTAAGTAAAGCAGGTTTAATTTCATATGAAGGTGCTGAAGTGGCAGGTGTAGTGATAGGTGTGCTGATAAAGTCATCGTTGTTGTGACTAGTGAAGTCACACAACTTGGTGTTCTCGGTGGAACCCATAGTAGCAAGAAAGCAAGATAACTATTTTTGTGATTTTCGATAAAAAGAACTAAAGCAAAAATGATAGGTAAACTAACAAGACTAAAAAGCAAAGGTAAAAGATAGCATGCAACTCCCCTATCCTGAAGAGTGGAGTCCCCGGCAACGGCGCCAGAAAATACTCCTTGATGGGCCTCAAACCCCTCGTTGGTTACCCCAAGTGGAAGGTGTAAGATGCAGTAAGTTGAAGTGTTTTCCCCTAGCAAAGATGCCAAGGATCGAATCCCCAGAGACTCCTAGGTTCAACAGGTAGGTGTCAACTGCTAACGGCGCAATTAGCAATCAACGTGGACCTGCACACAGATACAAATAACTTTGCTCCCAACGAGTACAGAGAGGTTGTCAATCTCTCCGTCCTTGTAGTTCACAAAGGGTTAAAAGCAATATGATAGTAGTGATAGATAGTGTTTTGCAATAGTAAATAAATAGCTGAAAGTAAATAGTGTATGTGATCAATGATGGTAATATGGACCGGAGTCTCATGATGTTCACTAGTGATGTCTCTCTCCCAAAAGACGATAAAACAGCTATGTGAGGTAACAAATTACAGCTGGGCAATTGACAGGACCACGAACGCAAACCAATGCTGACTACATTGCAAGAAAGGTTGAGGTCCAAAGCATGGGCGGTACACCAAAGTAAGTAGACCGAAATCCATCAATATCTACTACTAATCATCCACCTTGAGATATCTATCCAGAACATCTCGCTGGTATTAAGTTGCGAGTCCCACCCATAGTGTAAACTCAATGCAACAGACAACTGCATTAAAAGAACTTTGTGTAAAGTAAACAATCCTTGCACCCGCGGGCACAAGCACCGTTGTTTTCCCCCTTGTGGCAACAGCACATCCCCTAGACTCATGTTTCTGTCACTCAAGCTAGTCATCGAGGGGCATGAACCCACAATCGAGCATAACGTTCCCTCTTGGAGTCACTACCTATTACTTGGCCAAAGCAATAAATAACAACGGAGAACATGCAAGAATTACTTATGAACTAAAATATAAAAGAGGTGAATCAAATATATTACTCAAGATCAATCTGAACATAATCTCATAATCCATCGGATCCCAGCAAACTCAACATAGCAACAGCACAAGGATTACATAGGTGCCTCGATCATGTAGGGCAGCTCCCGAGGACTAATTAGTGAAGCAGAAGAACGGGAGGAGAACATCACATAGCTACTGGTCATGGACTCATGGTCCAAGGGAGACTACTCACGAGTCATCCGGGAGGCGTCCATGGTGGTGGAGAAGCTCCCGGTGGTGATCCTCCCCTCCGGCAGGGTGCCGGGAAGAGTTCTCCTGGTGCTCCCGATCTTGGAAGCGGCGGCGGTGGCGGAACAGAGATGGGATCGCGAAAAGAAGTCCTGTTCTGAGGGTTACGGGGAACCCTTTAAATATATGCCAAAGTAGGGCACCGGGGGAGCCTCGGGGGGCCCAGGCGCCCCCCCCCCCCCCCCCGGCGCGGCCCAAGGGGGGGGGCGCCCACAGGGCGCCTGGAGCCCCTGTGGCCCCCCCAGGCTGCCCTTCGGACGCAGTGTTGTTTCCGGTACGCTGATTTTTTATATAAATTTTTTGGATTTTTCTGGGCAGTTCTCGAAACGTGAAAACCTGAAATACAAAAACAGCCGAAAACAGAAACTGGCACTGGGTTGCACTGGATTAGTAAGTTAGTCCAAATATGATCAAAAGTGTATGGAAGTGTATGAATATCATAGCAATATCACCCAAAAGTGGCATGGAGCAAGCAGAAATTATAGATACGTTTTGGACGTATCAACATACCCAAGCTTAATTCCTGCTCGTCCTCGAGTAGGTAAATGATAACAATAATAATTTCTGTGGTGACATGCTATTAACCATATAGGACTTTCTCATAGTCATATGACAAAAGCTTACTGAGACAATGATTCTAAAGTAATTAAGTTGTCTCAAGAGAAAATCACAAATGACTGAAAGTTTTACAACGTGAAACTGAAACATCAAAAAGATTTGCAATGAACATGATGTGCAAATATGATAAAGTGATATCTAGCTTGCCCCCTTTAGTGATGCAAAGCATAAATGCAAGGGCACCTTCAAGGTTTAAGTGATGACTAGATACAATCATTTCAGAATAAACGATATCACAATCATGCAAAAGACAATGCTACTTTGAGACAATGCACATTACACTCAGAATAACAATCACGCTCTCAGTAGTTGGTGCTTGAAGTGCTAGAGCTTTTTATTTTGAAACATGGAAGCAATTGTGTCAACGGTAGTAGTACTTCGTATGTGTCATGTATAAAACATCTTATAAGTTGCAAGCCTCATGCATCGAATACCAATAGTGCTCGCTCCTTGTCCTAATTAGCTCGGATCCCCATGGGTTATCATTGCATTGCATATGTTTTAACCAAGTGTCACAAAGGGGTACCTCTATGCCACCTGTACAAAAGTCCAAGGAGATAAATCGCATTTGATTTCTCGTTTTTGATAGATCTCAACTTGAGGACATCCATACCGGGACAACATAGAAAATAGATGATGGACTCCTCTTTAATGCATAAGCATATTCTCATGAGAGATTGAGGATTAAGGTCCAAGCTAAAACTTCCACCATGATGCATGGCTTTGGTTGGCGGCCCAATGTTCTTCTCTAACAATATGCATAGTTATTCAACCCACGGTAAATCACCCTTACTTCAGACAAGACGAACATGCATAGAAACTCACATGATATTCAACAAAAGTGTGACAGTGGATGGCGTCCCCAGAAACATGGTTACCGCTCAGCAAGCAACTCATAAGAAATAAGATACATAGGCAACATATTCTTTACCACAATAGTTTTAAGGCTACTTTCCCATGAGCTATGTATTGCATGGTTAATTTGCTTAGTGCAGGTGTAGGTTAGCAAAAGACTGGGAGCGCCCAACTAAGAGAGCCATGACGGTCATAATCATGCAGAGCGACAAAGCAATATTGAATCAGGCATGGTAGTTATATCGCTACTCAGAAACAAAAGATCATCAAGGCTTGACAGACTTTCTTTACAGTCTTGAATATGCGTGAGCATACGCCAAGTCAATCAAAATAAATTCTCGAAGGAAGATATTACTAAACCATACCACATCATAGGCAAACAAACCAAGTTGGTACTCCAATAACACATTGGGAACCCCCCAGCTATTTGAGATTAACCATAAGAAAACCTGAACTACTAAGCACCATCATGAAAGTAGCATCTTTATCATAGACACATTAACCCATGCAATGGAAGCAAACTCTCTTAATAAGATGAGCATGGTAATTAAAGAGAGTTCAAGCAACCAACTAAATAAAAGCTCTTGAAGAGATAAGCATGAATACTAAGAGCAAAGCACGATAGTAGCTATTTAAAAGACAAAGAATACACACAGCATAGATAGACATGAAAATTCTATGTAATGTTCTAAGTAGAGGTGGAGCGTGTTTTTCTCCCACATAAAGGAATGCTGGGTTCCGACTCGTTATGAAAAACTAAAAGGAAAACTAAAAGCAAGACGCTCCAAGCATAGCACATAACACATGAAGTGATAAAAATATAGCGAAACGAAAGACGAACTGATAATGTTGATGGAGAAGGGGATGCACGGGGGGCATCCCCAAGCTTAGACGCTTGAGTCTCCTTGAATATTTCTTGGGGGTGCACGGGGGCATCCCCAAGCTTGAGCGCTTGACACTCCTGAATCTTTTTTATCATCTTCCCTCGCACACTTGAAAACTCCCTTCATACACAACTCATCATAATCTGATTAGCGAGGTTAGTACCCTTAATAAAATAATTATACCTTGCTGGAGATAAGGATATTCTTGAAGTTCTACTGTTTCTCAAGATTTCCAAAAGGTTTTTGCAAAGAAAAAGCAAGTTCTTAATTTCAAAGTGAAGGTAAGGCAAAACAGGACAGAATCTGTGAAAAACAGAACAGCAGGTAGTAATAGACCTGTTCAGGATAGTTCTGCAACTCAAATCGAAAAACTCAGAACTGACGCACGAAAGACAATTATATAGAGAACGCTGTCGAAAAAATTCAGACCAAAAAGATGATCTGGTGATTTTATACGAATTTTTCTATCCAAGGACAGAATCTGTTTCCTGGACAGCACCTCACAACTTTTGAACTTTCTAGCAATCAGAGGCTATACTTGGCACAAATATGAAAAGAAAAGATACAATGATGATGCTACAGCAGTAAACAACATCAAGACACAACAAAAGCAAAAATTTTATTCATGTGGGCTGCCTCCCAAAAGCGCTTTCTTTTATGCCTTTAAGCTAGGCATAATGCATAGATCAAGTTTTATCAAGAGTAAAAGAATAGCTAGCCCGTACAACGGACTCGAAAGGAAACTTGACCTTCTTACGAGGGAAGTGTTCCATCCCATTATTGAGAGGAAACTGAAATTTTATATTACCCTCTTTCATGTCAATGACAGCACCAACGGTGCGACAAAAAGGGACGTCCCAAAATAATTGGACATGAAGGATCACATTCAATATCCATAATAGTAAAATCAACGGGCACATAATTATCATTGACAACAATAAGAACATCATCGATCCTCCCCAAAGGTTTCTTTATGGAAGAATCAACGAGACGAACACCAAAAGAACAAGAATCATAAGGTTTCAATTTAAGCATATCATATATCCTTTTGGGCATAACAGAGGTACTAGCACCAACATCACATAATGCATAACAAGAGAAGTCATTCAAATAAATTTTAATCATAGGATCCCAACCATCTTCTAGCTTTCTAGGTATGGAGGCTTCTACTCTAAGTTTCTCCTCCCTAGCTTTGATGAGAGCATTAGTGATATGCTCTGTGAAGGCAAGGTTAAGCGTGCTAGTGCGGGGATCTCTAGACATTTTGTGAAGGAAATCAATAACTTTTGTAAGAGTGCAATTATCAAAATCAAGGTCACGAGCATCAAGTAAAGTGGTAGTGGTGTCCTTAAGGCTCACCTGTTTGGTAGTTTCTATAGCATCACCATTAATAGGTCCATTGGGACCAGGAGTACATTGGGTGCTAAGAGTGTGAACGTTCTCAATAACTTGGATAGTAGCAACAGTGTGGTGGGTAGGAAGGCTCTTAATTCTTTCCTCTTCCTCCCTTTCTCTAGCCCATCTCTCTTTAAGCTTAGCCATCATCCTAATACTTTTATTAATTTGTACTTGAGTAGCATTAATAGGGATGACTTCCCTCTCCTTAAGTGGAGAAGTTTCAATTTTTAGCAATTTTAACTCATTGGCTAAGTGGTCTACCTTAAAAGAAAGATCATCTAGTTTATGTAGTTTCTCTTCTACATTCTTGTTAAAGGCTTTTTGGGTAGTGATGAAATCTCTAAGCATGGTCTCTAGTTCAGTATTGGAGTTCTTGGTACTAGGATAAGCATTGTTGTTCCCATAAGAGTTAGAGGGGAACGGTCTAGGATTGCTACCAAACTTACTCCTGTAAGCATTGTTGTTAAAATTGTTTCTAGAGATAAAATTCACATCTACTTGTTCTTGAGCAATCAAAGAATTTAAAGGAACATCACGAGGATCAACAGTAGATTGCTTCGAAAGTAGAGACATGATCAAGTCAACTTTTTCATTGAGGGAGGAAATCTCCTCGACTGAGTTTACCTTCCTACCTGTTGGAGCGCGTTCGGTGTGCCATTGGGAATAGTTGGTCATCATCTCATCGAGAAGCTTTGTGGCAGCACCAAGTGTAGTTGACATAAAAGTTCCTCCCGCGGCCGAGTCTAACAAGTTCCGCGAGGTAAAGTTCAAGCCTGCATAAAAAGTTTGGATAACCATCCAAGTAGTCAAACCGTGAGTAGGGCAGTTCTTGATAAGAGACTTCATACGTTCCCATGCTTGGGCAACGTGTTCATTATCCAATTGTTTAAAATTCATGATGTTACTTCTAAGTTGGATAATTTTAGCAGGTGGATAGTATTTTCCAATAAAAGCATCTTTGCACTTGTCCCATGAATCTATGCTATTTCTAGGCAAAGACTGAAACCAAATTTTAGCTCCTCCTCTCAAAGAGAAAGGAAAAAGCTTAAGCTTAACAATATTACCATCTATTTCTTGGTACTTTTGCATATCACAAAGTTCAACAAAATTGTTCAAGTGTAAAGCAGCATCATCTCCAGCACCGGAGAATTGTTCTCTCATGACTAAGTTAAGTAAAGCAGGTTTAATTTCATATGAAGGTGCTGAAGTGGCAGGTGTAGTGATAGGTGTGCTGATAAAGTCATCGTTGTTGTGACTAGTGAAGTCACACAACTTGGTGTTCTCGGTGGAACCCATAGTAGCAAGAAAGCAAGATAACTATTTTTGTGATTTTCGATAAAAAGAACTAAAGCAAAAATGATAGGTAAACTAACAAGACTAAAAAGCAAAGGTAAAAGATAGCATGCAACTCCCCTATCCTGAAGAGTGGAGTCCCCGGCAACGGCGCCAGAAAATACTCCTTGATGGGCCTCGAACCCCTCGTTGGTTACCCCAAGTGGAAGGTGTAAGATGCAGTAAGTTGAACTGTTTTCCCCTAGCAAAGATGCCAAGGATCGAATCCCCAGAGACTCCTAGGTTCAACAGGTAGGTGTCAACTGCTAACGGCGCAATTAGCAATCAACGTGGACCTGCACACAGATACAAATAACTTTGCTCCGAACGAGTACAGAGAGGTTGTCAATCTCTCCGTCCTTGTAGTTCACAAAGGGTTAAAAGCAATATGATAGTAGTGATAGATAGTGTTTTGCAATAGTAAATAAATAGCTGAAAGTAAATAGTGTATGTGATCAATGATGGTAATATGGACCGGAGTCTCATGATGTTCACTAGTGATGTCTCTCTCCCAAAAGACGATAAAACAGCTATGTGAGGTAACAAATTACAGCTGGGCAATTGACAGGACCACGAACGCAAACCAATGCTGACTACATTGCAAGAAAGGTTGAGGTTCAAAGCATGGGCGGTACACCAAAGTAAGTAGACCGAAATCCATCAATATCTACTACTAATCATCCACCTTGAGATATCTATCCAGAACATCTCGCTGGTATTAAGTTGCGAGTCCCACCCATAGTGTAAACTCAATGCAACAGACAACTGCATTAAAAGAACTTTGTGTAAAGTAAACAATCCTTGCACCCGCGGGCACAAGCACCGTTGTTTTCCCCCTTGTGGCAACAGCACATCCCCTAGACTCATGTTTCTGTCACTCAAGCTAGTCATCGAGGGGCATGAACCCACAATCGAGCATAACGTTCCCTCTTAGAGTCACTACCTATTACTCGGCCAAAGCAATAAATAACAACGGAGAACATGCAAGAATTACTTATGAACTAAAATATAAAAGAGGTGAATCAAATATATTACTCAAGATCAATCTGAACATAATCTCATAATCCATCGGATCCCAGCAAACTCAACATAGCAACAGCATAAGGATTACATAGGTGCCTCGATCATGTAGGGCAGCTCACGAGGACGAATTAGTGAAGCACAAGAACGGGAGGAGAACATCACATAGCTACTGGTCATGGACTCATGGTCCAAGGGAGACTACTCACGAGTCATCCGGGAGGCGTCCATGGTGGTGGAGAAGCTCCCGGTGGTGATCCTCCCCTCCGGCAGGGTGCCGGGAAGAGTTCTCCTGGTGCTCCCGATCTTGGAAGCGGCGGCGGTGGCGGAACAGAGATGGGATCGCGAAAAGAAGTCCTGTTCTGAGGGTTACGGGGAACCCTTTAAATATATGCCAAAGTAGGGCACCGGGGGAGCCTCGGGGGGCCCAGGCGCCCCCCCCCCCCCGGCACGGCCCAGGGGGGGGCGCCCACAGGGCGCCTGGAGCCCCTGTGGCCCCCCCAGGCTGCCCTTCGGACGCAGTGTTGTTTCCGGTACGCTGATTTTTTATATAATTTTTTTGGATTTTTCTGGGCAGTTCTCGAAACGTGAAAACCTGAAATACAAAAACAGCCGAAAACAGAAACTGGCACTGGGGTGCACTGGATTAGTAAGTTAGTCCAAATATGATCAAAAGTGTATGGAAGTGTATGAATATCATAGCAATATCACCCAAAAGTGGCATGGAGCAAGCAGAAATTATAGATACGTTTTGGACGTATCAACATCCCCAAGCTTAATTCCTGCTCGTCGTCGAGTAGGTAAATGACTGTGGTGACATGCTATTAACCATATAGGACTTTCTCATAGTCATATGACAAAAGCTTACTGAGACAATGATTCTAAAGTAATTAAGTTGTCTCAAGAGAAAATCACAAATGACTGAAAGTTTTACAACGTGAAACTGAAACATCAAAAAGATTTGCAATGAACATGATGTGCAAATATGATAAAGTGATATCTAGCTTGCCCCCTTTAGTGATGCAAAACATAAATGCAAGGGCACCTTCAAGGTTTAAGTGATGACTAGATACAATCATTTCAGAATAAACGATATCACAATCATGCAAAAGACAATGCTACTTTGAGACAATGCACATTACACTCAGAATAACAATCACGCTCTCAGTAGTTGGTGCTTGAAGTGCTAGAGCTTTTTATTTTGAAACATGGAAGCAATTGTGTCAACGGTAGTAGTACTTCGTATGTGTCATGTATAAAACATCTTATAAGTTGCAAGCCTCATGCATCGAATACCAATAGTGCTCGCTCCTTGTCCTAATTAGTTCGGATCCCCATGGGTTATCATTGCATTGCATATGTTTTAACCAAGTGTCACAAAGGGGTACCTCTATGCCACCTGTTCAAAGGTCCAAGGAGATAAATCGCATTTGATTTCTCGTTTTTGATAGATCTCAACTTGAGGACATCCATACCGGGACAACATAGAAAATAGATGATGGACTCCTCTTTAATGCATAAGCATATTCTCATGAGAGATTGAGGATTAAGGTCCAAGCTAAAACTTCCACCATGATGCATGGCTTTGGTTGGCGGACCAATGTTCTTCTTTAACAATATGCATAGTTATTCAACCCACGGTAAATCACCCTTACTTCAGACAAGACGAACATGCATAGAAACTCACATGATATTCAACAAAAGTGTGACAGTGGATGGCGTCCCCAGAAACATGGTTACCGCTCAGCAAGCAACTCATAAGAAATAAGATACATAGGCAAAATATTCTTTACCACAATAGTTTTAAGGCTACTTTCCCATGAGCTATGTATTGCATGGTTAATTTGCTTAGTGCAGGTGTAGGTTAGCAAAAGACTGGGAGCGCCCAACTAAGAGAGCCATGACGGTCATAATCATGCAGAGCGACAAAGCAATATTGAATCAGGCATGGTAGTTATATCGCTACTCAGAAACAAAAGATCATCAAGGCTTGACAGACTTTCTTTACAGTCTTGAATATGCGTGAGCATACGCCAAGTCAATCAAAATAAATTCTCGAAGGAAGATATTACTAAACCATACCACATCATAGGCAAACAAACCAAGTTGGTACTCCAATAACACATTGGGAACCCCCCAGCTATTTGAGATTAACCATAAGAAAACCTGAACTACTAAGCACCATCATGAAAGTAGCATCTTTATCATAGACACATTAACCCATGCAATGGAAGCAAACTCTCTTAATAAGATGAGCATGGTAATTAAAGAGAGTTCAAGCAACCAACTAAATAAAAGCTCTTGAAGAGATAAGCATGAATACTAAGAGCAAAGCACGATAGTAGCTATTTAAAAGACAAAGAATACACACAGCATAGATAGACATGAAAATTCTATGTAATGTTCTAAGTAGAGGTGGAGCGTGTTTTTCTCCCACATAAAGGAATGCTGGGTTCCGACTCGTTATGAAAAACTAAAAGGAAAACTAAAAGCAAGACGCTCCAAGCATAGCACATAACACATGAAGTGATAAAAATATAGCGAAACGAAAGACGAACTGATAATGTTGATGGAGAAGGGGATGCACGGGGGGCATCCCCAAGCTTAGACGCTTGAGTCTCCTTGAATATTTCTTGGGGGTGCACGGGGGCATCCCCAAGCTTGAGCGCTTGACACTCCTGAATCTTTTTTATCATCTTCCCTCGCACACTTGAAAACTCCCTTCATACACAACTCATCATAATCTGATTAGCGAGGTTAGTACCCTTAATAAAATAATTATACCTTGCTGGAGATAAGGATATTCTTGAAGTTCTACTGTTTCTCAAGATTGCCAAAAGGTTTTTGCAAAGAAAAAGCAAGTTCTTAATTTCAAAGTGAAGGTAAGGCAAAACAGGACAGAATCTGTGAAAAACAGAACAGCAGGTAGTAATTGACCTGTTCGGGATACTTCTGCAACTCAAATCGAAAAACTCAGAACTGACGCACGAAAGACAATTATATAGAGAACGCTATCGAAAAAATTCAGACCAAAAAGATGATCTGGTGATTTTATACGAATTTTTCTATCCAAGGACAGAATCTGTTTCCTGGACAGCACCTCACAACTTTTGAACTTTCTAGCAATCAGAGGCTATACTTGGCACAAATATGAAAAGCAAAGATACAATGATGATGCTACAGCAGTAAACAACATCAAGACACAACAAAAGCAAAAAAAATATTCATGTGGGCTGCCTCCCAAAAGCGCTTTCTTTTATGCCTTTAAGCTAGGCATAATGCATAGATCAAGTTTTATCAAGAGTAAAAGAATAGCTAGCCCGTACAACGGACTCGAAAGGAAACTTGACCTTCTTACGAGGGAAGTGTTCCATCCCATTATTGAGAGGAAACTGAAATTTTATATTACCCTCTTTCATGTCAATGACAGCACCAACGGTGCGACAAAAAGGGACGTCCCAAAATAATTGGACATGAAGGATCACATTCAATATCCATAATAGTAAAATCAACGGGCACATAATTATCATTGACAACAATAAGAACATCATCGATCCTCCCCAAAGGTTTCTTTATGGAAGAATCAACGAGACGAACACCAAAAGAACAAGAATCATAAGGTTTCAATTTAAGCATATCATATATCCTTTTGGGCATAACAGAGGTACTAGCACCAACATCACATAATGCATAACAAGAGAAGTCATTCAAATAAATTTTAATCATAGGATCCCAACCATCTTCTAGCTTTCTAGGTATGGAGGCTTCTACTCTAAGTTTCTCCTCCCTAGCTTTGATGAGAGCATTAGTGATATGCTCTGTGAAGGCAAGGTTAAGCGTGCTAGTGCGGGGATCTCTAGACATTTTGTGAAGGAAATCAATAACTTTTGTAAGAGTGCAATTATCAAAATCAAGGTCACGAGCATCAAGTAAAGTGGTAGTGGTGTCCTTAAGGCTCACCTGTTTGGTAGTTTCTATAGCATCACCATTAATAGGTCCATTGGGACCAGGAGTACATTGGGTGCTAAGAGTGTGAACGTTCTCAATAACTTGGATAGTAGCAACAGTGTGGTGGGTAGGAAGGCTCTTAATTCTTTCCTCTTCCTCCCTTTCTCTAGCCCATCTCTCTTTAAGCTTAGCCATCATCCTAATACTTTTATTAATTTGTACTTGAGTAGCATTAATAGGGATGACTTCCCTCTCCTTAAGTGGAGAAGTTTCAATTTTTAGCAATTTTAACTCATTGGCTAAGTGGTCTACCTTAAAAGAAAGATCATCTAGTTTATGTAGTTTCTCTTCTACATTCTTGTTAAAGGCTTTTTGGGTAGTGATGAAATCTCTAAGCATGGTCTCTAGTTCAGTATTGGAGTTCTTGGTACTAGAATAAGCATTGTTGTTCCCATAAGAGTTAGAGGGGAACGGTCTAGGATTGCTACCAAACTTACTCCTGTAAGCATTGTTGTTAAAATTGTTTCTAGAGATAAAATTCACATCTACTTGTTCTTGAGCAATCAAAGAATTTAAAGGAACATCACGAGGATCAACAGTAGATTGCTTCGAAAGTAGAGACATGATCAAGTCAACTTTTTCATTGAGGGAGGAAATCTCCTCGACAGAGTTTACCTTCCTACCTGTTGGAGCGCGTTCGGTGTGCCATTGGGAATAGTTGGTCATCATCTCATCGAGAAGCTTTGTGGCAGCACCAAGTGTAGTTGACATAAAAGTTCCTCCCGCGGCCGAGTCTAACAAGTTCCGCGAGGTAAAGTTCAAGCCTGCATAAAAAGTTTGGATAACCATCCAAGTAGTCAAACCGTGAGTAGGGCAGTTCTTGATAAGAGACTTCATACGTTCCCATGCTTGGGCAACGTGTTCATTATCCAATTGTTTAAAATTCATGATGTTACTTCTAAGTTGGATAATTTTAGCAGGTGAATAGTATTTTCCAATAAAAGCATCTTTGCACTTGTCCCATGAATCTATGCTCTTTCTAGGCAAAGACTGAAACCAAATTTTAGCTCCTCCTCTCAAAGAGAAAGGAAAAAGCTTAAGCTTAACAATATTACCATCTATTTCTTGGTACTTTTGCATATCACAAAGTTCAACAAAATTGTTCAAGTGTAAAGCAGCATCATCTCCAGCACCGGAGAATTGTTCTCTCATGACTAAGTTAAGTAAAGCAGGTTTAATTTCATATGAAGGTGCTGAAGTGGCAGGTGTAGTGATAGGTGTGCTGATAAAGTCATCGTTGTTGTGACTAGTGAAGTCACACAACTTGGTGTTCTCGGTGGAACCCATAGTAGCAAGAAAGCAAGATAACTATTTTTGTGATTTTCGATAAAAAGAACTAAAGCAAAAATGATAGGTAAACTAACAAGACTAAAAAGCAAAGGTAAAAGATAGCATGCAACTCCCCTATCCTGAAGAGTGGAGTCCCCGGCAACGGCGCCAGAAAATACTCCTTGATGGGCCTCGAACCCCTCGTTGGTTACCCCAAGTGGAAGGTGTAAGATGCAGTAAGTTGAAGTGTTTTCCCCTAGCAAAGATCCAAGGATCGAATCCCCAGAGACTCCTAGGTTCAACAGGTTGGTGTCAACTGCTAACGGCGCAATTAGCAATCAACGTGGACCTGCACACAGATACAAATAACTTTGCTCCCAACGAGTACAGAGAGGTTGTCAATCTCTCCGTCCTTGTAGTTCACAAAGGGTTAAAAGCAATATGATAGTAGTGATAGATAGTGTTTTGCAATAGTAAATAAATAGCTGAAAGTAAATAGTGTATGTGATCAATGATGGTAATATGGACCGGAGTCTCATGATGTTCACTAGTGATGTCTCTCTCCCAAAAGACGATAAAACAGCTATGTGAGGTAACAAATTACAGCTGGGCAATTGACAGGACCACGAACGCAAACCAATGCTGACTACATTGCAAGAAAGGTTGAGGTTCAAAGCATGGGCGGTACGCCAAAGTAAGTAGACCGAAATCCATCAATATCTACTACTAATCATCCACCTTGAGATATCTATCCAGAACATCT
>LR738709.1:6013938-6026868 GCA_902687465.1 Secale cereale
TCCTCGAGTAGGTAAATGATAACAATAATAATTTCTGTGGTGACATGCTATTAACCATATAGGACTTTCTCATAGTCATATGACAAAAGCTTACTGAGACAATGATTCTAAAGTAATTAAGTTGTCTCAAGAGAAAATCACAAATGACTGAAAGTTTTACAACGTGAAACTGAAACATCAAAAAGATTTGCAATGAACATGATGTGCAAATATGATAAAGTGATATCTAGCTTGCCCCCTTTAGTGATGCAAAACATAAATGCAAGGGCACCTTCAAGGTTTAAGTGATGACTAGATACAATCATTTCAGAATAAACGATATCACAATCATGCAAAAGACAATGCTACTTTGGGACAATGCACATTACACTCAGAATAACAATCACGCTCTCAGTAGTTGGTGCTTGAAGTGCTAGAGCTTTTTATTTTGAAACATGGAAGCAATTGTGTCAACGGTAGTAGTACTTCGTATGTGTCATGTATAAAACATCTTATAAGTTGCAAGCCTCATGCATCGAATACCAATAGTGCTCGCTCCTTGTCCTAATTAGCTTGGATCCCCATGGGTTATCATTGCATTGCATATGTTTTAACCAAGTGTCACAAAGGGGTACCTCTATGCCACCTGTACAAAAGTCCAAGGAGATAAATCGCATTTGATTTCTCGTTTTTGATAGATCTCAACTTGAGGACATCCATACCGGGACAACATAGAAAATAGATGATGGACTTCTCTTTAATGCATAAGCATATTCTCATGAGAGATTGAGGATTAAGGTCCAAGCTAAAACTTCCACCATGATGCATGGCTTTGGTTGGCGGCCCAATGTTCTTCTCTAACAATATGCATAGTTATTCAACCCACGGTAAATCACCCTTACTTCAGACAAGACGAACATGCATAGAAACTCACATGATATTCAACAAAAGTGTGACAGTGGATGGCGTCCCCAGAAACATGGTTACCGCTCAGCAAGCAACTCATAAGAAATAAGATACATAGGCAACATATTCTTTACCACAATAGTTTTAAGGCTACTTTCCCATGAGCTATGTATTGCATGGTTAATTTGCTTAGTGCAGGTGTAGGTTAGCAAAAGACTGGGAGCGCCCAACTAAGAGAGCCATGACGGTCATAATCATGCAGAGCGACAAAGCAATATTGAATCAGGCATGGTAGTTATATCGCTACTCAGAAACAAAAGATCATCAAGGCTTGACAGACTTTCTTTACAGTCTTGAATATGCGTGAGCATACGCCAAGTCAATCAAAATAAATTCTCGAAGGAAGATATTACTAAACCATACCACATCATAGGCAAACAAACCAAGTTGGTACTCCAATAACACATTGGGAACTCCCTAGCTATTTGAGATTAACCATAAGAAAACCTGAACTACTAAGCACCATCATGAAAGTAGCATCTTTATCGTAGACACATTAACCCATGCAATGGAAGCAAACTCTCTTATTAAGATGAGCATGGTAATTAAAGAGAGTTCAAGCAACCAACTAAATAAAAGCTCTTGAAGAGATAAGCATGAATACTAAGAGCAAAGCACGATAGTAGCTATTTAAAAGACAAAGAATACACACAGCATAGATAGACATGAAAATTCTATGTAATGTTCTAAGTAGAGGTGGAGCGTGTTTTTCTCCCACATAAAGGAATGCTGGGTTCCGACTCGTTATGAAAAACTAAAAGGAAAACTAAAAGCAAGACGCTCCAAGCATAGCACATAACATATGAAGTGATAAAAATATAGCGAAACGAAAGACGAACTGATAATGTTGATGGAGAAGGGGATGCACGGGGGGCATCCCCAAGCTTAGACGCTTGAGTCTCCTTGAATATTTCTTGGGGGTGCACGGGGGCATCCCCAAGCTTGAGCGCTTGACACTCCTGAATCTTTTTTATCATCTTCCCTCGCACACTTGAAAACTCCCTTCATACACAACTCATCATAATCTGATTAGCGAGGTTAGTACCCTTAATAAAATAGTTATACCTTGCTGGAGATAAGGATATTCTTGAAGTTCTACTGTTTCTCAAGATTGCCAAAAGGTTTTTTCAAACAAAAAGCAAGTTCTTAATTTGCAAAGTGAAGGTAAGGCAAAAACATGACAGAATCTGTGAAAAACAGAACAGCAGGTAGTAATTGACCTGTTCGGGATACTTCTGCAACTCAAATCGAAAAACTCAGAACTGACGCACGAAAGACAATTATATAGAGAACGCTGTCAAAACAATTCAGACCAAAAAGATGATCTGGTGATTTTATACGAATTTTTCTATCCAAGGACAGAATCTGTTTCCTGGACAGCACCTCACAACTTTTGAACTTTCTAGCAATCAGGGGCTATACTTGGCACAAATATGAAAAGCAAAGATACAATGATGATGCTACAGTAGTAAACAACATCAAGACACAACAAAAGCAAAAATTTTATTCATGTGGGCTGCCTCCCAAAAGCGCTTTCTTTTATGCCTTTAAGCTAGGCATAATGCATAGATCAAGTTTTATCAAGAGTAAAAGAATAGCTAGCCCGTACAACTGTCGGGGGGAACTATCCACCACGAACACCTATGGGACCGGAGCCCCTTCTACGTTGCGGTAAGGGAGCGGAGGGAGCACGAAGAGCAGATCGAGGAGCGCACGCAGACAGTTTTACCCAGGTTCGGGCCGCGTGGACGCGTAAAACCCTACTCCTGCTTGGATTGTATTGAGTTCTTGAGCTCGGGAGCTTGAAGAGCTAACTACACCGAGCAAGAGAGCTGTCTAGGTTCCGAACCCTTTCTACATTGTGCATGGGCCTCCTTTTATAGCCCAAGGGGTTACCGACAGGTGTCAACGTAGAGGAGGGTAAAAATGTAACTTTGGTGGTAGTTGTAACAGTGCGGGAACAGTGCATGAACAGTGGATGAACAGTGGTCTTTACCTAACTTTGACAGTGGGGGACAAGGGCTTTAAATGCCCATCACCGTCGACCCCAAAAGCACCCGTCCATGCGTCTCCTTTCGCCACGGCGGTTGCCTAGTCACCGTGACGTGCCACCGTGTCCCCCAGGCTGCACAGCCATCCGCCACGCGTCCCTGGAAGGGTCCCAGGGCGACGCGTGGGCCGATGAGCTGGAGCGCGGGCACACAGCGCAGGCTTCCCCCGGCAAGCACCTTGCCGGGGTCTTGATCTTGCCGGGCCCGGTAACTTGTCGCTCCCCGGGGCCCTGCCGGGGCGCAGGGTGCGCCGAGGCATGTCTTCTGAGATGCAGTCTTCTGGTCTTCCTGGCAAGCTCCTCTTGCCAGGGTCTTGTGTTAATGTGATAATCTTGAGCCTGATGTAGCCTTCCCGGCAAGCTCCACTTGCCGGGGTCTTGATCTTCTGACTTGTATACTTTGTTCTTGAATGGCTTTATAGGGACCAGAAAGGTTTCCGGCGAGCACGTGGTAAACCCTGCCGCGGAAAGCTGCTACTGCCCGTGCACAAGTTGGGGTACTAAGGTACCCCTATCTTAGTACACCGACAGGAGCCCCCGGGCCTGGGCCACACACGGTGCCGAGCGCTGTTGGGCCAGGCCCAAAACAGTGCACGGGCACGCACGGCCCACTGCATGCAGAATCCCCTTCCGCATCCGCCGCGCCCCTCCCTAATGGCACGCGTCGATTGCGGCGTCGTGGGAGAGATCGTGGCCTCATTCTTTAATGAGAAATGCGGAGCGTCCCCCACTCCCCCCTTAAAAGCAGAGGAAGCAGGGGCCGTTTCCCTCCTTCGTCTTCATTGCGTCTTCATCCTCCAGAAACCCTCCGCTGCTCTTTGCCTCCACCCCTCCTCCGCCGTCTCCCGCATCCGCGGCGCCGTCGAGCTCCCCGCCTCTTCCCTCGCCGCCTCTGCCATGGCTCCGAAGAGCGAGAAGGCGAAAGCGGACAAGGCCAAGAGGGAGAAATCCGAGCAGGCGGCGAAGCTTGCCGCCCTGAGGAAGAGGAACGTGGTCTTCGCGCCGAGGCTCAGCGCGAAGGAGCTGCGGAACAAGTACTACCTCTTCTGGTCCGGGGAGAACAAAGCTCATCCCCGCATCAGAGCCTTCCCTGCCGTCGCCAAAGATCTGTTTCCCGGCGGGTATTTCTTCTTTGCTGTCTTCTTCCACTGTGGATTGTGCCCTCCGTACTCGGAGTTTTTCTGTGACATTATGAACACATACGGCCTCCACCTCCTAGACTTTACTCCCAACGCCATCGTTACGATGGCGGTTTTCGCACATCTGTGTGAAAACTATGTTGGGATCCACCCAAACGTAGCGCTCTTTCGCCATTTCTTTATGCCTAGAGTAGAGGCTGGCGCTCCCCTTTCCGGCGGCATCTCCTGGATCTTCCGGTTGAACAAGAAAGATTCATACTTGAAGGGAGAACTCCGCGGCAAGTGGGAAGAATGGCGCGCAGATTGGTGCTGGGTAGTAGAGGACAATCCGGAGCCCTTCACTGCGCCGCGCACAACAGCCATAGTGCGCGGCAGAGACTGGAGCGAACTGGCCCCGGAGGACGGCAAGCTCAATATCGCCCTCATCAGGATACTTCGTCTCCGGGTAGCTAAACTGACCATCGGAGAGGTAGGGGCAGATTTCCTCCGCCGCCGCATTGCCCCTTTACAGGAGAGAAAAAGGCCAGCATGGGAATTTGGCAACGCGGCGGATATGATGAGGCTGCGCCCTGGGTTGAACTTTAATTTCACTGCCTTGGAGCTGAAGGGGATGGTCCGGGAGCTCTTCAAGCATGACCCGGCCCACCCGGAATGGTTTAGATCTCCCCGGGGAGTGGTGCCGCTGTGCAACAGCACTGCCCGGGACTCCTTACGCGCGATAATGCCCGCGTGCGATTCCCACGGCGTCGACCCCACCTGGATAGAGCCTCCATCGGATGCAATACTGAGTTTCTTCGACAACTTGGTCGAGGTGCCCAAGAACCCCGAGGAGAACAGGGGCCTTACCCGGGCCACTACAGATCGGGACATTGCTTATATTGCTTCCCGGATGGAAGAAGCCGCCGCAGCCGCAGCGGCGGGAGATTTCGGATTCACCGTCGACAAGGCGCAGGCCGCGGAAGAGGCGTGCCAAACAGAGGAGGCAGAGATCCGCAGGCTGCTCAAGCTTCCGCCCGACGAGTTTGCCGGGGTTCCTTCCCTGAGGCATGCCGGGATTCCCGGGATTGTGAGCGAGGCCGCCGCAGGAGGCGAGGTTGCCGGAGGGAACAGAGTTGCCGGAGGGAGCGGGGCCGCCGGAGGGAGCGGGGCCGCAGGACATGATGCTGGATCCAGCGGGCCTGCCGGGGAGGAGGAGGAGGACGTCGAGGCCGATGAAGACACCGGTGGGTCTCTGGGACTTGATGACGACGCCTCCTCGTCCTCGGAGAACTCCCCGCCTCCGGCAAGTCCCACGCAAGCGCCGAGGAAACGCCTCCGCAAGGCGGCTACAGCGACGAGGACGCAGGCGCCCCGGCAGTAGCCCGCTCGCCGGGCGACGCGCGCCACCAGAGCGAGCCAAGCCACGACGGAGGCGCCCCGCGCACCAGCGCCAAGCGGAGGGGGATCCTCCCGGAGCGGAACGGCCGCTCCGCCTGCTCCTTGGGCCTCGGCGTCAACGGAGGCTGGGTCTTCGCAGCCCCCAGCCCCGGGGACCGCCAAGCGCCCGAGGGAGCCTTCTCCTCCTGCTCCTCGCGCGGGAGCACCTCAGGTGGAGTTCGATTTCTCCGCCCTCAGCTCCGACGACGACGAGGAAGAGGAGTAAGTGTTTGTAATTTGTAACTTCTTCGATTCTGTCTTGATCTTTCTTGATGATTCTGATCTTGTTCTTGCTTTGCTTTCAGGACCCTGGCCCAGCGGATGGCGAAGAGGGCCAAGATCCCCGTGGTTGAGGTCAAAGACGACTCGCCCGTCGCGGCGACAGGGGACGCGCCGGCGACGAACTTGCCGGATCAACCCGCTGCTCCGAGGAGCAGCCCCCAGCGTAAGTCTGGTCTTGAGCTTTCCGTTCGTCGGACGCGCTTGAGGTTTTTGCTTATACTAATATCTTGTTGCCTTGTTTGTCTTGTGCAGAAGTGGAGCCGCAGCCGCAGGAGCGCCCGGAGACTGCCCCCGACGAGCCACAGGCTCCACCCTCCCCGCCAAAGGTGAACTCCCCGGCGAGGGAGAGCGCTCCGCCAAGGACGGGCACCCCGCCGAGGGCGGGCACCCCGCCAAGGGTGAGCAGCCCGACAAGGGTGGCCACCCCGCCAAGGGAGGGCGCGGGTGGCCCTCCGCCAGCAGGGGCCACCGCTCCACCGCCAAGGGAGGACTCCCCGGCGAGGGAGCCTGTCGTCGAAGAAGTCCGCGAAGGTAAGTCTTGTAGCTTCTTCTTCTCGGACTTGTCTTTTTGGATATTTGCTTGATCTTTTCTTTTCTTTTTCTTCTGTTAGATCCTCCTGCGCTGGAGCGGATGGAGACTGAGGCAGCCGGCGAGGAGGGCGCGCAAGGCAACGGCGGCAACGCCACTGCCACTGAGGGCATGGCAGGGGCCGACGAGCCTGCCGCTGAGGAGACCGCCCCGGCCGCAGACGCCGCGGCTGGGGAGGGGGACGGCGACCACACTGCTGGCCCGGAGGCAGCAGGAGCGTCAAGCGCTGCACCGGCCGCCGATCCCTCCGCCGCCAAGGAGCAGCCAGGCGTTTATCTTGAGGCCCCCAATGGCGTCTTCATACAAGTCCCTTGGGGGTCCTCGTCGCGAGCCCCCGTGGAGGGAGGGACCTTTGATGGAGAGGTCCTCGCCTCCGCGGGATTGAAGATTGTCGAAGCACTTGGCGGTGGAGACGAGCCCAAAGAGGAGAAGCTCCTTCGCCGGCTACTGGCACTTTACCGGGCCAGGCAAGCGAAGCTGGACTCCTGGGAAGCTCTTGCCGCCAAGGCTGGAGTGGACTTGGAGAAGCGCGCTGCCGAACTCCGCGCCGCCAACCAGGCAGCTCTCCGCAACTTGGCGGAGGAGCGTGAAGGGCTTACCGAGGAGCAGCAAGCCTTCCTCCTGGAGAAGGCTGAGGCAGAGGAGCGGCAGCGGCTGGCCGCCGAGGAGTTATCTCGGCGGGAAGGGGCGCTCAACCAGCGGAAGGTTGAGCTCGACGCCCATGACGACGAGCTCACCGCCCGAGAGCAGGCTCTTGGCGGGGCCCTGAAGGAGGCAAAGGAAGCTGCTGCCGCCGCGGAAACCGCCAAGAGGGACCTGGAGCTCAAGGTGGAGCAACTGGAGCGGTACCTGAAGGCGGGCGAGGACAGGGTCACCGCGCTCAACGTGGAGCGCGAGAAAGACGCCCATTCCAACTCGGACTTGCAGGTACGCCTCTCCAAGAAGGGCGACGAGCTTACTGCTGCCAAAGATTCAATCGCTGACTTGGAGTTGAAGGTCTCCACCTTGACTGATTCTCTTGACGCTGCCCGGGACCGCGAAACGAAGCTGAAGGACGAGCTCCGCAAGGAACGAGGCCTAGTGGAGAGCGCCGCCACTTCAGCGAACAACTTCAGCCGGGCTGTGGAGCAGTGGACCGACGATCTGGTCGCCTCTGCCGCCAATATCGACAAGGAACTGATGGCGCTGAGGGTGGAGCACCTCGTGTACTCTCCGGACCAGAATCTCCCCCACAACGCCAAATAAGTCTTTTCTTCAGGGGAATCGCGCCGGCGCTTGCACGGCTGCAGGAGAAGCTCCCCGCGCAGCTGGCCGAGGAGTCACGTCAGCTCTGCGCGGGTACCCTGGAGCGTGTCTTGACGAAGATAGTCTACCGCAACCCTGGCATCAATCTTGTCAACGTCCTCCGCAGCTTGCCGGACGATGCAGATCAGGAGGCGTTGAAGGCGCAGGTCGCCCACATCGTCGCCAAGGTGAACAAGATCTCAAGGCGTGAAGGCGACCGCGTAGACTAGGCTTCCTCCTTTCTGTTTCCTTTTGCTGCTGCAAAGTGTGTTATGAACATGAAACAATTAGTTATCTTGTAATATATTATCTTATTTCCGAGCAATTGACGCATTGTTATCTCCCTTGCTTTTGGTCCTTTACTTTGTATGCTTTTTACCCTACGCTTTTAGGGAGCTTGCCGGCAAGGGGCCCTTGTCGCGAGCGCTGAGTGCTGGAATCTGAGCAGCCTGCTGGCAAAGGCCTTACCGGCAAGTAACCTTGCCGCAGCTAGTCGCAACGCACTTAGTTTGCTGAGCGAACTCGAAAACGAAGCAAGGGCGCGACACTTGTCGCAGCTCACTTAAGTCGTTGAGCGTACTCGAAAACAAAGTAAGGGTGCGGCTAGCCACGGGTAGGTTCCTCCGCGCACAGGTTTACCATACAAAGTGTGGTTGTTCAAGGAAGATAACTAAAATTTAAAAATTTGAACTGCTCAAATTCTGGTAACTTAGCTTTCATATATTGCTTGTTCCCCGACAAGGCTCCTCTTTCTTGAACAGTACTTGGTTTATCCTCCATCTCCTTCCCCCCCGAAGATGTCGGGGGGAACTGTCCACCACGAACACCTATGGGACCGGAGCCCCTTCTACGTTGCGGTAAGGGAGCGGAGGGAGCACGAAGAGCAGATCGAGGAGCGCACGCGGACAGTTTTACCCAGGTTCGGGCCGCGCGGACGCGTAAAACCCTACTCCTGCTTGGATTGTATTGAGTTCTTGAGCTCGGGAGCTTGAAGAGCTAACTACACCGAGCAAGAGAGTTGTCTAGGTTCCGAACCCTTTCTACGTTGTGCATGGGCCTCCTTTTATAGCCCAAGGGGTTACCGACAGGTGTCAACGTAGAGGAGGGTAAAAATGTAACTTTGGTGGTAGTTGCAACAGTGCGGGAACAGTGCATGAACAGTGGATGAACAGTGGTCTTTACCTAACTTCGACAGTGGGGGACAAGGGCCTTAAATGCCCGTCACCGTCGACCCCAAAAGCACCCGTCCATGCGTCTCCTTTCGCCACGGCGGTAGCCTAGTCACCGTGACGTGCCACCGTGTCCCCCAGGCTGCACAGCCATCCGCCACGCGTCCCTGGAAGGGTCCCAGGGCGACGCGTGGGCCGATGAGCTGGAGCGCGGGCACACAGCGCAGGCTTCCCCCGGCAAGCACCTTGCCGGGGTCTTGATCTTGCCGGGCCCGGTAACTTGTCGCTCCCCGGGGCCCTGCCGGGGCGCAGGGTGCGTCGAGGCATGTCTTCTGAGATGCAGTCTTCTGGTCTTCCTGGCAAGCTCCTCTTGCCAGGGTCTTGTGTTAATGTGATAATCTTGAGCCTGATGTAGCCTTCCCGGCAAGCTCCACTTGCCGGGGTCTTGATCTTCTGACTTGTATACTTTGTTCTTGAATGGCTTTATAGGGACCAGAAAGGTTTCCGGCAAGCACGTGGTAAACCCTGCCGCGGGAAGCTGCTACTGCCCGTGCACAAGTTGGGGTACTAAGGTACCCCTATCTTAGTACACCGACAACAACGGACTCGAAAGGTAACTTGACCTTCTTACGAGGGAAGTGTTCCATCCCTTTCTTGAGAGGAAACTGAAATTTTATATTACCCTCTTTCATGTCAATGACAGCACCAACGGTGCGACAAAAAGGGACGTCCCAAAATAATTGGACATGAAGGATCACATTCAATATCCATAATAGTAAAATCAACGGGCACATAATTATCATTGACAACAATAAGAACATCATCGATCCTCCCCAAAGGTTTCTTTATGGAAGAATCAACGAGACGAACACCAAAAGAACAAGAATCATAAGGTTTCAATTTAAGCATATCATATATCCTTTTGGGCATAATAGAGGTACTAGCACCAACATCACATAATGCATAACAAGAGAAGTCATTCAAATAAATTTTTATCATAGGATCCCAACCATCTTCTAGCTTTCTAGGTATGGAGGCTTCTACTCTAAGTTTCTCCTCCCTAGCTTTGATGAGAGCATTAGTGATATGCTCTGTGAAGGCAAGGTTAAGCGTGCTAGTGCGGGGATCTCTAGACATTTTGTGAAGGAAATCAATAACTTATGTAAGAGTGCAATTATCAAAATCAAGGTCACGAGCATCAAGTAAAGTGGTAGTGGTCTCCTTAAGGCTCACCTGTTTGGTAGTTTCTATAGCATCATCATTAATAGGTCCATTGGGACCAGGAGTACATTGGGTGCTAAGAGTGTGAACATTCTCAATAACTTGGATAGTAGCAACAGTGTGGTGGGTAGGAAGGCTCTTAATTCTTTCCTCTTCCTCCCTTTCTCTAGCCCATCTCTCTTTAAGCTTAGCCATCATCCTAATATTTTCAGTAATTTGTACTTGAGTAGCATTAATAGGGATGACTTCCCTCTCCTTAAGTGGAGAAGTTTCAATTTTTAGCAATTTTAACTCATTGGCTAAGTGGTCTACCTTAAAAGAAAGATCATCTAGTTTATGTAGTTTCTCTTCTACATTCTTGTTAAAGGCTTTTTGGGTAGTGATGAAATCTCTAAGCATGGTCTCTAGTTCAGTATTGGAGTTCTTGGTACTAGGATAAGCATTGTTGTTCCCATAAGAGTTAGAGGGGAACGGTCTAGGATTGCTACCAAACTTACTCCTGTAAGCATTGTTGTTAAAATTGTTTCTAAAGATAAAATTCACATCTACTTGTTCTTGAGCAATCAAAGAATTTAAAGGAACATCACGAGGATCAACAGTAGATTGCTTCGAAAGTAGAGACATGATCAAGTCAACTTTTTCATTGAGGGAGGAAATCTCCTCGACAGAGTTTACCTTCCTACCTGTTGGAGCGCGTTTGGTGTGCCATTGGGAATAGTTGGTCATCATCTCATCGAGAAGCTTTGTGGCAGCACCAAGTGTAGTTGACATAAAAGTTCCTCCCGCGGCCGAGTCTAACAAGTTCCGCGAGGTAAAGTTCAAGCCTGCATAAAAAGTTTGGATAACCATCCAAGTAGTCAAACCGTGAGTAGGGCAGTTCTTGATAAGAGACTTCATACGTTCCCATGCTTGGGCAACGTGTTCATTATCCAATTGTTTAAAATTCATGATGTTACTTCTAAGTTGGATAATTTTAGCAGGTGGATAGTATTTTCCAATAAAAGCATCTTTGCACTTGTCCCATGAATCTATGATATTTCTAGGCAAAGACTGAAACCAAATTTTAGCTCCTCCTCTCAAAGAGAAAGGAAAAAGCTTAAGCTTAACAATATTACCATCTATTTCTTGGTACTTTTGCATATCACAAAGTTCAACAAAATTGTTCAAGTGTAATGCAGCATCATCTCCAGCACCGGAGAATTGTTCTCTCATGACTAAGTTAAGTAAAGCAGGTTTAATTTCATATGAAGGTGCTGAAGTGGCAGGTGTAGTGATAGGTGCGCTGATAAAGTCATCGTTGTTGTGACTAGTGAAGTCACAGAACTTGGTGTTCTCGGTGGAACCCATAGTAGCAAGAAAGCAAGATAACTATTTTTGTGATTTTCGATAAAAAGAACTAAAGCAAAAATGATAGGTAAACTAACAAGACTAAAAAGCAAAGGTAAAAGATAGCATGCAACTCCCCTATCCTGAAGAGTGGAGTCCCCGGCAATGGCGCCAGAAAATACTCCTTGATGGGCCTCGAACCCCTCGTTGGTTACCCCAAGTGGAAGGTGTAAGATGCAGTAAGTAGAAGTGTTTCCCCTAGCAAAGATGCCAAGGATCGAATCCCCAGAGACTCCTAGGTTCAACAGGTAGGTGTCAACTGCTAACGGCGCAATTAGAAATCAACGTGGACCTGCACACAGATACAAATAACTTTGCTCCCAACGAGTACAGAGAGGTTGTCAATCTCTCCGGCCTTGTAGTTCACAAAGGGTTAAAAGCAATATGATAGTAGTGATAGATAGTGTTTTGCAATAGTAAATAAATAGCTGAAAGTAAATAGTGTATGTGATCAATGATGGTAATATGGACCGGAGTCTCATGATGTTCACTAGTGATGTCTCTCTCCCAAAAGACGATAAAACAGCTATGTGAGGTAACAAATTAGAGCTGGGCAATTGACAGGACCACGAACGCAAACCAATGCTGACTACATTGCAAGAAAGGTTGAGGTTCAAAGCGTGGGCGGTACGCCAAAGTAAGTAGACCGAAATCCATCAATATCTACTACTAATCATCCACCTTGAGATATCTATCCAGAACATCTCGCTGGTATTAAGTTGCGAGTCCCACCCATAGTGTAAACTCAATGCAACAGACAACTGTATTAAAAGAACTTTGCGTAAAGTAAACAATCCTTGCACCCGCGGGCACAAGCACCGTTGTTTTCCCCCTTGTGGCAACAGCACATCCCCTAGACTCATGTTTCTGTCACTCAAGCTAGTCATCGAGGGGCATGAACCCACAATCGAGCATAACGTTCCCTCTTGGAGTCACTACCTATTACTTGGCCAAAGCAATAAATAACAACGGAGAACATGCAAGAATTACTTATGAACTAAAATATAAAAGAGGTGAATCAAATATATTACTCAAGATCAATCTGAACATAATCTCATAATCCATCGGATCCCAGCAAACTCAACATAGCAACAGCACAAGGATTACATAGGTGCCTCGATCATGTAGGGCAGCTCACGAGGACTAATTAGTGAAGCAGAAGAACGGGAGGAGAACATCACATAGCTACTGGTCATGGACTCATGGTCCAAGGGAGACTACTCACGAGTCATCCGGGAGGCGTCCATGGTGGTGGAGAAGCTCCCGGTGGCGATCCTCCCCTCCGGCAGGGTGCCGGGAAGAGTTCTCCTGGTGCTCCCGATCTTGGAAGCGGCGGCGGCGGCGGAACAGAGATGGGATCGCGAAAAGAAGTCCTGTTCTGAGGGTTACGGGGAACCCTTTAAATATATGCCAAAGTAGGGCACCGGGGGAGCCTCGGGGGGCCCAGGC
>LR738709.1:6026979-6043148 GCA_902687465.1 Secale cereale
GCCCCCCCCCCCCCCCAGGCTGCCCTTCGGACGCAGTGTTGTTTCCGGTACGGTGATTTTTTATATAATTTTTCTGGATTTTTCTGGGCAGTTCTCGAAACGTGAAAACCTGAAATACAAAAACAGCCGAAAACAGAAACTGTCACTGGGGTGCACTGGATTAGTAAGTTAGTCCAAATATGATCAAAAGTGTATGGAAGTGTATGAATATCATAGCAACATCACCCAAAAGTGGCATGGAGCAAGCAGAAATTATAGATACGTTTTGGACGTATCAGCTGATCTTCAAGAAAACCTAAAGTTCCAGCAAACCGCCGCTTCTAAAGCCAAGGATGAGCTGACCAGCACTTTAGCAAGCATGGAAAAATTGAAGGAAAACTTACAGAAGGAATGGGCGGATTGGGAGATAGAAAGACCCGCTTTGGAGAAGAGGGCAGTTGACGCAGAGGCCGCTCTTAATCTGGTGTCAGAAGCGCTATGACTACTGCTGTCTTTGGTAAGCGCCCTTATCTTAATTCTGAATATGAAATCCCCACCAATTTCCGGTTTAACACTGGTTCCATTGATATAGGAAAACATATTGCTCATCTTGGTGCTGATATGCAGAAGAAGCTGAAGGCTGCCTATACTCTTATAGAGCAGCTTTATACCGGCGCCCAGAGGATCATCTATACCGCCTGTCATAACAAACCGGCCCCAACATTGATCAAAGAGACCTTGGAGAAACTGTCAGTGCTACCCGCCCGGTTTGAAGAACTGAAGAAATCAGCTGCAAGGGCAGGCGCTTTAACTGCATTAACTCAGGCCAAGGCATGGGTACCTGATCTTGATCTGACCGACATAATAAACGGCTATCCAAGCATGAAAGAGGACGGATCAGAATTCACCAATGAGGATCTGCGAGTTTTGACAAGAGAAATGCGACCCTTGGCCAGCAAACTAGCCGATGAAGTTGATATGTCCCGCTATCAGGCGGGTTATGATGTTGATAAAGTCGGGTTAACACGCCGATCCATGATGCAGAGGATCTCATCCTGCCCGTTCGTAAGCATACTTACGCCCCTGATGTTGAACTGTCTGAGCTTATAAGCGATGAAGCTGTTTTCTAGGCCCTGACTAGGATCAATTGGGCAACCACTGACTTCCAGCTGCTGGATGGAAACGAAGAAGAGACGGCGCAAGATGATCCACAACCGTCTGGCCGGGCTGGCAAGGAGTCATGAACCGGTGCCGGTTTAACTTTTAGCATGTCGCAATACTTGACGAGGAACTGATATTCTTTTGGGCTGCAAAACGCCTTGTAATAGGCTAGCTGTAACATTTGGTCTGTCATGTCATCATGCATATTTCCTCAGCCTAATATTCCTTAATCCGGCAGTTTCATAGTATTTCTGCTTATTATGCTGAACAACTTTACTCAACCTATTTTTGCATAAGACAAAATTTAAAATGCCCTGGCGGTTCGTCGCCGGACGGTTCATAATGCCCAAATACATGACCTAGGTTTATAACCTTAGCTGTATAAAAGTACGTAACATGTATCATACCTGTGATATCAAATCGTACCATTGGCTTTACCAACTTTTGCAGTAGGGGTGGTGATCCCGAATTGTGAGTATTGATGACTCCTGCAATATTTTGCCGACTCATGATGAGACCATACCGGGTTGTGATAAACTCCGGTTTAGCTACAGATAATACTGGCGATTTGTAATCAAATCAGACCGGGATTAATAAACACCGGTTTATTAACGGTGGTGACTTGTAGTCAACCACTACACCGAATCAATAGATATCGGGTGAATACCAATAATCTTATTGAGAAATAAAAACTCGGCAAACAAAAACAAATAAAAACGTGTAGTCGAGGCTTTTTACGAGCTGACAAGCTCCAAATTCGATGTTTTTCATGGGCTGCCAGGCCGCTGAGTTAAACCATTTCACAAAGCCTGTTAAGATGGACCTCACATTAACCAATCGTCGTTTTAACCTTGACAAGTTCAGGGTCTGTATAAGATTGACTTGTTCAATTGTTCGACGGGTCATACCAGGGGTACCTAGACGGAGTGACTTACTTGATGCCGGCAGGTTAACCCGGGGTTTTAGGTGTATACACCAGGCTTTCAAGCCGTGGCTTGATAGCCTATTACAAGGGCCTTAAAAGCTCCTTGCCGCTGTGCGACAAGAGCCCGCAAGTAACATTGTAAGCTATGCTCAACGGGTGCCTATGTTTGAGTTGTGCTATGCATCAAACTCTCTTTTGCCCCTTACCATCATGTTGGCTTGATAGCCGGATTACTGAAGTAACCAGAGCTGTGCTCTTATGATGATATTGGCTTGATAACCGGTCTAAGAGGGCCATAGGAACTCCGTTTTATACATAGAAGCCCCATGTGATAACTCTTATGAAAAAAGCGGCAGATACCCCGCTTTAGCGGGGATGCCGGTTTATTATATTGATCATAATATATACATTGTGAATATATGTACATAAAGCGGAGCCTATGGCTCAGGTATAGTAAGGCCGAAGATGAGCAATGTTCCATGGCCGCTGGGTCTCCTCCTCCGCGGTACGTGAGTCCTTGTGTTCTCAAACGTCGATGAGGTAGTATGACCCGTTGTGTAGATTCTTGCTGACCACAAAGGGTCCTTCCCAAGGCGGGGATAGCTTGCGAATATCTGTCTGGTCTTGGATGAGCCGGGGCACTAGATCGCCTTCTTGAAACGTTCTGGTTTTAACTCGGTGACTATGGTATCAACGCAGATCTTTCTGGTAAATCACTGATCGAGCCGCTGCAATGTCATGCTCCTCATCCAGCCGGTCCAATGCTTCTTTCTGCGCCTTCTCGTTATCAGTTTCAACGTAAACCGCCACCTAGGGCGAGTCATACGGATGTCACTAGGGAGAACTGCTTCAGCTCCATATGCCATGAAAAAAGGTGTGTAACCCGTAGACCTGTTGGGCGTCGTGTTTATGCTCCATAACACAGAGGGTAGTTCCTCCACCCAACAACCCGGCGTCCTCTGCAAGGGAACAATGAGTCGGGGCTTGATGCCTCTCAAGATCTCTTGATTGGTTCCCTCAGGTTGACCATTGGACTGGGGGTGAGCTACTAAAGATACGTCAAGCCGGATGTGCTCTCGTTGACAAAATTCATTCATAGCCCCCTTGGACAAGTTGGTGCCATTATTAGTTATAATATTGTGTGGAAAGCCAAACCGGAAAATCACCTTCTTGATGAATTGAACCGCTATTGCTGCATCACACTTGCTGACTGGCTCTGCTTCGACCCACTTGGTAAATTTGTCGACCGCCACCAGAAGGTGGGTCTTCTTATCTGGAGACTCTTAAAGGGCCCAACCATATCTAGCCCCCAAGTCGCAAACGGCCAAGTAATTGGAATCATCCTCAATTCTTGAGCCGGTATGTGAGCACGCCGTGAGAATTTCTGGCAAGCATCGCACTTTTTGACTAAATCCTCCGCATCAGCATGAGCTGTCAGCCAATAGAACACATGACGAAAGGCTTTAGCTACTAAAGACTTTGAACCAGCGTGGTGACCACAATCTTCTTCGTGTATCTCTCTAAGAACCTCGCAGCCTTCCTCTGGCGATACACACCGTTGAAACGCCCCTGATACACTTCAATGATGCAGTTCCCCATTGACAATAGTCATTGACTTGGATCGCCGGATTATCTGCCTGGCCAAGACTTCATCCTCTGGTAATTCGCCTCGGTTCATATACGCCAGGTACGGGAATGTCCAATCCGGAATAGCGTGAAGCGCCACTACCAATTGAGCCTCCAGATCAGGAATAGCCAAGTCTTCTTCTGAAGGTAATTTCACCGATGGATTATGCAATACGTCCAGGAAGACAATAGGTGGAACCGGTTTACGCTGGGAACCCAGACGACTTAATGCGTCGGCCGCTTCATTCTTTCGCCGGTCCACATGGTCCACCTGATAACCCTTAAAATGTCCAGCGACAGCGTCCACCTCTCGATGATATGCCGCCATAAGCGGGGCCTTGGAATCCCAAGTACCAGATACTTGTTGGGCCACCAAGTCCGAGTCACCAAAGCATTTAACCCGGCTTAAATTCTTCTTGTTAGCCATTCGCAGACCATGGAGGAGAGCCTCATACTCAACTGCATTATTAGTACAAGGGAACATTAAATGGAGGACGTAACAAAACTTATCACCTCGCGGGGAAGTTAATACGAACCCTAGCCCCCGAGCCCTCCAATTTCCTGGATCCATCGAAGTGAATAGTCTAGTACGTCTGATCCGGTTTCTCCTCCGGTGCTTGCAACTCTGTCCAATCGTAGATGAAATCCACCAGTGCTTGAGATTTGATTGCAGTACGAGGCACGTATTTTAGCCCGTGAGGACTAAGTTCAACGACCCACTTGGCAACCTGGCCAGTTGCTTCTCTATTTTGGATTATATGTCCCAGAGGGAGAACTGACCACAGCGATGGGATGACCTTGAAAATACTACTTAAGCTTCTAGTTTTCCATGAAGACTCCGTATACCAGTTTCTGCCAATGCGGGTATCTCTACTCCGACTCAATGAGCACCTCGTTGATATAGTATACCGACCTTTGAACTGGATATTCCTTCTCCGCCTCCTTGCGCTCCACTACAATGGCAACACTTACGGCTCGGGCATTAGCAGCCACGTATAATAACAGCGGCTCATTATCAACTGGTGCGGCAAGGATAGGCGGCTCTGCTAGCTGCTTCTTTAAGTCCTCGAACGCAACATCAGCAGCATCACTCCAGACAAAGCGATCTATCTTTTTCATCATCTGGTAAAGCGGAATGGCCTTCTCTCCCAAGCGGCTGATAAACCGGCTCAGTGCCGCAATGCGGACTGCCAGGCGTTGAACATCGTTGATGCACGCCGGTTTAGCCAAGGACGTAATAGCCTTGATCTTCTCCGGATTAGCTTCAATTCCCCTGTTTGACACCAGGAACCCCAGGAGTTTGCCTGCTGGTACACCAGAAACGCACTTGGGCAGATTAAGCATCATCTTATAAACCTGAAGGTTATCAAAAAATTCCTTCAAGTCAGCTATCAACGTCTCTTCTTTCCTGGATTTTACCACAATATCATCCACATATGCATGAACGTTTCGCCTAATCTTCTTAATTAAGAAGACAATTCTGTACGCAACGCTGATAAGTCGCCTGGGCACTCTTGAGCCCAAAGGGCATGGATACATAGCAGAAGGCTCCAAAGGGAGTTACAAAAGCTGTTTTCTCCTAGTCCTGAACTACCATCTTGATTTGATGGTAACCGGAATATGCATCGAAAAACTTAAGCGCTCACAACCCGCCGTAACATCAATGATTTGATCAATACGGGGGAGAGCAAAAGGATCAGCCGGGCAAGCCTTGTTCAGATCTGTGTAATCAACACACATTCGCCAAGTGCCATTCTTTTTTAGCACTAGCACCGGATTAGCCAACCACTCAGGATGAAACACTTCAACGATGAAACCTGCTACCAAGATCCTGGCTACTTCTTCACCAATAGCCTTTCGTCTTTCTTCATTGAAGCGGCGGAGATACTGTTTAACCGGTTTAAACTTGGGATCAATATTAAGAGTGTGCTCAGCGAGTCCTCTCGGAACACTTGGCATGTCAGAAGGTTTCCATGCAAAGATGTCCCGATTCTCACGGATAAACTCGATGAGCGCGCTTTCCTATTTCGGATCCAGGTTAGCGTTGATGGTCAATTGCTTGTATGAATCGCCAGGAACAAAGTCGACTAGCTTGGTCTCATCAGCTGATTTAAACGGAAATTTTATGCATCGCCAGCATTTAGCATAAGTCTAGTCTGTTATGCATCTAGATATATTGATAAACGGGAATGCAAGCTGAGAAATTAACATCGGTTTGCATCACGCAGGAATCAAATGCAAACATGTTTGCATCTCGAAGGAATCAAATGTTAATGGGTTGGCATCTCAAAGAAATCAAATGGAGACGGGTTTGCATCTCGAAGGAATTAAATGTTAATGGGATTGCATCTCGAAGGAGTAGTATTATATCTCGATTGGATGTGTTAGTTAGTAGCTGCCAATGCTTGACAAAATAAAGTTGAAGACTCACATCGGTATCGAGGTCTGCGCACCTACTCATGCACCATGTAGTAGAAGCGTGGATGTGATCGTGACTCGTCCTTCTAACTATTTGTTGAGTACCATCAATGCAATTTGTGACATGCACATGGCTTTGGAACCTCAAAGTTAAGACCTCAATGCCCGAGAGGGCATGACTAGTTGAACAACATACCCCGAGCCTTAACATTTCCCGAGTAAATGAGCGGAGTGGAATCGGGTGTTCACCGATGGCGACGGTGGCAAGCACGGCAGACCAGGACGAAAAGGAGACTTGTCACCAAGTTGTACATATATTAGGCTACAGTTAATTTCACCAACAAAATCAACAAATTTGTTATATTAGAAATGGTTATTTACTCTTTTTAACAACTTTATTGATATTCCACTGCATTATACTTTTTTGCTTTGCATGGCCTTATTTTCTATTTTAAAATTAATTTTTGGTTCACTATATATAGGAATAAATTTTTATGTTGTATATTTTATTTGTTTAGCAATGAACAACTTATTAACAACAGCCAGTCATTTCGCTCACTAATTCATATTTTTGTTCACATTAGTAAAAACTTCATTTATGGTGGTAGCATCTTTTTTCTTGTACTAGAACAATGGTCGTGTGTTGCAACAGGATATAAATATTCAAGTACCTTAGCTTGTGATTTACCTGTCAATAATCATGCAATTGTGTAATTAATTTTTTATCAAATTGTGCCTGTGAATTAACTTATATTTTGAGTAGAAGTTTGGTAAGTAAATTAAAGTGAATTTGGTTCAGAAGGTAAGTAAATTAAGGTGATTGATTATCATATACATGGAAGGTTGGACAAGGAGTGGTGAAATGGGAACCATACGTTCTTTTTAAGTAGTAGAGATATGTTGTTGCACCCACCCATGTAATTAGTGGAAGTCTAGTCTGTTCTCACATCTCATTTATTGAAAAATTAATGTCAATATACCTTTACGAAACGAAAATGATAAATCCCAATTGTTCGGGATTTGCCATGGCAAATTGAATGCTTTTATGGCATTTTTGGGGATGCGAGGATGGCAAGTTTAGTTGACACGCGCAGCAATTTCCTGGCAAAAAATACACTGAGCACGGATTTGCCATGCTTGCCAACTAAACTTGCCATCCTCACTTTACTAAAATTGCCATAATTAATTCTTCGATTTTCCATGGTCAAATCCTGAATGCTCGGGATTAATCTGGGTCCTTAAAAAATGCACATGGGGTTGCATCTCAATGGGATCAAATTATCTACTCCCTCCATTTTTGTATACAAGGCCACAAACCCATATTACAGGTACCAAGATAAAAATTAATGCAATGTTTAAGTCAATGTTGCAAGCTAGTTTGTCAGCTTGTTTGTCGTGTTAATTAATGTGGTTTTTCTCTCCCACGCAAAACAATCCAACCCTCTTACTCCTCGTTGGTTGATTAATGTTGGGAATGCAAGCCAACCTACTTACACTTGCATGCATTCAATCAATTTTGCCTTGATTAATGTTAGTGTCCTTGTATAGTTGCAAATTGTAATTTTGGGAGGGGCCTTGTATACAAAAATGGAGGGAGTATCAGAGCACACGATTCAATTGTTGACCCCTTTTCTTGTTCACACTCTTGACTCGATGCATGCTACTCTCTTTTCTGGACTGAAATTAAATGGAAGATCAAATGCTTAGGGTTTGGAATAGTGCCAAGATTATTTTGGAGCCCTGCTTAAACTTGTGATTTAGCACTATATGGATTATTAGACAAATAATATTGTTGATGATACCAAAATATCAAGGATGTCATTTAATTTTGATCTCTTAAGGAGTGGTTACTTGTGATAGAAATTAAACACAAGATTATAAGAAATGATGATTTTTTTTGATAAAAATTGTTGCACCCACACTTGCATTTAGCGTAAGTCTAGTCTGGTATCCCATCTCAGTATGTTGAGAAACTAGAATACAAGTTAAGAAATTAATGTCATCGTACTTCCAACAAACGCACATGGGTATGCACCTCGATAGAATCAAATGCATATGGGTTTGTATCTCAAAGGAATCAAATGCAAATGGGTTTGCATCTTGAAGGATTGGTTCTATATCTCGTTTAGATGTGTCAGTTAGCCATGGCCAATGATTGACAAAACGAAGTTGAAGACTGACACAAGTACTAGGTCCTGACATCCACTCATGCATCATGTAGTGGAAATGTGAACCGATTGGGACTCTCCTTTTAAGTATTGACTAAGTAACATGAATGCAAGTTGTAAAATGCACATGGCTTTGACACCTCAAATATAAGAGCTCTATTCCCGTGAGGCGCGTGACTTGTTGCACAATGCACCTCGGGCTTTAACAATTTTTGAGGTAATGAATGGGGTGAACCGGGCGTTCATCCATGGTGACGTTCGAAAGCACAAGATGCCATGACCAAAAGATGAATCATCACCAAGTTGAACATGTATTAGGTACAGTTAATTTTACGAACAAAACTAATATTTGTGTTATGTTCAGAACTGTGTATTTATCTATCTCACCTTCTTTTGTGGATGTTCCACCTCATTATACTTTTTGTTTTGGCTGGCCTTAGTTTTCTTATTTCAGTTAATTTTCGTTCACTATATAAATAAATATTTTATTTACGGTGTATATTTATGTATTTGCTAGTGAACATCTTACTCACAGCAGCCACACATTCTGGTCACCAATTCGTAACTTTATTCGGATTAGTAAAAACATCATTTTTGCTGGCACCAACTTTTTGCTTGTATATATTGTTGCACTTACGCATGTAATTAGTCGAAGTCTGGTCTGGTGTCTTACAGAGTGTTTATTTTTGATTGAAATAAAGCAGAAGACTAAAACCAACGTTCACTTTTATAGAGATCATTTTTCATCGCACATGAATTTCAGTAAGTCTTGTCCAGTATCGCATCTCAGTATCTTAAGAAACGGGAATGCAAGTTCAGAAATTAATGACAATGTACTTTTGAGAAATGCAAATAGGTTTCCATCTCGATGGAATCAAATGCATATGGTTTTGCATCTCAAAGGAATCAAACGTGAATGGGTTAGCATCTCGAAGAAGTAGTATTATACTATCTCGATTGGATGTATCAGTTAGAAGCTACTAATGATCACTAAAACAAAGTCGGACACTGAGGTATCAGGTCCATGCACCCACTCATGCATCATGTAGTGGAAGAGTTGATCGATCGGGCTCGTCCTTCTAAGTATTGACTAAGTAACATGAATGCAAGTTGGGAAATGCACAAGGCTTTGACACCCAAATATAAGGCCTCGATTCCTGCGAGGGGTGCTGCTAGTTGCACAATATACCCTGAGCCTTATCGTTTTTCGAGGTAATGAATGGTGCGGAATCGGGCGTTCACCCATGAAGACGTTTAAAAAGTTGCTAGTCCCTAAAAAGTCCATGCCTGTTTGGTTCATGGGACTAAACATGGACTAAAAGACCATTTTACAACTAATAGTCTCAAAAAGACTCTCCCTTAGGGTCTTCTTTCATAAGTCCTAAATGACCACTTTAAGTCCCTATAAGTCCCTCATATTTGGTTTAGATGGGACTAAAAGGGACTTTTTCTAGTCTCTAGGACTAAAAGTCCGTGTAACCAAACACCTCCTTAGACTACAGTTATTTTTACCAGCAAACCCAATCATTATTGTTATTCTTAAGAAATATGTATTTATCTTTTTCACCTTATTTTGTGGATGTTCCACCTCATTACACTTTTTCCTTTGCATGGCCTCAGTATTCATTTTTTAGTTTATTTTTGTTCGTTAGATAAACAAATAGTTTGTTTATGGTGTATCTTATTCACGGCATCCACGCATTTTGCCTACAAATTCCTATTTTTATTCGCATTAGTAAAAACTTCATTTATGTTGGCACCATGTTTTTGCTTGTACTCCCTCCGTCCCAAAATTCTTTGTCTTCGATTTGTCTAAATATGGATGTATCTAGTCACGTTTTAGTGTTAAATACTTTTCTATCTAGATGAATCTAGGACAAGGATTTTGGGACGGAGGGAGTATATGTTATTGCTTCCATGCATGTAATTAGAGGAAGTCTGGTCGGTTCTCTTACACAGTGGTTATTGGTGACTGAAATAACACAGAATACTAAAACCAATGTGCACTTTTATAGAGATCATTACGCATACATGAATTTTGGTAAGTCTTGTCTGCTATCGTATCACAATACATGGAGAATTAGAATGCAAGTTGAGAAATTAATGCCAATGTACTTTTGAAAAATGCACATTGGTTTGTATCTCGATGGAATCAAATGCATGTGGAATCAATGCCACCCTGACTAAAAAAAATTAGTCTCAAGACTAGTTTTAGCCCTTCTTTAGTCAGGGGTTCTTGGAACTTTAGCCTCTTAAAGAGACCATTTTTAGTCAGGCTAAAATAAGTCCCTTGGATCCAAGCACCCTCTGAGAAACAGGAATGCAAGTTCAGAAATTAATGCCAATGTACATTTTTGAAATGCACATGGGTTTACATCTCGATGAAATCTAATGCATGTGGGTTTGCATCTAGATGGAATCAAATGTAAAAGGGTTTGCTTCTCGAAGGAGTAGTATTATAGCTCGACTAGATGTGTCAGTTAGCATCTACTACCTCCGTCCTGTTTTATAGGTCCCTTTTGTAATTTGTGTCAAAGTTTGACTAAATATTTAACTAACAAAATGTTAATGCATGTCAACAAACAATGTATCATTAGATTCATATTTGAAACTAGTTTACATTGATATAATTTTTTATGACATGCATGAACATTTTATTTGTTAAATTTATTATCAAACTTTCGCACGGAATACAATAAGGATCAATAAACCAGGACGGAGGTAGTACTCCCTCAGTCCGAGTTTATTTAGGCCCCTCTCAATGCTCCACCTTATACAGGTGCTAAGCCTGCCATGTAGGAAAAAAAATGATTTGGCAAAGTAATTAAGAGGAGAGAGATGAGTGTGGTGACCTGAGGAAGTAACAATGCCAAGCGCAGGAACCTAGGAAAAACACTTAAATGAAAGAAGCCCACCAATGCATGAATAATTTTAGTTGCTAATTCATTAAATGAAGAATGCTTAGTTACAACAAGTTAAACACCTTTGCATTGTGGACTTTAGTTGCTTAGCTTTTTAATGTGCTTAGCACCACATCTTAGCACCAATGTATTGGAGGAGGTCTTAGGCCCTCCGACCAAAACTCAGGTACCAATGCAACCTATTAATTTCTCATGCTAGTTTAAGCAGTAAATCACATGCATTAAAAGCTGATTAGTTACTGCTTGGTAATTGCCCCATAAGAACGCTCGCTGCAAGCTGGATTCGGCAAAAATCTTTGTTGTGTAGCCCATTGTGAAGATAAGAAGGGAATGCATTGGCTAGTAGAATTGGCAGAATTGAAACTGAATTAATTTTTTTTTAAGGCTGAAACTGAATTAATTAGAAGGCACAATAAACATATTTTAAGCATGGATCGGGAATGGGGACTTAGAACGAGGGACGCCCATAGATTGCTTATGGGCTCAATAAACCCGGACGGAGGAAGTATCAATGGTCTGCAAAACAAAGTTGAAGATAACAAAGGTATCAGGTCTTGCACCCACCAAAGACGCCCGTGATTAGCGGAAGTCCAGTCTAGTTTCGCATCTCGAGATGCTGAAGGTGGGGATCCGGGAGGGGATGCAAGTTGAGACATTGATGCCAACGTATTTTTGACAAGTGCTCGTGGGTGTAGTTGGCGGAAGTGAACGGTCCGTCCGTTGCGCTTCAAAGACGCGGTCAAACAAAGCGCTTCCGGGACAAGGTTACTTGTAAAACCATTGGCTCAATCCTCGATGGGATCAAGTTGGCAGTGATGACACCACGCATGCTCGCCTATTTTTTGAAAGGAAATTAAGTTGGCAGTTTACCGTACATATTACAGGTTGAGATTGTGCTACGCAATGGTAGTGTCATTTGGCATACACGTTAACCTGGTTAATGCAACGCCATGCATGAAAAAAAAATGATTAGACAGATGACATTTTGGCGATGTCGCGACTATAATGACAGATTTGAGAATATTCTAGGAGTACTTCAAATCATGGTGATGGTATCGACTGACCTTCGTGATGTCAAGAGTAGTACGTATGGATATTGTTAGATTTACATCTCGATCATATCCCAACTAGCAGACAGCTAGATTTGGATCTCTGACAAGGATTAAATTTGAAGACTGACACAAATATTGAGTCGCCGCACCGACCCACTTCTGCATCATGTACTGGAAGAGTATCTCGTATTTGTTAACTGAACTCAAGTTGACATGTAATTTTAAGCAAAAACACATGGTTTGGCATCTCAAGGTAAGGTGGACTTTTGGGCACAGCGGACCTCGATGCCGACGATGGCGGGACTAGTTGCTCACTGATTAACATTGGTTTTTATTACTTTTGATTCGTGGTGGCTCTGCCATTTTGCCAGTTAATATTTTGGCCGCGACACCTTTTTTTTTCTGACTTACCTTAGGTATATAACTTTAGAAATACTCTAATCAAACATTCAATTAACTGTAGCAAAGTTTTACACTATAGTTCAGTTTATTCAAATTATCTTTTTCTTCTGATTGAAAATTCCTGTTCATCTAGTGAGACAAAAAATAAAATAATATGAAAAAAATCATGGTCAAATGAACAACATCAACCATAGACAAGGAAAAGAAAGAAATAAAATCGAACATGGTGACACAAATGCAAAGGAAGAAAGCTTCCAAAGGGCCCAAAGAAAATAAGGATACAGAAAACAAACGAGTACATGGCACATGCCGAAGGATCACTGTTATTTTCTTTTTAGAATTTGATGGATCACAGTTTTGTGGCGGGATCCTATGTGACGACCGTGTGCGTCAAGGAGCGAGTCGCCACTTGGCCCAGCCCACGTACGGATTACGTATATTTTTTCCTTCGCTGTTTCCTACGGGTTGTTCTTTTTTTTCTTTTTAGTCTTATGTGGTTTTATCCTTCCAGTTCTTTCCACTGTGTTGTCCGGAGTTGGTTTGTTCTGGTTCTATTTGTTTTCCACTTTTGGTTCCTTTTTGTACATTCATTTCTTTCTTTGTACGTATCTTTTTTTCTTTTTCTTTTCCTTTTTTCTCTTTCTGGCGTATTATATAAAAAATTAACCGCATATTATAAAAATATTCATTATATTAAGAAAATCTTAATCGTGTATTCTGAAACAGTTCACGTTGCATTAGAAAGAAGTTCAACGTGTAGTAAAAAAATGTTCATCGTATATTATAAAATTGTTCGGTATATTTTTAATGCATTTTTTAAAAAAATCAACGTATATATTCATTCCTTTTCAGAAATGTTCGTCATATTTTAAAAAGCTCATCGTATAGCACCTAAAATTTCATCGTGTATTAGTTAAACTGTTTGACATTTATTAAGAAAATGTTTAACAGATATTAGGAATGTTCAACGGATATATTTTTAAAAAATCAAAAGAGTATGATATTTAAACAAATCAAAAGAGTATGATATTTAAACGGATAGATTCAATAGTTCGTTCAGGTAGTAACACTCGTTCACACCTGGGATGTTGTGAGTTTGAGCTCTTGCTGGCGCATTACTTTTGGTGTTAACTTTTTACTTATAGGGAGCATGTTTATCACCTAATGGGCCGGCTTATTCGCTTTGCCTTCAGCGAAGGCTACACCATTTGCCGCCTACAGGCAGCAAATACGAGTTCTCAGTTTTGTGCGGCTCAGATAAGATGGAATAAGCTGTCAGCAGCTAAAAAGGCTTGGACCAGGCCCATGTTCATGGAGACGAAATCACGCGGCTGCTTAATCCTTGTTGAAGCAGAGAAATGACATGGTCTTTCAAACAACACTTTGCATTACACGGATTAGAGCCAAGCCTCACTTGGAAGCCTTTATTCTGTCTTTATCCTCCCAAAAATTACCTAACGGTAACATAAAATGGCAAATATGTACGCTCCCATAAGGTGCCATACCTATCGAAATGAATTTCCTTTAACGAATGATACAAATGTTCACGAATTTGATGAAAGTTTATGAATCGGGAAAAGCATCAAGGTTTAAAAATGTCAAGAATTCAAACAAATTGTCCAAAAATTGTAAAACAGATAGTTCATGAAGTTAAAAAATATGTTCGAATTTTTTAAATAAATTTCATGAATTTAAAAAATTTAAAAAATTTCAATAATTGTTCACGACCAATTTATTGGGTGACAGAGCTATATATCTCACTTAGAGCGAGACTAGCTTCTGTCTCGCCCGAACATTTTTCATGTCCTGTAGAGTATTGGGCCAGCCTGTTTCTTAGTGCTCGATCGTTTGTTCGCGCGCTCACTCATTGGTGCGTTCGCTCCTTTTTGCTCTGTTTTTTTCTTTTTCATTTTTTTCTTCAGTTTATTTGTTTTGATTTTTTTTCCTTTTGTTTTTATCGGTTTTCTGCAATTTTTCCTGAGTTTTATTTTATTTTTCACTCCGTTTTCTCTTCGTTTATCTTTTCTTTCCTTCTCCATTTTTATTTCGTTTTTTCCCGTTTCTTTCCTATTTGCTTATATTTCTTTGGCTGTCTTTGTTTTTTTGTTTTCTTTCATTGTTTTTTTATTGTTTCTTTCTCAGTTTTCACTTTTTCATTGGTATTTTGTTTTTTATTGTATTTCTTTTTTTTGGCAGTTTTTTTTAACACATGTCAAATTTTCTCAGTGTGCATTGTACAATTTACCTATACATGATAAACACATTTGTATATATAAATTAATATTTTAAAAATAGAATATTAACTTTTTTTGAACAATAATTTTTAGGTTTAATTCTTTCACACACATTGTTCATTTTTTATATATAATTATATTCTTTTATATAAACATTTATAATTATTTATATATAAGATAACATCTTTTATTACATGATCAACACTTTTGTATACATGGAGAACATTTGTTTAATGCCTTTAAAAATTGTTCACACAATATGAAAAAACTTCCTGTACAAAGGGAACATTGTTTATACACGTTTAAGATATTTTAAATACATGACGAACATTTCTGTCAAACACTTTGTATTTGTTTAAATTTTTCTTGTACATGACAAGCATTTTGTCAATATACATTTAGCCATTATCAAATTCTTGATCAACATACTGCAAAAACCTGATTAACAAAATTATAGACACATGATCAAATTTTTCCATACACATTATATATTATTACTTTTACAACTTTCCTATATATGAGAAACATTTTTTCTATACACATTAAAAATATCAAATGCTTGGTTAACATTTTTTTGACATGTTTCATGTAAAGCATGTTTTGTAAAATTAATATATATGAAACGTGTGAACAACAGAAGAAGAAAATGAGGCAATAGTCTGTGGCTCCTGCGCGCCAGACCGGCCCATTATGAAAGCGCCTGACATGAGTGGAACCTACATCTCGCTGTAAGCGAGACCTAGGGGCTCCCCTTATTGGGCGCCTTAAACGCTAAGTTGGGTTATGTGGCATCCAACCCATTTATCTAAAGTTTGATGTGTAGGCTACATGTGGCCAACGCAAAGTTGGGTTCCAGCAAATTGATGGCCAATTGCAGGAAAAAAAATCGCCCGCAGCCCGCCATCCGTCTCCCATGGCGTGAAGACCATTCGCCAGTTGAAGCGGCGGGGTGCACCGGTTGCAGCCAAAAAGTCATCGATGTGGTGACCATGGCAGCTCATCGGGCATGGTCCATCAAAAACAACGGTAACCTCGGCAACATCTAGCGGTTGGTTTGCAACTGGCCACACCGCCCGTCGCAGCCCGCCGCATTCGTGGTCGAAGAACTGTGCAAGGAGGGGAAGGTGCGAGCTAAGATGTTTCTCCATGGCGGATGAGAAAGAAAAGGAAGGTCATGAAAGGGTAAGAGCATCTCCAGTCGTTCGATCCCTAGGGACCTAAAATATCGCCGCTTAGGGCCGAACCAGCGGTAATTTCGGCGTGGGGGGCTTGGGTTCCTAGCC
>LR738709.1:6043175-6079416 GCA_902687465.1 Secale cereale
CCCCCCCCCCAGCCGGCGATATCGTCCCAAATTCAGAGCAAACTGGCCCAAATTCGGCGTTCTTCGACACAAAAATTTAACATAGAATAATTTCTATCACATAGTTCACCACAGAAATCAATACCAATCAAATAGTTCAACGAAGCAAACTCATAATTCAAACACAAATTAAAACTCTAGTTTATCACACGTCGAACTAGGCATTGCCCTTGAGCCTCCATAGGTGCTCCACCAGATCGTGCTAAAGTTCTTGATGCACCTGTGGGTCTCGGATCTCCCGACGCATATTGAGGAAGGCAGCCCATGATGCTGGCAACTGATGTTCAACTTGGGCAAGAGGACCCTGCCTGTAATATGGTTCAGTGTCGAACACTGGATCTTCCTGCTCGCTCTCAATGATCATGTTGTGCAAGATGACACAGCAACTCATGACTTCCCACATTTGATCTTTCGACTAGGTCAGAGCGGGGCACCAGACAAAAGCAAATCGAGATTGGAGCACACCAAATGCTCTCTCGACATCCTCCTGCAAGCCTGCTAACACTTGGCAAAGTAGGAGTTCTTGCCCCCTGGCATAGGGTTTGAGATAGTCTACGCAAATGTGGACCATCTCGGATAGATGCCATTTGCTAGGTAGTATCCCTTGTTGTAGTGGCGCCCATTGACCTCGAAGTTCACCGGAGGAGCATGACCTTCAACAAGCTTGGCAAAGACATTCGAGCACTGCAGTATGTTGATGTCACTGTGAGTTCTTGGCATACCAAAGAAGGAGTGCCAAATCCAGAGGTCTTGTGTGGCCACTTCCTCAAGTACCACACTGCAAGCTCCTTTCCCGCCTTTGTACATCCACTGCCAAGCAAATGGACAGTTTTTACATGCCCAATGCATGCAGTCAATGCTTCCAAGCATCCCAGGAAATCAACTTGCTGCCATCCGTGCTAGGATCCGAGTAATGTCTTCAACATTGAGTGATCGTAAGCATTGTGGTCCAAACACTGCCACCACTGCCCTGCAAAACTTTTACAAACACTCAATGGTGGTGGACTTGGTAATGCGTCCATAGTATTCTAGTATCACCGGGAGCTCCGTATGCAAGCACCCTCATAGTTGTCGTGCACTTCTGGAGTGAGTTGAATCCAAGTGTGCCGCTGCAATCTTTCTTACAAATGAAGTAGATGTCAAACTCTCGGATGAAATTCACAATCCTGACGAAGAGCTTTCGGCTCGTCCAATAATGGCGCTGAAATACTTTCTCGCTGTGCAGTGGAGCATCCGTGAAGTAGTCGGCGTAGAGAAAGCAATAGCCCTCCAGTCGATGCCTCTGCTTGCTCTTACGGTGGCCCGACACTGAGCCACCTTGGTGCGGCGTTGCATTGCTCGCGAATGGGATGGCCAGAGCGGCGAGGACCATAAGGTGCTCTTCGTCCTGGGTGTCGGCCTTGGCTTCCTCCTCTAGCAGCGCCGCGAACGCCTCCTCATCGTTGCAGTACATCACTAAACAGGCAAATCGCTTAACACCTGGCAGGCGTGGTGGGTGCGTAGCTGTCGGTGTCCCCGCCTGCGTGGCCGGATCGCCGAAAAAGCTCGCCCAGGGAGCAGGATGGAGGTTGTGCACGGCGAAACCCTCTCTTTCCGATTAGGGAATAGGCCTTTCTAGCGGCGGATTAGCGGCTACGGGCAGGGGGCGACGCCGGGATCGGCACGATGTCCTACACCGCGCGGGGCCGTATCCGGGCGGGAAAAAGTTGTTTTTCACTTGACAGTGGTGGCCCATGCGGCACTTTTCCTTACGTCCGAGCTCCAAGCACCCCCAGTGCGCCTGGGATCACCGGGCCAAAAAATGGGCCGAATCGGCGGAATTCGGCGTCTTGAGGTGGGGGGCGACTATTTTTTTGGCGCCGATGGAAACAATCGCGTCCTGGGAGGAGGCTGTTGGGGGCACGAGTGGAGATGCTCTAAGACCGGGCGGTTGAGAGGGAAAATGAGAGAGGGGATCGGTGGCTGGGACCAACCAGCCTAACACGTCACTAGATAGGAAGTACGGCTTGCCGCAGCACCGCTTGGTATAGTCTTATCATACCCAATAATACAGTCATTGAAGAATTGTAAATATAAAAAATAGCATAATGTAATTTTGTTTGCCAAACAAAATTACAGTCATTTAACATTGCACCTAACCCAGTGTTATGAAAATTTAGACAGTTAAAACTCTATTAGAGTTTCCATGTACATAAGTATTTGGTAGAAACATTGGTAAGCTCAATCAGACACTAGTGGAAAACGGGCCATTGTCTCGGTTCCAGAGGCCCATTAGCCCCGATTCTGGAACTGGGACTAAAGGGTCGGGACTAAAGCCCATATCCTTTAGTCCCGGTTCGCTTACAAACCGGGACAGAAGGTGCTCCACGTGGCCGCTGTGGGGTGCCCGGGCAGGAGGGCATTTAGTCCCGGTTGGTAACACCAACCAGGACTAAAGGGCATCCACACGTCAGAAGCTGGCAGGAGCTGGGGTTTTTGGTTTTTTTAAGGGGGGAGGGGTTTAGGTGGTTTTGGAGGGTTAATTTAGGGGTTTCATATATTGTGTTAGCTAGCTAATAGACAGAAGTGACCTCTCCTATCTCCTTACTTGGTCGACGCTAGCTACTATACGTATAAAGAGAACTCGACACGCTAGCTAGTAAGCAAATGAAGGAACCATTAATACACAAGATTGTCATGAATATATACAGAGAGGAGTGCACCTTTCTTTCTCCGAGAGAATTGACGAACAACAAGTTTTCGTATATCTATCCGACGGTACTAGCTACATATATACAATATAAGATCTCTTACAATCCCTAATACCTCATGTTCATATCAATTTCCACATGGTATTCTCCGGCTTTATCTATGACATGGTCAAGAAAGAATCCCGCCAATTCCTTTTGAATTGCTCGTATGCGATCTTGTGGTAGGAGTTCGTCCCACAGCTGCCAGATCTAAATTGAAGAAGAGGGTCAATACAAGTATATGAATGAAACTCAACACAAATGATGGTAATAAAATAAAATTGTGAATATGTTTTCTTACGCACTTCAAATTATTTTTGAGAGTAGCCCCGCTCACGGGTATAGTGGCGGATGAACTCAGAAACGTAGTATCCACAAAAATCATTCCCGGCTTCCTGCCACAAGCACTGTACGAGAACTAGAGTCCAATCAAACTCATAATCAAAGATGAAAAATGGTATTGATAAAACTAGAATCAATGGAAGATGTGTGGAACTAGGTAGTAGTACTTACTTTCGGGTGTGTAAATCGCAGCTCCGTCGGCAGTCCCGGAACCATTACGAACTCTTTCCAAACCCTGCCGGACAAAGAAAATAATTACTTGATATCAGGAAATGAACAAAGTTGCCGATATGGTGCAATAATGATCGATTGAACTTACATCTGGAGCATTTGAGTCATGTCTGCATAGTCCTCGAGATCTTTTCGTCTCGAGTCTAAGACGGTTACTACTCCCCGCTCAAGCTTAATCTGTAGGAGAATAAAGTGGAATCTGCGCACGCATGCATAACTAATCAATTACATTACTATAACGTCGAGTAATAAGGGAAAATGAGTATGCACAAGACAGTAACACTCACGAGAAGTTGTAAGGAAAGAGTATTGTATCTTTGTTTTGATTTTTGAGCAACAATTGTAGCAAGTTGGCCTTGGTTTTGCTGAGATTCTTTTTTACCATCCATTCATGTATGACATTCGGGTTAATGAACCCAATGTCTAAGATTTTTGCTTTTCTGCATTCGGGGATCTTCAGTCTGCATAATATAGTGAGGATAATTATATATACACATGCAATGAAAGAGCTGAGCTATATATATAGAGACTTAATTACTGAAGTAGTACTTATAGACAATAGCAAGTCACGAGTGATTTGTCGAGGGCGTTTTGATTGTAGAATTGGAATAACTCGTCAAATTCAATAGAGAACAGACCAGTTGGAACCAGGTTGTGCTCCTCTTTAGTTAGCATCGTCAAAGTATCCTTCCCAGACTCGCTGCAGGTTTTCATGTACCATTGATGGAATCTTCACATCATCGTTCTTAGAGGACGACTTCCATCTTTGACGAGAGGCTTCCCGTACTGGTATATGAATTTGTCCACCTCCATTATTTCAAACTCTACATCATCAGCTAGGTAATCATCGGGATTGGTACCGGAAACCATCCCTGGCAGATTAGCAAAGATATCGCTAGACACCTTGAGCGGGGGGGGGCACGATTAGTTCGCCTGTTCGCCGAGCTGGGGATTTTTTTTCCACTTCTTCGTTGTGCTAACCTTGTATCACTTGAAGTACTTCCCGACCACCGCACATCTTTATATGTATTTATAATACAGCGTTCATAGTTGGTATCCAACGGAGATGATGGTGGTATCTTCAGGGCATCGATAGTGCGCTTCGCTTTCACCGGATCTATCATCTCCTTCGGAGGTGGAGGTTTATTTGCAAAAAAATCCCTCACTTGGGCAGCAGAGATCTCTGCGTTTTCCTTCTCGGTCCTCACACATGGTAACTTTTCCACAGGCTTGAGAGATGGACCGTATCTGAATTGCCACCGGCCTTTGGCTGTACTGCTAGCCGCCGGAGCAGTGTCGTCTCTCTTCGTCCGTTGTTGCTTAATTAGGAGGCGGAGTGCTTTGACGCGCCGGAGGCGCCGGAGCGGCAGCGTCTGTCTTTTGCCGTTGCTTACGAGGCGGAGTGCTCTGACGCGCCGGAGGAGGTGAAGGAGGAGGCGGAGTGCCCTCACGCGCCGGAGCAGGCGGAGAAGGAGGCTGAGTGCCCTGATCACTCGCCAGAGGAGGAGGAGGAGGAGGCAGAGTGCCCTGACTCGCTAGAGGAGGAGGAGGTGTCCAGTTCGGAAGCTTGATGTCCTCCTTCCTCCATAGACATGTACTCTTCAAAGCATTAAACATATGATTTTCCCCTTCACCTGTAGGGTGGTCAAGCACCAGCTCCTCGAATCCCTCTGTTACTTCATCCACCGTCACAACATCATAGCCATGTGGAATCGGACGGCAGTGAAAAGTTTTCTCGGGTTGAGGAGGTGCAACAGAGCCGACGACCGCCTTAACGGTGAGGTTCATCCAATTTGTCATAAGCTGGCAATGTTGAGCCTCTGTGATAGCATGCACGGGGTAGCTAGGAGCCGTGAAGTCAGGCTGCTGAACGAGCTACGTGGAAGCCATGCTGCTTCTCCGCTGAGATGGCGGGGTAGCTTCGTGCCGCTGAGATGGTTGGTCGGCAGCTCGCTGGCTCTCAACTTGTTCCTCTAGCTTTAGTACTCTTGCATTGAGCTTCTGCACTTCGCACAGCTCATGTTTCCTCTTCCTTTCCCGAGTTCCGTAACCGCCTGCGCCGGGAAACCCAACCTTTAACAAAACGGAGCCTGGCGTGCCTCGTGTTCGGCCAAGGTGCTCAGGAATCCTGAGGGCCGCAGTGAGCTCGTCATTCTCTCTGTCGGGAATGAACATCCCTTCCAGCGTTGTGGTGATATACTTCTGAAGCTTCTTGACGGGTACTGCAAGTTGCTCATCCGTCCAACTGCACTTCCCTGTTTCAGGGTCCAAAGTTCCCCCAACCCCGAAGAACCAAGTCCTTGAATGCGCTGGCCAGTTCAATGTCTCTGGCTTGACCCCTTTAGAAATCAGGTCATTCTCAGCTTTGTCCCACAACGGTCGGGCTTTGAGGTAGCCGCCTGACCCTGTGCGATGGTGATACAGCTTCTTTGCAGCATTTATCTTGTTTATCTCTGACATTTTCTTACTCTTGTCCAGTGTCTTGTAGGCCACAAATGCGGGCCAATGATCTCTTATCTTCTCAAATCGGCCTATGAATTCTGGAGTCTTCCCTTTGTCGACAAACTTTGATTTCAATTCATTCTTCCACCTCCTGAATAGATCTGTCATCTTCTTAAGAGCACACACCTTGATCAGTGGCTCTATAACTGGCTTATTTGGATCCTCCTCTGGCAGTAGGGTGAAATTTGCTTTGAGCGAGGACCAAAGATCATCTTTGTGTCTATCGGTGACATAAGAAACTTGAGGGTCTTCCTTCTTAGGCTTATTCCATAGCTGGATGCTGATCGGGATGTTGTCCCGGACAATAGCTCTCTGCACTGACCAGAAAATTCTACCTTGATCCGCATGGGTTTAATTGGTATGCCATCGTCCGCGATTGCTGTGATCATGAACTTTTCATCCTGGCGCAACCTTTTCTTCAGGCCTCGTATCTTTACCGAAGTTTGGCTCGATCCGGAGGGCTATAAAAGAAGAAAGAAGAGTTAATATATGTACATACCAAAACAATTAATGCATCAATTAGCTAGACAGCACAGGCTTAATTGATATATATACCTCGCCGGACATTGCAACAGCTCCCTCCTCCGTTTGGTCACTAGAGCCATCATCACAGTCTCCTTCTTCCACCGACATTCGGTCACCGGAGCCATCATGATCATGTCTTTCCTCCTCCATTGTTCGATCATCGGAGCCTTCATCCTCTCTTTCCAGACCATCGGTGTCGTCGAGATACAACAAGACATCAAGTCTGTCGCGGATTTTGTCCCCCAACAACTCTTCTTGTTCTAAGTCTCTTTGATCCATAGTTTCTGCAAATATTACAACATGGCAATTAATATACGAACATGAGAGATGGATATATTAGTGGCATGTTCGGCAACCGGACCAGACTGCCTATCTCATGAATGTCAAACAAGGGATTTAACAAAATGGCGCTCGACAACGCTTCAAGGGTTTGGGGTGGCCTCCACAACACTCTTTTAAGTTGGTAAATTTGGGTGGCCTCAACACTTCTAGGGTTTAGGGTGGCCTCGGCAACCTTCTAGGGTTTGGGGTGGCCTCAGCAATGCTTCTAGGGTTTGGGGTGGCCTCGACGCTTCTAGGGTTTCGAGTGGCCTCGGCAACGCTTCTAGGGTTTGGATGGCCTCGCCGCTCTCATGAATGTCCGATGTCCGGACCGCCTCTCTCATGAATGTCAAACAAGGGATTTAACAAAATGGCACCATTCTGGATGTACAGAAAATTATCCATATTTTTCTTGATCTCATCTACCCTTCTATATGTCACGTTATCTAGTGTCAAAGGATTCAAGAAAACCATTGCTTCATCATTAGCCTGAAGTAACAGTCGCATAACGGTACGAAGCTCTCAAAAGTTGTTTTGGAACAGAGTCCTGGATAGGATAATTAGTTTTTTGGTACGAAGTTCAGCAAGAGCCTTCCGAATATCGCTATTTGGAAGGCCTTTGCTGAAATTCGTACCAAAAAGCGAATCATTCTATTCGGAACTCTGTTCCAAAACAACTTTGAAGAGCTTCGTAGCATCATAGGCCTGTTACTTCCGGCTAATGATGAATCCATGGATTTCTTCAATACATTGACAGACAATGTGACATATAGAAGAACATATATATAGATGAGATCAGAAAAAAATTGGATCAACTTGTGCACATCCATAGTGGGGGCATTCTTGATAAATCTCGACCCTCGATCCTCGACCCCTCGGCGACCCTCAACCCTCGACCCCTCGGCGATCCTCGAACCTCGACCCCTCGGTGATCCTTGAATCTCGACCCCTTGGCGACCCTCGACCCTCTACCCTAGTTCCCGACCCTCGACCGCTCGGCAATCCTCGACACCCTCGTTCCCGAGAAAAAATAAGAAGAGGAAGAAGAAGAAAAAAAAGAGAAGAACAAGAAGGAATAGAGGAGAAGAAGAAAAAATAGATCTCCTCTATTCCTTCTTCTTCTTCTCTTTTTTTCTTCTTCTTCCTCTTCTTATTTTTTTTCTCCTCTTCTTCCTCTCCTCTTCTTCTCCTTCTTCTCATCCTTCTTCCTCTTCTTATTTTCCTTTTTCCTCTCCTTCTTTTTCTTTTTCTTCTTCTTCCTTCTTCCTTCTTCCTCTTTTCTTCTTTTTCCTTATTTTTCTTTTTCCTCTCCACTAACCTAAAATCTACTAACGTAAAATGCACTAACAGTACAACTAACCTGAAATGCACTAAATCAACTAACCTGAAATGCACTAACCTAAATCAACTAACTCAACATATGAATTTAGAAAGTGCACTTGATATGTTTCGAGGACTCCTCCCCCCGACCCCGACACGAGAACATTTTAACTTAGTAAATTTATATGAACAAAAAAATCATCGATCAAACTTAATATAAGTGTGGCAACAATTAAGCTCATACATCATCGAAAAAATCATCTTCTATGAAAAATATCACACTGATTTCTATGAAAAATAATTCCACAAACATCTCATCTCGTCTCCACAAAACATCTCATACATCTCTTCTCATTTCATCTCATATGAAAAAACAGAGCACATCTAAAAAACATCTATCTAAAAACATCTATATATCTATCTAAAAAACATAGCAGTTGCCAGTGATGTCTACACACGCTTCTACTCTTGTAGACTATGTTGGGCCTCCAAGCGCAGAGGTTTGTAGGACAGCAGCAATTTCCCTCAAGTGGATGACCTAAGGTTTATCGAACTCAGGGAAGTAGAGGTTGAAGATGGTCTCTCTCAAGCAACCCTGCAACTAAGATACAAGAAGTCTCTTGTGTCCCCAACACACCTAATACAACTAGGAGTTGTATAGGTGCACTAGTTCGGCGAAGAGATGGTAAAATATGGATGATAGGAGTGGCAAAGCAAAGTAATATAAATCTGTAATAAAAAGTGCAGCAAGCAAACAAGTGGTAAACGTGAGCAGAAATGGTATTGCAATGGTGGAAACAAGGCCTAGGCTTCATACTTTCACTAGTGGCAACTCCCAACAACATTAACATAATCGAATCACATGATATTTCCCATAAAACATGCAATGGAGACGCACCCGGAGGTCATTCCTTTGTGGTCAAGAGAGGACGAGAATTATGTAGGGCTACAAAAGCACACCTCAAAGTTCGTAGTTCTCAATCTATGGATTTCCCAATATCACCGCGGCCATCCAAAGAGAGTACCACAATCACCACAACATATCTAAAGGATAGTCAAAGACAAGCACCAAGAGACTCTCAATCTTCAATCAACACACAAAAGAGGAAATCACTCATGAAAATATTTTTCTAATCCATGTCCAATAGACCGCTGTCACCTTGGTCTCGGGGATTATACTAGATAAAGACAAGTGAGTACATCAATCCAATACATAGAGGAAGGGGAAATATCATGGGATCACCCTAGATTAACATAGCCTATGATCACAACGAAGATCACATCATGGGAGAGAGAGATAACCACATAGCTACACGTACAAGCCCTCAGCCCCGGAGGAGACTACTCACACATGGACATGGTGAGGAGGAGCTTGATGGTGGTGTTGATGGAGAGGTGCAGCCCCGCGAGGAGGAGACGGCCGGCGGCCCTCGGAGCGGCGGCGGCCCTAGGGGGCGGCGGCGGCCCTAGGGGGCGGCGGCTCCTTGGCCCCCCCTTCTTCCTTGTGGATGGTGCTGCAATGGTGCTGGTCCTCCCGTCCAAGACAGCGGCTTGGGAGGAGGAGAATTCGTGGCCTTTGGTGACCTAGGTTTCCTCTCTTTATATAGACTCTCGGATTCCCGTCATCAGATTTTGGGCCTCAGTAAAACGGGCTTTTCTCGGCCGTCCGGACTCCGATTTGGACGAATTTTATATCCAGAAGCATCCTCTCAAAATTCCCCACAACTTTCGCAACTAGACCTTTTCCGTTTGACGTCGTCTTCGGGCCGGAACGTGACCATCTTTAAAAAACGTTCTCAGACAGATTTCAGGAAAGTCAGAGTCCTACTCCAATACGACTCCTTTTGCGTTTTTGTCAATTTCCAAGTAATTCCTACACAATAAAGTGTAAAACAAGAACATTGTGCACTTTTGCAACCATTAATAGGTTAGTCCAAATATGATCAAAAGTGTATGGAAATGCATAAATATCATAGCAATATCACACAAAAAAGGCATGGAGCAAGCAGAAATTATAGATACGTTTTGGACGTATCAACATCCCCAAGCTTAATTCCTGCTCGTCCTCGAGTAGGTAAATGATAACAAGCATAATTTCTGTGGTGACATGCTATTAACCATATAAGAACTTTTCACAGTCACATGACAAATGCTTACTGAAATAATGAATCTGTAGTAATTAAGTTGCCTCATGAGAATATCACAAAGAACTGAAAGTTTTATAATATGATACTGAAACACTCAATAGATTTGTAGTGAGCATGGTGTGCAAACATGACAAAGTGATATCTCGCTTGCCCCTTTAGTGAAGCAAAACATAAATGCAGGGGCACCTCCAAAGTTTAAGTGACGACTAGATACAATGATTTCAGAATAAACGATATCATAATCATGCAAAAGACAATGGTACTTTGGGACAATGCACATTACACTCAGAATGACAATCATGCTCTTAATAGTTGGTGCTTTAAATAAAGAAGGTGGAGACTCTCGAACCGTGGCTTTTGTTGGCAAGGTTGAAAACCCGTGGTCGGAAACAAAAACTAAACATGTACCAGAGCTCTTGGTTTTAAAAACAGAGGTAATAATTATTTTTTAGAATATGCATATTTCATCAACGAATGCTAGCAGATAACTCAATCACTTCTTGAGCTGGACAAGTTTCGAGGAACGGCTCCCGCATGAGGACGATCACATCCTCTTAATCTCCTTTGTTTATCACTGCCAAAGTTTTCTGATTTCTCATGAACAAAGCGTGAAGGAGGGTTTGTTTGTTGTATAATTTTTAATGAGCCGGGCGCACTCTATGCCAGTTCCTTCTCGTATTATGGGTTTGCACATTAGACATGCAATCCCGGGGTGAAGCTTGTCCAACTTACAAATATCATGAATTAACTACTACTTCCTCATGAGCTAAAACAGAGGCACAAAAGAGAAACGTTTTTTTCAATAATTTCGAGATGGTACATGAAAGTCTTCGTTAGGAATGGCAGGTAAATACCATGTATAGGAAGGTATGGTGGACTCATATGGCATAACTGGTTTAAAGGATTTTGGATGCACAAGTAGTCAGTCCGCTTAGTACAGGCGAAGGTTAGCAAAAGACTGGGAGTGACCAACTAAAAGAGCAATGACGGTCATAATCATGCAGAGCGATAAAGAAACATTGAATCGGACATGGAAGTTATATCGCTACTCAGAAATTAAAGATCATCAAGGCTTGATAGACTTTAATGATGCTCTCGTAGGAATAAGAGCTGTAGAACAAAAGAGAGCATCAAGAAGCAAATACCAAACACATTTAAGCCTAACATGCTTCCTATGCATAGGAATATTGCAATAGAATAATTCATTGAAGCACAAAGCAATAAGCATAGGAAGACAAAACAAGTGCAGCTTCAAAACCTTCAACATAAAGAGAGGGAACTTGATATTATTGAAATATCTATAAGCATATGTTCCCTTCTCATAATAATTTTCAGTGGGATCACGAATAAACTCAACAATATAAGCATCACATAAAGCCTTGTTACCATGATCCACATGCAAAAAGGTACTCTTACTCTCCACATAAGCATAATCTTTCTCATTGGTAATAGTGGGAGTAGGACTATCATAAACAACTTGAACACTATAGATTAATTGTGTATTAGGAAGATGGTGTTCAACAAGGGAGTAATTCCCTCCATGATTATGACAAGTTTCATAAGGATAAATTCTCCTTATGTCATAGGTACCTTTATAATCACTATAGATTGGAGTTACAACATCATCATAGTAGAGAAGAGCATTATCATTGCTAGCAACTATATTTGTAAACATGTTGTCTTTATTCTTACTAGCAAAAGAATTATCAATTGTCACATCACTAGTGGGTAAAGGATTTGCAATCCTATCATCCCCAAGCTTAGAGCTTTCCATATCATCACTTTCAGAGTTGGTACCAAAAAGATTTTCAAGATCATAAGTAGCATTATCATCATTTTCCCAATCACAATAAGTAACATGCATATCATAATCAAAGTCATCTTCAATAGTACCTATGGACATATCATCAAGATGATAATTAAGGCAATAAACTTCACCTTCTTCTTTAAACTTACAACCGTTAGGATAAAAGTTGATGGGAGGAATATGCTCAGGCCAGGTTGATACCCATTCTTCTTCCTTCTTGCTCCTCTTCCTCCTCCTCTTCTTTTTCTTCATCTTCACCTTAGGAGGGAGTGGTTGGAGATGAAGCTTCTCCACATATCCTGGTTTATCATTAGAAACAATAGGGGAAACTTGGGAGAAACTCTCCTTTTTATTAGTAGAAATATAAGAGACATTTTTATACTTTGGTAAAGTTCCCTCCTTTCTAATCTTACTTATGTAATCATTTTCATGGCAATTAACAACACAATAGAGATGACAATTTTGCAAAGTGTTTTTTATTCCTATGGCATTAACATCTAGCCAAGAAGTCTTTTCTGATAACTCCTCACACATCAAAAATAACATAAGCTCATCATAAAGATCAGAGGTGATCATGTTATCACACAACTGGTTAACAGTTATGTTTTGAAAGTGCATGCATTGAAAATTAAAGTGACCCTCTATACAGCAAAGTTCACAAGTAAAAGGATAAAGGTCACTTAATTCTCTAGCAATTTCATTTAAATCTCTGACCCAAGTGATTGTTCTTTCATGCTTATGTTGCTTACAATACTTCTCTTCTTCAATCATAGGCCTTTCACAAGGTCTATCTGCTAGGCTTCTCGCCCCTCGTTGGTTACCCCAAGTGGAAGGTGTGAGATGTAGTGTTGCGGAAGTTTTTCCCTTGGCAAAGATACCAAGGATCGAATCCCCAGAGACTCCTAGGTTCAACAAGAAGGTGTCAACTGCTACGGCGCCAGATATTAGCAATCAACGTGGACCTGCACACAGATACAAATAACTTTGCTCCCAACGAGTATAGAGAGGTTGTCAATCCCTCCGGCCTTGTAGTTCACAAAGGATTAAACGCAAGTGATAGTAGTGATAGATATAATTGCAATAGTAAATAATAGCGAAAAGTAAATAGCGGATGTGATCAATGATGGTAATATGGACCGGAGTCTCATGATGTTCACTAGTGATGTCTCTCTCCCAAAAGACGATAAAACAGCTATGTGAGGTAAACGAATTACAGCTGGGCAATTGACAGGACCATGTGCGCAAACCAATGCTGACTACATTGCAAGAAAGGTTGAGGTTCAAAGCATGGGCGGTACGCCAAAGTAAGTAGACCGAAATCCATCAATATCTACTAGTAATCATCCACCTTGAGATATCTATCCAGAACATCTCGCCGGTATTAAGTTGCGAGTCCCACCCATAGTGTAAACTCAATGCAACAGACAACTGCATTAAAAGAACTTTGCGTAAAGTAAACAATCCTTGAACCCGCGGGCACAAGCACCGTTGTTTTCCCCCTTGTGGCAACAGCACATCCCCTAGACTCATGTTTCTGTCACTCAAACTAGTCATCGAGGGGCATGAACCCACAATCAAGCATAACGTTCCCTCTTGGAGTCACTACCTATTACTTGGCCAAAGCAATAAATAACAATGGAGAACATGCAAGAATTACTTATGAACATAAATATAAAAGAGGTAGATCAAATATATTACTCAAGCACAATCTGAACATAATCTCATAATCCATCGGATCCCAGCAAACTCATCATAGCAACAGCATAAGGATTACATATGTGCCTCGATCATGTAGGGCAGCTCACGAGGGCTAATTAGTGAAGCACAAGAACGGGAGGAGAACATCACATAGCTACTGGTCATGGACTCATGGTCCAAGGGAGACTACTCACAACTCATCCGGGAGGCGTCCATGGTGGTGGAGAGGCTCCCGGTGGTGATCCTCCCCTCCGGCAGGGTGCCGGGAAGAGTTCTCCTGGTGCTCCCGATCTTGGAAGCGGCGGCGGCGGCGGAACAGAGATGAGATCGCGAAAAGAGTTTTCTCCCTCGAGGGTTTCGGGAGACGCTTTAAATATATGCCAAAGGGGGGCATCAGAGGAGCCTCGGGGGGCCCAGGCGCCCCCCCGGTGCGGCCCAGGGGGGGGGGCGCCGCCAGGGCGCCTGGAGCCCTGGTGCCCCCCCGGCTATCCTTCGGGCGCACGGTAGTTTCTGGAACGCTGATTTTTTATATAATTTTTCTGGATTTTTCCTGGCAGTTCTCGTAATGTGAAAACCTGAAATACAAAAATAGCCGAAAACAGAAACTGGCACTGGGGTGCACTGAGTTAATAGGTTAGTTCAAATATGATCAAAAGTGTATGGAAGTTTATAAATATCATAGCAATATCACCCAAAAGAGGCATGGAGCAAGCAGAAATTATAGATACGTTTTGGACGTATCAACATCCCCAAGCTTAATTCCTGCTCGTCCTCGAGTAGGTAAATGATAACAAGAATAATTTCTGTGGTGACATGCTATTAACCATATAGGACTTTTTCATAGTCATATGACAAAAGCTTACTGAGACAATGGATCTATAGTAATTAAGTTGCCTCATGAGAAAATCACAAAGGACTGAAAGTTTTACAATATGATACTGAAACATCCAATAGATTTGCAATGAACATGATGTGCAAATATGATAAAGTGATATCTAGCTTGCCCCCTTTAGTGAAGCAAAACATAAATGCAGGGGCACCTCCAAGGTTTAAGTGATGACTAGATACAATGATTTCAGAATAAACGATATCACAATCATGCAAAAGACAATGCTACTTTGGGACAATGCACATTACACTCAGAATGAAAATAATGCTCTCAGTAGTTGGTGCTTTTAAAAGAAGGTGGAGACTCTCGAACCGTGGCTTTTGTTGGCAAGGTTGAAAACCCGTAGTCGGAAACAAAGACAAAACATGTACCAGAGCTCTTGGCTTTAAAACAGAGGTAATAATTTATTTTGGATCATGCATGTTTCGTCAACGAATGCTAGCAGACAACTCAATCACTTTTCGAGATGGACAAGTTTCGAGGAACGGCTCCCGAATGAGGACGATCACATCCTCTTAATCTCCTTTGTTTATCACTGCCAAAGTTTTCTGATTTCTCATGAACAAAGCGTGAAGGAGGGTTTGTTTGTTATATTATCTTTTTGAGCCGGGCGCACTCAATGCCAGTTCCTTCTCGTATTATGGGTTTGCACATTATACATGCAATCCCGGGGTGAAGCTTGTCCAACTTAAAAAGGTCATGAATTAACCACTACTTCCTCATGAACTTACAACAGAGGCACAAAATAAGAATGCTTTTTCTTTGAATAATTTCGAGATGGCACATGCAAGTCTCCGTTAGGAATGGCAGGTAAATACCATGTAGGAAGGTATGGTGGACTGATATGGCATAACTGGATTAAAGGATGTGGATGCACAAGCAGTCAGTCCGCTTAGTACAGGCGAAGGTTAGCAAAATACTGGGAGCGACCAACTAAGAGAGCAATGACGGTCATAATCATGCAAAGCGACAAAGCAACATTGAATCAGGCATGGTAGTTATATCGCTACTTAGAAACAAAAGATCATCAAGGTTTGACAGACTTTCTTTACAGTCTTAAATATGTGTGAGCATACGCCAAGTCAATCAAAATAAATTCTCGAAGGAAGATATTACTAAACCATACCACATCATAGGCAAACAAATCATGTTGGTATTCCAATAAGACATTAGGAACCCCCCAGTTATTTGAGACTAACCATAAGAAACATGAACTACTAAGCGCCATCATGCACGTAGCATCTTTATCATAGACATATCAACCAATGCAACGGAAGCAAACTCTCTTAATAAGGTGAGCATGGTAATTAAAGAGAGTTCAAGCAACCAACTAAACAAAAGCTCTTTGAAAAGATAAGCATGAAAGCTAAGAGCTGAACATGATAGTAGCTATTAAAAGACAAAGAACACACACAGCAAGGATAGACATGAAAATTCTATGTTATGTTCTAGGTAGAAGTGGAGCGTGTTTCTCACCCACATAAAGAAAGCTGAGTTCCGACTCGTTATGAAAAACTAAAGAAAACTAAAAGCAAGACGCTCCAAGCATAGCACATAACACATGAAGTGATTAAAATATAGTGGAACGAAAGACGAACTGATAATGTTGATGGAGAAGGGGATGCACGGGGGCATCCCCAAGCTTAGACGCTTGAGTCTCCTTGAATATTTCTTGGGGGTGCATGGGGGCATCCCCAAGCTTGAGCGCTTGACACTCCTGAATTTTTTTATCATCTTCCCTCGCACACTTGAAAACTCCCTTCATACATAACTCATCATAATCTGATTAGCGAGGTTAGTACCCATAATAAAATAATTATACCTTGCTGGAAATAAAGATATTCTTGAAGGTCTACTGTTTCTCAAGATTGCCAAAAGATTTTTGCAAAGAAAAAGCAAGCTCTTGGTTTGCAAAATGAAGGAAAAGCAAAACAGGACAGAATCTGTGAAAAACAGAACAGCATGTAGTAATTGATTTGTTCGGGGCACTTCTGCCACTCTATTCAAAAAACTCAGAACAGACGCACGAAAGACAATTATATAGAGCACGCTGTCGAAAAAATTCAGACCAAAAAGATGATCTGGTGATTTTATACGAATTTTTCTATCCAAGGACAGAATCTGTTTCCTGGACAGCACCTCACAACTTTTGAACTTTCTAGCAATCAGAGGCTACACTTGGCACAAATTTGAAAAGAAAAGATACAATGATGATGCTACAGTAGTAACAACATCAAGACACAACAAAAGCAAAATAAATTTATTCATGTGGGTTGCCTCCCAAAAGCGCTTTCTTTTATGCCTTTAAGCTAGGCATAATGCATATAGATCATGTTTTATCAAGAGTAAAAGAATAGCTAGCCCGTACAACGGACTCAAAAGGTAACTTGATCTTCTTTCGAGGGAAGTGTTCCATCCCTTTCTTGAGAGGAAACTGAAATTTTATATTCCCCTCTTTCATGTCAATGATAGCACCAACGGTGCGTAAAAAGGGACGTCCCAAAATAATTGGACAAGAAGGATCACATTCAATATCCATAATAGTAAAATCAACGGGAACATAATTATCATTGACAACGATAAGAACATCGTCGATCCTCCCCAAAGGTTTCTTTATGGAAGAATCAACGAGACGAACACCAAGAGAACAAGAATCATAAGGTTTCAATTTAAGCATATCATATATTCTTTTGGGCATAACAGAGGTACTAGCTCCAACATCACATAATGCACAGCAAGAGAAGTCATTCAATTTAATTTTTATCATAGGATCCCAACCATCTTCTAGCTTTCTAGGTATGGAGGCTTCTACTCTAAGTTTCTCCTTCCTAGCTTTGATGAGAGCATTAGTGATATGCTCTGTGAAGGCAAGGTTAAGCGTGCTAGTGCGGGGATCTCTAGACATCTTGTGAAGGAAATCAATAACTTCGGTAAGAGTGCAATTATCAAAATCAAGGTCACTAGCATCAAGTAAAGTGGTAGTGGTGTCCTTTAGGTTCACATGTTTGGTAGTTTCTATAGTCATAGCATCACCATTAATAGGTCCAATGGGACCAGGAGTACATTGGGTGCTAAGAGTTTGGATATCCTCAACAACTTGGATAGTAGCAACAGTGTGGTGGGTAGGAAGGCTCTTAATTCTATCCTCTTCCTCCCTTTCTCTAGCCCATGTTTCTTTAAGTTTAGCCATCATCCTAATATTTTCATTAATTTGCACTTGAGTAGCATTAATAGGAGTGACCTTCCTCTCCTCAAGAGGAGAAGTTTTAATTTTAAGCAATTCTATCTCATTGGCTAAATGGTCTACCTTCAAAGAGAGATCATCTAGTTTATGTAGTTTTTCTTCTACACTCTTATTAAAGGCTTTTTGGGTAGTGATGAAATCTTTAAGCATAATCTCTAGTTCAGTATTGGAGTTCTTGGTGCTAGGATAAGCACTGTTGTTCCCATAAGAATTAGAGGGGAACGGTCTAGGATTGCTACCAAAATTACTCCTATAAGCATTGTTGTTAAAATTGTTTCTAGAGATAAAGTTCACATCTACTTGTTCTTGAGCAATCAAAGAATTTAAAGAAACATCACGAGGATCAACAGAGGATTGCTTTGAAAGTAGAGACATGATCAAGTCAACTTTTTCATTAAGGGAGGAAATTTCCTCGACAGAGTTTACCTTCCTACATGTTGGAGCACGTTCGGTGTGCCATTGGGAATAGTTGGTCATCATCTCATCGAGAAGCTTCGTGGCAGCACCAAGTGTAGTTGACATAAAGGTTCCTCCCGTGGCCGAATCTAACAAGTTTCGCGAGGTAAAGTTCAAGCCTGCATAAAAAGTTTGGATAACCATCCAAGTAGTCAAACCATGAGTAGGGCAGTTCTTGATAAGAGATTTCATACGTTCCCAAGCTTGGGCAACGTGTTCATTATCCAATTGTTTAAAATTCATTATGTTACTTCTCAGTTGGATAATTTTAGCAGGTGGATAGTATCTTCCAATAAAAGCATCTTTGCACTTGTCCCATGAATCTATGCTATTTCTAGGCAAAGACTGAAACCAAATTTTAGCTCCTCCTCTCAAGGAGAAAGTAAAAAGCTTAAGCTTAACAATATTACCATCTATTTCTCGGTACTTTTGCATATCACAAAGTTCAACAAAGTTGTTCAAGTGTAAAGCAGCATCATCTCCAGCACCGGGGAATTGATCTTTCATAACTAGATTCAGTAAAGCAGGTTTAATTTCATATGAAGGTGCTGAAGTGGCAGGTGTAGTGATAGGTGTGCTGATAAAGTCATCGTTGTTGTGACTAGTGAAGTCACACAACTTGGTGTTCTCGGTGGAACCCATAGTAGCAAGCAAGCAAGATAACTATTTTTGTGATTTTCGATAAAAGATACTAAAGCAGAAACTGAAAGGTAAACTAACAAGACTAAAAGCAAAGGTAAAAGATAGCGTGCAACTCCCCTATCTTGAAGAGTGGAGTCCCCGGCAACGGCGCCAGAAAAACTCTTGCTAGGCTTCTCGCCCCTTGTTGGTTACCCCAAGTGGAAGGTGTGAGATGTAGTGTTGCGGAAGTTTTTCCCTTGGCAAAGATACCAAGGATCGAATCCCCAGAGACTCCTAGGTTCAACAAGAAGGTGTCAACTGCTACGGCGCCAGATATTAGCAATCAACGTGGACCTGCACACAGATACAAATAACTTTGCTCCCAACGAGTACAGAGAGGTTGTCAATCCCTCCGGCCTTGTAGTTCACAAAGGATTAAACGCAAGTGATAGTAGTGATAGATATAATTGCAATAGTAAATAATAGCGAAAAGTAAATAGCGGATGTGATCAATGATGGTAATATGGACCGGAGTCTCATGATGTTCACTAGTGATGTCTCTCTCCCAAAAGACGATAAAACAGCTATGTGAGGTAAACGAATTACAGCTGGGCAATTGACAGGACCATGTGCGCAAACCAATGCTGACTACATTGCAAGAAAGGTTGAGGTTCAAAGCATGGGCGGTACGCCAAAGTAAGTAGACCGAAATCCATCAATATCTACTAGTAATCATCCACCTTGAGATATCTATCCAGAACATCTCGCCGGTATTAAGTTGCGTGTCCCACCCATAGTGTAAACTCAATGCAACAGACAACTGCATTAAAAGAACTTTGCGTAAAGTAAACAATCCTTGCACCCGCGGGCACAAGCACCGTTGTTTTCCCCCTTGTGGCAACAGCACATCCCCTAGACTCATGTTTCTGTCACTCAAACTAGTCATCGAGGGGCATGAACCCACAATCAAGCATAACGTTCCCTCTTGGAGTCACTACCTATTACTTGGCCAAAGCAATAAATAACAACGGAGAACATGCAAGAATTACTTACGAACATAAATATAAAAGAGGTAGATCAAATATATTACTCAAGCACAATCTGAACATAATCTCATAATCCATCGGATCCCAGCAAACTCATCATAGCAACAACATAAGGATTACATATGTGACTCGATCATGTAGGGCAGCTCACGAGGGCTAATTAGTGAAGCACAAGAACGGGAGGAGAACATCACATAGCTACTGGTCATGGACTCCTGGTCCAAGGGAGACTACTCACAACTCATCCGGGAGGCGTCCATGGTGGTGGAGAGGCTCCCGGTGGTGATCCTCCCCTCCGGCAGGGTGCCGGGAAGAGTTCTCCTGGTGCTCCCGATCTTGGAAGCGGCGGCGGCGGCGGAACAGAGATGAGATCGCGAAAAGAGTTTTCTCCCTCGAGGGTTTCGGGAGACGCTTTAAATATATGCCAAAGGGGGGCATCGGAGGAGCCTCGGGGGGCCCAGGCGCCCCCCCGGCGCGGCCCGGGGGGGGGGGGGCGCCGCCAGGGCGCCTGGAGCCATGGTGGCCCCCCCGGCTGTCCTTCGGGCGCACGGTAGTTTCTGGAACGCTGATTTTTTATATAATTTTTCTGGATTTTTCCTGGCAGTTCTCGTAATGTGAAAACCTGAAATACAAAAACAGCCGAAAACAAAAACTGGCACTGGGGTGCACTGAGTTAATAGGTTAGTCCAAATATGATCAAAAGTGTATGGAAGTGTATAAATATCATAGCAATATCACCCAAAAGAGGCTTGGAGCAAGCAGAAATTATAGATACGTTTTGGACGTATCACTATCCACTCCACAAAAATTAACATGCTTATATAAAACTTCATTTTTAGGAATTGGATCATGCATGTTGGAATCATCATGAACCATTTCATTTTCTTTGCAAATCTCTTTAAAAGGTTCATGATGCTTGATCCAATCTTCCTTAGGCATATTAAGATGTGAAGCAAAAGATTTGAGGAAATCAACAAGGAGTTGAGAATCAAGCCCAAACTTAGCGCTAAACTTATTAAAACTTGTAGTTTCAACAAAGGACTTAATGCAATCATACTCATAAATTATACCTGACTCTTTACCTTTGTCGATCTCCCAATCTTCAGTGTTGCGTTGAATTCTTTCAAGGAGTTCCCATTTAGCATCAATCTTTTCGTTTGTGAAAGAACCCATAGAGGAAGCATCGAGCAAATCTTTATCCTATCGAGAGAGCCTCACATAGAAATTAGTAATAATTATATCTTTGGGGAGCCCATGGTTAGGACATTTTAGCATTAACGTTTTCAGTCTCCCCCAAGCTTGAGCTATGCTCTCTCCGTCATGAGGATAAAAATTATAAACATAATTCCTATTCTCATGGACTTCATGAAGAGGATAAAACTTGGAGTAAAAGAGAGACTGGATCTCTTCCCAATCCAGCAGGTGAGAGTCATATAGTAGCCTATACCATTCCAATGCTTTTCCTTTCAGTGACAAGGCAAATAATTTCCTCATGACTCCATCTCTTGTCAAACCTGAAATCTTAAACAACTCACAAAGTTCTGTAAGTTTCAACAAATGAATACTAGGATTGACTGTCCCATCATAACAATCATTCCTAATTATTTCAACTATGCCAAGTGGTATTTGGAACGGGATACATTCAGTAGGTGGAGGAGACTTCTCTACCACGGGTGTGGTAAAGCGGCCTTCCCCAAGCAGCGAACTAAGAGTGCGGTTTTCCATAAACATAACTAGTGAAACTAAAAACAAGAAACGAAAAGATTTAATTGCAAGATCTAAAGATATACCTTCAAGCACTTACTTCCCCGGCAACGGCGCCAGAAATAGCTTGATGTCTACACACGCTTCCACTCTTGTAGACTATGTTGGGCCTCCAAGCGCAGAGGTTTGTAGGACAGCAGCAATTTCCCTCAAGTGGATGACCTAAGGTTTATCGAACTCAGGGAAGTAGAGGTTGAAGATGGTCTCTCTCAAGCAACCCTGCAACTAAGATACAAGAAGTCTCTTGTGTCCCCAACACACCTAATACAACTAGGAGTTGTATAGGTGCACTAGTTCGGCGAAGAGATGGTAAAATATGGATGATAGGAGTGGCAAAGCAAAGTAATATAAATCTGTAATAAAAAGTGCAGCAAGCAAACAAGTGGTAAAAGTGAGCACAAATGGTATTGCAATGGTGGAAACAAGGCCTAGGCTTCATACTTTCACTAGTGGCAACTCCCAACAACATTAACATAATCGAATCACATGATATTTCCCATAAAACATGCAATGGAGACGCACCCGGAGGTCATTCCTTTGTGGTCAAGAGAGGACGAGAATTATGTAGGGCTACAAAAGCACACCTCAAAGTTCGTAGTTCTCAATCTATGGATTTCCCAATGTCACCGCGGCCATCCAAAGAGAGTACCACAATCACCACAACATATCTAAAGGATAGTCAAAGACAAGCACCAAGAGACTCTCAATCTTCAATCAACACACAAAAGAGGAAATCACTCATGAAAATATTTTTCTAATCCATGTCCAATAGACCGCTGTCACCTTGGTCTCGGGGATTATACTAGATGAAGACAAGTGAGTACATCAATCCAATACATAGAGGAAGGGGAAATATCATGGGATCACCCTAGATTAACATAGCCTATAATCACAACGAAGATCACATCATGGGAGAGAGAGAGATAACCACATAGCTACACGTACAAGCCCTCAGCCCCAGAGGAGACTACTCACACATGGACATGGTGAGGAGGAGCTTGATGGTGGTGTTGATGGAGAGGTGCAGCCCTGCGAGGAGGAGACGGCCGGCGGCAGCCCTAGGGGCGGCGGCGGCCGTAGGGGGCGGCGGCGGCCGTAGGGGGCGGCGGCTCCTTGGCCCCCCTTCTTCCTTGTGGATGGTGCTGCAATGGTGCTGGTCCTCCCCTCCAAGACGGCGGCTTGGGAGGAGGAAAATTCGTGGCCTTTGGTGACCTAGGTTTCCTCTCTTTATATAGACTCTCGGATTCCCGTCATCAGATTTTGGGCCTCAGTAAAACGGGCTTTTCTCGGCCGTCCGGACTCCGATTTGGACGAATTTTATATCCAGAAGCATACACTCAAAATTCCCCACAACTTTCGCAACTAGAATTTTTCCGTTTGACGTCGTCTTCGGGCCGAAACGTGACCATCTTTAAAAAACGTTCTCAGACAGATTTCAGGAAAGTCAGAGTCCTACTCCAATACGACTCCTTTTGCGTTTTTGTCAATTTCCAAGTAATTCCTACACAATAAAGTGTAAAACAAGAACATTGTGCACTTTTGCAACCATTAGTAGGTTAGTCCAAATATGATCAAAAGTGTATGGAAGTGCATAAATATCATAGCAATATCACACACAAAAGGCATGGAGCAAACAGAAATTATAGATACGTTTTGGACGTATCAGCCAGCGGCGACGAGCAGTGGCAGCAAAGGGGTCCCGGGGCACGCGGTGACAGGGATAAGGGGACCATGGGAGAAGGGGGAGCTCACTTGGGGGGTGGTGGTGGAGCTACCTGGAGGCGGCCGGCGAGCAGGAGACCGGCGGCAGGCTCGAGGGCACGCGCGCGATGACGGGGAGGAGGGAGCACGAGGAGGTCCGGCATGTCGGTGAGGGCGTCGGGGTAGGGGGGCAGCGAGGGCGTCGTGGTAGTGCTCAGGAAGGTGACGGTGCAGTCCGGCAGCCTGGCGGCGTCGATGTGGCTGCGGCGCCGTCGGGGGAGAGGAGAGATTGAAGGAACAAAGTGAATGGAAAACTGCTAAGTGTTGTTTATATACCCAGAGCATTGGTCAAGGTTCGTGGCATCAACCGGGACCAATGCCCCCTTTAGTCAAGGTTGGTGCCACCAATCGGGACCAAAGGTCAGTTTTCAGCAGCCCAAAGTGCGGGAAACAGGGACCTTTGGTCCGCGGTTGGTGGCACCAACCGAGACGAAAGGGGTGCATTAGCGAACTGGTACCAATGCACCCCTTTCGTCCCGCTTGGTGCTACCAACAGGGACCAATGGCCTTTTGCTGCCCGCGGCCAAAAACTTTAGTCCCACCTCGCTAGTTGAGAGGGGCTCGGAGTGGTTTATAAGCGCCACTGCCGCTGCCCTCTCGAGCTCCTCTCAAATGCAGGCTTACGGGCCTAAACTCACCGTATCTACCTGTTGGCCTACTGGGCCTTCTGCGGGCCTGAATCTTGGCCCACGGTTGAGTTTCGAGTCGTATTCAGGCCGTGGTGGCCTAGTAGGTGGCATCTTTTTATTTTTTTCAGTTTTTTTGTTTTGTTTTCTGCTTTATTTATTTTCTTTTGTTTCTACTTACAATTTTGATTCTTTTTGCTTTTAGGTCACAAAAATTATAAACTTTCTGTTAGTTCCATTAGTTTTCAAATTTGAATAGTTTGAATTTGATTTTTTTGAAATTTGTGTGAATCACTAATTTGTGAATAACTTTACTATAGAAATATATTTTTGAGTGATTCTTTTTCCTGCTATTTAATATTACTATGTTTTATCATTATACTCAATTAGGTAATTTTTAGGTCATTTTAAATATATATTTTAATCAAAAACAGATATTTTTTTATTTTAGTTTGCTATTAAAGTTTCTAACAAAAAAATTCTTTATGAAATTTCTTTTTGCTTTTAATGTTTTGAACAGAAAATACTTTGCTAATTTTAGTTGCATAAATTTTATATAATTTTAGTTTCAAAAGTACTAGAGGTTTATAAAAGCTTTTTAGTTGATTCCTTTGCTATTAGAGTTTTATAAAAGCTTTCTAGTTTATTCTTTTTGCTATTAGTCTTTCATTAAATTTTTCTAGTTCATTCTTTTTTCTATTAGAGTGTCATAAAAGTTTTCTAGTTCATTCTTTTTGCTATTAGTGTTTCATTAAAGCTGGATGCACTTCATGTACAAAATGGACAAAATCTTTCGAAGTATCAGGGTTTCGGACAAAAACTCATCTGTTTTGTGGGATTTCATTTTTTAAACTTATTTGAACTCCAGACTTTTGTGTATTCAAAATGCACCATTCAAAGCCACGTCATCAATTTTCAACCCTTTCTGACTTCATTTCGTATTTTTCATGCATTTACTGATTTTTTTAGCTAAATGACCCTAAAATTGAAAAGCACTACAAATGAACTTTGAAAAGGTTGAAAGTTGTCATGGTATCATCATTTCACCCACATAGCATGTTATAAAAAGTTGAGAGGGTTACGGCAAAAGCTGGATGCACTTTGTGTACAAAATGGACAATCTCTTCGAAGTATCAGGGTTTCAGACGAAAACTCATCTGCTACAAAGAGAATTTTTTTTTAATTTATTTGAACTCCAGACTTTTTGTCTATTCAAAATGCACCATTCAAAGCCACATAATCGATTTTCAACCCTTTTTGACTTCATTTGGTATTTTTCATGCATTTACTAATTTTTTGAGCTAAATGACCATGAAATTGAAAAGCACTACAAGTGAACTCTGAAAAGGTTGAAAGTTGGCATTGTATCAATATTTCACCCACATAGCATGTTATAAAAAGTTGAGACGGTTACGGCACAAGCTGGATGCACTTCGTGTACAAAATGGACAATCTCCAAAAGAATTAATGTCATCCGCGCTTAAACCAAACCATATGTTCCTTGCGTCACCTGCAAACTCATTATAGTACTTTCTCTCGATTTTTTTCCACTGCGACCCGTTAGCGGGTGATCTCAACTTCCCGTCTTTCTTACGGTCCTCTTTGTGCCATCGCATCAACTTGGCATGCTCTTTGTTTCTGAACAGACATTTCAACCGTGGTATTATAGGAGCATACCACATCACCTTGGCAGGAACCCTCTTCCTGGGGCGCTCGCCGTCAACATCACTAGGGTCATCTCGTCTGATCTTATACTGCAATGCACTGCATACCGAGCATGCGTTCAAATCCTTGTACGCACCGCGGTAGAGGATGTAGTCATTAGGGCATGCATGTATCTTCTGCACCTCTAATCCAAGAGGGCATAGAACCTTCTTTGCTCCGTACGTACTGTCGAGCAATTCGTTATCCTTTGGAAGCTTCTTCTTCAATATTTTCAGTAGCTTCTCAAATACGATGTCAAATACACCATTGTCCTTCCACTGTAGCAATTTCAGTGTGGTACCGAGCTTTGTGTTGCCATCTTCACAATTTGGGTACAACGCTTTTTTTGTGATCCTCTAACATGCGATCGAACTTCAACTTCTCCTTTTCAGTTTTGCATTGTCTCTTTGCATCAGCAATGACCTGGTGAAGATCATCATCGGGCACATCGTTTGGTTCCTCTTGATCTTCAGTTTCCCTCGTTGCAGCATCACCGTATTCTGGGGGGCACATAGTTGTCATCATCCTCTTCTTCTTCATTGTCTTCCATCATAACCCCTCTTTCTCCGTGCTTAGTCCAAACATTATAGTGTGGCATGAAACCCTTATAAAGCAGGTGGGTGTGAAGGATTTTCCGGTGAGAGTAAGTCTTCGTATTCCCACATATAGGGCATGGACAACACATAAAATCATTCTGCTTGTTTGCCTCAACCACTTTGAGAAAATTATGCACGCCCTTAATGTACTCGGAGGTGCGTCTGTTACCGTACATCCATTGCTGGTTATCTGCGTGCATATATGTAATTAAGTGCGTCAAAAAACCCATTACAGAACATCATGAATATAGAAGTGACCAAATTAATAGAAGTTCATCATCACATTAAAACCAAAGTACATACATAGTTCTCATTGAACAACATATAGCTCTCCAGAGCATCTAATTAAACCATACATTGAAACTATGTAAAACATTTCAATGCAACAACAAATGCGATCATAAATACAACTAAGGTAACAATTGATCCAACGACATAATGATACCAAGCCTCAGTATGGATGGCATATTTTCTAATATTTCTAATATTCAAGCGCATAGCATCCATCTTAATCTTGTGATCATCGACGACTTCCGCAACATGCAACTCCAATTCCATCTTCTCCTCCTCAGTTTTTTTTCAATTTTTTCTTCAAGTAAATGTTTTCCTTTTCAACTAAATTTAACCTCTCCACAAGAGGTTCGGTTGGAATTTCCGGTTCACATACCTCATAGATAAAAACATCTATGTCATGTTGGTCGGCATAATTATCATAAACATTAAAACAAATAGTTATAAAAGATAATATACCACATCCGAATCATAGACAGCACGAGGGCCGACGTGGGCGGATACCAAGATCCTCGCACTTTATAATAACAAGCAATAATAAAAGTAAGAAAATTATACAAATATCTTTCTAAATCATACAAGTACGAATTGTTTTCTTTTAGAAAGAAGAAAAGAACAAGATGCTCACCACGGTGGTGCCGGCGATGAGATCGGCCGGAGGAATAACGGCGGTGAGGACAGGGACGGGACATGACGGACCGGCAAACCTACACAAATCTTGAGGAAAATGGAGCTTGGAGAAGGAGCTTCGAGAGGAGAAAGCTTAAGTAGTGTGGCTTGGCCAAAAAAATAGATCAGTGCACTGCTCTGCTCACGGGCTAGGGGGTATATATAGGCACCTCATTGGTCCCGGTTCGTGGCTGGAACCGGGACTAAAGGACCACATTTGGTCTCGGTTCCAGCCACCAACCGGGACCAATGGTTGTGGGCCAGGAGAGAGGCCCATTGGTCCCGGTTCATGTCTGGAACTGGGACCAAAGAGGCCAGAACAACCGGGACCAATGGCCACGGAGGCCCGGCTGCCCCCTGGTCTCACGAACTGGGACAGATGCCCCCATGGGTCCCGGTTCGTGAGTGAACCGAGGTTAATGGGCCTCCCTGGCCTGGACCAAAACCCTGTTTCTACTAGTGAGACACTCAAAACATCACCAGGAAACATGCCATGGCGTGCAGTGCCTGGCTCAACCCATTGCCCAAACGCGTAAACATAGTACATATTGTTGTGAAGGAAACAAAAAATATTAGAGGGTTCCTTTAGCTGAAGAAAAAACCCTACGAATGTGGTACCAAAATGAATTTACAGTGGTAAAAGAAAGCTGTGGGCTTCCGACAATGCTTAGATGGACCTTTATTAGTATTTTCCAAAACGGGTAGGACATGGGCAAGCACATGAATATGTTCATACTTTTACAATTCTTTTGCAGGAAAATACATCCGGATGGTGAAAGAAATTGCAACATGTTTTGTAGACCAAACTGCCCTTTATTTTGTAGGCACAAACTCCATGGTCTTATAGCATGATGTATACACAGGAAAATTAATATAATGGTCAATCGCACATGAAACTGAGTCACCAAATTTACAGTCGTTGAACATTGTGCCTGATCCAGTATTCTGAACACATAAAAATTTAAGACTCTATCAGGTCTGCCATATACATAAATCATGCTTGCGTGTTCCAAATAGAATCTTGCGCATGTTGCACTCGAGCTCCTTCTCAGGACGTTTCAAAATCGACTGGTTAGATTTGAAAGGAAAACGTTGTAAAGGCCTACGATATTTGCTTACCAAAGTATATGCAGCATCGTACGGTCATACCTCCCATGTCTGCTGTGTAGGGGTATATTGTGCAGATTCTGTCTGTATAGCCTGTCAAGGGGTAAAGACAAGTGAGCATTGTGAATGGAAAATTGGAATAAACTAATGTATACACGTCAAACAGTGTCACCTCTAGAAGAATGCAGATGTCCTTAACATCTGATATATCTTTGGACTCATCTGCCCTGTTTTTATCCTTCTTAATTTGCTTCATTAAAGTGTCTAGTTTGTTCTTCAAGTTGCCAAAATTATGTCATTACTGAAACTACACATGCACCCCAAAATCCAAATATCTATGTGAAATTAGATATTAGTAACAGACTGTTTTTTAGTTTATTGTATTTTTCACATGACAAAGTCTGCCACGCTGACGGTGTTGTTGTAATCAATATCCCATCATTGCCTTATGATGTTTATAATATACATGGGCTTATCATTATATATTTGACGGTAATGGAACACTAATACGATTAATAACTACAGAACCCATTACATAAACACCATCTTGTACCTGATCATAGGCAGCAAAGGGAATACACTACCATGTCAAAATTTCAATAATGAGCAAGAATGATTCGAGAAACCAAACCAAGGAATTAGTAACCTGCTTTGAGAATAGACATGCTTTCTACACCTGCACAAGGCAGCAACCAAACTGGCTCAAACCATTTACAAAGATCCAAATAAGAAGCACTAAGAACACAGCCATATGTAGAAAGTGGGAAAAAATTAATTTCGTCAACATGATTTTGTACAATGCTCCGAAAGGATGGTAATTCCCAATTTCATGCAGATTACTTACTTTTCATGTTTCCCTACAAAGTTCGGAAAAGATAGTAATTGTAAAAACGAAGGACGGCTAAGAAAATGAACTATGAATTGCCAAAAACAAATTGGAAAGAACAAAAAATTATATTGACCAAGGAGTTCCATGAGACACATGGGCTTGAAATTAATTACCGCACAACCATTCAAAGCCTTCAGTCGAATAAAATGCTGCCAGATAGAGGGCAGCATGTCCAAACTTGTATAAGCATATTTATCTATCTAGAACAACAGGAGAAAAGTAGAGCAAGTTTTAACAATGCAGATCAGAGCAGCTTTATGTAATGATGACAACTGAATACAAGCTTTGACAAGAAAAAAATATAGGGATGTGCCCAATGGCATCTTAGTATAATTTATGATCCATGGATAAGTCCAAAGTGGGATGTGCCCAATGGCATCTTAGTATAATTTATGATCCATGGATAAGTCCAAAGTTTGAGAAAGCTCCTCACAAAACGTATAAAGAGTAGTATAGTCCTTTCACAAGTCGTACTCACTTTTGTATTATAGGTACAGGAGAACGCCTGATTGGGCCGGCCCACGAAGCTAGCTATACAGCAGCGATTGAAAAATAAAACTCGGTGCTGCCAGATATATCGAACTCAGGACCTCCATCATTTTTGACTTAACAACAGCGCGTAGATTTAATGACAACATCAATGCACCCCTAAAAAAACAAGGATAAAAATTCCAACGCAGAATATTTTTTGAAAACAAAATGTGAATGTTTTGTGAAGCCCAAACACCGTTCAGATTCTAGAACAAATTTTTAATAAACTGAAACATTTTTTGAAAATCATGAACATCATTGAACATGAATGTTTTTTAAAACCGCAATATTTTTTATAATTCCATTTTTTTGGAAACACAAACAGTTTTTGGAACGTCAACATTTTTTCAGGAAAAAAATAAAAAACATTATTGTAAAATTTACAAACAATTTCTCAAAAAGAAACATAAAACCTAATTTTTTTTATTTTTTTGAAAAAATTATGAAAACAGGAACATTGTTTGAATCTGCCAAACAAATGTGAAGACATTAATACATTTTTAAATCCCAATAATTTTTTTAAAAGTTCTAAAAAAGTAACATTATTTTGGAAAACACTAACATTTTCGGCAATCTCGATTTTTTTTACAAAATGACATACAAAATTTGAAGACATGAACAATTTCTGAATTTTTTGAACATTGATTAATAAATATGATTTTTTTTTGTTTGAAAAACTCGAAATATTGAATGTTCGGTGGTCGCTAAGGATTCAAGGTGGCGATATTCCCCATGGGGACGGGTACCCGCGAGGATTTACCCATCATGCAGTGGGGATGGGGTAGAAATTTTTCACCCCATGGGTATTGTTAGGTGGATACCCGTTAGTCTCGCGGGGCGGGGATGGGGATAAAATCACCCCGTGGGGACTCCACGGATACTCGAAAAACTATACCATGCGTACTAAAAATGCACAATATATAGATTAATACCTAGATATTTCACATACTTATTTTTCTCCACCTCTTCCAACAACCATGCCCTCTCTAATCTCACCCATCCCAATCAATTTTGGAATCCCCATGGATACCCAACGAGTACCGTGTACCCGATACTGGTGGGGATGGGGGGTGTTTTGTCCGCGCAAAGCTTCATGGGCACTAGTAGATAAAGGGACATCTGACCCGGTTCGTTAGGGTCTTTAGCCCCAGTTCTTGAACCGGGACTAAAGGGTTGGCACTAATGCCCTGGCCCTTTAGTCCCGGTTCAATCCAGAACCGGGGCAGATGGGTCTCCACGTGGCCTGTGCGCGGAGCCCAGGCAGGAGGGCCTTTTGTCCCGGTTGGTGGCACCAACCGGGACCATAAGGCATCCACGCGTCAGCATTTTTGTGGCTGTGGTTTTTGTTTTTTTGGAAAGGGGAGGGGGGTTGGAGGTTTTGGGGGGTTAATTTAGGTGTTTCATATATTGTGTTAGCTAGCTAATTAATAGAGAGAAGTGTCCTCTCTTATGTCCGTGTTTGGTCGACGCTACGTACTACACATACGTATAGAGAGGACTAGACACGCTAGCTAGCTAGCTAGTAAGCAAATGAAGGAAACAGAAGATCGTAATCAACATATATATGCATACAGAGAGAAGTAATATCGACCACCTCTCCTTCTCCGAGAGATTGGTCGAACAACAAGTTCTCGTATATCTATCTGACACTAACGGGTACATATATACAATAATTATCTCTTACAAATATAATCTCCTATACGATGGACGCATGGTCCACATAGTATTCTCCGTCTGGCGCGATCACATGTTCAAGGAAGAATGCCGCCAATTCCTCTTGAATTGCTCGCAGACGATCTGGTGCTAGGAGTTCATTCCGCATCCGAAACTCAACACTAATGATGGTAATGAAATAAAGTTGTGAATATTATTAATTGCTTACACACTTCAAATTGTGCTTCAGAGTAGCCCCGCTCACAGGTCGTGCGGCGGATGGACTCGCAAATGTAGTATCCACAGAAATCATTCCCTTGTTCCTGCCACAACCACTTTACAAGAAATAGAGGTCAATCAAACTGATAAGCAAGAATGCCAAATGGTATTGATGAAACTAGCGCTTGAATCAATATATAGGAGATGCGCGGAACATGCTACTATATAGTACTTACTTTCGGGTGTCTAAATTCCAGCTTCTTCGGCAGTCCCGGAGCTTTTTTGGTGAATTTTCTCCAAACCCTGCCAGACAAAGAAAACAATTACTTGATGTCAGAAATGAACAAAGTTGCTGATATGCATGGTGGATAATTATCGATTTAACTTACTTCTCGAGCATTTGAGTCATGTCCGCATACTCCTTGGGATCTTTTCGTTTAGAGTCCAAGACAGTTACTACTCCCTGCTCAAGCTTAATCTCTAGGAGAATATAGTGGAAGTTGCGCACGCATGCATGAACTCATCAGTTACATTACTATAACCTTGACTGATATATAAGGGAAACCGAATATGCACAAGACAGTAACACTCACTTGAAGTTGTAAGGAAAGAGCATTATATCTTTGTTTTCATTTACCACCAACGATCGTAGCAAGTTGGCCTCGGTATCCGAGGCACGCAATTTAACCTCGGTTGCATCTATGAGGTATGTGTTAATGAACCCAATATCACCGACTTGTCTTTTCTTCAATTCGACGATCTTCAATCTGCATAATATAGTGAGGATAATTATAAATACATGCAATGAAAGAGCTGAGCTATATAGAGAGACTTAATGACAGAAGTAGTACTACTTACAGACAGTAGCAGGTGACCGTTGCTTTATCGAGGGCCAATTGATTGAAAAACTGATAGAACTCCTCAAATGGAATAGGCAACAGTTCAATTCCAACAAGGTCATGCTCCGGTTTAACTCTCACATACAAACTATCCCTCCCCCAGACTCTCTGCAGATTTTCAAGTACCAATCATGCAATCTTCGCATATTCATTGATAGAGATCTTTCATTTTTGACGAGAGGCTTCCCGTACTCGTATCTTTGTATCTGCACCTCCAAGAAATCATAATGTACATCGTCGCACAGGTAATCTCCAAGATTGCTATAACCGGGCATCATCCTCGGATCATTAGCGACCATGTCGCTAGACACCTTGAGCGGGGGGCACGATTGGTCCACTTGTTCGCCGAGCTGGGCAATTTGTTTCCCAGCTCGTCCTTCTGCTAACCTTTGATCACTTTTAGTACTTCCCGACCGCTTCGCTTCGTGAAATAACTTTTCAATAATGCGGTCATAGTTGTCCTTCGGCTTACTTTTCGCTGGTTTCTTCAGGGCAGCAAGAGTGCGCTTTGCTTTCACCGGATTTATCTTCTCCTCCGGAGGTGGATGTCTCTGTGCTTTCAACCCTTCAAGCCAGTCCTTCACTTCGCCTTCAGCGATCTTTGTGTTTTCCTCGTCGGACCTCTTGTATGGTAACTTCTCTAGAGGCGTGAGAGAAGGACCGAATCTGTATTGCCTCCCGCCTCTGGCTGTACTGCTAAACGTCGGCAGACCAGACGAAGCGGCTGTCTTCTTTCCTTGCTTACGCGCCGGAGAAGGAGCAGCCGGAGCGGCGGCAGGTCTCTTCCACCCTTGCTAACTAGGCGGAGAAGGAGGAGGCTGGCTGCTCGGGCGCGCCGGCGCAGGCGGAGAAGGAGGCGGAGTGCCGCTACGCGCCGGAGAAGGAGCCGGAGTGCCCTGATCGTCACTCGCCGGAGGAGAAGGCGGTGGAGGAGGCGGAGTGCCCTGACTCGCCGGAGGAGGAGGAGGAGGCGGAGGCGTCCAGTTGAGAATGTTGATGAGGTCCTTCCGCCATAGGCATGGAGTCTTCAGTGAAGAACCCAGCCGAGTCTCCCCTTCACCGGTAGGGTGGTCAAGCTGGAGCTCCTCAAATCCCTCTGTTATTTCATCCACCATCACCCTAGCATATCCTTCTGGAATCAGCCGACAGTGAAAAGTTGCGCCGGGTCCAGTAGGATAAACAGAGCCAACAGCCGCCTTGACCTTCATATTTATCCACTGCGTCATAAGGTGGCAATTTTGTACCTCCGTGATTGCATCCACGGGATAGCTGGCAGTAGCCGTCAAGACATGCTCCGGCTGAAGCAGCTCGGTGGAAGCCACACTGCTTCTCCGCTGAGATGGCGGGGTAGCTTCGGGGGAAGCTTCGACAGTTCTTTTGTCCCGATTTGCTTCTCGTTCCTCTATCGCTTGTATTCTGGCGCGCAGCGCCTGCAGTTCGTTCTGCTGCATTTTCTTCCTCCTCTCGTGGCATTTGTAACCACCTGCGTCCGGAAACCCAACACTCCATGGAACGGAGCCTGGCGTGCCTCGTGTCCGTCCAGGGTGCTCAGGATTCCCGAGGGCTATTGTGAGCTCGTCGTTCTCTCTGTCGGGAAAGAACGTCCCTTGCTGCGCTGCTTTGATATAGAAACGAAGCTTCTTGAGTGGTATTTCCAATTGCTTGTCCGTCCAAATGCACCTCCCTGATGCAGGGTCCAAGGTTCCGCCAGCCCCGAAGAACCAAGTCCGGCAACAGTCTGGCCAGTTCATTGTCTCTGGTTCGATCCCTTTCTGAAGCAGATCATTCTCAGCCTTGGCCCACTTAGGCCGGGCTCTGAGGTAGCCACCTGACCCCATGCGATGGTGATGCAACTTCTTTGCAGCATTTTTCTGGTTTGTCGCCGACATCTTCTTACCCTTTTCCGATGTCTTATAGGCCACAAATGCGGGCCAGTCATCTCTGATCTTCTCATATATGCCCACGAATTCTGGAGTCGCTTTTTTGCGGACAAACATCTTCAGTTTTTTCTTCCACGCCTTGAATAGTTCTGCCATCTTTGTAAGAGAAAAAGACTTGATTAAATCCTCTGTAACTGGCTTCGCCGGATCAGCCTCTGGCGGTAGGGTGAAATTTGACTTTAGCTCAGTCCAAAGATCTTCTTTCTGCATATCAGTGACATAAGACACCTGAGCGTCTTCTGCAGCCGGCTTTAACCGTTGATGGATGCTGATCGGGATCTTGTCCCTAACCAGAACCCCGCACTGATTAACAAATGCGTTCTTTGTCCGGATGGGTTCAATCGGTTCACCGGTGCGCGAGATTTCTGTGATCTCAAACTTTTCATCCGACCTCAACTTTTTCTTCGCGCCTTGTCTCTTTACCGAAGATTTGCTCGATCCGGAGGGCTAGAAAAAAGAACAAAGACGAGAGTTAATGAATGCATCAATTAACTAGTCAGCACAGGCTTAACTAATATATATACCTGCTGGCCGGACTCGGTTCGGTCACCGGAGCCAGCATCACGGTCTCCTTCTTGCACCGGCATTGGGTCACCGGAGCCGTCTTCACGGTCTACTTCTTCCACGTGCATTGGGTCACCGGAGCCATCAATATCATAGCCTAGATCTTCCTCTCTTTCCAGCAGCTCATTGGTGTCGTTGAGAAACGACAAGACGGCATCTTGTCCGTCTGCGATTATGTCCATCAACATCGCTTCTTGTGCTTCGTCTCGGGTGTTGTCGTCCATAGTTTCTACAAATATTTACAACATGCCAATTATTATTCAAACATGACAGATGGATATATTAATGGCAAACGTAGAACTAGCTAGCTAATCACACTAAGGAATCATATATATTAATTTGTGACCTCGACGCTGCTTCTCTAGGGTTTCGGGTGGCCTCGACAACGCTTCGACCCTCGACCCCTGGACGACCCTCGACTGCTCGGCGATCCACAACCCTAGACCCCCTCATGTCACATTTTGTCTAGTGTCAAAGGATTCAACAAAACCATGTCTTCATCATTAGGCGAAAGTAACAGGTGCATGATGGTACGAAGCTCTCCAAAGTTATTTTGGAACAGAGTCCCAGATAGGATAATTCGTAACAAAAGACGGATTATCCTATCAGGAACTCCGTTCCAAAACAACTTTGCAGAACTTCGTACCAACATGCCCCGGTTACTTCTGGAAAATGATGAAGTCATGGATTTCTTCAATACTTTGACACTAGGCAACCTCTCGACCCCTCGACCCTCGACTGCTCGGCGATCCACAACCCTAGACCCCCTCATGTCACATTTTGTCTAGTGTCAAAGGATTCAACAAAACCATGTCTTCATAATTAGGCGAAAGTAACAGTCGCATGATGGTACGAAGCTCTCCAAAGTTATTTTGGAACGGAGTCCCAGATAGGATAATTCGTAACAAAAGACGGATTATCCTATCAGGAACTCCATTCCAAAACAACTTTGCAGAACTTCGTACCAACATGCCCCGGTTACTTCTGGCAAATGATGAAGGCATGGATTTCTTCAATACTTTGACACTAGCTAGGCAACCTCTCGACCCCTCGACCCTCGACTGCTCGGCGATCCACAACCCTAGACCCCCTCATGTCACATTTTGTCTAG
>LR738709.1:6081489-6108475 GCA_902687465.1 Secale cereale
GGGCATTGGTCCCGGTTGGTGCCACGAACGGGGACCAATGCCCCCCCTTTAGCCCCGGTTGTTGCCACCAACCGGGACCAAAGCCCTTGTCCTGCCCCGCGGCGAAAATCTTTAGTCCCACCTCGCAAGTTGACAGGGGCTGGGAGTGGTTTATAAGCCCCACTGCGGTGGCTGTATTGAACTCCTCTCTATTGCAGGCTTCTGGGCCTAACTCTGCGCGCTGCCCTGTGAGCTTGCTCGACCTTATAGTCCAGCTGCATCCTGGGCTGTAGGCCTTGCAGGCTCACTGGGCAGCGCCCATATTTTTTTTCCTTTTCTGCTTTATTTATTTCTAAGTTGTTTTTTGCTGTATTTAGAGTTTCTTTGTGAATATTATTGCTTTAGGTAAAACCAATTACAAACTTTCTGTTAGTGCAAGTAGTATTCGAATTTGAATAGTTTAAATTTGAAATTATTTGTTTTCTTTGTTGCTTTATTTATTTTATTTGGTTTCTACTTACAACAAAATACTTATTGTTGCTATTTTTATTTTTTTGCAAGTTTTTTTGTTTTGTATTCTGCATTATTTATTTCCTTTTGTCTTTTGCTTTATTTTTTAATTCTTTCTGTTAGTGCCATTAGTTTTAGAAAAATTATAAACTTTCTGTTAGTGCCATTAGTTTTCAAATTTGAAGAATTAAAATTTGAATTCTTTGAAATTTGTGTGAATCACAAGTTTGTGGTTAACTTTACTAAAAAAATGAACATATATAGAGAAAATTCAACCTAAATTCATAGTTTTCAAATGAACTCTGAAAAAGTTGGCATATCATGTGCATGTACAAAACGGACAATGGTATCAAACTCGTCTGTTACAAAGTTGGCATGGTATCATCATAATAGTTGCGGAAAAAAGTCTTCACTTTTTCTTCGCTTGTGTCATTTGCTTATTGCGCCGTAACCATGGATAATCTTCATCGTTTATCAGGATGCTTGGGTCAGCCTTGACTTTGAAGGGAGGAATTTCATGAAACTTTTCATAATCTTAAGATATGTCTGTCTTGTCCTCCACTCCCAGGATGTCCCTTTTTCCTGAAAGAACTATGTGGCGCTTTGGCTCATCGTATGATGTATTCGCCTCCTTATCTTTTCTTTTTCTCGGTCTGGTAGACATGTCCTTCACATAGATAACCTGTGCCACATCATTGGCTAGGACAAACGGTTCGTCGGTGTACCCAAGATTTTTTAGATCCACTGTTGTCATTATGTACTATGGGTCTACCTGTACCCCGCCTCCTGACAGATTGACCCATTTGCACTTAAACAAAGGGACCTTCAAATCATGTCTGTAGTCAAATTCCCATATGTCCACTATGTAACCATAATATGTGTCCTTTCCCCTCTCGGTTGTTGCATCAAAGCGGACACCGCTGTTTTGGTTGGTGCTCTTTTGATCTTGGACAATCGTGTAAAATGTATTCCCATTTATCTCGTATCCTTTGTAAATCAATACAGTCAAAGATGGTCCCCTGGACAACAAGTACAACTCATCACAAACAGTGTTGTCACCTCTGAGACGTGTTTCCAACCAACTGCTGAAAGTCCTGATGTGTTCACATGTAATACAGTCGTCGCAGTGCTCCGGGTGTCTGGAGCGCAGACTGTTCTTGTGTTCATCGACATACGGGGTCACCAATGTAGAGTTATGTAGAACTGTGTAGTGTGCTTGAGACCAAGAATATCCGTCCCTGCATATTATTGAGTCCCTTCCAAGCATGCCTTTTCCAGTCAGTCTCCCCTCGTACCGCGATTTAGGGAGACCTATCTTATTAAGGCCAGGAATGAAGTCAACACAAAACCCAATGACATCCTCTGTTTGATGGCCCACGGAGATGCTTCCTTCTGGCCTAGCGCGGTTACGGACATATTTCTTTAGGACTCCCATGAACCTCTCAAAGGGGAACATATTGTGTAGAAATACGGGCCCCAGAATGACAATCTCGTCGACTAGATGAACTAGGACGTGTGTCATGATATTGAAGAAGGATGGTGGGAACAGCAGCTCGAAACTGACAAGACATTGCGCCACATCACTCCTTAGCCTTGGTACGATTTCTGGATCGATCACCTTCTGAGAGATTGCATTGAGGAATGCAGATAGCTTCACATTGGCTAATCGGACGTTTTCCGGTAGAAGCCCCCTCAATGCAACCGGAAGCAGTTGTGTCATAATCACGTGGCAGTCATGAGACTTTAGGTTCTGGAAATTTTTCTCTGGCATATTTATTATTCCCTTTATATTCGACGAGAAGCCAGTCGGGACCTTCATACTAAGCAGGCATTCAAAGAAGATTTTTTTCTCTTCTTTCGTAAGAGCATATCTGGCAGGACCTTCATACTGCTTCGGAGGCATGTCGTCTTTTTCGTGCAAACGTTGCAGGTCCTCCCGTGCCTCAGCTGTATCTTTTGTCTTTCCATACACGCCCAAGAAGCCTAGCAGGTTCACGCAAAGGTTCTTCGTCACGTGCATCACGTCGATTGAAGAGCGGACCTCTAGGTCTTTCCAGTAGGGGAGGTCCCAAAATATAGATTTCTTCTTCCACATGGGTGCGTGTCCCTCAGCGTCATTCGGAACAGCTAGTGCGCCGGGGCCCTTTCCAAAGATTACGTGTAAATCATTTACCATAGCAAGTACGTGATCACCGGTACGCATGGCGGGCTTCTTCCGGTGATCTGCCTCGCCTTTGAAATGCTTGCCTTTCTTTCGACATTGATGGTTGGTCGGAAGAAATCGACGATGGCCTAGGTACACATTCTTCCTGCATTTGTCCAGGTATATACTTTCAGTGTCATCTAAACAGTGCGTGCATGCGTGGTATCCTTTGTTTGTCTGTCCTGAAAGGATACTGAGAGCGGGCCAATCGTTGATGGTCACGAACAGCAACGCCTTTAGGTCAAATTCCTCCTGTCTATGCTCATCCCACGCACGTACACAGTTTCCATTCCACAGCTATAAAAGTTCTTCAACTAATGGCCTTAGGTACACATCAATGTCGTTGCCGGGTTGCTTAGGGCCTTGGATGAGAACTAGCATCATAATGAACTTCCGCTTCATGCACATCCAAGGAGGAAGGTTATACATACATAGAGTCACGGGCCAGGTGCTGTGATTGCTGCTCTGCTCCCCGAAAGGATTAATGCCATCCACGCTTAAAGCAAACCATACGTTCCTTGGGTCCTTTGCAAACTCCTTCCAGTACTTTCTCTCGATTTTTCTCCACTCCGACCCATCAGCGGGTGCTCTCAACTTCCCGTCTTTCTTACGGTACTCACTGTGCCATCGCATCAACTTGGCATGCTCTCCGTTTCTGAACAAACGTTTCAACCATGGTATTATAGGAGCATACCACATCACCTTCGCAGGAACCCTCTTCCTGGCGGGCTCGCCGTCAACATCACCAGGGTCATCTCGTCTCATCTTATACTGCAATGCACCGCATACCGGGCATGAGTTCAGATCCTTGTATGCACCGCGGTAGAGGATGCAGTCATTAGGGCATGCATGTATCTTCTGCACCTCCAATCCTAGAGGGCATACGACCTTCTTTGCTGCGTATGTAATATCGGGCAATTCGTTATCCTTCGGAAGCTTCTTCTTCAATATTTTCAGTAGCTTCTCAATTCCTTTGTCAGCCACATCATTCTGTGCCTTCCACTGCAGCAATTCCAGTACGGTACCGAGCTTTGTGTTGCCATCTTCGCAATTGGGGTACAACCCTTTTTTGTGATCCTCTAACATGCGATCGAACTTCAGCTTCTTCTTTTGACTTTCGCATTGTGTCCTTGCATCGACAATGACGCGGCGGAGATCATCATCTGGTTCCTCTTGATCTTCAGCAGCTTCACCCGTTGCAGCATCATTGGGCACATCGTCTGGTTCCTCTTGATCTTCACCAGCTCCTCCCATTGCAGCATCACCGTATTCAGGGGGCACATAGTTGTCATCGTACTCTTCTTCTTCGCCGTCTTCCATCATAACCCCTATCTCTCCGTGCCTCGTCCAAACATTATAGTGTGGCATGAAGCCCTTGTAAAGCAGGTGGGAGTGAAGGATTTTCCGGTTAGAGTAAGACATCGTATTCCCACATTTAGTGCATGGACAACACATAAAACCATTCTGCTTGTTTGCCTCAGCCGTATTTAGAAACTCATGCACGCCCTTAATGTACTCGGAGGTGTGTCTGTCACCGTACATCCATTGCCGGTTCATCTGCGTGCATTATATATAATTAAGTGTGTCAAAAACCATTACAAAACATCATAAATAGATAATTAAGTGACCAAATTAATAGAAGTTCATCATCACATTAAAACCAAAGTACATACATAGTTCTCATCTAACAACATATATCTCTCCATACACATCGAAACTATGTAAAACATTTCAATGCGAAAACAAATGCGATCATAATCGCAACCAAGGTAACAATTGATCCAACGACATAATGATACCAAGCCTCGGTATGAATGGCATATTTTCTAATCTTTCTAATCTTCAACCGCATTGCATCCATCTTGATCTTGTGATCATCGACGACATCCGCAACATGCAACTGCAATATCATCTTCTCGTCCTCAATTTTTTTTATTTTTTCCTTCAAGAATTTGTTTTCTTCTTCAACTAAATTTAACCTCTCGATAATAGGGTCCATCTTGATCTTGTGATCATCGACGACTTCCGCAACATGCAACTCCAATTCCATCTTCTCCTCCTCCATTTTTTCCAATTTTTTCTTTAAGGAAATGTTTTCCTCTTCAACTAAATTTTACCTCTCCACAAGAGGGTCGGTTGGAATTTCCGGTTCAACTACCTCCTAGACATAATAAAACATCTATGCATGTCAGGTTGGTCGGCATAATTGTCATAAACACTAAAACAAATAGTTATAAATTAAAGATAATATACCACATCCGAATCGTAGACAGGACAAGGGCCCACGTGGGCGGATATCAAAACCATCGCACTATATAATAACAAGCAATAATAAACGTAATAAAATTAGACAAATATCTATCTAAAGCAATAATAACAAGTAATAATAAAAGTAAGAAAAGTATGGACATAACAAGAGGCTCACCACGGTGGTGCCGGTGACGAGATCGGCGGGGGCAATCGACGGCGGCGAAGACGGGGACGGGACGTGACGGACCACTAAACCTAGAAAAATCTCGAAGAAAATAGAGCTTCGAGAGGACAAAAGCTTAACTAGTGTGGCTCGAGCATTCCATCGAACACGTTGTGTGCATAGGAGGTGAGCTAGAGCACCACCAAGCCCTCTCCCCCTCGGACAGAAAAAACAGAGCAGTGTGCTCTGCTCCTGTGCGAGGGGGTATATATAGGCACCTCAGTGGTCCCGGTTGGTGATACGAACCGGGGCTAAAGGTGAGCCTTTGGTCCCGGTTCGTCGCACCAACCGGGACCAATGGTGGTGGGCTAGGAGCAAGACCCATTGGTCCCGGTTCGTCGCACCAACCGGGACCAAAAGGTCCAAACGAACCGGGACCAATGGCCCACGTGGCCAGGCCGGCCCCCTGGGCTCACGAACCGGGTCTAATGCCCCCATTGGTCCCGGTTCTTGATTGAACCGGGGCTAATGGGCTGGATAGGCCTGGACCAAAGCCCTGTTTTCTACTAGTGGGGGCTCACGGGTATGGGGATTGGCGGGGATGGTGGAGTCATCCTCGTCCCCGTTTCCACCTTGACTAAGGATGTTCAATGGGTAGGAAAATAACGCTATTTGCTTCGCTTGTTCTATCCGTTTAGTTGACAAATTCATGTGATGAGTGTCGATTAGGAAATTCTATACATTTCGAGAGTAGCGTCAAATAGACTGCACTACACACAGGAGGCCAGCCTGGGTTGGCCCATTGACGGTCGTGAAAACCGGAAATAATTCACCAATATGATAGTTTTAAATAATTCACTATAACGTTTTCGACAAGTTTTGCATTTTCTGGAGTTTTCTCGATAAAAAATTGCCGATAAATGGACAGACATGCCACGACTTGCAAACGGTGTCAGAAATCGTTCAAACTTGGCATGGATGCCTATCATGTGCATGCCTACCTGCTTGCAAAAGTTGGGTTCATTTCAAGAATGCCCAGAAATAAACCATGTTCAACAGAGGGTGTTCGGGCAGGACAGAAGGAATCTGCGTGAGAGCACATTGTTTCCCAATATCGTTGAATGGCCCTATTTTTTTCATGGCCTTGTATGACTAATTAAAGGAAACATGGCGGGTTGCTTGGGTTTTCGACAAGTTTTGTATTTTCTTTAGTTTTCCTGATAAACCCCCCCCCCCAAATGGTGGGATGTGTTGCGACTTGCACACAGTGTTGTAAATCATTCAAACCTGGCATTGATGCCTACCATGGGCATGCCCACCTATTTTGCAAAAGTTGGGGTCATTTTAAGAATGTCAGAAGATAGACCAGTTCAACGGAGGATGTCCGGGTAGGCCAAAAGGGTCCGTCTGAGAACATGTTGTTTCTGAACATCTTTGAAATGACCTCAATTTTTTCATGGCCTCGTATGACCAGTTCAAGACAGCATGCCAATTTTGTTGGGCTTTTTTTTGACAAGTTTTGCATCTTTTGGAGTTTTCTAGATCAAAGAAGAGAAATAAATGGTTGGACGTGTCAGATTTTACATACAGTGTCGAAAATTGTTCAAACCTAACAAAGATGCCTATCATGGACATACCGACATACCCACATGCTTGAAAAAAATAGGAAAATAAAATACAAATTAGAACAAATAAATAAATAAATAAAGGAAAACAAACCAGAATAAACCCCAGGTTTAAAAAAACATGAAAAACCAGCCTGAAACTTCATGAAGTTACATAATATTGTTCAGAATGTTACTTCTTAACTTTGCACACGCCTCATATCTCCTTAAAATTATTCAAAATGTTGTTCAAAGAAATATTCTTAACATTTTTAACTAACATATCTCTTTAATTTCTTTGAATGTTCATGCTTTTAAAAAAATGTTGGTCATTTTTTTTTGAAAAATTCCATTCTTCTAAAAAAATGAAATTTCTGAAAACTGTTCAAAAATTTATGGATTTTAAAATATTATTTGATTTGTAAAAATTTATTTTAGAATTTTCAACAAATGTTTGAAATTTTGAAAAGGTGCCTGAATTCTACATTACTGTTAGCTCGTAATTATGCCTGCTCCTCGTTTTGCACAAACACTACTCAGCCTAACTAGTATGCAATTCACGGTTGTTGCAAGAGATGTGCGGTTAGATTCTTAGTGGTTCATTTCTTTTGTGAATTTTTACAGGTTGCGAACAGGTGTTCTCCTGGGGTTAATTTTCAACGTATCACGGTCCCTATTTTACAGAAGTAGTAGGCAGCTCAATTGGTTTCCCACTCACGGTGCATGCTGCAGGTATGCGGCTCGATTCCTGGTATCTCTGCTTATTTGGTGTTTCTTTTCAATTTTTACATCCCGCGAAGGGGCGCCATCATCATTGGGTCGGCCCAGTCGGAGGTGTAGTATACGTTCTGGTGGACGGGCAACATTTTCCTTCTTTTAAAAAATACCATCCTACCCTTTATTATGAAGGGGTATAAACAAATCTCCACCCTTGATGTGTTTAGGGGGTTGTACCGAAGAAGAAGTGTTACAATAAACTTGGTTTCCTTTAGGCTCTTGATATGATAAGAGGGAAGGTATCCAAGTTATTGATGTTTATGATGCAAACTTCATAGTGGGACGATCTTCAACTTTTGCTGAATCCAATAAAGGGGACTTCTCTAAGATTCAATTTTTTATTTACTAAATCCCTTCTTGTGTGCGAAATGGTAATCACGATGAACCAATTTAAAATGTAAAGTTTTTTTTTAAAGGATGTTCATGTCTACAGTTTATATCTCTTAGTAAGGCCTCTCTATGGTTATGCCAGTTTTACAAGCTAGCCACCTAGGTGCTAGGAGATATATGGCGTGCTTTCAACTATATCGTGGCAAACATATATGAGTTCCTATTTTATGTAGTATAAAACTGTGTAATACCCATGTAGTGTAGACAACTCTGCCTACTAATCGGCAATAAAGAGATTTGTCCTGTAATGGGCGCCTTTTCATTAGCCTGTTCTAGACTCAAATTTTTTCCTTGGAATCTTGAACTGACAGCAAAATATTCTAGATTCTCTAGATTTTTGGTATTGAATAGTTATAAATGAATCCAGGCACATTTCTCTACTTTGCATATTCATACAAGCTTTGCACATTTGGATAACAACTGTTTTACTTGCAGCAATGCACATGGGGAATCATGTCCTTAATTTTTTGTTCTATGTATTCTTCATGGATTTATATTTAAAGTTCACACTCTACTGTAGTTTTTTCATGAGGAACTAATTGGTGTTTTCTTTCTAACTATACACTTTTTATAAAGCTCTGACTCATGCTCTTCTTGCTTGGTGTGGATTATCATCCTTCTCCTATGATGTTACACATTATATTATTTGAGCATTGCTAACGCCTTTAATTGCACCGGTTCAGTTTTCATGGTCTAGCCTTACAGCCATGTAATGAAGGACTTTCAGCTTCAATTGAGACCAACTCTGCACATAGTAGATGCAAATTGCATTGGCTTTTACCGATCTACCCATTCGGGTCACTAGCTGAGTTGAAGTATTTTTCATGCCTATCGTTGTACCTTCGTTTATATGGCCTTGAAATAACTGAATTGCAGACTTCAATGATTCAATTTTCCGTGGGAAACCAAATATTCACAGCAAGTTATACAAGGGTGTCCGCAGCAACGCGCGGGGAATCATCTAGTTAATCATGTTTTATAGGTTTTGTTTCAATAAAGTGCCAAGTAGAACCTTTGGGAAGACTTGGGTGAAAGTTAATGTGATCTTGCTGTAAAAAACATAAACTTTGCGCTCAAGAGATTAGCTGCCATTTTTTACAGAAGAGTGATTGTAAGTTGATTCTTTTTGCTGAAGATTCATAGACAAATTCCTCATGTCCACCAATTTATTTCAGAATCTTTAGAGTTACAGAAGTATTCAAAAGTTACAGATTGTTCTGTTTTTTGACAGATTCTGTTTTTCGTATGTTGTTTGCTTATTTTGATGAATCTATGAGTAGTATCGGAGGGTATGAACCATAGAGAAGTTGGAATACAATAGATATTACACCAATATGAATTTGGAATGAGTTCATAATAGTACCTAAGTGGTGGTTTTATTTTCTTATACTAACGGAGCTTACGAGTTTTCTGTTGAGTTTTGTGTTGTGAAGTTTTCAAGTTTTGGGTAAAGATTCGATGGAATATGGAATAAGGAGTGGCAAGAGCATAAGATTGGGGATGCCCAAGGCACCCCAAGGTAATATTCAAGGACAACCAAGAGCCTAAGCTTGGGGGTGCCCAAGGCACCCCAAGGTAATATTCAAGGACAACCAAGAGCCTAAGCTTGGGGATGCCCCGAGAAGGCATCCCCTCTTTCGTCTTTTTCTATCGGTAACTTTAATTGAGGCTATATTTTTATTCATCACATGATATGTGTTTTGCTTGGAGCGTCATTTTGTTTTATTTTGTTTTGCTTCCTGTTTGAATAATATCCCAAGATCTCAAATTCTTAAATGTTAGAGAGTCTTCACATAGTTACATAATTATTCAACTACTCATTGATCTTCACTTATATCTTTTGGAGTAGTTTGTTGTTTGCTCTAGTGCTTCACTTATATCTTTTTAAAGCACGACAGTGGTTTTATTTTGAAGAAATAGATGAACCCTCACGCTTCACTTATATTATTTTGAGAGTCTTTTAGAACACCATGGTAATTTGCTTTGGTTATGAATTTAGTCCTAATATCATGGGCATCCAAGAGGGATATAATAAAAACTTTCATATAAAGTGCATTGAATACTATGAGAAGTTTGATGCTTGATGATTGTTTGAGATATGAGGATGGTGATATTAGATTCATGCTAGGAGAGTAGTTGTGAATTTGAGAAATACTTGTGTTGAGGTTTGCAAGTCCCGTAGCATGCATGTATGGTAACCGTTGTGTGACAAATTTGAAGCATGAGGTATTTCTTTGGTTGTCATCCTTTGTGTGGAGGTCGGGATCGCGCGATGGTAAACTCCTACCAACCCTTCCCCTAGGAGCATGCGTGTAGTACTTTGTTTTGATGACTTGCAGATTTTTGCGATAAGTATGTGAGTTGTTTATGACTAATGTTAAGTCCATGGATTATACGCACTCTCACCCTTCCGCTATTGCTAGCCTCTCTTGTACCGCGCAACTTTCGCCAGTGCCGTACACCCACCATATACCTTCCTCAAAACAGCCACCATACCAACCTATCATGGCATTTCCATAGCCATTCCGAGATATATTTCCATGCAACTTTCCATCGTTCCATTCATTATGACACGCTTCATCATTGTCATATTGCCATGCATGATCATGTCACTAGTAGAAAAAGGGTCAAATGTAGAGCTCATTAGTACCAGTTTGGATATGAGCTGGCACTAATGTGACCATTAGTGCCGGTTCCAATGGCTAGGAGGGCGGAGCTCATTAGCACTGGTTCTCAGTGATCCTTTAGTACCGGTTCGTGCCATGAACCGGTACTATAGACGTGGTGGCAGGCCTATGTCAGGCTGGGGCCCCACCGCCACCTTTCGTACCGGTTTGTTATATGAACCGGTGCTACGTCCCAAACGTATCTATAATTTCTGCTTGCTCCGTGCATGTTTTGGGTGATATTGCTATGCTTTTGATACACTTTCATACACTTTTGATCATATTTGGACTAACCTATTAACTCAGTGCACCCCAGTGCCAGTTTCTGTTTTCTACTATTTTTCTATTTCAGGTTTCCCCCATAATAAAAGTGCCCCAAAAATTCCGGGAAAATACAGGAAAAATCAGCGTACAGGAAGCTTCGCGAATAACCAAAGCAGGGCCAGAGGGGAGCCAGGGGTGGCCTAGGCGGCCACCTAGCGCGGCCCCACCCCTGGCCGCGCCAGGGGGGCGCCTAGGGCCCCAGCTCCGCCTCTGGTTGCCCCACTTCGCATATATATTTCTCCCGTCGCAGAAACCCTGATTCCAGAACCCTTTTCTCCAGAAGCAATTCCGATCTCCGCCGCCATCGCCACCAAGTTTCGGGGGACCAGAATTCCTGTGCCGGCATCCTGCCGGGACGGGGAAGTGCCCCCGGATTCATCTCCATCGACGTTGCTTCCTCCCTCCATGATGCGGGAGTAGTTCCTCCTCGGGGCTGAGGTTTCTACCAGTAGCTATGTGGTCAATTCTCTCTCCCATGATGTGATCTTCGTTGTGATCATAGGCTATGTTAATCTAGGGTGATCCCATGATATTTCCCCTTCCTCTATGTATTGGATTGATGTACTCACTTGTCTTTATCTAGTATAATCCCCGAGACCAAGGTGACAGCGGTCTATTGGACATGGATTAGAAGAATATTTTCATGGGTGATTTCCTCTTTTGTGTGTTGATTGAAGATTGAGAGTCTCTTGGTGCTTGTCTCGACTATCCTTGAGATATGTTGGGGTGATTGTGGTACTCTCTTTGGATGGCCGCGGTGACATTGGGAAATCCATAGATTGAAAACTACGAACTTTGAGGTGTGCTTTTGTAGCCCTACATAATTCTCGTCCTCTCTTGACCACAAAGGAATGACCTCCGGGTGCGTCTCCATTGCATGTTTTATGGGAAATATCATGTGATTAGACTATGTTAATGTTGTTGGGAGTTGCCACTAGTGAAAGTATGAAGCCTAGGCCATGTTTCCACCATTGCAATACCAATTGTGCTCACGTTTACCACTTGTTTGCTTGCTGCACTTTTTGTTACAGATCTATATTACTTTGCTTTGCCACTCCTATCATCCATATTTTACCATCTCTTCGCCGAACTAGTGCACCTATACAACTCCTAGTTGTATTAGGTGTGTTGGGGACACAAGAGACTTCTTGTATCTTAGTTGCAGGGTTGCTTGAGAGAGACCATCTTCAACCTCTACTTCCCTGAGTTCGATAAACCTTAGGTCATCCACTTGAGGGAAATTGCTGCTGTCCTACAAACCTCTGCGCTTGGAGGCCCAACATAGTCTACAAGAATAGAAGCGTGTGTAGACATCAAGCTATTTCTGGCGCCGTTGCCGGGGAAGTAAGTGTTTGAAGGTATATCTTTAGATCTTGCAATTAAATCTTTTCGTTTCTTGTTTTTAGTTTCACTAGTTATGTTTATGGAAAACCGCACTCTTAGTTCGCTGCTTGGGGAAGGCCGCTTTACCACACCCGTGGTAGAGAAGTCTCCCCCACCTACTGAATGTATCCCGTTCCAAATACCACTTAGGATAATTGAAATAATTAGGAATGATTGTTATGATGGGACAGTCAATCCTAGTATTCATTTGTTGAAACTTACAGAACTTTGTGAGTTGTTTAAGATTTCAGGTTTGACAAGAGATGGAGTCATGAGGAAATTATTTGCCTTGTCACTGAAAGGAAAAGCATTGGAATGGTATAGGCTACTAGATGACTCTCACCTGCTGGATTGGGAAGAGATCCAGTCTCTCTTTTACTCCAAGTTTTATCCTCTTCATGAAGTCCATGAGAATAGGAATTATGTTTATAATTTCTATCCTCATGACGGAGAGAGCATAGCTCAAGCTTGGGGGAGACTGAAAACGTTAATGCTAAAATGTCCTAACCATGGGCTCCCCAAAGATATGATTATTACTAATTTCTATGCGAGGCTTTCTTGACAGGATAAAGATTTGCTCGATGCTTCCTCTATGGGTTCTTTCACAAACGAAAAGATTGATGCTAAATGGGAACTCCTTGAAAGAATTCAACGCAACACTGAAGATTGGGAGATCGACAAAGGTAAAGAGTCAGGTATAATTTATGAGTATGATTGCATTAAGTCCTTTGTTGAAACTACAAGTTTTAATAAGTTTAGTGCTAAGTTTGGGCTTGATTCTCAACTCCTTGTTGATTTCCTCAAATCTTTTGCTTCACATCTTAATATGCCTAAGGTGGATTGGATCAAGCATCATGAACCTTTTAAAGAGATTTGCAAAGAAAATGAAATTGTTCATGATGATTGCAACATGCATGATCCAATTCCTAAAAATGAAGTTTTATATAAGCATGTTAATTTTTGTGGAGTGGATAGACCTTGTGAAAGGCCTATGATTGAAGAAGAGAAGTATTGTAAGCAACATAAGCATGAAAGAACAATCACTTGGGTCAAAGATTTAAATGAAATTGCTAGAGAATTGTGTGACCTTTATCCTTTTACTTGTGAACTTTGCTGTATAGAGGGTCACTTTAATTTTCAATGCATGCACTTTCAAAACATATATGTTAACTAGTTGTGTGATAACATGATCACCCCTGATCTTTATGATGAGCTTATGTTATTTTTGATGTGTGAAGAGTTATCAGAAAAGACTTCTTGGCTAGATGTTAATGCCATAGGAATAAAAAACACTTTGCAAAATTGCCATCTCTATTGTGTTGTTAATTGCCATAAAAATGATTACATAAGTAAGATTAGAAAGGAGGGAACTTTACCAAAGTATAAAAATGTCTCTTATATTTCTGCTAATAAAAAGGAGAGTTTCTCCCAAGTTTCCCCTATTGTTTCTAATGATAAACCAGGATATGTGGAGAAGCTTCATCTCCAACCACTCCCTCCTAAGGTGAAGAAGAAGAAAAAGAAGAGGAGCAAGAAGGAAGAAGAATGGGTATCAACCTGGCCTCAGCATATTCCTCCCATCAACTTTTATCCTAACGGTTGTAAGTTTAAGAAGAAGGTGAAGTTTATTGCCTTAGTTATCATCTTGATGATACGTCCGTAGGTACTATTGAAGATGATTTTGATTATGATATGCATGTTACTTATTGTGATTGGGAAAATGATAATGCTACTTATGATCTTGAAAATCTTTTTGGTACCAACTCTGAAAGTGATGATATGGAAAGCTCTAAGCTTGGGGATGATAGGATTGCAAATCCTTTACCCACTAGTGATGTGATAATTGATAATTCTTTTGCTAGTAAGAATAAAGACAACATGTTTACAAATATAGTTGCTAGCAATGATAATGCTCTTCTCTACTATGATGATGTTATAACTCCAATCTATAGTGATTATAAAGGTACCTATGACATAAGGAGAAATTATCCTTATGAAACTTGTCATAATCATGGAGGGAATTACTCCCTTGTTGAACACCATCTTCCTAATACACAATTAATCTATAGTGTTCAAGTTGTTTATGATAGTCCTACTCCCACTATTACCAATGAGAAAGATTATGCTTATGTGAAGAGTAAGAGTACCTTTTTGCATGTGGATCATGGTAACAATGCTTTATGTGATGCTTATATTGTTGAGTTTATTCGTGATCCCACTAAAAATTATTATGAGAAGGGAACATATGCTTATAGATATTCTAATAATATCAAGTTCCCTCTCTTTATGTTGAAGGTTTTGAAGCTGCACTTGTTTTGTCTTCCTATGCTTATTGCTTTGTGCTTCAATGAATTATTCTATTGCAATATTCCTATGCATAGGAAGCATGTTAGGCTTAAATGTGTTTGGTATTTGCTTCTTGATGCTCTCTTTTGTTCTTCAACTCTTATTCCTACGAGAGCATCATTAAAGTCTTAAGCCTATCTTTATGGCTATAAAGAAAAAGCTCTAGGGAGACAACCCTTGTTATCTTTGCTTTCAGTTTGTTCTTTCAGTTTTTAGTGGTCTTGATGTTTGTTACTACTGTAGCAACATCATTGTATCTTTATTTTTCAGCTTTGTGCCAATTTTAGCCTCTGATTGCAAGAAAGTTCAAAAGTTGTGACATGCTGTCCAAAAAAACAGATTCTGTCCTTGGAAAGAAAAATTCGAATAAAATCACCAGGTCATCTTTCTGATCTGAATTTTTTTGTCAGCATGCTCTATACAATTGGCTTTTGAGCGTCCGTTCTAAGTTTTTTGATTTGAGTTGCAGAAGTACCCCAAAAAAATTATTTACTACCTGCTGGTCTGTTTTTCACAGATTCTGCCCTGTTTTGCCTTTTCTTCGTTTTGCAGACATTAAGCTTGCTTTTTCTTTGCAAAAACTTTTTGGCGATCTTGAGAAACAGTAGACCTTCAAGAATATATTTGTTTCCAGTAGGGAAAAATTATTTTATTATGGGTACTAACCTCTCTAATCAGATTATGATAAGTTATGTATGAAGGGAGTTTTCAAGTGTGCGAGGGAAGATGATAAAAGAAGATTCAGGAGTGTCAAACGCTCAAGCTTGGGGATGCCCCCATGCACCCCCAAGAAATATCCAAGGAGACTCAAGCATCTAAGCTTGGGGATGCCCCCGTGCATCCCCTTCTCCATCAACAATTATCAGTTCGTCCTTCGTTCCACTATATTTTTATCACTTCATGCGTTATGTGCTATGCTTGGAGCGTCTTGCTCTTTTCTTTTTAGTTTATTTAGTTTTACGTGCTGTTCTTAACAAATTGGATCCTAGCCTTCATTGTTTGGGAGAGAAACACGCTCCACTCCACTGTAGAACACAACATAGGCTTGCATGCGTATCTCTTGTGTGTGTTCTTTATCTTTTCATAGCTGCTGTCATGCTTAGCTCTTAGTTTTCATGCTTATCTTTTTAAGAGCTTTTGTTTAGGTTGTTGCTTCTGGAACTCTCTTGAGTTATCATGCTTATCTTGTTAAGAGAGTTGGCTTCTGTGGCACTGGTTGATATGTCTATGATAAAAATGCTATGTGCATAATGGTGCTTAGTAGTTCATGTTTTCTTATGGTTAGTCTCAAATAGCTGGGGGTTCTTAATGTGTTATTGAAGTACCAACATGATTTGTTTGCCTATGATGTGGTATGGTTTAGTGATATCTTCCTCCAAGAATTTATTTTGATTGACTTGGCATATGCTCACGCATATTTAAGACTGTAAAGAAAGTCTATCAAGCCTTGATGATCTTTAATTTCTGAGTAGTGATATAACTTCCATGCCCGATTCAATGTTGCTTTGTCGCTCTGCATGATTATGGCCGTCATTGCTCTCTTAGTTGGTCGCTCCCAGTCTTTTGCTAGCCTTCACCTATACTAAGCGGACTGACTGCTTGTGCATCCAAAATCCTTGAAACCAGTTATGCCATATGAGTCCACCATACCTTCCTATATATGGTATTTACTTGCCATTCCTAACGAAGACTTTCTTGTACCATCTCAAAATTATTCAAAAGCATTTCTCTTTTGTGCCTCTGTTTTAGCTCATGAGGAAGTAGTAGGTAATTCATGATCTTCTTATGTTGGACAAATTTTACCCCGGGATTGCATGTCTAATCTGCAAACCCCTAATACGAGGAGGGACTGGCATGAGTGCGCCCAGCTCACAAAAGATAATAGCAACAAACAAACCCTCCTTCACGCTTTGTTCATGAGAAATCAGAAAACTCTGGCAGTGATAAACAATGGAGATTAAGGGGATGTGATCGTCCCCGCGTGGGAGTCGTTCCTCGAAACTTGTCCAGCATAAGGAGTAATTGGGTTATCTACTAGCATTCGTTGACGAATTATGCACCTCCCAAAAGCTTTTTATCTCTGTTTTTAAAACCACGAGCTCTGGTACTTGTTTAGTCTTTGCTTCCAGCCACGGGTTTTCAACCTTGCCATCAAAATCCACGGTTCGAGAGTCTCCACCTTCTTTCTTCAAAGCACCAACTATTGAGAGCATGATTGTCATTCTGAGTGTAATGTGCATTGTCCCAAAGTACCATTGTCTTCTGCATGATTGTGATATCGCTTATTCTGATATCATTGTATCTAGTCGTCACTTAAACTTCGGAGGTGCTCCTGCATTTATGTTTTGCTTCACTAAAGGGGGCAGGCGAGGTATCACTTTGTCATGTTTGCACACCATGCTCACTACAAATCTATTGGGTGTTTCAGTATCATATTGTAAACTTTCAGTTCTTTGTGATATTCTCATGAGGCAACTTAATTACTAAAGATTCATTATCTCAATAAGCATTTGTCATGTGATTGTGAAAGACTCTTTGGTAGCATGTCACCACAGAAATTGTGCTTGTTATCCTTTACCTACTCGAGGACGAGCAGGAATTAAGCTTGGGGATGTTGATACGTCCCAAACGTATCTATAATTTCTGCTTGCTCCGTGCATGTTTTGGGTGATATTGCTATGCTTTTGATACACTTTCATACACTTTTGATCATATTTGGACTAACCTATTAACTCAGTGCACCCCAGTGCCAGTTTCTGTTTTCTGCTGTTTTTCTATTTCAGGTTTCCCCCATATTAAAAGTGCCCCAAAAATTATGGGAAAAATACAGGAAAAATCAGCGTACAGGAAGCTTCGCGAATAACCAAAGCAGGGCCAGAGGGGAGCCAGGGGTGGCCCAGGCGGCCACCTGGCGCGGCCCCACCCCTGGCCGCGCCAGGGGGGTGCCTGGGGCCCCAGCTCCGCCTCTGGTTGCCCCCCTTCGCATATATATTTCTCCCATCGCGGAAACCCTGATTCCAGAACCCTTTTCTCCAAAAGCAATTCCGATCTCCGCCGCCATCGCCACCAAGTTTCGGGGGACCAGAATTCCTGTGCCGGCATCCTGCCGGGACGGGGAAGTGCCCCCGGATTCATCTCCATCGACGTTGCTTCCTCCCTCGATGATGCGGGAGTAGTTCCTCCTCGGGGCTGAGGTTTCTACCAGTAGCTATGTGGTCAATTATCTCTCCCATGATGTGATCTTCGTTGTGATCATAGGCTATGTTAATCGAGGGTGATCCCATGATATTTCCCCTTCCTCTATGTATTGGATTGATGTACTCACTTGTCTTTATCTAGTATAATCCCCGAGACCAAGGTGACAGCGGTCTATTGGACATGGATTAGAAGAATATTTTCATGGGTGATTTCCTCTTTTGTGTGTTGATTGAAGATTGAGAGTCTCTTGGTGCTTGTCTTGACTATCCTTGAGATATGTTGTGGTGATTGTGGTACTCTCTTTGGATGGCCGCGGTGACATTGGGAAATCCATAGATTGAGAACTACGAACTTTGAGGTGTGCTTTTGTAGCCCTACATAATTCTCGTCCTCTCTTGACCACAAAGGAATGACCTCCGGGTGCGTCTCCATTGCATGTTTTATGGGAAATATCATGTGATTAGACTATGTTAATGTTGTTGGGAGTTGCCACTAGTGAAAGTATGAAGCCTAGGCCTTGTTTCCACCATTGCAATACCAATTGTGCTCATGTTTATCACTTGTTTGCTTGCTGCACTTTTTATCACAGATTTATATTACTTTGCTTTGCCACTACTATCATCCATATTTTACCATCTCTTCGCCGAACTAGTGCACCTATACAACTCCTAGTTGTATTAGGTGTGTTGGGGACACAAGAGACTTCTTGTATCTTAGTTGCAGGGTTGCTTGAGAGAGACCATCTTCAACCTCTACTTCCCTGAGTTCGATAAACCTTAGGTCATCCACTTGAGGGAAATTGCTGCTGTCCTACAAACCTCTGCGCTTGGAGGCCCAACATAGTCTACAAGAATAGAAGCGTGTGTAGACATCAACCGGGACTAGAGATGAACCTTTATTCTCGGTTCGTATAACCAACCGGTACTAAAGGTCATCCTATATAAACCCCTCGTCGAGCCCGAGCACTCTGTTCTTCCCCTTTCCCCTCTCCTCTGTTTTCTCCTCTTCCTCTCGAGCTCACACTCCATTTTTGCTAAAATTTGTGAAGATTTGAAGGCACCCCATCCATCCAAGTGATCACAAAGGTTAGCAACTTTGTCCTTTCATCTCTCATTGCTAGATTAGCTCTTGCTATTCTCTATAAGTATAGTGATTTGTGGGTTTTATTTTGGGAGGAATTATATGTGGTAGTTTATTTGATTTATATGCAATTTGAGCTCAAAATAACTCTTAGTTTGCAATTGTAGGTGTGGTTTACTTAGTGCCTTCCCGTCCCTGTCCTAACCATCGCCGATCGTCCGCACCATCCTGTCGCTGGCACCACCTTGTGGTGAGCCTCTTGTTCTTATCTTTTTTATATAAAAAATCATGTTTGTGTGATTTAGATATATAGTTACTGGTAAAATTATCTTACCCGTATGTTGTTTGTTATACATAGTGCCGTGGTTTTGATATTCGTTGAGATGTTAAATTTAGTTAAAAGAGAAAACGAGTATTTGAAAGAAAAATAAAAAAATTGAGGGGGAGAAGATGGAATTGGAGATGCATGTTGCCGATGTCGTCGATGATCACAAGATCGAGATGGAGAAAATGCGCTTGAAGATTAGAAAGATAAGAAAATATGCCATTAATAATGAGGCTTGGTATCGTTATGTTGTTGGATCAATTGTTACCTTAGTTGCGATCTTGATCACATTTGTTATTGCATTTAAATGCTTTAGCTAGAGAGTTATTTGTATGTTGCATTTAAGTGTTGTATGAACTTTATGTATGAACTTGTATTAATTTGGTATTTTTGGTGTTGTGTAATGAAGATGAGACGGCAATGGATGTACGATGACCGATGCTCTCCCGAGTTCATTAATGGCATGCATACTTTTTTGAATGCGGCTGAGGCAAACAAGCGGGCAGATGGTTTTATGCCTTGTCCATGTGCTGGCTGTAAGAATGATCACAATTACTCTAACTCAAGAACCATTCACGTCCACCTGTTTGAGTCCGGTTTCATGCCCCACCATAATGTTTGGACCAAGCACGGAGAAAGAGGGGTTATGATGGAAGTCAATGAAGAAGAAGAGGATGACGACAGCTATCCTGGCCATGGGTTCCCTGAATACGATGGTACAACAATGGGGGAAGAAGCTGAGCCGGTAATGCGGCAAGAAGCTGAAGAAGAGGCATCTGATGAGCCCGCTGATGATCTAGGTCGGGCCATTGCCGATGCAAAGGGTAACCGCACAACTGAAAAGGAGAGGCTGAAGTTGCAGCGAATGTTAGAGGATCACAAGAAATTGTTGTACCCAAATTGCGAAGCTGACAAGAAAAAGCTGAGCACCACACTGGAATTGCTGCAATGGAAGGTAGAGAATGGTGTATCTGACAAGGTATTTGGAAAGTTGCTGGTAATGTTAAAGAAGATGCTTCCAAAGGACAACGAGTTGCCCGAGAGTATGTACGAAGCAAAGAAGGTTGTCTGCCCTCTAGGGTTAGAGGTGCAGAAGATACATGCATGCCTTAATGACTGCATCCTCTACCGGGGCGAGTATGAGGATTTGGACGCGTGCCTGTTATGCGGTGCATTGCGCTATAAGATCAGCTGCGATGACCCTGGTGATGTCGAGGGCGAGCGCCCCAGGAAAAAGATTCCTGCCAAGGTGATGTGGTATGCTCCTATAATACCACGGTTAAAATGTTTCTTCCAAAACAAAGATCATGCCAAGGCGATGCGATGGCACAGATAAGACCGTAAGAAAGACGAAAAGTTGAGAGTACCCGCTGACGGTTCACAGTGGAGAAAAATCGAGAGAAAGTACAACAGGGAGGAGTTTGGAGGTGATGCAAGGGACGTATGGTTTCTTCTAAGCGCAGATGGCATTAATCCTTTTGGGGAGCAGAGCAGAAACCATAGCACCTGGCCTATGACTCTATGTATGTATAACCTTCCTCATTGGTTGTGCATGAAGCGGAAGTTCATTATGATGCCAGTGCTCATCCAAGGCCCTAAGCAACCCGGCAACGACATTGATGTGTACCTAAGGCCATAAGTTGAAGAACTCTTACAACTATGGAATGGAAAAGGTGTACGTGCTTGGGATGAGCACAAACAGGAAGAATTTGATCTAAAGGCGTTGCTGTTCGTTACCATCAATGATTGGCCTGCTCTCAGTAACCTTTCAGGATAGACAAACAAGGGATACCGCACATGCACGCATTGTTTGGATGATACCGACAGTATATATTTGGATAATTGTAGGAAGAATGTGTACCTCGGACATCGTCGATTTCTTCCGAACAGGCATCCCGTAAGAAAGAAAGGCAAGCATTTCAAAGGTGAGGCGGATCATCGGACGAAGCCTTGCCACCGAACTGGTGCTGATGTACATGATATGGTCAAGGATTTGAAGGTAGTCTTTGGAAAGGGTCCTGGCGGACAACTTGTTTCGAATGACACTGACGGACGCGCACCCATGTGGAAGAAGAAATCTATATTTTGGAACCTGCCCTATTGGAAAGACCTAGAGGTCCGCTCCGCAATCCACGTGATGCACGTGACGAAGAATCTTTGCGTGACCCTGCTTGGCTTCTTGGGCGTGTATGGGAAGACAAAAGATACATCGGATGCACGGGAGGACCAGCAAGGTATGCACGGAAAAGACGGCATACATCAGGGTCATGCCAGCTATGCTCTTACCAAAGAAGAGAAGTAAATCTTCTTTGAATGCCTTCTCAGTATTCAGGTACCGTCTGGCTTCTCGTCGAATATAAAGGGAATAATAAATATGGAAGAGAAAAAGTTCCAGAACCTAAAATCTCATGACTGCCACTTGACTATGACGTGACTGCTTCCGATTGCATTGAGGGGGCTTCTACCGGAAAACGTTCGATTAGCCATTGTGAAGCTATGTGCATTCCTCAATGCAATCTCTCAGAAGGTAATCGATCCAGAAATCATACCAACGTTACAGAATGATTTGGTGCAATGTCTTGTCAGTTTCGAGTTGGTATTCCCACCATCATTCTTCAACATCATGACGCACGTCCTAGTTCACCTATGTGAAGAGAATAGCATTTTGGGTCCTGTATTTCTACATAATATGTTCCCCTTTGAGAGGTTCATGGGAGTCTTCAAAGAAATATGTTCATAACCGTGCTAGGCCAGAAGGAAGCATCTCCAAGGGCCATGAAAATGAGGAGGTCATTTAGTTTTGTATTGACTTTATTCCTGACCTTAAGCCGATTGGTGTTCCTAAATCGTGGCATAAGGGCAGACTAGATGGAAAAGGCACGCTAGGAGGGGATTAAATAATATGTATGGACGGGCATTCTCTCACTCAAGCACACTACACAGTTCTACAGAGCTCCGCTTTGGTGGCTCCGTATATGGACGAACACAAGAATTTTCTACGCTCCAAATACCCGAAGCAGTCTGACGACTGGATTACACATGAACAAACGATGACTTTTGCCGACTGGTTGCAGACACGTGCCATGCATGACGCCGCTATTGAAGATGACATGTACTTGTTGTCCCAGTTACCATCTTTGAATATAATGACTTTCAAAGGGTACGAGATAAATGGGAATACATTTTACACGATCGCCCAAGATAAGAAGAGCACCAACAAAAACAGTGGTGTCCGCTTTGATGCAGCAACCAAGACGGGAAAGGAAACATATTATGGTTACATAGAGGACATATGGGAACTTGACTATGGACATGGTTTGAAGGTCCCTTTGTTTCGGTGCAAATGGGTCAATATGAAATGAGGTGGGGTAACTGAAGACCCGTAGTACGGAATGACAACAGTGGATCTCAACAATCTTGCGTATGCAGACTAAACATTCGTCCTAGCCAATGATGTGGCACAAGTTTTCTATGTGAAGGACATGTCTACCAAGCCGAGAAAAAGAAAAGATAAGGAAGCGAATGCATCATACGATGAGCCAAAGCGCCACATAGTTCTTTCTGGGAAAAGAAACATCGTGGGAGTGGATGACAAGACAGACATGTCAGAAGATTATGAAAAGTTTGATGAAATTGCTCCATTCACAATGAATATTGACCCGAGCATCCAGTTAAATGACGAAGATTGTCCATGGTTACGGCGCAAAGGGACACACGCGAAGAAAAAGTTTCACACCCAAAGATCCCACTCTGGGATGTGATCGGCTTCACTGTCATCACTTTCTTCTCTAGTGAGTTTCCGGACTTATATATCTGGAAATTCCCGCTTCGAACAAATCAGAGGGAATCTTTGTAATAGTTAGGGTACTTATGTGGTTTGGCATTTGAAATGCGAAGAAATTTTATGTGCAAACAAATTCTTTCATGCATTTATTGAATTTTTCAGCTAAATGACCTTGAAATTTAAAAACACTTCAAACGAACTCTGAAAAGGTTGAAAGTTGGCATGGTATCATAATTTCACCCAAATAGCATGTGTAAAAAAGTAGAGAGGGTTATGGCAAAAACTGGATGCACTTCGTGTACAAAATAGACAATCTCTTTCGAAATATCAGGGTTTCGGACGAAAAGTTATCTGTTACAAAGGCATTTCATTTTTTATATAACCTATAAGTATTACCAAGTTGAATATAATGATAAAACACACTAATATTATACATAAGAAAAAAGAATCACTGGAAAAAAAATTTATTTTTAAAGTTAAGTTATTCACAAACTAGTGATTCACACAAATTTGAAATAATTCAAATTTAAACTATTCAAATTAAAAAACTACAGGCACTAACAGAAAGTTTGTAATTATTTGTACCTAGAGCAAAAATACTCACAAAGGAACTCTAAATACAGCAAAAAAACAACTTAGAAATAAATAAAATAATTCAAATAAAGCAGAAAATAGAAAAAACTAAAAAAAAAACACCTACTAGGCCACAACAGCCTGCATACGACTAGAAACCCAACTTGTAGTTGGGCCAGGATGCAGGCCCACTAGACCAGTAGGCCCAACAGGGCAGAGTAGAAGTTTTAGGCCCAGAAAGCCTGCATTAGAGAGGAGCTCAATGCAGTGCCCGCGCCGGGGCTTATAAACTGGTCCTGGGGATCCTCGACTAGCGAGGTGGGACTAAACTTTGCGCACCGCGGGTGGCAGCGCACACCCTTTAGTACCGGGTCGTGGCTGCAACCGGTACTAAAGGGAGGACCTTTAGTACCGATTGGAGCCACCACCCGGTACTAAAGCCCTACCCTTCCTGTCGCTTGGCCTGGCCAAAACAGGCCTTTAGTACCGGTTGGTAGCTCCAACCGGTACTAAAGGTGCCTTCTATATATACAACAATTCAAAAAAAAATAGTTTCCCTCTGCTCTTATTCTGTTTCTCTCCGTCGACGCTGTCGCCGCCCCCGTCACGCGCTACCCCCGTTCCCGTCATCATCGCCGCCCTTGTCGCGCTGCCCCCGTCATCGTCGCGCGCCGCCCCCGCCGACGCCTCCGTCGCGTCGACCTCGCCCGCGCGGTGAGGCCCTCTCCCCCGGCCCCTCGCACACACGCGCGCGCGCGCACACACACACACACACACACACACACACACACACACACACTTTTTCAGTTTTTTCTACAAAGTTTTAGATGATTTACAACTTCCTGTGAGTGACACTGTCTTGTACTACAAATTATGTTTTTGCTTACTATCTAGCTAGCTAGATGTTAATAATTAAGTGTATAGGGTTTAGGGTAGTTGATGAGTGTTATGCACATACCCGCTTAATTAAGACATGCAAACGTGTGCGCATGCAGTTACCACTGGATCTTGTTAGTTATTAAAGTTGAAGATGGAACAATTGAAGTATTGGACTCACTATGGAGAAAACAAAGTGACTGCACCATGATGAAGGGGATAGTCAACAGGTAATTTCAATCATTATTAACTATATCTCGACCTATTTAGTTCATCATTTTCTGATATCAACTATTTAATAACCCCTTTATTCATTTTCTTTGCCGGCGGGCAGGGCTTGGGAAAAGTTCATCAAAGTAACTCCAGGCAAATGGCGACAAAAGCTGTATTGGTTGCGACCTAAGGTAAGTTATTAAGTAGTAGTAGCTAGCTATCTCTTTAATTCTTGTTTCAATACAATTAATTATCATGCTTGATTATTTATTATCTGACTAAATTCCATTCTCGTAAAGGCCCTGAAGCAGGCGCAGGGGACTGAACTATGTGCATACTACGTTTGCGAGAACATTCGCATGATGGCGTCCGAAAGGACCAAATCTGAAAGACAGCTATGGGTATGTTTGGCAGAACATTACTCACAATTTTTACATCATTGTTGATATCTATCACACAACTAACACATGCATATTCATCTCCTTCTTTTGAAGTTCAATGAGATGTGGGGTCAGCTCCTACCGGAGGATCGGATACGAGCAATTCAGGAGGAAATAGCGGGATTTTTTTTTCTCGACCAGGTCATAAAGCCTGACGAAGAATACCATTACCCGCTACCGCCCCCATGAACCACTCCCAATTGTCATCGTACTCCAAAGGCACCAAGGCAAATGCCACTGGCTCCTTATATCATGATAAATGTTTATTATTCATGCTAGAATTGTATTAACCGGAAACTTAGTACATGTGTGAATACATAGACAAAACAGAGTGTCCCTAGTATGCCTCTACTAGACTAGCTCATTGATCAAAGATGGTTATGTTTCCTAACCATAGACATGAGTTGTCATTTTATCAACGGGATCACATCATTAGGAGAATGATGTGATGGACAAGACCCATCCGTTAGCTTAGCACTATGATCGTTTAGTTTTACTGCTATTGCTTTCTTCATGACTTATACATGTTCCTATGACTATGAGATTATGCAACTCCCGAATACCGTAGGAACACATTGTAGTGCTATCAAACGTCACAATGTAACTGGGTGATCATAAAGATGCTCTACAGGTGTCTCCGAAAGTGTTCGTGGTGTTGGCATAGATCAAGACTAGGATTTGTCACTCCGAGTGTCGGAGAGGTATCTCTGGGCCCTCTCGGTAATGCACATCATAATAAGCCTTGCAAGCAAAAGACTAATGAGTTAGTCACGAGATGATGTATTACGGAACGAGTAAAGAGACTTGCTGGTAACGAGATTGAACTAGGTATAGAGATACCGATGATCGAATCTCGGGCAAGTAACATACCAATGACAAAAGGAACAACGAATGTTGTTATGCGGTTTGACCGATAAAGATCTTCGTAGAATATGTAGGAGCCAATATGAGCATCCAGGTTCCGCTATTGGTTATAGACCGGAGATGAGTCTCGGTCATGTCTACATAGTTCTCGAACCCGTAGGGTCCGCACGCTTAACGTTTGATGACGATCGGTATTATGAGTTTATGAGTTTTGATGTACCGAAAGGAGTTCGGAGTCCCGGATAAGACCGGGGAAATGACGAGGAGTCTCGAAATGGTCGAGATGTAAAGATCGATATATTGGACGACTATATTCGGACATCGGAAAGGTTTCGAGTGATTCGGGTATTTTTCGGAGTATATGGGCCTTATTGGGCCATACGGGAATAGAGGAGAAAGGCCAAAAGGAAGGAGGCGCGCGCCCCCCCTCTGGTCCGAATTGAACAAGGGGTGCATCCCCCTTTTCCTTCTCCCTCTCCACCTCTTTCCTTCTCTCCTACTATGGAAAGGAAAGGGGAATCCTACTAGGACTTGGGAGTCCTAGTAGGACTCCCCACACTTGGCGCGCCCCCTCTAGGGCCGGCCTCTCCCTTGCTCCTTTATATACGGGGGCAGGGGGCACCCTAGGACACACAAGTTGAATTGTTTTAGCCGTGTGCGGTGCCCCTCTCCACAGAAACACACTCGGTCATACCGTTGCAGTGCTTAGGCGAAGCCTTGCGCCGGTAGATACATCATATCTGCCACCATGCCGTCGTGCTGACGAAACTCTCCCGTGAAGCTCAACTGGATCAAGAGCTCGTGGGACGTCATCAAGCTGAACGTGTGCTGAACGCGGAGGTGCCGTACGTTCGGTGCTTGATCGGTTGGATCACGAAGAAGTTCGACTACATCAACCGCGTCACTTGACGCTTCCGCTTCCGGTCTACGAGGGTAGGTAGACACACTCTCCCCCTCGTTGCTATGCATCTAGTAGATAGATCTTGCGTGATTGTAGGATTTTTTTTTGAAAATACTACGTTTCCCAACATATATATA
>LR738709.1:6108544-6171514 GCA_902687465.1 Secale cereale
CCGGCGGCCGGCGGCGACCCCCACCCCTCCCCGCCTCCTAGCGCGGCAGCGCTGCGGCGGCCGGCGGCGACCCCCACCCCTCCACGCGCCCAGTACCGCAGAGCGCGCCGCCGAGCGGCCGGTGATGCAGTCCGTCGGCGATGATACTTCAGCGACGGCGTTTAGGAAGCGACGCCGCACCTCACCTTCACCCCAACACCACCTGGGTGATCCCCCGCTGGAGCATCCAGCCTCGGTCATGCATGATAGGGGAAAGAGAACTGCAAGGATGACTACTCCATCGCATACGTCGTGGATGCGAACTGCAATGGTGCACATCCAGCCTTCTCCCGCAACAATGGCGAAGGTTGAAAAAGCACATGAGTTCCTGCACCGGAGGTGGACTGCACGACAACAGCAGCCAGAGCTGCATCTGCAGAAGGAAGGAACTGCATATAATGTAAGAAAATCACATACCCAACCCCCACGTCCAGTTTGCAGTGCCGTTTTTATCCCCATGCAGTGCCAGTCTCGCCTCGACTGCAGTCACATGTATCTCCAAGTAGAAAACAGAAAAGGATACTTCGAAAAATAAAAAATACTATATGGCTCAAAATTGCAGTCCACCATGACTTAAATATGTAGAGCGTTGTGCCTAAAACTGAAGTGCATTGTTTCTTCATGTTAACTAACAGTGCCCCTGCTGTAGAATGACAAATTGAAGTGCAATTTCTTACAGTTGCAAAAAATATAATGATATATAGTACGAAAGATGCAGTTCATTTCACTGTTGACGTGCATAAAAAAGCTTTGGCTTAATACTGTGCAGGAAATTACTATGCCTCAAAAACAGAAGATGCCTCAAATCATTTATGATCCAAAGCCCCTGAACTGCATTGGAAGAGAAGAGTGGGAGATGCCTGGATGGATAACATACCTGAAATACCTAGGGGTTTCTTTAACACAACAAACAGAACTGCGTACTCCGTGGAGGAAGATGCAGAGGATAAAGATGAAAACAGTGAACCAAACATCGTTCGAGATGGAGAAGGCAGTGAACCAAAAAACCCGCAGGATGAGGAGGAGGACGACGACGATCTGGTCTTCATGGGGGAGCACGCGCAGAAAGATGATGAGGATGATGATGATGAAGAGCAAATCATAACAGTTATGCAGCCAAGGTACACGCGTGTCTTTGAAACATTTGGCCAGCAGATCAGAACGGATGATATAGCACCTCCACAAGCCAATGTTGAAACCCAGCAAGTACGGCAAGTTCATGAGCAAACGATTCGTCGACAAAGAGAAAGTGGAATTCCACCAAGGCCGCCCACTGCCCAACAAAAGAATCGGAAGCAGAATCAAGGAGAGCCGCAAGCAACCAAAAAAGTAAAGTTCTCAACACTCCTGCCTCCTCGCGATCCTAAATTACACAGATCTGTTGTCACCCCTCCATGCCCAATAAACATCGGTGAGCTGCAAACACCGTTAGAAGAAAAACAGTACACACATGTAAGCATCCTTGCCTAACTACTGCAGTTCACTTACGCATTCTTTCAGCTTGTGCATTCTCATTAACAAAAAAACATTCCATATTGTGTGTGTGCAGGATGAGAACATGCTCCCAGACCTTGTGCCTGTGAAAGGTATGCAGTTCACATCACAAGATGCGGCGCGAGAATTCTACAACACGTATGCGAGGCATGCAGGCTTCGGCACACGCAAAAACGGCGAATACAGAACAAACAGATACATAGTGTGCTCAAAGGAAGGCAGAAGCAAAGAAACTGTCACGGATTATGACAGAAAGCGAGAAAAAACATCAAAGAGGACTGGCTGCAAGGCGGGAATGAGATTGAAAAAAAATCAAGGATGTGTTTGTGATAGCAGAGATTGAGCTCAATCACAACCACAGGATGATTGACGGCCCGGCTATGCTTCTGCACATGCACTCGCATAAGACGGATGATCCGTTGCTCGATAAACTAGTGAAGGACATGCAGAGCGACAACCTCACGCACACGCAGATGATGTCAACCCTGTCAAGGATGTCAGGAGGGCTGCACTTTATGGGGCGCACCAGCCGTGACTGGGTGAACAGGTGCGTTCACTAAACAAAAAACGATATCTCGTCTATTTCATGCAGTTCGCTTGTGCATTTTCTGTATGTTCCTAATGCTGCAAGTATATTACTATTTAGAACTGTAGGAAGCACCAATTCGCGAGGGAGGAAACAGAAGACGACGTGAAGAAACTCCTGGCTTTCTTTGAGAAGATGCAGCAAATAAACCCGGAGTTCTTCTATGATTACGACAAAGATGTCGATAACCGTGTGCGGAACATATTCTGGGCGAACGCGAGCTGCAGGGGATCGTACGAAGATTTTGGAGATTGTGTCACATTTGACACGACCTACAAGACCAACAAGTTCCACATGCCTCTGGCCGTCTTCGTTGGAGTCAACCACCACCTCCAAAGTACAATATTCGCTGTGGCTCTCATCAGAGACGAAACAATACCGACTTTCGAGTGGCTGTTCCGGACGTTCTTGCGTTGCATGAACAACAAGCGGCCAATCTGCATACTCACAGGTATGCTGAAAAAAAGAATGAATTTAAATAACAATGCAGTTCACTGCCAAGTTTTGTAGTCCATTTCTTACATCGAATGAAAAAAAAAAGAAAAAAAGCAGAAAAAGGATATGCAGTTCTCTCAATAACTCACTGCTTTGGTTTTTTTTCAAAAACATGTAGATCAATGCCCCTCCATGAATGCCGCGATAAAAAGTACGCTAATAGGCACGCTGCACAAGTTATGTCGTTGGCATATACTGAAAAAATACAAGGATCACATGTCCTTGCTGTACAAAGCGTATGAGAAATTCAAGGATGAGCTGACCTCCGTTCTCAACCACCCGCTGATGCCATCAGAGTTTGAACACGCTTGGCATGAGCTCGAGGAAAAGTATAACCTGCAAAATGATGAGATTATGAAGGCGCTCTGGACAGACCGAAAAGAATGGATATCGGCTTACTACAAGGAGGTGTTCTGTGCACGGATGACGTCGACACAGAGAAGTGAAAGCATGAACCGGATCTTGAAGAGGAACTTTGTCAAGGAAAGACACGACCTACACATCTTTGCGTCGCAGGTGGACAGGTGTATCCAGACAAGGAAGGGCGTCGAGCACGCGGAGACCATAGCTAACGAGGTATATAACCAGAGCAAAGTTTTTAAGCTGGATGAGCAATTAATAAAAACACTACTCGCTTTCTTGATTTTTGCTGCGAAAAGACAACTACTTAACTGGTTTTCTTTGTTTCACAAACGGAAATAAAGAGTACTACTCAGTTTGGTTTCGAGGTTCAGCTCTCCAAGATTTACACCAGGGCGGTCTTTGCTGACTTCAAGCAAACGCACTACCGCAACACTGCATTCAGATCAGAGCAGTCCACTGACAACCCGACGAAATATTTGGTGCGCCACTACAACCGGTCTGATGATTTTGATTGGGCAAGACACGAGTTCCAGGTAGTTGCTGATGTGACGAACGATATCTACAAATGCGAATGCAAGCTGTGGACACACACAGGTAAGTGAGACAGGAAAACAAAAAAATAAGCACACAGAAAACATAATGAAGTTCACTTATTGCTGGTAGCAAAAAAGAGATGAAAACAAAAAAATACTTAGTGAAGTTCACTATAGCAGCAGACCCAGGACCTATTTATAATGCAGTTCACAAAACCAAAAAATGAAAAAATGTTGCCTATTTATGTGAAGTTTGCTGACACGAATAACCCAAAAAAATTCTTTTGCTGCAGGCCTGTTCTGCGTGCACATCATTTGCATGTTGGATCAGCTGCGGGTGGACAAGATACCTGAAGAGTACATATTGAAGAGATACACACAGAACGCACGCCAAAATCCAACTTTTGACCGCAGAGACTATGAGCAAACTGCTCCAGATGGGAGTTCGATGTTCTGCCGTAGGAGACTACTTGCAGAAACTGCCATGGACCTGGCGAACAGGGGTGTCAAATCGGATAGAGGGTACAACAGAGCTTTAGCTGGGATGAGAGCACTCATACAAGAAGTCGGCGTAATAAACGAAGAAGAAGAAGCAGAGAAGATCATGGATGCGCGGGGTGAAGAACAAGGAAAGGAGCGCGAACATGCTGCTGATGGTGCAGTTCATAATATGGATGACACAATTCTTCCCCCGCCTGTTTCAAACACAAAAGGGAGAAAGAAAGAGAGCAAATCAGCCAATAAAAAAGCTGCAGGAAATGAAAAAAGCCCTGAAAAAAATAGCAGGCCTGAGCCAGAACTGGACAGCGGAGGAAGACCACTGGGGGTAAGGATGTGTAAATCATGTAATAAGATTGCGGGACACAACTCAAGAACATGTAAGGAGAGGCTGAAACAAAACCAGGCTGAAAATACCACCACAAATCACCGAGCTGACCAACAGGATGATACGACAAAGAGAAGACTATGTAGCGTCTGCAACAAGAGAGAGAAGCATAACGCGAGAACTTGTCCAAATAGAACAGAAGAAAAAGATGAAGAAGATGACGAAGAAGATGCTGATAGAGAAGAGAACGAGGAAGCGAGCGAAGCTGATGAAACCGAAGAGGAAGATGAGGAAGAAGAAGAAGAAGACGATGAAGAAGAAGAAGAAGATGAAGAAATCAAAGAACCATCATCAAAAACGAGGGGGAGAGACAGAACGCAGAATCCAGCGCGTAGGCAAGCATCGCAGTCGCACGGTCGCGTTACGAGGGGTAATGCGAACAAAAATAGCAAGACAGAAGCAGCAACAACCATTGAAACAAATGCAGTGCACAATCTGAGAAGAAGCAGTAGGAAAAGGACGTAGATCAACACATATGCAGATTTACATTTTTAAAAATATATTAACTTCATCCTTTATATATATCGTATCGTATATAATATATATAGCTTGTGTTCAGTGGACTGCAAAAAAAAGAATTCAACATGTAATACTGAAGTTCAAAAATGAATAGATATAACATATGCCATACATACTTTGTGACCAATGTCCTGCGGGGGGGTATGCTTGATAAAATGCAGTTCTCTTCTATATGAAAGAAATAAGATGAGAATGTCATTCTCAGAATGCGGTTCTCTTCTATATGAAAAGCCTGAGATCAGAATGTCATTTTGAGAATGCAGTTCTCTTCGTCGTATAGGATCTGAGATGACCGTGAATCAATACAGAATGCAGTTAGAAAAGAAAAAAATATAGAGTCAGACTAGGCTTCACGTACAGAGCAGTGCGAGCGTGGTGCGTTTAAAGCTTGCAGTGCAGTACGCTTCGAGTACACAGTGCAGTGCGCTTAGTGCAAAAAAATGTAAAACACACGACGCTGCCCCTTCCTCCTCCTCTTCCTCCTCCTCTTCCTCCTCTTTGCAGCCATGGGGTTCACCAGGACCTACGACGATGTGCATGCGCACGGGAAGACGAAGCTGAAGGTGATCTACACCACCGACGTCAACGCCATGGCGACATACGTCGAAGAGTACAAGACAGTTCTCCAGCGGTGTCGCCAGAGGATCGTCGGCATCGACGTGGAGTACACACCCAACAAGAGCAGAGCGGCCCTGGTTCAACTATCCATCGGCAAGTACCACCCAGTGCTTCTTTTCCACGTATGTGGTACATTGGGCGAGAGATGCATCGCCTTCGACTGGTTCCTCGGCGACCCAAGGTAAGCAATTCTCTCTGCCGAGTACGTGTTGCAGTTCTATATGCCTATGTATTCAGTTCCGAAAGGTGTAACTTGCGGTTCACTTTCCTTAGGTTCGAGTTCGCTGGTTTCGCCATCGAGCGGGACAAGGAGAAGCTTTCACGCTGCAACCTCCACATCCCCAACTTCGTCGACATCCAGACGAACTGGAGGGTGCCTGATGGAACGAAGCCACTGGACTCGCTTGGCGATGTAGCTGCTGCCATCATCGACGACGAGTACGCAGGCATGAAGACGAAGATGTCAGACCACGACCACAGCTTGTGGACTTCGATTCTCAGCACGAGGCACGTCGAGTATGCTGCCAAGGACGCCTACATTGCGTTCGAGGTATGGAACCGAATCACCACAATGAAGAAAGGCCTCGCGCACGCTGAAACAGAGAAGACCAAGAAGCGCCCGAGGTCATCCTGGAGGGTGGGGGCAAGGGGGGATCAACTTCCACCTCCAACTCCAACGGGTGGAACTGTTGAAGCAGGCCAGATGCTGAAAGCCAAGGATTCCCGTCGCAAGTGCTCGATTAGTTTCCTTCTGCATATGTAGATTAGTTTGCTTTCATTGTAGTTTGCTTTGGGACAATGTTTGCTTATGTTGCGTTAGTTTGCTTGATGATGTACTTTGTTAATTATGAGCGCAGAACCTTGGTTTCTATCTATCAGCAATATGCAGTTCTCAGTAGTCTGTTTTCAGTATGTATATTGCTTCAAAACTGCTGCTGTAGCTAGGATACACATAAAAAACAAACTATCAAAGCAGTTCACAAAATAGTATTCTTTCACAAAACTGGTGCTATTATAATGGTTGATGCAGTCCTCTTTTATTAAAAAAAACTCTAGTTCCGTATGTGGGTTAAAAAAAAGCTCGGTGGGGGTTTCCAGTATGTATGTTCTTCAACTGCTGCTGCTGATAGGATGCACATGAAAAACTATATGTCAAAAGCAGTTCACTTATACTCAGAATTTTTATAGGAAAATACACTAGAAGCCACACAAAAAATGTCAAATTATTACAACAAAAATGTCTCATGCTGCTGCTGCTCAAGCAAGACTGATCTAAAGCAAATTTAACTTGATTTCCAAACACTTTGCATGCCTATAAAACATAGCCATGACAACATCCCCAGCCTGAAGACCAGCTTCCTCCACAAATTCCTTCCAGCCATCTTTGAGAACCAAACAATCATCAGAGCCAACAGAATACATAACATCAACATCATGATATCCATTCTTGCTAACCAAGACCAAATTAACATAGCTTTCTGTTACCCTGACTAGACCAGAAGGGAATTTCTGCAAGCAAAACAACAAGAACAGAAAAAATAAGAACAAATAAGAAAAAGATTACAATCTTCAGAAACTAAATTGCTGCTACAATCTTCATAAAAAAATATTGATGTCAACACATAATAATATTGACTAGACAAAATTGCTGATGCTCCTACAATGTTCATAATAAAACTTCTGTGTGAAAAAGCAGTTCACTTATACTTAGTGAAAAATGTTTCTTCAGAAACTAATACTGCTACAAAAATCCAGATAGTGTTAACTACAAACAACACATGAAAAAGAATATGCGAGAAATACATACCCATGAATCACTGACATCATCGTCAGTCATCTGATGGACGAATGGAGCCCGAAATCTAATACCTAAAGAATAGAGAAGGGAACAGATCGCGCTGTGCCGCTGCCTCTGGTTCAGAACCAAACCTTCAGAAAAAACGCATGTCTCCAGCATGGGCTCCAACCTTGCCAGGCAGCCGCACGCGCAATCCATTGCCAGGCGAAAAACAGATCTGGTTGGGAGAAAAACAGATCGAGGAAGAGTGGCGCCGCCAGGGATAAGGTGAGATGGGAGCCGCCAGGGATAAGGTGGGAGGGGAGCCAATTGACCCACCAATATATATATATATATATGTAAAGACACAACACAAAAAAAACGACAAATAAAGCACTGCGGTTACATAACAATGTGCATTTCGCATTGCATATTACTGCAGTCCACCGCGCTTGACCAAGCAAAAAAACTTATCAAACCAGTCCCCCACACCCCCGTGGCTGTAATGCAGTTCATACAGGCTCGCATTGCATATTAATGCAGTTCGCCGCGCTACAAAAATTCACCGCGCATTGCATATTACTGCAGTTCACCGCGCATTGCATATTACTGCAGTCCACCGCTCTTGACCACGATTCACAGACGAAAAACACAGCCTGCAATGCAGTTCTAACAACTATATAATGCAAAAAAATCTCAAAAAACATCTTTGAGTAACGACCAGAGCCAGTGGCGCCCGCAAAAAACATGGACAAAAAGTTAAATTCTTCAAAATTAACAACTTAATCCGCTCCAATTCATACGGATAGGATCAAAGGCAGCACATAATTGCCGAAAACAACAGAAAATTACATACAAAGCGCAACAATTTCGATCCGTACGGGGAAGGATAGAGAACTGACGTTTTTGCGCTAGAACAGAGAGATACTCGACCAATTATACTAAAATTTCAATCCTATTAGCAAATTAATCTGTCGCGGAATAACACAAACATCAACGCGAAATTGGTAACACACTAGGACCACGCTATAAAATCGAATATGAACAGCCAGCAGCAGGATGCGAAACTCCTCCACGAGCGGAAGAACGGACGCAGATCCGCCAAATCAAACGATTTCCGTCGTTTTCTCGCTGAATTCAGTGTTTAACCACATATTAAATCAGCGCACACACAAATAAACCAATAGAAATAGATCAAACTAGCCAGAAACGCTGCTCCATGAAGGTTTCCTGCTGCCCCTCTATGTGGTTCGCAACAGAAGAAGGAAGCAGTGCGCATAGCTTTCCAATGCAGTTTTTCAATGCAGTTCAGAAGTGTTATGAGAATATTATTCTCATAATGTTATGAGAATAGACCGGCTGTATATATATAGTTATCGGTTCTACGAGAAATTCTATTTATATATATGCATAACGTGTACAATATGTAGCATCGTAAAATACCAGCAAACGAAAAAGAACTAAATGGAAAACACAAAATTAAAGGAAAAAGAAATCATGAACCCAAAACCACCGAAAGAATTTAGTACCGGTTGGTGTTACCAACCGGTACTAGAGGTATCCCCGCCCCCGGCGCTGGCTCATGCCACGTGGTGGCCCTTTAGTGGCGGTTCGTGTTGAACCGGTACTAAAGGGGGGGCGACCTTTAGTCCCCACCCTTTAGTGCCGGTTACAGAACCGGCACTAAAGGCCCTTCCGAACCGGTGCTATAGCCCGGTTCTGCACTAGTGTGTAGTTGACATCGTATTTGTGGCAAGGCCACTATGCATAATATTTCATACATGTCACTCTTGATTCATTGCACATCCCGGTACACCGCCGGAGGCATTCATATAGAGTCATACTTTGTTCTAGTATCGAGTTGTAAGTAAATAAAAGTGTGATGATCATCATTATTAGAGCATTGTCCCAAAGAAGAAGAAAAAAGGCCAACGAAAAAAAAGAAAGGCCCAAAAAAGGAAAAAAAAGGGACAATTCTACTATCATTTTCCACACTTGTGCTTCAAAGTAGCACCATGGTCTTCATGATAGAGAGTCTCTTGTCTTGTCACTTTCATATACTAGTGGGAATTTTCATTATAGAACTTGGCTTGTATATTCCAACGATGGGCTTCCTCAAATGCCCTAGGTCTTCGGGAGCAAGCAAGTTGGATTCACACCCACTTAGTTTCTTTTGTTGAGCTTTCATACATTTATAGCTCTAGTGCATCCGTTGCATGGCAATCCCTACTCACTCGCATTGATATCTATTGATGGGCATCTCCATAGCCCATTGATATGCCTAGTTGATGTGAGACCATCTTCCTCTTTTGTCTTCTCCACAACCAACATTCTATTCCATCTGTAGTGCTAAATCCATGGCTCATGCTCATGTATTGCATGAACGTTGAAAAGGTTTGAAAAAATTTAAGTATGAAACAATTGCTTGGCTGAAACCGGGGTTGTGCATGATTTGAGTATTTTGTGTGACGAACATGAAGCATAGCCAAACTATATGATTTTGTAGGGATGAACTTTCTTTGCCCATGTTATTTTGAGAAGACATAATTGCTTTGTTAGTATGCTTGAAGTATTATTATTCTTATGTCAATATAGACTTTTTTCTTGAATCTTTCGGATCTGAACATTCATGCAACAATAAAGAAAATTACATTGAGAATTATGTTAGGTAGCATTCCACATCAAAAATTCTATTTTTATCATTTACCTACTCGAGGACGAGCAGGAATTAAGCTTGGGGTTGCTTGATACGTCTCCAACGTATCTATAATTTTTTATTGTTCCATGCTATTATATTATCCTTCTAGGATGTTTTATGGGCTTTTATATGATTTTTGGGACTAACCTATTAACCCAGAGCACAGTACTAGTTTCTGTTTTTCCCTTGTTTTGAGCGGAAAAGGAATACCAAATGGAGCCCAATTGACCTGAAACTCAACGGAGGTTTTTTTTGGACCAAAAGAAGCCCAGGGAGGTTTTTTTTGGACCAAAAAAAGCCATACATACTTTGTGACCAATGTCCTGTGGGGGGTATGCTTGATAAAATGCAGTTCTCTTCTATATGAAAGAAATAAGATGAGAATGTCATTCTCAGAATGCGGTTCTCTTCTGTATGAAAAGCCTGAGATCAGAATGTCATTTTGAGAATGCAGTTCTCTTCGTCGTATAGGATCTGAGATGACCGTGAATCAATACAGAATGCAGTTAGAAAAGAAAAAAATATAGAGTAAGACTAGGCTTCACGTACAGAGCAGTGCGAGCGTGGTGCATTTAAAGCTTGCAGTGCAGTACGCTTCGAGTACACAGTGCAGTGCGCTTAGTGCAAAAAAATGTAAAAAATTGAGCTCTCCCTTAGCAAACACGGTTGATTTTCTGTCTTCTAATACAATCTTTCCAAAATTTTGAAACTCAGTGACAAACACGTTGAATTCGTCTTTGCAGTCCCATGTGATAAGGTGAGATGCAGTGCGGATGCGTATATTTAAAAAAAACTTGGATGCTACTCATATGAGAGAATGCAGTGCGCTGCGAACATGTTACAACTCACAAGGAGGAGTTGGCTGAAAGCTCCATTATGTACATATTTGACATTGTCACTGTCTGCCACGGAAAGAAAAACACAAAAATTAACTAGACCGGTATATACAAAAGCACACAGCATGGTGTTAACAGTTTTGCAGATCGAGAACTACACACAGTGACCATACATTACTGTTTACAGAAAGTTCTGGAGCACACACGAAAAAGGCATCAACACACATAGAAAAAGATCTGCTATCATTTATGCCTCATCCTGCTCCTGCGAATCCAGTCTTGGAGAAAAGCCAAGAGAAATGCAGAGATTTCTTAGATCCTCCGGGAACTCGGTGACTACGACCATGTTTTCTGGGTGGAACAGAATCTGGAACAAAAACTCAGCCTTCCAATCCTGAATAACAGCTTCCTGCGATGAAGAAAAAAAATAAAATAAACAAATATACAACATCATCTACAAAAAAGAAACTGACAAAAAAAATATCAAGGAATGAGGGGTTATTATTGGGTTAAAAAGAAGATACTTACACTACGCTTTGCGAATTTCACAACAAAGGTTTTGCCGTCGTAATACTGAGCCATCTTCAGAACATAAAAGCCGCACTCGTTGGGGCCCTGCTCAGGGGTGCCCAAATAGCTAGCTTTGTTTGAAACATCGACCCAGTCTACCGACTCCTTTCTCTTGTACTCCTTTTCTCCATAAACCTTCTTCAACAATTCAGCCATCCTGATCATCTGGTGGAAATAAAAAAACAAAAATACACATCACAACAAAATATTATTCAACACGCGCACGCATGAAAAAAAAGAAGAAAGGTGAAAAAGGAAAAAATTTACCATTTCAGTGCGGTCGCTGTGGTATTCAGACTTATGCCACCTCGTCGTTTGATCAACCGGTCCGCTGTACCTCCTAGTGTCATGAATGTCAAGGGTCTCACGGTGCCTATTCATCGTGTATAGCGAATAATGCTGGTCTTTCATCCGTGGTAACAGAATCTGATTTTGTTTCATCAAATTTGTTATGGGTTTGATGAGTGAGAAAGGATTACTGGAAAAAATTGGGAGAGAAAATAAATACAAAAAAGGCTGAACAAAAGCAAATCTGATAACTTACTAATTTGCAATCAAGAAGGTTCTCGTCATCACGAACATAAAGTTCGAACTGATTTGCTGCATCTTCAACATTAAACTTGCCGTGGACAAAAGGCAACACAACATTTCCATCTTCATCTCTATCCATGTGATCATTCATTTGAAGCACATACTGCGTGTGGGTAATTCACAAAAGAACGTTAATGCAGTTCCCCTTAAGATGTTCGCTCCGACGCTTAATAAAAAAACGGATTACGCTTCTCTAAAAACAGTATGCAGTTCACAAATTCTCACCATAATTTGTTTCATTTGAGATGCATGCGTTAAAACACACAAAAAAATGTATGCAGTTCAGTACATTCTAAAAACAAATTATTGTACGCTATTTGCTGCAGTTCACTCAAGCAGAAAAAAGAAGAAAAAAAATAAGAAAAAAGAGAAATACCGTGATAAACAAAGGGGACAGCAGAACGCGTTCGCCAGATCGATAAACCATGTTCATACGCTCGTCATTCTTCCAGTACCTGATGATATGATCCATCAATTCCGAGTCCATAAAACCACCTTTGGTGAAAGTTAAGAACATGTAGTCCGCAGTCACGGTGTAGACTTCGATGGGATTCATGTGCATGAAAAGCGCGCACCTGCACAAAAGAAACGGCGAAGGTGGAGGGGGGGGGGGTTAGGAGCACACAAAAGCAAAATCACAGAAGAACATTACACACATTAAAAATCAAAAATCAAAAAAACTAACGAAAAAAGAACTGACTCGCTGTATTTCTGCCTGAATTGTGTGCTCGTGATGAGTTGCAAGACTTTCCTCATCTCCACAAGATAGCTGAATCTCGCAGGATTCAACTTCTGTACAGGAGATCGAAACTTTGATGGCTTCTGCACAGGCCTCTTATTTGATAGAATTAGTGCCTCGCTGTCCGTCGGGCGTTCCATAGCTGCGCTCCTGGTCCTCCTAGGCACTGGTGGTGGCCTCTCAAAACCATCATCACTATCTTCAGCATTAGGAGGGCTCACAGCTTTCTTCCCATGCTTGACATTGACAGGAGATTTCTCAAGAGCTTTTTCATTCGAAGTGCCGGCGCCACTCCTCAACCTCTTACACACAGGTTCTTTCACAAGCTTAACGGGGGGTTCATCAAGGACAACTTTTTGAATCGTTGGAGTGTCAACCTGAGTTTCAAACAAGGAAATACCACCTTGGTGTGCGCCTTCGTCAAAGCCTGCACAAAAAAAATGGATAATGAGCAAAATGAAAAAGAATCATCAAGTTCACTAACGAAAAGTCATTTTAAACACGCGAATGGGGTTCTACTAAAAAGCTTAACAAAAGTAGTGGACCTCCCCTCTCTGTACCAATGAAGTTCACTTAATAAAAAAGGGTGTGTGACTGAAAAAAATGTAATAACCTTCTTTAAAAATTAAAAGTGATGTCAGGTCCAGACAGCAATGCGACGAGGTCAGCCAACTATAGAGCATAGCCTTCCTGATGTAGCCAATGTGCTCCTTCCCAAACTTGGCAATCGTTTCACCATCCCAGGTCTGCATGAATTGGAATATGTAAAATCCACAATCATGCCTGCAAAGAAAACCAACACAAAAAACATTACTAATGCAGTTCACTCAGTAATGAAAGTGCTACTGATGTTAGTAAAACAATGCAGCTCCATACACACAAGAAACCGAGGGAGAACAACCAATAACACATTAGTAATGCAGTTCGCTCAAGGGAAAAGGTGCTTCTAATTTAGTAAAAACAACGCAGCTCACTTACACAAAAAAACTGAAGGATGAAAAAGAAAAAAAGGAGAACAGGTACAAACCCGTTTCCCTGTTGCGGGACATTATTATGAGTCAGCGCAAAGCCGTCAAGGGTGGGAGGGTTCAGCGGCTCATCGCAGCTTGCGCTGCCATCTTTCCAGACTTTTTTTATGTTCCTGACCATTTTCCTGAAGACAAGATTTGCAGCAGCGTTGTCGCCTTCGTTCAATGAGTCGAGAAGCTCAAAACGCTTCTCTCGCAGGTTCAAAGTGACCAAGCAGTAGTGGCCTATCGCGTCCTTCATTGTTGCGAGAGGAGGGTCAAATGTTGCAAACATAATCTGAAAAAAAAAGAATAAAACAAACCAGATGAGAAAAAATAGAAAAAACAGAAAACTTATTTTCAATATGATAAAAATGGTCAAGATGCGTCACCAAGTTTTTCTTGTCCACACGTTCCTCTGCGCTTGAAGAAAACATCTTTTTCAAAGCCCTATTTGTGGCACCGCCGTTCCAAATGGAATTCTGCAAAAAAGACAAAACCAGAGAGTTAATGAAAATGCTTATAGCACAAATAAAAATTGGACGAGGGGATAAAATATAAATTAATGAAAATGCTTACACATTGGTTGTACGGGACAATCATCGTTTGAGATCCTTTGAACCTCTCAGCTAGCATAGAGACCCCAATGTTTGCGAGGCGCGTGCTCAGCGTTCCATACGACCAAGAAGACTCGCCAACATGACATATAGTAATATCACCAAACTCGCCCTTGAACGCAACTAGATGCCTTCAGACAAGAAGAAAAAAGCATAGCAAAAAGTGATAAGATGGGTGTCCCTGAAAAACAACATATTAAATAACCGGGGGGTAAGACAAAAAATGTCATACTTCTTCTTCTTGTCCCTCCTAGCTCTCGTAACAGCGTCATATAACTCATTGTATCTTCTCATAAGAGCTGGATCAACACTTGAAGGAGTAACAACAGGTAATTCCTCATCTGCATACAGAGTGGGAACGATATCAGATGATAAAACACACACGGTGCATTTCGCCCCCGGGGGGAAAGAACAAAAATAATGCAGTTCGTTTACCTTTGGTTTCAGAATAAACTTCCTGCGGCTGCTCATATACATCTTCGCTGAGCGTCAAGTGCTCCAGCCCGGTAATATCATCGTCAAGCGGCGCTTGATTGCTCATGTCCTGAGAGAGTCTTGGCTGTTCGTCTTCAGAACCAATCGAAACTGTCTCAGCTGGGACTTTGGTTGTCTCGGCTGGGAAAGCCAGATTGCCAACAGATTGCTCGGGGGCGCGAGGGACGACACAAAATTTCTCAGGCACCTCATCGCCAAGCAACAAAACAGTTGGCCCAACAACACCATCGATGCCAGCGGATGTCCCCGCATCGTCAAATCGGACTCTAGGAGTTCCTTCTGTCTCTTCTGCAATTTCAACTGTAACACCAGGAGCTCCTTCTTTCTCTTCGTGCTTATCACAATGCACTATATCCTCCCTTCCTTCTCTCTCTTGCGCCTTATCAGCCTCAACAGGACACTCCCCTCCTTCTCTACCTTCTGCCTTATCAACCTCCACATCATGCTCCTCCCCTCCTCTCCCTTCCACATTATCATCCTCAATGGTGCGCTCCGCTTGGATTTCAACATTTAATCCGCAGTTCTGATGAGTTAAAAAATAAAACACATTACACAAAAAAGATAGAATGCAGTTCACTAATAAAACGGACCATGAAGCTCCCATGAAAAATAAAAAATAAAACACAAAAATGCAAAAATTCTCTATACTCACCAGGGAAGCGTCGCCTTCCTTCTCTTTACACTTGTCAGCCTCCTCGTCCTTGCCAGCGTCACCCTCTGCCTCCTTCCCATGTATTTCCACGTTTGATTCGGCATCCTAAAAAACATTAAAACATAAATAAAACTATTATCCAAATCTGCAGTTCTACAACTAAAAAACCAACACCAGATCTTGCAGTCCACTTCTAAAAAAGATGATGCTTCTTCTCTAAACAAAAACTGCAGTGCACTACCACTACTGGTGCACAAAAAAAACAAAAAAAGTTAAAAACTGCAGTTCGCTGCCACTGCTAGTGCAAAAAATATGATTGTTTGTTTTCGACACTACGAAAAATTAAACAATGAAGTTCACTGTAACAAAAAAAATATAGGAAGAAATCAAACCTTGTCGATGACGACTTCGTCAATAGGATTGTCTTTGGCAGCTTCGTCAACGGGGGACAATGGCATGTCAAACAAATAATCAGAATCAACACCGTCGTGGTCCTGGTGGTCATCATCACGACAAGCGTTAGCCTTCGAAGATTCTCCTACACACTGCAAAAACAACAAAAGTATGCCAAAAACAAATAGTCAATGCCACAAACACATAGAAAAAATAGATAACAAATATGGGTGAAAAAAAACTGTTCACATATGGAAAAAACACATACATCCACATCTGCGGGGTCGGGCAAAGAAGGCCGGACAACATCTTCATGCCTGTTCATTTCCTTCACAATTGCATCAGCTTCCTGCTCATACGTAGCACACCTGTCGTCCTGAGACTGCTTGAACTGAACGAATGAAGACCTGATATTCATAACAGTCTGCTTAAGGAATTCAAGCTGCCCACAGTCAAAGTTATGAGCGGCCTCGATTTCTGCTTCAGAAGGGCCTTTGCCTTCAGGAAACAACCCAGCAATATTACTCATCCTGGAACCGGACGTTGGGAAATCACTAGTTATATTGATGACCCTGTCGAGAAGCTCATCGACCTGAACAAATTTATTACGATCAGCAGAAGCATGGCCAGAAAAACCTCCAGCAGCCGCCCTAGCAAAACCACGACCCCGTCGAATTGGAGCCGCCCTAGCAAGAGGCTCACAAAACATTTCAGGCGCTTCGGCAACTGCAGTCCGCTTGTACACAATGTCCGCTTCCGCCTTCCACTGAAAAAATCAACAAAAAAAAGAGATGCAGTTCACAAAAAAAGTACATAAAGAGGTTCACATTTAGCATGCCCTAAAAAAAAGAATAAAACAAAAAACAAAGGCTGGCTATGCACTCACCGGCAGCTTGCCAACCTTGTAAGAGTCCAGGTGTATCTTTCCCCTAACAATGATGTCGGCGTTGTGAATCTTCTTCAACTGCACATGGGACAGTATTGCGGCGCATGGCGTGCGTTTATCCATAACTGATACTTTTCGAAGATTCAACGAATCCAGGTACATGAACAGGGGCACGATGGTGCAACCCTCAGCGCAGTTCTGCTTGCTCCCTTTAGAATTCCACTTGTACACAGCGTCCTGCAGCTCGTCGACAACAAGCTGACAAAAGTCCATGCTAGCCATAGATGCAATATCCAAGTTTTCAACCATAGCAGCTACCCTGGACAACCGAGTTGCGGGGCTGGGACAAAGCAAGCACTGGAAAACAATGAGAAAAAAAACTTCACCGTCTTATTAACCTTCGCACGTTCCGCAGCTAGCGTGCGAAGTAAAATAAGAAGGTCCTTCGCATCTATGCTACGAGAACGGTTGAAACCGAGTTCATCCTTCAGATTAGTCAGCGAATCATCATGCCCGCTGGCAGCTGGCCTGGGAGCAGTGTGAGAACCCATAGGGAAGTCAAAAATGTGATGGACAGCCTCGCGATTGATTTCCAGAACCTTGTTTGGCCCGCAGTCCAATCTCATCGTGTCAGGGTCGATCTTTCCCATCAGCTTGCACATCAAAACACGAGAAACATTCTTCTCTAATTTCAGGTCAAAGACAATGCCAAAACCTGCTTGCCGCACCAAAGTTCTGTGCGCCTCACCCAGCAAAGCGACAGCTTTGATTACGTTTGGAATTGACAGCCGAACAGTCTTGTTAAAACGCCATTCATGCGCAACATCATCTTCAGACCTCTTCCTCTTGGTGCTCTTAGCAGTCTACAAAAAAAGAATAAAAAATGCAGTTCACATCAGCAAAATCATGCAAAAACAACTTAAAAAAACAGAAGAAAAAGTAAATAAACAGCGTATACCTTACTAACATCGACATCCTCCTCATCAGAATCACTGTCCAGAGCTTCTTCAGCTGCATTTTCCCGCGCAAGCTTAGATCGACGCTCAGAATCAACACCAGAGTGATCGTCCGCGCGTCTCCGCTTTCCTTGAATCCCACCGACATCAACCTCGGGGTAATTAGGTCTCTTTGAGTAATCAACACGCGGGCTCCGGCGTGGAGAACTTAAACCTTGCTCTGCAACAGTGTTGAGTTTCCTCTTCACAGGATTCTTTGCGGGGGCAAATTTAGCAGACTTCTTTGAATCTGCAATCCTCCTTCCTATCTCCTTACCCTCCCCTAACTTTACTTGCTTCGCCCTATGCGCCTTCACGAAAGTATTACCGAGCGCAATAGCTTTCTGCCTTCTCCTCTCAACATCAGCTGCAATCTGATCAGGGACCATCCAATCCTGTGTAACTGGCTCTGTGCCATCAACAGATTGCGACTGGGTTTCACTCAATTCAGGTGGAATGTTGCCTTGATCAGATGTACCGCCACCGACAACATCGGCTGTGAAATAACGTGTAATCAAATAGTTAACACCACCACCCCCTGACCCACCAGGAGATAAAACTGTGGGTGAGAAAAAACATAAGAAAAGATATGTGTGTGAGAGGCAGACCTAAACTTAATGCAGCTCATATCAACTTCGAAAAACACAAAATATAGAAAATGTAGTGCTCTTTTCCAGCAGTTTATGTTTAACAATTAAAACATAACAGTAAACCTAAAATGCAGTTCATGTCGCTTGAATATCATATTGACGCGTGTCTGAAAATGGACATTGTAAAAGGGATATATGATGCAGTGCACTAATTCGTTCAGTGACCAATTGACCACATATAAAAAAGAAGTGCGCTTAGATATACAAAACAAAAACAAATTCATGCAGTTCTGTGAGAGGCAAAAACTAAAACTTAATGCAGCTCATATCAATTTGGCAACCGCATAGTGGATAGACAAAAAAAATACAAAGCAATGTCCAAAATGCAGTGCTCTTTTAGCAGTTTATGTTTAACAATTAAAACATAACAACTAACTTAATGTCATTCCAAAAAAGTAAAAACAATTAACTTGAGGCAGTTCATATCAGTTTGCCAAATGTCTGAAAAAAATGGGACTTGCTAGAAAGGAATCTAAGATGGAGTGCACTATTTCGTTCAACAAAAAGAAGTAAATTGACCCTCAATGAAAAATGCAGTTCACTTTAATGTAGTTACCAGATGGGGAAGCCATTCTAACTGGTGACGCATCAATTGGGGAGGAAGAAGCCATGTTGTGCCTCCAATCAGCAAGGGATAATAATTAAACCCTAGACAGCAAACCCCAAAAGCAGGCAGAGAAAAACTTTCAATCCATAGGGCGTTGCAATTTCAAGCATACAAAACAACCTTAAGAAGAGAATGTTGGCTCGAAAAATAACCCTAGCACAAGATCTGGAGCGGATTGGGGGTGATTTGGGGCTCACCGTGGGACGAAGTGACGGCCGGACGAGGCGGGTGCGGACGGCCACGGCGGAGGAAGCGCCCTACAGACGGCGGCGGCTGCGGGCGTCGACGCTGTCCACCACGAGAGAGCCCCTACGGACGGCGGCGGCTGCGGGCGTCGTCGCTCTCCACCACGAGAGCACGAGGGCGGGGGGGATTTCTGTGCGGGCGCGGGGGAGAGGAAGCGGAAGGGGGCAAGGGGGGCTGCGAGAAAAGTAGAAGAAAAAAGAGAGAATTAATAAATAAAAGGCCGACAGGCCCACAGGTCATAGACAAAAAATAAAAAAACGTCTCGGTGTTGTAACACGATGCAGTTCGCTTACGGAAAAACGACTCGGCTTCCGAAGCGATGCAGTTCGCTTACGGAAAACGATTCCGCTTCTGAAGCGATGCAGTTCGCTTACGGAAAACGATTCCGCTTCTGAAGCGATGCAGTTCGCTTACGGGAAACGATTCGGTTCGCCTGCCCTAAAATAAATGTGCCCACTATCGCCCGAAGCGCCGCGTCCCCACTCCCCTATCCGGCCGGTTGCACGCCGCGCGAAGGCCACGATTATCACGAACCCATGATCGCCAACACGGTTGGGGGACGAGATCGTGGCCTCGGCAGAAGTTGCTGCGGCTCCGATTTAAATCCCGTGCTCCGTCAACCAGACCGTCCGCACAAACACACGACGCTGCCCCTTCCTCCTCCTCCTCTTCCTCCTCTTTGCAGCCATGGGGTTCACCAGGACCTACGACGATGTGCATGCGCACGGGAAGACGAAGCTGAAGGTGATCTACACCACCGACGTCGACGCCATGGCGACATACGTCGAAGAGTACAAGACAGTTCTCCAGCGGCGCCGCCAGAGGATCGTCAGCATCGACATGGAGTACACACCCAACAAGAGCATAGCGGCCCTGGTTCAACTATCCATCGGCAAGTACCACCAAGTGCTTCTTTTCCAGGTATGTGGTACATTGGGCGAGAGATGCATCGCCTTCGACAGGTTCCTCGGCGACCCAAGGTAAGCAATTCTCTCTGCCGAGTACGTGTTGCAGTTCTATATGCCTATGTATGCAGTTCCGAAAGGTGTAACTTGCGGTTCACTTTCCTTAGGTTCGAGTTCGCTGGTTTCGCCATCGAGCAGGACAAGGAGAAGCTTTCACACTGCAACCTCCACATCCCCAACTTCGTCGACATCCAGACGAACTGGAGGGTGCCTGATGGAACGAAGCCACTGGACTCGCTTGGCGATGTAGCTGCTGCCATCATCGACGACGAGTACGCAGACATGAAGAAGAAGATGTCAGACCACGACCACAGCATGTGGACTTTGATTCTCAGCACGAGGCACGTCGAGTATGCTGCCAAGGACGCCTAAACTGCGTTCGAGGTATGGAACCGAATCACCACAATGAAGAAAGGCCTCGCGCGCGCTGAAACAGAGAAGACCAGGAAGCACCCGAGGTCATCCTGGAGGGGGGGGCAAGGGGGGATCAACTTCCACCTCCAACTCCAACGGGTGGAACTGGTGAAGCAGGCCAGATGCTGAAAGCCAAGGATTCCTGTCGCAAGTGCTCGATTAGTTTCCTTCTGCATATGTAGATTAGTTTGCTTTCGTTGTAGTTTGCTTTGGGACAATGTTTGCTTATGTTGCGTTAGTTTGCTTGATGATGTACTTTGTTAATTATGAGCGCAGAACCTTGGTTTCTATCTATCAACAATATGCAGTTCTCAGTAGTCTGTAGTCTGTTTTCAGTATATATATTTGTAGCTAGGATACACATAAAAACAAACTATCAAAGCAGTTCACAAAGTAGTATTCTTTCACAAAACTGCTGCTATTATAATGGTTGATGCCGTCCTCTTTTATTAAAAAAACTCTAGTTCCGTATGTGGGTTAAAAAAGAAAGCTCGGTGGGGGTTTCCAGTATGTATGTTCTTCAACTGCTGCTGCTGATATGATGCACATGAAAAACTATATGTCAAAAGCAGTTCACTTATACTCAGAATTTTTATAGGAAAATACACTAGAAGCCACACAAAAAATGTCAAATTATTACACCAAAAATGTCTCATGCTGCTGCTGCTCAAGCAAGACTGATCTTAAGCAAATTTAACTTGATTTCCAAACACTTTGCATGCCTATAAAACATAGCCATGAAAACATCCCCAGCCTAAAGACCAGCTTCCTCCACAAATTCCTTCCAGCCATCTTTGAGAACCAAACAATCATCAGAGCCAACAGAATACATAACATCAACATCATGATATCCATTCTTGCTAACCAAGACCAAATTAACACAGCTTTCTGTTACCCTGACTAGACCAGAAGGGAATTTCTGCAAGCAAAACAACAAGAACAGAAAAAATAAGAACCAATAAGAAAAAGATTACAATCTTCAGAAACTAAATTGCTCCTACAATCTTCATAAAAAAATATTGATGTCAACACATAATAATATTGACTAGACAAAATTGCTGCTGCTCCTACAATGTTCATAATAAAACTTCTGTGTGAAAAAGCAGTTCACTTATACTTAGTGAAAAATGTTTCTTCAGAAACTAATACTGCTACAAAAATTCAGATAGTGTTAACTACAAACAACACATGAAAAAGAATATGTGAGAAATACATACCCATGAATCACTGACATCATCGTCAGTCATCTGATGGACGAATGGAGCCCGAAATCCAATACCTGAAGAATAGAGAAGGGAACAGAGCGCGCTGTACCGCTGCCTCTGGTTCAGAACCAAACCTTCAGAAAAAACGCATGTCTCCAGCATGGGCTCCAACCTTGCCAGGCAGCCGCACGCGCAATCCATTGCCAGGCGAAAAACAGATCTGGTTGGGAGAAAAACAGATCGAGGAAGAGTGGCGCCGCCAGGGATAAGGTGAGATGGGAGCCGCCAGGGATAAGGTGGGAGGGGAGCCAATTGACCCACCAATATATATATATATGTAAAGACACAACACAGAAAAAAATGACAAATAAAGCACTGCGGTTACATAACAATGTGCATTTCGCATTGCATATTACTGCAGTCCACCGCGCTTGACCAAGCAAAAAAAACTTATCAAACCAGTCCCCCACACCCCCGTGGCTGTAATGCAGTTCATACAGGCTCGCATTGCATATTAATGCAGTTCGCCGCGCTACAAAAATTCACCGCGCATTGCATATTACTGCAGTTCACCGCGCATTGCATATTACTGCAGTCCACCGCTCTTGACCACGATTCACAGACGAAAAACACAGCCTGCAATGCAGTTCTAACAACTATATAATGCAAAAAAATCTCAAAAAACATCTTTGAGTAACGACCAGAGCCAGTGGCGCCCGCAAAAAACATGGACAAAAAGTTAAATTCTTCAAAATTAACAACTTAATCTGCTCCAATTCATACGGATAGGATCAAAGGCAGCACATAATTGCCGAAAACAACAGAAAATTACATACAAAATGCAACAATTGCGATCCGGACGGGGAAGGATAGAGAACTAACATTTTTGCGCTAGAACAGAGAGATACTCGACCAATTATACTAAAATTTCAATCCTATTAACAAATTAATCTGTCGCGGAATAACACAAACATCAACGCGAAATTGGTAACACACTAGGACCACGCTATAAAATCGAATACGAACAGCCAGCAGCAGGATACGAAACTCCTCCACGAGCGGAAGAACGGACGCAGATCTGCCAAATCAAACGATTTCCGTCGTTTTCTCGCTGAATTCAGTGTTTAACCACATATTAAATCAGCGCACACACAAATAAACCAATAGAAATCGATCAAACTAGCCAGAAACGCTGCTCCATGAAGGTTTCCTGCTGCCCCTCTATGTGGTTCGCAATAGAAGAAGGAAGCAGTGCGCATAGCTTTCCAATGCAGTTTTTCAATGCAGTTCAGAACTGTTATGAGAATATTATTCTCATAATGTTATGAGAATAGACCGGCTGTATATATATAGTTATCGGTTCTACGAGAAATTCTATTTATATATATGCATAACGTGTACAATATGTAGCATCGTAAAATACCAGCAAACGAAAAAGAACTAAATGGAAAACACAAAATTAACGGAAAAAGAAATCATGAACCCAAAAGCACCGAAAGAATTTAGTACCGGTTGGTGTTACCAACCGGTACTAAAGGTATCCCCGCCCCCGGCGCTGGCTCATGCCACGTGGTGGCCCTTTAGTGGCGGTTCGTGTTGAACCGGTACTAAAGGGGGGCGACCTTTAGTCCCCACCCTTTAGTGCCGGTTACAGAACCGGCACTAAAGGCCCTTCCGAACCGGTGCTATAGCCCGGTTCTGCACTAGTGTGTAGTTGACATCGTATTTGTGGCAAGGCCACTATGCATAATGTTTTATACATGTCACTCTTGATTCATTGCACATCCCGGTACACCGCCGGAGGCATTCATATAGAGTCATACTTTGTTCTAGTATCGAGTTGTAAGTAAATAAAAGTGTGATGATCATCATTATTAGAGCATTGTCCCAAAGAAGAAGAAAAAAGGCCAACGAAAAAAAAGAAAGGCCCAAAAAAGGAAAAAAAAGGGACAATTCTACTATCATTTTCCACACTTGTGCTTCAAAGTAGCACCATGGTCTTCATGATAGAGAGTCTCTTGTCTTGTCACTTTCATATACTAGTGGGAATTTTCATTATAGAACTTGGCTTGTATATTCCAATGATGGGCTTCCTCAAATGCCCTAGGTCTTCGGGACCAAAGCAAGTTGGATTCACACCCACTTAGTTTCTTTTGTTGAGCTTTCATACATTTATAGCTCTAGTGCATCCGTTGCATGGCAATCCCTACTCACTCGCATTGATATCTATTGATGGGCATCTCCATAGCCCATTGATATGCCTAGTTGATGTGAGACCATCTTCCTCTTTTGTCTTCTCCACAACCACCATTCTATTCCATCTGTAGTGCTAAATCCATGGCTCATGCTCATGTATTGCATGAAAGTTGAAAAGGTTTGAAAAAATTGAAGTATGAAACAATTGCTTGGCTGAAACCGGGGTTGTGCATGATTTGAGTATTTTGTGTGACGAACATGAAGCATAGCCAAACTATATGATTTTGTAGGGATGAACTTTCTTTGCCCATGTTATTTTGAGAAGACATAATTGCTTTGTTAGTATGCTTGAAGTATTATTATTCTTATGTCAATATAGACTTTTTTCTTGAATCTTTCGGATCTGAACATTCATGCAACAATAAAGAAAGTTACATTGAGAATTATGTTAGGTAGCATTCCACATCAAAAATTCTATTTTTATCATTTACCTACTCGAGGACGAGCAGGAATTAAGCTTGGGATGCTTGATACGTCTCCAACGTATCTATAATTTTTTATTGTTCCATGCTATTATATTATCCTTCTAGGATGTTTTATGGGCTTTTATATGATTTTTGGGACTAACCTATTAACCCAGAGCCCAGTACCAGTTTCTATTTTTCCCTTGTTTTGAGTATCGTGGAAAAGGAATACCAAACGGAGCCCAATTGACCTGAAACTCAACGAAGGTTTTTTTTTGGACCAAAAGAAGCCCAGGGATGTTTTTTTTTTGGACCAAAAAAAGCCATACATACTTTGTGACCAATGTCCTGCGGGGGGTATGCTTGATAAAATGCAGTTCTCTTCTATATGAAAGAAATAAGATGAGAATGTCATTCTCAGAATGCGGTTCTCTTCTGTATGAAAAGCCTGAGATCAGAATGCCATTTTGAGAATGCAGTTCTCTTCGTCGTATAGGATATGCAGTTAGAAAAGAAAAAAATATAGAGTCAGACTAGGCTTCACGTACAGAGCAGTGCGAGCGTGGTGCGTTTAAAGCTTGCAGTGCAGTATGCTTCGAGTACACAGTGCAGTGCGCTTAGTGCCAAAAAATGTAAAGAATTGAGCTCTCCCTTAGCAAACACGGTTGATTTTCTGTCTTCTAATACAATCTTTCCAAAATTTTGAAACTCGACGACAAACACGTTGAATTCATCTTTGCAGTCCCATGTGATAAGGTGAGATGCAGTGCGGATGCGTATATTTAAAAAAACTTGGATGCTACTCATATGAGAGAATGCAGTGCGCTGTGAACATGTTACAACTCACAAGGAGGAGTTGGCTGAAAGCTCCATTATGTACATATTTGACATTGTCACTGTCTGCCACGGAAAGAAAAACACAAAAACTAACTAGACCGGTATATACAAAAGCACACAGCATGGTGTTAACAGTTTTGCAGATCGAGAACTACACACAGCGACCATACATTACTATTTACAGAAAGTTCTGGAGCACACACGAAAAAGACATCAACACACATAGAAAAAGATCTGCTATCATTTATGCCTCATCCTGCTCCTGCGAATCCAGTCTTGGAGAAAAGCCAAGAGAAATGCAGAGATTTCTTAGATCCTCCGGGAACTCGGTGACTACGACCATGTTTTCTGGGTGGAACAGAATCTGGAACAAAAACTCAGCCTTCCAATCCTGAATAACAGCTTCCTGCGATGAAGAAAAAAATAAAATAGACAAATATACAACATCATCTACAAAAAAGAAACTGACAAAAAAAATATCAAGGAATGAGGGGTTATTATTGGATTAAAAAGAAGATACTTACACTACGCTTTGCGAATTTCACAACAAAGGTATTTCCGTCGTAATACTGAGCCATCTTCAAAACATAAAAGCCGCACTCGTTGGGGCCCTGCTCAGGGGTGCCCAAATAGCTAGCTTTCTTTGAAACATCGACCCAGTCTACCGACTCCTTTCTCTTGTACTCCTTTTCTCCATAAACCTTCTTCAACAATGCAGTCATCCTGATCATCTGGTGGAAATAAAAAAAACAAAAATATACATCACAACAAAATATTATTCAACACGCGCACGCATGAAAAAAAAAAGGTGAAAAAGGAAAATTTTTACCATTTCAGTGCGGTCGCTGTGGTATTCAGACTTATGCCACCTCGTCGTTTGATCAACCGGTCCGCTGTACCTCCTAGTGTCATGAATGTCAAGGGTCTCGCGGTGCCTATTCATCGTGTATAGCGAATAATGCTGGTCTTTCATCCGTGGTAACAGAATCTGATTTTGTTTCATCAAATTTGTTATGGGTTTGATGAGTGAGAAAGGATTACTGGAAAAAATTGGGAGAGAAAATAAATACAAAAAAGGCTGAACAAAAGCAAATCTGATAACTTCCTAATTTGCAATCAAGAAGGTTCTCGTCATCACGAACATAAAGTTCGAACTGATTTGCTGTATCTTCAACATTAAACTTGCCGTGGACAAAAGGCAACACAACATTTCCATCTTCATCTCTATCCGCGTGATCATTCATTTGAAGAACATACTGCGTGTGGGTAATTCATAAAAGAACGTTAATGCAATTCCCCTTAAGATGTTCGCTCTGACGCTTAATAAAAAAACGGATAACGCTTCTCTAAAAACAGTATGCAGTTCACAAATTCTCACCATAATTTGTTTCATTTGAGATGCATGCGTTAAAACACAAAAAAATGTATGCAGTTCAGTACATTCTAAAAACAAATTATTGTACGCTATTTGCTGCAGTTCACTCAAGCAGAAAAAAGAAGAAAAAAAGAGAAATACCGTGATAAACAAAGGGGACAGCAGAACGCGTTCGCCAGATCGATAAACCACGTTCATACGCTCGTCATTCTTCCAGTACCTGATGATATGATCCATCAATTCCGAGTCCATAAAACCACCTTTGGTGAAAGTTAAGAACATGTAGTCCGCAGTCACGGTGTAGACTTCGATGGGATTCCTGTGCATGAAAAGCGCGCACCTGCACAAAAGAAACGGCGAAGGTGGGGGGGGTTACAAGCACACAAAAGCAAAAACACAGAAGAACATTACACACATTAAAAATCAAAAATTGAAAAAACTAACGAAAAAAGAACTGACTCGCTGTATTTCTGCCTGAATTGTGTGCTCGTGATGAGTTGCAAGACTTTCCTCATCTCCACAAGATAGCTGAATCTCGCAGGATTCAACTTCTGTACAGGAGATCGAAACTTTGATGCCTTCTGCACAGGCCTCTTATTTGATAGAATTAGTGCCTCGCTGTCCGTCGGGCGTTCCACAGCTGCGCTCCTGGTCCTCCTAGGCACTGGTGGTGGCCTCTCAAAATCATCATCACTATCTTCAGCATTAGGAGATCTCACAGCTTTCTTCCCATGCTTGACATTGACAGGAGATTTCTCAAGAGCTTTTTCATTCGAAGTGCCGGCGCCACTCCTCAACCTCTTACACACAGGTTCTTTCACAAGCTTAACGGGGGGTTCATCAAGGACAACTTTCTGAATCGTTGGAGTGTGAACCTAAGTTTCAAACAAGGAAATACCACCTTGGTGTGCGCCTTCGTCAAAGCCTGCACAAAAAAAATGGATAATGAGCAAAATGAAAAAGAATCATCAAGTTCACTAACAAAAAGTCATTTTAAACACGCGAATGGGGTTCTACTAAAAAGCTTAACAAAAGTAGTGGACCTCCCCTCTCTGTACCAATGAAGTTCACTTAATAAAAAAGGGTGTGCGACTGAAAAAAATGTAATAACCTTCTTTAAAAATTAAAAGTGATGTCAGGTCCAGACAGCAATGCGACGAGGTCAGCCAACTATAGAGCATAGCCTTCCTGATGTAGCCAATGTGCTCCTTCCCAAACTTGGCAATCGTTTCACCATCCCAGGTCTGCATGAATTGGAACATGTAAAATCCACAATCATGCCTGCAAAGAAAACCAACACAAAAAACATTACTAATGCAGTTCACTCAGTAATGAAAGTGCTACTGATGTTAGTAAAACAATGCAGCTCCATACACACAAGAAACCGAGGGAGAACAACCAATAACACATTAGTAATGCAGTTCGCTCAAGGGAAAAGGTGCTTCTAATTTAGTAAAAACAATGCATCTCACTTACACAAAAAAACTGAAGGATGAAAAAGAAAAAAAGGAGAACAGGTACAAACCCGTTTCCCTGTTGCGGGACATTAATATGAGTCAGCGCAAAGCCGTCAAGGGTGGGAGGGTTCAACGGCTCATCGCAGCTTGCGCTGCCATCTTTCCAGACTTTTTTGATGTTCCTGACCATTTTCCTGAAGACAAGATTTGCAGCAGCGCTGTCGCCTTCGTTCAATGAGTCGAGAAGCTCAAAACGCTTCTCTCGCAGGTTCAAAGTGACCAAGCAGTAGTGGCCTAACGCGTCCTTCATTGTTGCGGGAGGAGGGTCAAATGTTGCAAACATAATCTAAAATAAAAACAAAGAATAAAACAAACCAGATGAGAAAATATAGAAAAAACAGAAAACTTATTTTCAATATGACGAAAAATGGTCAAGATGCGTCACCAAGTTTTTCTTGTCCACACGTTCCTCTGCGCTTGAAGAAAACATCTTTTTCAAAGCCCTATTTGTGGCACCGCCGTTCCAAATGGAATTCTGCAAAAAAGACAAAACCAGAGAGTTAATGAAAATGCTTATAGCACAAATAAAAATTGGACGAGGGGATAAAATATAAATTAATGAAAATGCTTACACATTGGTTGTACGGGACAATCATCGTTTGAGATCCTTTGAACCTCTCAGCTAGCATAGAGACCCCAATGTTTGCGAGGCGCGTGCTCAGCGTTCCATACGACCAAAAAGACTCGCCAACAAGACAGATAGTAATATCACCAAACTCGCCCTTGAACGCAACTAGATGCCTTCAGACAAGAAGAAAAAAGCACAGCAAAAAGTGATAAGATGGGTGTCCCTGAAAAAAAACATATTAAATAACCGGGGGGAAAGACAAAAAATGTCATACTTCTTCTTATTGTCCCTCCTAGCCCTCGTAACAGCGTCATATAACTCATTGTATCTTCTCATAAGAGCTGGATCAACACTTGAAGGAGTAACAACAGGTAATTCCTCATCTGCATACAGAGTGGGAACGATATCAGATGATAAAACACACACGGTGCATTTCGCCCCCGGGGGGAAAGAACAAAAATAATACAGTTCGTTTACCTTCGGTTTCAGAATAAACTTCCTGCGGCTGCTCATATACATCTTCGCTGAGCGTCAAGTGCTCCAGCCCGGTAATATCATCGTCAAGCGGCGCTTGATTGCTCATGTCCTGAGAGAGTCTTGGATGTTCCTCTTCAGAACCAATCGAAACTGTCTCAGCTGGGACTTTGGTTGTCTCGGCTGGGAAAGCCAGATTGCCAACAGATTGCTCGGGGGCGCGAGGGACGACACAAAATTTCTCAGGCACCTCATCGCCAAGCAACAAAACAGTAGGCCCAACAACACCATCGATGCCAGCGGATGTCCCCGCATCGTCAAATCCGACTCTAGGAGTTCCTTCTGTCTCTTCTGCAATTTCAACTGTAACACTAGGAGCTCCTTCTTTCTCTTCGTGCTTATCACAATCCACTATATCCTCCCTTCCTTCTCTCTCTTGCGCCTTATCAGCCCCAACAGGACACTCCCCTCCTTCTCTACCTTCTGCCTTATCAACCTCCGCATCATGCTCCTCCCCTCCTCTCCCTTCCACATTATCATCCTCAATGGTGCGCTCCGCTTGGATTTCAACATTTAATCCGCAGTTCTGATGAGTTAAAAAATAAAACACATTACACAAAAAAGATAGAATGCAGTTCACTAATAAAACGGACCATGAAGCTCCCATGAAAAATAAAAAATAAAACACAAAAATGCAAAAATTCTCTATACTCGCCAGGGAAGCGTCGCCTTCATCTCTTTACACTTGTCAGCCTCCTCGTGTCGGGGGGAAACTGTCCTCCCACGAGCACCTATGGGACCGGAGCCCCTTCTACGTTGCGGTAAGGGAGCGGAGGGAGCACGGAGAGCAGATCGAGGAGCGCACGCGGGCAGTTTTACCCAGGTTCGGGCCGCGCGGACGCGTAAAACCCCACTCCTGCTTGGGTTGTATTGAGTTCTTGAGCTCGGGAGCTTGAAGAGCTACAGTACTAGCTACACCGAGCGAGAGAGTTGTCTAGGTTTCGAATCGGAACCCCCTCTACGTTGTGCATGGGCCTCCTTTTATAGCTCAAAGGGGTCACCGACAGGTGTCAACGTAGAGGAGGGTAAAAGTGTAATTTTGGTGGTGGTTGCAATAGTGCGTGAACAGTATATGAACAGTGGTCTCCACCTAACCTTGATAGTGGGGGAAAAGGGCATTAAATGCCCGTCGCCGTCGACCCCAAAAGTGTCCGCCCATGCTTATCCGTTCGCCACGGCGGTAGCCTCGTCACCGTGGCTTGCCACCGTGTGCCCCAAGCTGCACAGCCATCTGCCACGTGCCCCTGGAAGGGCCCCAGGGCGACGCGTGGGCCGATGAGCTGGAGCGCGGGCACACAGCGTAGGTCTCCCCGGCAAGCACCTTGCCGGGGTAGTGATCTTGCCGGGCCCAGAAGCTTGTCGCTCTCCGGGTCCTGCCGGGGCGCATGACGCGCCGAGGCATCTCTTGAGGTATGTATTTCTTGGCCTTCCTGGCAAGCTCCTCTTGCCAGGGTCTTGTGTTAAAGTGATAACCTTGAGCCTGGTGCGGCCTTCCCGGCAAGCTCCTCTTGCCGGGGCCTTGATCTTCTGTCTTGTATACTTTGTTCTTGAATGGCTTTAAAGAGACCAGAAAGGTTCCCGGCGAGCACGTGGTAAGCCCTGCCACGGGAAGCTGCTACTGCCCGTGCACAAGTTGGGGTACTAAGGTACCCCTATCTTAGTACACCGACAGGAGCCCCCGGGCCTGGGCCACACACGGTGCCGAGCGCTGTTGGGCCAGGCCCAAAACAGTGCACGGGCACACGCGGCCCACGGCAAGCCGTATCCCCTTCCGTATCCGCCGCATCCCTCCCTAACGGCACGCGTCGATTGCGGCGTCGTGGGAGAGATCGTGGCCTGTTCTTTAATGGGAAATGCGGAACGTCCCCCACTTCCCCCTTAAAAGCAAAGGAAGCAGGGGCAGTTCCCCTCCATCGTCTTCATTGCGGCTTGATTCTCCAGAAACCCCCGCTGCTTCTTGCCTCCGCCCTTCCTCCACCGTCTCCCGCATCCGCGGCGCCGTCGACCTCCTCGCCTCTTTCCTCACCGCCCCCGCCATGGCTCCAAAGAGCGACAAGGCCAAGAACGACAAGGCCAAGAGCGACAAGGCCAAGAAGGAGAAGTCCGAGCAGGCGGCGAAGCTGGCCGCCCTGCGGAAGAAGTGCGTGGTCTTCGCGCCGAGGCTTGGCGCGAGGGAGCTGCGGAACAAATACTATTTGTTCTGGGCGAGGGAGACCAAAGCTCATCCCCGCACCAGAGCCTTCCCCGCCGTCGCCAAAGACATGTTCCCCGGCGGGTACTTCTTCTTTGCCGCGTTCTTCCATTGTGGTCTGTGTCCTCCGTTCTCGGAGTTCTTTTGCGATGTAATGAATACATACGGTCTCCACCTTCTAGATTTCACCCCCAACGCCATCCTTACGATGGCCGTTTTCGTACATCTGTGCGAAAACTATGTTGGGGTTCATCCAAGCGTAGCTCTCTTCCGCCACTTCTTTATGCCTAGAGTAGAGTCCAGTGCCCCCCTCTCCGGCGGCATCTCCTGGATCTTTAGGCTGAACAAGAAGGACTCGTACCTGAGGGGAGAGCTTCGCGGCAAGTGGGAGGAGTGGAGAGCCGATTGGTGCTGGGTGGTGGAAGATAACCCTGAGCCTTTTACCGCGCCGCGCCAGACAGCCATAGTGCGCGGCAGGGATTGGAGTGAATTGGCCCCGGAGGACAACAAGCTTAGTATCGCCCTCATTAGGATCATTCGTCTCCGGGTCGCCAATCTGACTATCGGAGAAGTTGGAGCAGATTTCCTCCGCCGCCGCATCGCCCCTTTACAAGAAAGGAAGAGGCCCGCCTGGGAATTCGGCAATGCGGCAGATATCATGAGGCTGCGTCCTGGATTGAACTACAACTTCACTGCCTTGGAGTTGAAGGGGATGGTTCGGGAGCTCTTCAAGCACGACCCCAACCACCCGGAGTGGTTCAGACCTTCCCGGGGAGTGGTGCCGCTGTGCAACAGCACCGCCCGGGATTCCCTACGAGCGATGATGCCCGCGTGCGACTCCCATGGCGTCGTCCCCACTTGGATAGAGCCTCCACCGGATACCGTGCTGACCTTCTTCGACAATTTGGTCGAGAAGCCCCGCAACGCCGAGGAGAACAAGGGCCTCACCCGGGCTACCACCGAGCGGGATTTAGCTTACATCGCCTCCAGGATGGAGGAGGCCGCCGCAGCTGCGGCTGCGGGCGATTTTGGATACACTGTGGAAGAGGCACAGGACGCGGACACAGTGAGTCAAGCAGAAGAGGCGGAAATCCTCAAGCTGCTGAAACTTCCGCCCGAGGAGTTTGCCGGGGAGCCTTCCGTGAAGTTTGCCGGGACGAGCGAGGTTGCCGGGGGGAGCGAGGCCGCCGGGCATGGCACTGAGTCCAGCGGGCCTGCCGAGGAGGAGGAGGACGCCGAGGCTGATGAAGACTCTGGTGGATCTCTGAATCTCGATGACGACGCCTCCTCATCCTCAGAGAACTCCCCGCCTCCGGCAAGTCCCACGCAGCAACCGAAGAAGCGCCTCCGCAAGGCAGCCGAGGTGGCGAGGCCACAGGCGCCTCGACAGCAGCCGGCGCGCCGTGCGATGCGCGCCACCAAGACAAGCGAGGTCGTCAAGGAGGCGCCCCGTGCCCGAGCGCCAAGCGGAGGGGGATCTTCCCGGAGCGGAACAGGTGCTCCTTCTGCCCCTCGGTCCTCGGCGACGATGGGGGCCGGGTCTTCGCAGCCCACAGCCCCGGAGACCGCCAAGCGCCCGACGGAGCCTTCTCCTCCAGCTCCTCGCGCGGGAGCGCCCCAGGCGGAGTTTGACTTCTCCGCCCTCAGCTCCGACGAAGAGGAAGAGGAGTAAGTACTTGCAATTCTTTAGTTTCTTCGATTTTGTCTTGATTTTCCTTGCTGGTTCTGATCTTGCTTTTGTTTTTCTTTCAGGACCCTGACCCAGCGGATGGCGAAGAGGGCAAAGATCCCTGTGGTCGAGATTGAAGACGACTCGCCCACCGCGGCGACGGGAGACGTGCCAGCGGCAAACTTGCCGGATCAACCTGCTGCTCCGAGGAGCAGCCCCCAGCGCAGCCCCCAGCGTAAGTCTGGTGTTCGTCTTTCTGCTTGATGGGCGCACTCGAGGTTGTTGCTTGTACTGATGTCTTGTTGTCTTGTGCAGAAGTGGAGCCGCAGCCGCAGGAGCGCCAGGAGGTCGCTCCCGACGAGCCACTTGCTCCACCCTCCCCGCCAAGGATGAACTCTCCGGCAAGGGAGAACGCTCCGCCAAGGACGGGTACTCCGCCAAGGGCGAGTACCCCGCCAAGGGTGAGCAGCCCGACAAGGGTGAGCACCCCGCCAAGGGAGGGCGCGGGCGGCCCTCCGCCAGCAGGGGCCACTACTCCACCGCCAAGGGAGAATTCCCCGGCGAGGGACCCCGTCGTCGAAGAAGTCCGCGAAGGTAAACTTTGCAACTCCTCCTTCTTGGATTTGTCTTTTTGGATATTTGCTTGATTCTTTCTTTTCTTTTTCTTCTGCTAGATCCTCCTGCACCGGAGCGGATGGAGACGGAGGCCACCGCTGAGGAGGAGGTGCACGGCGCCGGCGGCAACACCACTGCCACCGAGGGAATGGCTGGAGCCGACGAGCCTGCCGCTGAAGAGACCGCCCCGACCGCAGACGCCGCGGCTGGGGAAGGGACCGGCGACCGCACTACTGGCCCGGAGGCCGCAGGAGCGTCGGACGCTGCACCGGCCGCCGACCCTTCCGCCTCCGCGGCTGGGCAGGGCGTCTACCTGGAGGCCGCCAACGGGGTTTTCATACAAGTCCCGTGGGCGTCTTCGTCTCGAGCACCCGCGGAGGGAGAGACCTTTGACGGAGAGGTCCTCGCCTCCGCCGGATTGAAGGTCGTTGAAGCGCCCGGGAGCAGCGATGAGCCCGAAGAGGAGAGACTCCTTCGTCGGCTCCTGGCCTTGTATCGGGCCAGGCAGGCGAAGTTGGAGTCTCGGGAGGCTCTGGCTGCCAAGGCTGGAGCTGATCTGGAGAAGCGCGCCGCGGAGCTCCGCGCCGACAACCAGGCGGCCCTCCGCAACTTGGCGGAGGAGCGCGAAGAGCTTGCCGGGGCGCAGCAAGCCTTCCTCTTTGAGAAAGCTGAGGCTGAGGAGCAGCAGCGGCTGGCCGCCGAGGAGCTGTCCCGGCGAGAAGGAGTACTCAACCAGCGGAAGGTCGACCTCGATGCCCATGAGGACGACCTCGCCGCCCGGGAGCAGGCCATTGGCGGGGCTCTGAAGGAGGCGAGGAGCGCTGCAGCCGCCGCAGAGACCGCCAAGAAAGATCTGGAAGCCAAGGTGAAGCAGCTGGAGTTGTTCCTGAAGGCGAGCGAGGACAGAGTCACTGCGCTCAATGTGGAGCGGGAGAAAGATGCCCACACCAACTCTGAGCTACAGGTACGTCTCTCCGAGAAGGGCACAGAGCTTACTGCCGCCAAGGATTCCATTGCTGACTTAGAGCTGAAGGTCTCCACTCTTACTGATTCGCTCGACGCCGCCCGGGACCGCGAGACGAAACTGAAGGACGAACTCTGCAAGGAACGGGGCTTGGTGGAGAGCGCCGCCGTCTCGGCGAACAACTTCAGCCGGGCAGTGGAGCAGTGGACTGATGAGCTGGTCACCTCCGCTGCCAATATTGACAAGGAGATGATGGCGCTGAGGGCGGAGCATCTCGTGTACTCTCCGGACGAGATTCTCCCCCACAGCGCCAAGTTGAGTCTATTCTTCAGGGGAATCGCGCCGGCGCTTGCGCGGCTGCGGGAGAAGATCCCCGTGCAGCTGGCCGACGAGGCGCGTCGGCTCTGCATGGGCACCATGGAGCGGGTCTTGTCGAAGATCGTCTACCGCAACCCCGACATCAACCTCGTCAACGTCCTCCGCACCTTGCCGCCCGAAGCTGATCATGAGGCGTTGAAGGCGCAGGTTGCCCACATCGTCGCCAAGGTGGGCAAGATCACGAGGTGTGAAGGCGACCGCGTAGATTAGATTCCTTTCTTTCGGCATCCTTTGCCGCTGCCAATTAAACCATAGGCAGTAGTTGATTAGAACAGCGGCAAGCTATCTTTGTAATATACACTTTTATTTTAGGTAATCGATGCGGTGTTATCTCCCTTGCTTTTGGTCCTTTACTTTGTATGCTTTTTACCCTACGCTTTTAGGGGACTTGCCGGCAAGGGGCCCTTGCCGCGAGCGCTGAGTGCTGGACTCTTAGCAGCCTGCTGGCAAAGACCTTGTCGGCAAGCAACCTTGCCGCAGCTAGTCGCAGCACACTTGGACTGCTGAGCGAACTCGAAAACGAAGTAAGGGCGCGACACTTGTCGCAGCTCACTTAAGCCGTTGAGCGTGCTCGAAACAGAGTAAGGGCGCGGCTAGCCACGGGTAGGTTCCTCCGCGCACAGGTTTTCCATACAAAGTGTGGTTGTTCAAGGAAGACAACTAAAAATTAAAAATTTGAATTACTCAAACTTTGGTAACTTAGCTTTCATAGATTGTTTGCTCCCCGACAAGGCTTCTCTTTCTTGAACAGTACTTGATTCATACCTCCTCCTCCTTCCCCCCCCCCCCCGGCAAACTTGTGCGCGAGGAATACTCCTTCTGCTTAAGAGGGAAAAAGAGGAGGAAAAACAAGTATAGGGCCTCACGGCTTGCTAGTGCTTACCGGGGATGCGCGTTGCACAAGGTGCCAAATAATGCATGCAAATAACAAAGAAAAGCATGGAAATGACAAATAGTGCGAAGCACAAAAGCTTTACTGATGCACGGGATCTGCGCCCGGCTTTGTACAAAGGTTTACATGCAACAGCGGCAAGACTTGTACAAAAGGTGGTTGCCGGAGCGGATCACGGCAACCGCGCCTTATGGGTGAAACTTGCGAAGATGCTCTATGTTCCAGGAGTTGCTCACCGGTAAGCCTTCTTCGGTCTCAAGGCGGACAGCGCCAGGCCTTGTGACTTGTCTCACCCGATAAGGGCCTTCCCACTTTGGCGTCAACTTGTTGGAATTCTTGGCGGACTGAACACGCCGAAGAACGAGGTCGCCTTCCTCGAGACTCCTGGCCTTGACCCTGCGGCTATGGTAGCGACGCAGGGCTTGCTGGTATCGAGCAGCTCGTACAGCAGCCTGGAGACGTTCCTCCTCGAGGAGCAATGCATCATCTTGTCGCAGTTGCTCTTGCTCGAGCTCATCATAAGCGAGCACTCGAGGAGATCCGTATACGAGTTCCGTGGGGAGAACTGCCTCTGCTCCATAGACAAGAGCAAAGGGTGTCTGTCCGGTGGCTCGATTTGGAGTCGTCCTGATTGACCAAAGAGCCGCCGGCAACTCCTCTATTCAGTTTCTTCCGCACTTGCGCTGCCTGTCGAAGGTTCTTGTCTTGAGTCCGCGCAGCACTTCAGCATTGGCCCTCTCCGCTTGACCATTGCTCCTCGGGTGAGCAACAGAAGCGAAGCAGACCTTGGCGCCAAGGTCTTGGACGTACTGCATGAAGGTGCGACTTGTAAATTGTGTGCCGTTGTCGGTGATGATCCTGTTGGGGATTCCGAAACGGCAAACAATCGATCTGAAGAACCTGACTGCTGACTGTGCTGTCACCTTTCTCACCGGTTCCACTTCTGGCCACTTTGTGAACTTGTCGATTGCTACGTACAAGTACTCAAAGCCCCCGACGGCGCGGGGAAAGGGGCCGAGAATATCGAGCCCCCAGACCGAGAAGGGCCAGGACAAAGGGATCGTCTGGAGAGCTTGAGCTGGCAGGTGAATTTGCTTGGCATGGAACTGGCACGCTTCACACTTGGTTACTTGTGCAGTCGCATCCTGGAGGGCTTCTGGCCAGAAGAACCCTTGCCGGAACGCCTTCCCGGCAAGTGCCCTCGCGCCAATGTGGTGGCCACATATGCCTCCATGTATCTCTGCCAACAGCTTCTGTCCATCTTCTCTGGAAATGCACTTCAACCTGACACCATTGAGTCTTCTTCTGTACAGTTTGTTTTCAATGAACTGGTACATACTTGACTGCCTGGTTATTTTCTCTATCTCTTCTGGGTCGTCGGGAAGTTCTCCAGTTTGTAGAAAGCGGACGATCTGCTGTGCCCATGCTGGATCTTGAGGCTCAACAACAAGGACTAAAGGCATGAGGGCTGCTGCGGGAACCTCAGCTTCTACGGCAAGAACCTGCGGCTCTGCCGGAGCTGATGGTCCCCCGGCAAGCCTGCCGGGGCAAGGCTTGTCGGGAACGCCTGCTTCAACTGTACAGACCCTTGGATCTGCAGGAGCAAACTGTTCCTCAGCATCTTGGCTGTTGATCTTGGGGACCTTGGCGGCGGCTTCTGGAAGATCCGCCGGCAAGTAGTCGCCGGAGACCAACTTTCTCTTCTTGTTCTGCCCAACTGATGGTGTAACGGATGGCTGAGTTAACTTGAGCAGGAAGGTCCCTGGTTCCACAGGTAACTTCATTGCAGCACACTTTGAGAGGCCATCTGCAATATCATTCTGAGCCCTTGGGACGTGCTCCATTTGCAGACCTTCAAAGTGTTCTTCAAGCTTCCTCACTTCATCAACATAAGCTTCCATCAAAGGGCTCTGGTAACTCTTATTCACTTGTCGGACCACCAACTGTGAATCTCCCCGCACAATCAACTTCTTGATCCCAAGCTCGGCTGCAATTCTGAGGCCGGCAAGCAAACCTTCATACTCAGCAGTATTGTTTGTCGCTTGTTCCTTGGGAAAGTGCATCTGAACAACGTACTTGAGGTGCTCTCCGGTGGGCGCTATGAGTACCACGCCGGCACCGGCGCCTTGCAGCGAGAAAGCACCATCAAAGTACATCATCCATTCGTTGCTCGCTTCTTGGACGGGGATGCTTGTCTCTAGAACTTCTTCATCTGGCGTTGGGGTCCATTCTGCTATGAATTCTGCCAAAGCTCTGCTCTGTATAGTTGAAGTACTCTCAAACTTGAGACCAAAGCTTGACAGCTCCAGTGCCCACTCGACGATCCTGCCTATTGCTTCGGGATTCTGCAATATCCTCTTCAACGGAAAGCGAGTGACCACCGTTATCTCGTGTGCTTGGAAGTAATGGCGCAGCTTCCTTGAGGCCATGAGGAGGCCGAAAAGCAACTTCTGCACCCCAGAGTATCTTGATCTAGCCCCCTGCAAGAGGGAACTTACAAAATACACTGGGCGCTGCACCATCTTCTTTCGCACTTCACCTTGTTCCTGCGCAGACTTGTCCTTGTCGGGGCCAGAGCTTGTCGGGGAAGCTCCCTGCTTGTCGCTGGATTCGCTTGCCGGGGATGTGGGTTCCTCATCTGCCTCCCTCTCCGCTACTAATGTAGCACTAACCACTTGATTGGTTGCCGCTAGGTACAGCAGCAACTTCTCTTGTGGCCTAGGTGCGACAAGTATTGGAGTAGAGGACAGGTATCCTTTCAAGTCTTGCAGCGCTGCCTCCGCTTCCGGAGTCCATTTCATAGGACCTGCCTTTTTCAAGATTTTGAAGAAAGGCAGGGCGCGTTCTGCAGACTTTGAAATGAACCTGCTGAGGGCAGCCACACAACCAGCAAGTCTCCTTACGTCCTTGACGCGCTTCGGGGCTTCAATCTGCTCGATGGCTTTTATCTTGTCGGGATTGGCTTCAATCCCCCTCTGGGACACAAAGAACCCGAGAAGCTTGCCGGAGGGGACTCCGAAGACGCACTTCTCGGGGTTCAGCTTGAGCTGGATCTTGCGCAGATTCTCAAAAGTTTCTTCCAAGTCTTGGATCAGGGTATCCTTGCTCTTACTCTTGACCACTATATCATCCATGTAAGCTTCTACATTTCTGTGTATCTGTGGCTCAAAAGCAGTGTGCACCACCCTTGCAATAGTCGAGCCTACATTCTTCAATCCAAAGGGCATGCGTATGAAGCAATATGTGCCGCATGGAGTAATGAATGCAGTCTTCTCTTCATCTTCCTTGGCCATGAATATCTGGTGGTAACCTGAGTATGCATCAAGGAAGGAAAGCAGCTCACATCCGGCGGTGGAGTCAACAATCTGGTCAATACGCGGCAAGGGAAATGGATCCTTGGGACACGCTTTATTCACATCAGTGAAGTCTATACAAAGTCTCCACTTCCCATTGGCCTTGCGCACGACAACCGGATTGGCCAACCACGTGGGATGGATCACGCCCCTAACCAGGCCTGCTGCTTCCAACTTCTTTATCTCTTCGGCGATGAATTCTTGGCGCTCCACGGCTTGCTTCCTGACCTTCTGCTTGACGGGCCGCGCATGAGGACAAACAGCAAGCTTGTGCTCAATTACCTTACTGGGAACGCCGGGGATGTCAGATGGTTGCCACGCAAACACATCGACATTCGCCCGCAGGAAGGCAACGAGCGCGCTTTCCTATTTGTTGTCGAGTATAGCACTGATGGTGAAGGTACCACCAGTGCCGTCCTCCTTAGCGGACACCTTCTTGGTTGCCGGTGGAGCTGCCATTCCTCTTTTACACTTGCCGGTGGAGCTCGATGGTGCGTCCTCGACGGCAGCGCAGCACTCCGAAGAGGTGCGTTTGCCGGAGTGGGCCCCAGAGCTCTTGCCGGACTTGGTCTTGGTCTTCCCCCCGGGAGCTTCAGCGGCAAGTGTGTTGCTCTCTGCTGCGGCTGCTGCGTCCCGGTAGATCTTGTCGGCGCAGATAAGCGCGTCGTTCTTGTCGCCGGGGACAGAGATGACGCTTATCGGCCCCGGCATCTTGAGTACGTTGTAGGCATAGTGTGAAGCTGCCATGAACTTGGCGAGGGTAGGACGTCCAAGTATCCCATTGTATGGCAATGGGATATCGGCAACATCAAATGTGATCCTCTCCGTCCTGAAGTTGAGCTCCCCGCCAAAGGTCACTGGCAACGTAATCTTCCCCTTCGGCTTGCTCCTTCCCGGGTTGATCCCTTGGAACAACCCGGTTTCTTCGAGCTCGCCGTCCGGGATCTGTAGCTTCTTGATCACAGCTGAGGAGATCAAGTTCAGGCCGGCCCCGCCGTCAACCAACATCTTGGTGACCTTGAGGTTGCGGATAGTTGGTGAGACCAACATCGGCAAGCACCCGACCGCAGTGGTGCGGTCAGGGTGGTCCTCAAGGTCAAAGATGATGGGCGTGCCGGACCACTTCAGCAGCCTGCGTGACTCAACGGGCGGCTCAGCTGCATTCACTTCTCGCACCCACTGCTTGAGCTGGCGGTGGGAAGTGTGCAGAGAGGCACCTCCGTCGACACACAGAACCTCTGTGGCCTTCTGGAACTCCTGCTCGCTGTTGTCTCCTTCTTCCATGTCATCATCGTCGTCTTCTTCCTCATCCTTGTCGCGGCCCCGGGGAGGTCTGTCACCTTGCCGCTGCTTGGCCTTGCCGCGGCGTCCTCCCCGGCCATTGAACGGCCGCTTCTTGCTGGGTTCTCCTCCGCCTCCTTGGGCCTTCTCCTTGTCGCGACGCTCGTATTCAGCCTTCTGCTGTTCTACGAGGTACTCGACTCTTTTGCAGTTCTGAAGATCATGGCCCTTGGTGCGGTGGATCTTGCAGTACTGCTTGTCGGAGCCGTCCTGCTTGTCGGCTGCCGCTACAGGGGCGGGCTCCTTGCCGGAACCGCCAACCTGTGCCTTCTTGGCGGGAGCCTCCTTGCCGGACTGCTCGACAGCCAGCACCTCCTTGCTCTTCTTCTTTCTGTTGTTCCGCCGCCGGCTCTTCCTTGCCGGGGCGGCATCCTCGCTGTCGCTTCCTCCTGCGCCAGTATCCTCTCCGGGGAGTCTCCTCCCCTCTTCGGCGCGCGCGCACTTGTCAGCCAGAGCGTAGAGCTCGCTGACATCCCGGATCTTGGTCATGGCCATCTCCTCCCTCATCCGGCGGTTACGCACGTTCTGGTGGAACGCGCTGATAACCGCGGCAGGGTGGACGTCGGGAATGTTGTGATGGACGCGGCTGAATCTCTGGATGTACTTGCGCAGGGACTCTCCCTCCTTCTGGGCTAGGATGTGGAGATCGCTCTCCTGGCCGTGGGGTTTGTGTCCGCCCGTGAAGGCGCCAACAAACTGGTGGCACAGATCCGCCCACGAAGAAATGGAGTTCTCCGGCAAGTGCATAAGCCAAGACCGGACGTTTGGCTTAAGCACTAGCGGGAAGTAGTTGGCTAGGATCTTCTCGTCGCGTCCCCCAGCAGCCTGCACTGCTATAGTGTAGATGCTGAGGAACTCCGAGGGGTGTGTCTTGCCGTCGTACTTCTCGGGTACGTCGGGCTTAAAATTCTTCATGCTGGGCCACTGGACTTGCCGCAGCTCACGGGTGAACGCAGGGCAACCTGCCGCGTACGGCAAGTCGCCTGGTTCACCGGGCGCGTGCGCGTCGACAGTGGTCCCAGCGCGCTGATCTGATTGTCTTCGGGCTTCTCGTCGACGCTCGATACGAGTCTGAGCGTCCTCTTGCCGCCTGTCGTCTAGGACTTGGCGCTGATCGCGGCGAGCCCGCGGATCCGACGACGCCGTGGAGTCGTCGTCGACGTTGATCCGGCGGGGTGGTGATTTCTGCTTCCGCGGCGGGGAGTGCACGGTAGTTGCACCCCCGGCGGTCTTGTCGCCGTCGGCCTTCGCTTGGTCGACTTGCCGCGGCCGTGAGGTTGCCGGCTGCTGTGGCGCGTCGTTGTTGGCGAAGGCGATGAGGCTCTGAATCGTCGCCCTCCAGTCTTTGGCCTTGTCTGCCGCTGGAGGGAAATCGAGGAGCAGCTGTGCTCTTGCTAGAGCTTCTGCTGGAGAAGAGGGGAACGGTGGCGAGCGGTGCGAGGAGCGGGACACGCTCGGACTTCTAACCGCGTTAGAAGGAGCATGTTCCCGCCCCGGAGACCGCGCCTTGCTCGTGCCAGCACGCTGGCCTTGAGCATCCCGCGATCCTCCGGCTTGGCTACGCCCCAGCAAGCGTATGGTACCTCCAGTACCACGCCGCTGCGGGTCTTGTACCTCCTGAGAGAGACGTGGCGCGTCCACGGACATCGAGGCTTTGGAATTCGCCCGGTCGTCCGTCTTGTCCTTGGACTTGGTGGCGCCGTGAGTTTCCTCGCCGACGACCACCCTTCCGCCGGCGCCTCCTCCACCAACCATTGGTTCTGGTGGCGGTGGGATCGACACAGACGGGCCTCCGACCTCCGAAGCCTTCTTCTTCGGAGGCATGTCGTTGTAGCTTGATGAAGTTGATGAAGCTGGAGAGGTTGATGAAGAATGCGCCCGCGTGAGCGCCGGATCAGGTTCGCACAACCTCGACGCCCCCTACCTGGCGCGCCAAAGATGTCGGGGGAAAACTGTCCTCCCACGAGCACCTATGGGACCGGAGCCCCTTCTACGTTGCGGTAAGGGAGCGGAGGGAGCACGGAGAGCAGATCGAGGAGCGCACGCGGGCAGTTTTACCCAGGTTCGGGCTGCGCGGACGCGTAAAACCCTACTCCTGCTTGGGTTGTATTGAGTTCTTGAGCTCGGGAGCTTGAAGAGCTACAGTACTAGCTACACCGAGCGAGAGAGTTGTCTAGGTTTCGAATCGGAACCCCCTCTACGTTGTGCATGGGCCTCCTTTTATAGCTCAAAGGGGTCACCGACAGGTGTCAACGTAGAGGAGGGTAAAAGTGTAATTTTGGTGGTGGTTGCAATAGTGCGTGAACAGTATATGAACAGTGGTCTCCACCTAACCTTGACAGTGGGGGACAAGGGCATTAAATGCCCGTCGCCGTCGACCCCAAAAGTGTCCGCCCATGCTTCTCCGTTCGCCACGGCGGTAGCCTCGTCACCGTGGCTTGCCACCGTGTGCCCCAAGCTGCACAGCCATCTGCCACGTGCCCCTGGAAGGGCCCCAGGGCGACGCGTGGGCCGATGAGCTGGAGCGCGGGCACACATCGTAGGTCTCCCGGGCAAGCACCTTGCCGGGGTAGTGATCTTGCCGGGCCCGGAAGCTTGTCGCTCTCCGGGTCCTGCCGGGGCGCATGACGCGCCGAGGCATCTCTTGAGGTATGTATTTCTTGGCCTTCCTGGCAAGCTCCTCTTGCCAGGGTCTTGTGTTAAAGTGATAACCTTGAGCCTGGTGCGGCCTTCCCGGCAAGCTCCTCTTGCCGGGGCCTTGATCTTCTGTCTTGTATACTTTGTTCTTGAATGGCTTTAAAGAGACCAGAAAGGTTCCCGGCGAGCACGTGGTAAGCCCTGCCACGGGAAGCTGCTACTGCCCGTGCACAAGTTGGGGTACTAAGGTACCCCTATCTTAGTGCACCGACACCTCGTCCTTGCCAGCGTCACCCTCTGCCTCCTTCCCATGTATTTCCACGTTTGATTCGGCATCCTAAAAAACATTAAAACATAAATAAAACTATTATCCAAATCTGCAGTTCTACAACTAAAAAACCAACACCAGATCATGCAGTCCACTTCTAAAAAAGATGATGCTTCTTCTCTAAACAACAACTGCAGTGCACTACCACTACTGGTGCACAAAAAAAACAAAAAAAGTTAAAAACTGCAGTTTGCTGCCACTGCTAGTGCAAAAAATATGATTGTTTGTTTTCGACACTACGAAAAATTAAACAATGAAGTTCACTGTAACAAAAAAAATATAGGAAGAAATCAAACCTTGTCGATGACGACTTCGTCAATAGGATTGTCTTTGGCAGCTTCGTCAACGGGGGACAATGGCCTGTCAAACAAATAATCAGAATCAACACCGTCGTGGTCCTGGTGGTCATCATCACGACAAGCGTTAGCCTTCGAAGATTCTCCTACACACTGCAAAAACAACAAAAGGATGCCAAAAACAAATAGTCAATGCCACAAACACACAGAAAAATAGATAACAAATATGGGTGAAAAAAAACTGTTCACATATGGAAAAAACACATACATCCACATCTGCGGGGTCGGGCAAAGAAGGCCGGACAACATCTTCATGCCTGTTCATTTCCTTCACAATTGCATCAGCTTCCTGCTCATACGTAGCACACCTGTCGTCCTGAGACTGCTTGAACTGAACGAATGAAGACCTGATATTCGTAACAGTCTGCTTAAGGAATTCAAGCTGCCCACGGTCAAAGTTATGAGCGGCCTCGATTTCTGCTTCAGAAGGGCCTTTGCCTTCAGGAAACAACCCAGCAATATTCCTCATCCTGGAATCGGATGTTGGGAAATCACTAGTTATATTGATGACCCTGTCGAGAAGCTCATCGACCTGAACAAATTTATTACGATCAGCAGAAGCATGGCCAGAAAAACCTCCAGCAGCCGCCCTAGCAAAACCACGACCCCGTCGAATTGGAGCCGCCCTAGCAAGAGGCTCACAAAACATTTCAGGCGCTTCGGCAACTGCAGTCCGCTTGTACACAATGTCCGCTTCCGCCTTAAACTGAAAAAATCAACAAAAAAAAGAGATGCAGTTCACAAAAAAAGTACATAAAGAGGTTCACATTTAGCATGCCCGGAAAAAAAAGGAATAAAACAAAAAACAAAGGCTGGCTATGCACTCACCGGCAGCTTGCCAAACTTGTAAGAGTCCAGGTGTATCTTTCCCCTGACAATGATGTCGGCGTTGTGAATCTTCTTCAACCGCACATGGGACAGTATTGCGGCGCGTGGCGTGCGTTTATCCATAACCGATACTTTTCGAAGATTCAACGAATCCAGGTACATGAACTGGGGCACGATGGTGCAACCCTCAGCGTAGTTCTGCTTGCTCCCTTTAGAATTCCACTTGTACACAGCGGCCTGCAGCTCGTCGACAACAAGCTGACAAAAGTCCATGCTAGCCATAGATGCAATATCCAAGTTTTCAACCATAGCAGCTACCCTGGACAACCGAGTTGCGGGGCTGGGACAAAGCAAGCACTGGAAAACAATGAGAAAAAAAACCTTCACCGTCTTATTAACCTTCGCAGGGTCCGCAGCCAGCGTGCGAAGTAAAATAAGCAGGTCCTTCGCATCTATGCTACGAGAACGGTTGAAACCGAGTTCATCCTTCAGATTAGTCAGCGAATCATCATGCCCGCTGGCAGCTGGCCTGGGAGCAGTGTGAGAACCCATAGGGAAGTCAAAAATGTGATGGACAGCCTCGCGATTGATTTCCAGAACCTTGTTTGGCCCGCAGTCCAATCTCATCGTGTCAGGGTCGATCTTTCCCATCAGCTTGCACATCAAAACACGAGAAACATTCTTCTCTAATTTCAGGTCAAAGACAATGCCAAAACCTTCTTGCCGCACCAAAGTTCTGTGCGCCTCACCCAGCAAAGCGACAGCTTTGATTACGTTTGGAATTGACAGCCGAACAGTCTTGTTAAAACGCCATTCATGCGCAACATCATCTTCAGACCTCTTCCTCTTGGTGCTCTTAGCAGTCTACAAAAAAAGAATAAAAAATGCAGTTCACATCAGCAAAATCATGCAAAAACAACTTAAAAAACAGAAGAAAAAGTAAATAAACAGCGTATACCTTACTAACATCGACATCCTCCTCATCAGAATCACTGTCCAGAGCTTCTTCAGCTGCATTTTCCCGCGCAAGCTTAGATCGACGCTCAGAATCAACACCAGAGTGATCGTCCGCGCGTCTCCGCTTTCCTTGAATCCCACCCACATCAACCTCGGGGTAATTAGGTCTCTTTGAGTAATCAACACGCGGGCTCCAGCGTGGAGAACTTAAACCTTGCTCTGCAACAGTGTTGAGTTTCCTCTTCACAGGATTCTTTGCGGGGGCAAATTTAGCAGACTTCTTTGAATCTGCAATCCTCCTTCCTATCTCCTTACCCTCCCCTAACTTTACTTGCTTCGCCCTATGCGCCTTCACTAAAGTATTACCGAGCGCAATAGCTTTCTGCCTTCTCCTCTCAACATCAGCTGCAATCTGATCAGGGACCATCCAATCCTGTGTAACTGGCTCTGTGCCATCAACAGATTGCGACTGGGTTTCACTCAATTCAGGTGGAATGTTGCCCTGATCAGATGTACCGCCACCGACAACATCGGCTGTGAAATAACGTGTAATCAAATAGTTAACACCACCACCCCCTGACCCACCAGGAGATAAAACTATGGGTGAGAAAAAACATAAGAAAAGATATGTGTGTGAGAGGCAGACCTAAACTTAATGCAGCTCATATCAACTTCGAAAAACACAAAATGTAGAAAATGCAGTGCTCTTTTCCAGCAGTTTATGTTTAACAATTAAAACATAACAGTAAACCTAAAATGCAGTTCATGTCGCTTGAATATCATATTGACGCATGTCTGAAAATGGACATTGTAAAAGGGATATATGATGCAGTGCACTAATTCGTTCAGTGACCAATTGACCACATATAAAAAAGAAGTGCGCTTAGATATACAAAACAAAAACAAATTCATGCAGTTCTGTGAGAGGCAAAAACTAAAACTTAATGCAGCTCATATCAATTTGGCAACCGCATAGTGGATAGACAAAAAAAATACAAAGCAATGTCCAAAATGCAGTGCTCTTTTAGCAGTTCATGTTTAACAATTAAAACATAACAACTAACTTAATGTCATTCCAAAAAAGTAAAAACAATTAACTTGAGGCAGTTCATATCAGTTTGCCAAATGTCTGAAAAAAATGGGACTTGCTAGAAAGGAATCTAAGATGGAGTGCACTATTTCGTTCAACAAAAAGAAGTAAATTGACCCTCAATGAAAAATGCAGTTCACTTTAATGTAGTTACCAGATGGGGAAGCCGTTCTAACTAGTGACGCATCAATTGGGGAGGAAGAAGCCATGTTGTGCCTCCAATCAGCAAGGGATAATAATTAAACCCTAGACAGCAAACCCAAAAGCAGGCAGAGAAAAACTTAAGAAGAGAATGTTGGCTCGAAAAATAACCCTAGCACAAGATCTGGAACGGATTGGGGGCGATTTGGGGCTCACCGTGGGACGAAGTGACGGCCGGACGAGGCGGGTGCGGACGGCCACGGCGGAGGAAGCGCCCTACAGACGGCGGCGGCTGCGGGCGTCGACGCTGTCCACCACGAGAGAGCCCCTACGGACGGCGGCGGCTGCGGGCGTCGTCGCTCTCCACCACGAGAGCACGAGGGCGGGGGGGATTTCTCTCCGGGCGCGGGGGAGAGGAAGCGGAAGGGGGCAAGGGGGGCTGCGAGAAAAGTAGAAGAAAAAAGAGAGACTTAATAAATAAAAGGCCGACAGGCCCACAGGTCATAGACAAAAAATAAAAAAAGACGTCTCGGTGTTGTAACACGATGCAGTTCGCTTACGAAAAAATGACTCGGCTTCTGAAGCGATGCAGTTCGCTTACGGAAAACGATTCCGCTTCTGAAGTGATGCAGTTCGCTTACGGAAAACGATTCCGCTTCTGAAGCGATGCAGTTCGCTTACGGGAAACGGTTCGGTTCGCCTGCCCTAAAATAAATGCGACCACTATCGCCCGAAGCGCCGCGCCCCCACTCCCCTATCCGGCCGGTTGCATGCCGCGCGAAGGCCACGATCATCACGAACCCATGATCGCCAACACGGTTGGGGGACGAAATCGTGGCCTCGGCAGAAGTTGATGCGGCTCCGATTTAAATCCCGCGCTCCATCAACCAGACCGTCCGCACAAACACACGACGCTGCCCCTTCCTCCTCCTCTTCCTCCTCTTTGCAGCCATGGGGTTCACCAGGACCTACGACGATGTGCATGCGCACGGGAAGACGAAGCTGAAGGTGATCTACACCACCGACGTCGACGCCATGGCGACATACGTCGAAGAGTACAAGACAGTTCTCCAGCGGCGCCGCCAGAGGATCGTCGGAATCGACATGGAGTACACACCCAACAAGAGCAGAGCGGCCCTGGTTCAACTATCCATCGGCAAGTACCACCCAGTGCTTCTTTTCCAGGTATGTGGTACATTGGGCGAGAGATGCATCGCCTTCGACAGGTTCCTCGGCGACCCAAGGTAAGCAATTCTCTCTGCCGAGTACGTGTTGCAGTTCTATATGCCTATGTATGTAGTTCCGAAAGGTGTAACTTGCGGTTCACTTTCCTTAGGTTCGAGTTCGCTGGTTTCGCCATCGAGCAGGACAAGGAGAAGCTTTCACGCTGCAACCTCCACATCCCCAACTTCGTCGACATCCAGACGAACTGGAGGGTGCCTGATGGAACGAAGCCACTGGACTCGCTTGGCGATGTAGCTGCTGCCATCATCGACGACGAGTACGCAGACATGAAGACGAAGATGTCAGACCACGACCACAGCCTGTGGACTTCGATTCTCAGCACGAGGCACGTCGAGTATGCTGCCAAGGACGCCTACACTGTGTTCGAGGTATGGAACCGAATCACCACAATGAAAAAAGGCCTCGCGCGCGCTGAAACAGAGAAGACCAGGAAGCGCCCGAGGTCATCCTGGAGGGTGGGGGCAAGGGGGGATCAACTTCCACCTCCAACTCCAACGGGTGGAACTGGTGAAGCAGGCCAGATGCTGAAAGCCAAGGATTCCTGTCGCAAGTGCTCGATTAGTTTCCTTCTGCATATGTAGATTAGTTTGCTTTCGTTGTAGTTTGCTTTGGGACAATGTTTGCTTATGTTGCGTTAGTTTGCTTGATGATGTACTTTGTTAATTATGAGCGCAGAACCTTGGTTTCTATCTCAACAATATGCAGTTCTCAGTGGTCTGTTTTCAGTATGTATATTGCTTCAAAACTGCTGCTGTAGCTAGGATACACATAAAAAACAAACTATCAAAGCAGTTCACAAAATAGTATTCTTTCACAAAACTGCTGCTATTATAATGGTTGATGCAATCCTCTTTTATTAAAAAAACTCTAGTTCCGTATGTGGGTTAAAAAAAAGAAAGCTCGGTGGGGGTTTCCAGTATGTATGTTCTTCAACTGCTGCTGCTGATAGGATGCACATGAAAAACTATATGTCAAAAGCAGTTCCCTTATACTCAGAATTTTTATAGGAAAATACACTAGAAGCCACACAAAAAATGTCAAATTATTACAACAAAAATGTCTCATGCTGCTGCTTCTCAAGCAAGACTGATCTAAAGCAAATTTAACTTGATTTCCAAACACTTTGCATGCCTATAAAACATAGCCATGACAACATCCCCAGCCTGAAGACCAGCTTCCTCCACAAATTCCTTCCAGCCATCTTTGAGAACCAAACAATCATCAGAGCCAACAGAATACATAACATCAACATCATGATATCCATTCTTGCTAACCAAGACCAAATTAACACAGCTTTTTGTTACCCTGACTAGACCAGAAGGGAATTTCTGCAAGCAAAACAACAAGAACAGAAAAAATAAGAACAAATAAGAAAAAGATTACAATCTTCAGAAACTAAATTGCTGCTACAATCTTCATAAAAAAGTATTGATGTCAACACATAATAATATTGACTAGACAAAATTGTTGCTGCTCCTACAATGTTCATAATAAAACTTCTGTGTGAAAAAGCAGTTCACTTATACTTAGTCAAAAATGTTTCTTTAGAAACTAATACTTCTACAAAAAAATCAGATAGTGTTAACTACAAACAACACATGAAAAAGAATATGCGAGAAATACATACCCATGAATCACTGACATCATCGTCAGTCATCTGATGGACGAATGGAGCCCGAAATCCAATACCTGGAGAATAGAGAAGGGAACAGAGCGCGTTGTGCCGCTGCCTCTGGTTCAGAACCAAACCTTCAGAAAAAACGCATTTCTCTAGCATGGGCTCCAACCTTGCCAGGCAGCCGCACGCGCAATCCATTGCCAGGCGAAAAACAGATCTGGTTGGGAGAAAAACAGATCGAGGAAGAGTGGCGCCGCCAGGGATAAGGTGAGATGGGAGCCGCCAGGGATAAGGTGGGAGCGGAGCCAATTGACCCACCAATATATATATATGTAAAGACACAACACAAAAAAAAACGACAAATAAAGCACTGCGGTTACATAACAATGTGCATTTCGCATTGCATATTACTGCAGTCCACCGCGCTTGACCAAGCAAAAAAACTTATCAAACCAGTCCCCCACACCCCCGTGGCTGTAATGCAGTTCATACAGGCTCGCATTGCATATTAATGCAGTTCGCCGTGCTACAAAAATTCACCGCGCATTGCATATTACTGCAGTTCACCGCGCATTGCATATTACTGCAGTCCACCGCTCTTGACCACGATTCACAGACGAAAAACACAGCCTGCAATGCAGTTCTAACAACTATATAATGCAAAAAAATCTCAAAAAACATCTTTGAGTAACGACCAGAGCCAGTGGCGCCCGCAAAAAACATGGACAAAAAGTTAAATTCTTCAAAATTAACAACTTAATCCGCTCCAATTCATACGGATAGGATCAAAGGCAGCACATAATTGCCGAAAACAACAGAAAATTACATACAAAACGCAACAATTTCGATCCGGACGGGGAAGGATAGAGAACTGACATTTTTGCGCTAGAACAGAGAGATACTCGACCAATTATACTAAAATTTCAATCCTATTAGCAAATTAATCTGTCGCGGAATAACACAAACATCAACGCGAAATTGGTAACACACTAGGACCACGCTATAAAATCAAATACGAACAGCCAGCAGCAGGATGCGAAACTCCTCCACGAGCGGAAGAACGGACGCAGATCCGCCAAATCAAACGATTTCTGTCGTTTTCTCGCTGAATTTAGTGTTTAACCACATATTAAATCAGCGCACACACAAATAAACCAATAGAAATCGATCAAACTAGCCAGAAACGCTGCTCCATGAAGGTTTCCTGCTGCCCCTCTATGTGGTTCGCAACAGAAGAAGGAAGCAGTGCGCATAGCTTTCCAATGCAGTTTTTCAATGCAGTTTAGAAGTGTTATGAGAATATTATTCTCATAATGTTATGAGAATAGACCGGCTGTATATATATAGTTATCGGTTCTACGAGAAATTCTATTTATATATATGCATAACGTGTACAATATGTAGCATCGTAAAATACCAGCAAACGAAAAAGAACTAAATGGAAAACACAAAATTAAAGGAAAAAGAAATCATGAACCCAAAACCACCGAAAGAATTTAGTACCGGTTGGTGTTACCAATCGGTACTAAAGGTATCCCCGCCCCCGGCGCTGGCTCATGCCACGTGGTGGCCCTTTAGTGGCGGTTCGTGTTGAACCGGTACTAAAGGGGGGGGCGACCTTTAGTCCCCACCCTTTAGTGCCGGTTACAGAACCGGCACTAAAGGCCCTTCCGAACCGGTGCTATAGCCCGGTTCTGCACTAGTGTGTAGTTGACATCGTATTTGTGGCAAGGCCACTATGCATAATGTTTCATACATGTCACTCTTGATTCATTGCACATCCCGGTACACCGCCGGAGGCATTCATATAGAGTCATACTTTGTTCTAGTATCGAGTTGTAAGTAAATAAAAGTGTGATGATCATCATTATTAGAGCATTGTCCCAAAGAAGAAGAAAAAAGGCCAAAGAAAAAAAAGAAAGGCCCAAGAAAGGAAAAAAAGGGACAATGCTACTATCATTTTCCACACTTGTGCTTCAAAGTAGCACCATGGTCTTCATGATAGAGAGTCTCTTGTCTTGTCACTTTCATATACTAGTGGGAATTTTCATTATAGAACTTGGCTTGTATATTCCAACGATGGGCTTCCTCAAATGCCCTAGGTCTTCGGGAGCAAGCAAGTTGGATTCACACCCACTTAGTTTCTTTTGTTGAGCTTTCATACATTTATAGCTCTAGTGCATCCGTTGCATGGCAATCCCTACTCACTCGCATTGATATCTATTGATGGGCATCTCCATAGCCCATTGATATGCCTAGTTGATGTGAGACCATCTTCCTCTTTTGTCTTCTCCACAACCACCATTCTATTCCATCTGTAGTGCTAAATCCATGGCTCATGCTCATGTATTGCATGAAAGTTGAAAAGGTTTGAAAAAATTTAAGTATGAAACAATTGCTTGGCTAAAACCGGGGTTGTGCATGATTTGAGTATTTTGTGTGACGAACATGAAGCATAGCCAAACTATATGATTTTGTAGGGATGAACTTTCTTTGCCCATGTTATTTTGAGAAGACATAATTGCTTTGTTAGTATGCTTGAAGTATTATTATTCTTATGTCAATATAGACTTTTTTCTTGAATCTTTCGGATCTGAACATTCATGCAACAATAAAGAAAATTACATTGAGAATTATGTTAGGTAGCATTCCACATCAAAAATTCTATTTTTATCATTTACCTACTCGAGGACGAGCAGGAATTAAGCTTGGGGATGCTTGATACGTCTCCAACGTATCTATAATTTTTTATTGTTCCATGCTATTATATTATCCTTCTAGGATGTTTTATGGGCTTTTATATACACTTTTATATGATTTTTGGGACTAACCTATTAACCCAGAGCCCAGTACCAGTTTCTGTTTTTCCCTTGTTTTGAGTATCGCGGAAAAGGAATACCAAACGGAGCCCAATTGACCTGAAACTCAACGGAGGTTTTTTTTTGTACCAAAAGAAGCCCAGGGAGTATCGGAGGAGGACCAGAAGATTCCGGGGCTGCCCACGAGGTTAGGGGCGCCCCCTGGGCGCGCCCCCTACCTCGTGGATAGCCCGGAGACCTCCCTTACTTGTTCCCGACTCCAACACCCCTATATATACAGAAACCTTCAGAAAATAACCTAGATCAGGAGTTTCGCCGCCGCAAGCCTCTGTTGCCACCGAAAACCAATCTAGACCCTGTTTCGGCACCCTGCCAGAAGGGGAATACCTCTCCAGTGGCCATCTTCGTCATCCTGGCGCTCTCCATGACGAGGAGGGAGTAGTTCACCCTCGGGGCTGAGGGTATGTACTAGTAGCTATGTGTTTGATCTCTCTCTCTCTCTCTCGTGTTCTTGAGATGGAACGATCTTGATGTATCGCGAGCTTTGCTATTATAGTTGGATCTTATGATGTTTCTCCCCCTCTAATCTCTTGTGATGAATTGAGTTTTCCCTTTGAAGTTATCTTATCGGATTGAGTCCTTAAGGATTTGAGAACACTTGATGTATGTCTTGCATGTGCTTATCTGTTGTGACAATGGGATATCACGTGATCTACTTCCTGTATGTTTTGGTGATCAACTTGCGGGTTCCGTGACCTTGAGAATCTATGCATATGGGTTGGCACACCTTTTCGTCTTGACTCACCGGTAGAAACTTTGGGGCACTCTTTGAAGTTCTTTGTGTTGGTTGAATAGATGAATCTGAGATTGTGTGATGCATATCGTATAATCATGCCCACGGATACTTGAGGTGACAATGGAGTATCTAGGTGACATTAGGGTTTTGGTTGATTTGTATCTTAAGGTGTTATTCTAGTACGAACTCTAAGATAGATCGAACGGAGAGAATATCTTCATGCTATTTTACTATGGACTCTTGAATAGATCGATCAGAAAGAATAACTTTGAGGTGGTTTCCTACCCTACAATAATCTCTTCGTTTGTTCTCCGCTATTAGTGACTCGGGAGTGACTCTTTGTTGCATGTTGAGGGATAGTTATATGATCCAGTTATGTTATTATTGTTGAGAGAACTTGCACTAGTGAAAGTATGAACCCTAGGCCTTGTTTCAAAGAATTGCATTACCGTTTATGCTCACTTTTACCACTAGTTACCTTTCTATTTTTATATTTTCATATTACAAAAACATATATCTACCATCCATATTGCACTTGTATCACCATCTCTTCGCCGAACTAGTGCACCTATACAATTTGCGATTGTATTGGGTGTGTTGGGGACACAAGAGACTCTTTGTTATTTGGTTGCAGGGTTGCTTGAGAGAGACCATCTTCATCCTACGCCTCCCATGGATTGATAAACCTTAGGTCACCCACTTGAGGGAAATTTGCTACTGTCCTACAAACCTCTGCACTTGGAGGCCCAACAACGTCTACAAAAAGAAGGTTGTGTAGTAGACATCACAGAGTACCGAAACAGGCCTCCAAATGGGATCTCGTGAGAATAGAAGGTTACGGCGATGGAAAAGTGGTTTTGATGGATGTTCTGATGTTTCTGGAATATATTGGTATTTATAGACGGAAGAAGTCGGTCAGGGGAGGCATGAGGGGCCCACAAGGTAGGTGATACGTCCAAAACGTATATATAATTTCTGCTTGCTCCATGCTTCTTTTGTGTGATATTGCTATGATATTGATGCACTTCCATACACTTTTGATCATATTTGGACTAACCTATTAACTCAGTGCACCACAGTGCCAGTTCCTGTTTTCTGCTGTTTTTCTATTTCAGGTTTCCCCCATATTAAAAGTGCTCCAAAAATTCCAGGAAAAATATAGGAAAAATCAGCGTACAGGAAGCTTCGCGAAGAACCAAAGATGGGCCAGAGGGGAGCCAGGGGAGGCCCAGGCGGCCACCTGGCGCGGCCCCACCCCTGGCCGCGCCAGGGGGGCGCCTGGGGCCCCTGCTCCGCCTCTGGCTGCCCCCCTTCGCATATATATCCCTCTCGTCCCGAAACCCTCGAGGACAGAACCCTTTTTCGCGATCTCGCCTCTGTTCCGCCGCCGCAGCGCTTCCAAGATCGGGAGCATCAGGAGAACTCTTCCCGGCACCCTGCCGGAGGGGAGAACCGCCACCGGGAGCTTCTCCACCACCATGGACGCTTCCCGGATGAGTCGTGAGTAGTCCACCTTGGACCATGGGTCCATGATCAGTAGCTATGTGATGTTCTCCTCCCCTCTTTGCTCTTCATGGTTTAGACCTCGTGAGCTGCCCTACATGATCGAGGCACATATGTAATCTTTCTGCTGTTGCTTTGCTGAGTTTGCTGGGATCTGATGGATTATGAGACTATGTTCAGATTGTGTTTGAGTAATATATTTGATTCACCTCTTTTATATCTTTGTTCTTGAGTAATTCTTGCATGTTCTCCGTTGCTGTTTATTGCTTTGGCCAAGTAGTAGGTAGTAACTCCAAGAGGGAGCGTTATGCTTGATTGTGGGTTCATGCCCCCTGATGACTAGCTTGAGTGACAGAAACATGAGTCTAGGGGATGTGTTGTTGCCACAAGGGAGAAAACAACGGTGCTTGTACTTGCGGGTGCAAGGATTGTTTACTTTACGCAAAGTTCTTTTAATGCACTTGTCTGTTGCTTTGAGTTTACACTTTGGGTGGGATTCGCAACTTAATACCAGCGAGATGTTCTGGATAGATATCTCAATGTGGATGATTAGTAGTAGATGCAGATGGATTTCGGTCTACTTGCCTTGGCGTACCGCCCATGCTTTTGAGCCTCTACCTTTCTTTGCAGCATAGTTAGCATTGGTTTGCGCACATAATCCTGTCAATTGCCCAGCTGTAATTTGTTTACCTCGCTTTGCTATTTTATCGTCTTTTGGGAGAGAGACATCACTAGTGAACATCATGGGACCCCGGTCCATATTACCACCGCTGATCACACCTTCTATTTACTTCCTGTTTTTATTTCCTAGTTGCAGTCATAGCTATCATTATTATCTCTTGTGTTTGATCCTTTGTAAACAACAAGGCCGGAGGGATTGACAACCTCTCTGTACTCATTGGAAGCAAAGTTATCTGTATCTGTGTGCAGGTCCCGTCAACCGCTAAGTTTCTGGCACCGTTGACACCTACTTGTCGACCCTCGGAGTCTCACGGGATTCGATCCTTGGTATCTTTGCCAAGGGAAATTTGCCGCTACGCTACATCTCAACCTTCCACTTGGGGTAACCAACGAGGGGCGAGAAGCCATCAAGCAAGTTTCTGGCGCCGTTGCCAGGGACTCCACTCTTCAAGATAGGGGAGTTGCACGCTATCTTTTATCTTTGCTTTTTAGTCTTGTTAGTTTACCTTTCAGTTTTTGCTTTAGTGTCCCTTACCAAAAATCACAAAAATAGTTATCTTGCTTGCTGCTGCTATGGGTTCCACCGAGAACACCAAGTTGTGTGACTTCACTAGTCATAACAACAATGACTTTATCTGCACGCCTATTGCTACACCTGCCACTTCAGCACCTTCTTATGAGATTAAACCTGCTTTACTGAACCTAGTTATGAAAGATCAATTCTCCGGTGCTGGAGATGATGCTGCTTTGCACTTAAATAATTTTGTTGAGCTCTGTGATATGCAAAAGTACAAAGAAGTAGATGGTGATATTGTTAAGCTTAAGCTTTTTCCTTTCTCCTTGAGAGGAGGAGCTAAAATCTGGTTTCAATCCTTGCCTAGGAATAGTATAGATTCTTGGGACAAGTGCAAGGATGCCTTTATTGGGAAGTACTATCCCCCTGCTAAAATTATCCAATTAAGGAGTAACATAATGAATTTTAAACAATTGGATAATGAACACGTTACCCAAGCTTGGGAACACATGAAATCCCTTGTCAAGAACTGCCCTACTCATGGTTTGACTACTTGGATGGTTATCCAAACTTTTTATGCAGGCTTGAACTTTACCTCGCGGAACTTGTTAGATTCGGCCGCGGGAGGAACCTTTATGTCAACTACACTTGGTGCTGCCACGAAGCTTCTCGACGAGATGATGACCAATTATTCCCAATGGCACACCGAACGCGCTCCAACAGGTAGGAAGGTAAACTCTGTCGAGGAGATTTCCTCCCTAAATGAAAAAGTTGACTTGATCATGTCTCTACTTTCCAAGCAATCTTCTATTGATCCTCATGATGTTCCTTTAAATTCTTTGATTGCTCAAGATCCAGTAGATGTGAACTTTATCTCTAGAAACAATTTCAATAACAATACTTATAGGAGTAATTTTGGTAGCAACCCTAGACCGTTCCCCTCTAATTCCTATGGCAACAAAAATACTTATCCTAGCACCAAGAACTCCACCCCTAGAGATAGAGACATGCCTAGTTATGAGAAACTTCTAGAAATAGAGAAGGCTACTAAGAACTACATGTGCACCCAATATGAACAAAACAAGACCTTCTCGAGGCAATTAGATGAGCATACTGCTATCTTGCAAGACATTGGTAGACAACAGGAGAGCCTAAATATTGAGATTTCTAACCTCCAGACTAGGCTCACCATCACTGAGACCCAAGTTTCCAATATGTCCCACACACAAGCCACTTTGATAAACCAAATGGCAGCTAAACCTGAAGTGGTTGCACCCCTGAAGGAGGAAGAAGATAGAATTAAGAGCCTTCCTACCCACCACACTGTTGCTACTATCCAAGTTATTGAGGATTTCCAAACTCTTAGCACCCAATGCACTCCTAGTCCCATTGGACCTATTAATGGTGATGCTATGACCTCAACCGTAGAAGAAGAAACTCCTATGACCATAGAAGCTACCAAACAAGTGAGCCTAAAGGACACCACTACCACTTTACTTGATAGTAGTGACCTTGATTTTGATAATTGCACCCTTTCTGAAGTTATTGGTTTTCTTCATAGAATGGCTAAAGACCCCCACACTAGCACACTTAACCTTGCCTTCACAGAGCATATCACCAATGCCCTTACCAAAGCTAGGGAAGAAAAGCTCAAGCTTGAGACTTTCATCCCTAGGAAGCTAGAAGATGGTTGGGATCCCATAGTCAAAATTAAATTGAACAACTTCTCTTGCTATGCTTTATGTGATGTTGGAGCTAGTACCTCCGTTATGCCCAAAAGAATGTATGATATGTTTGAATTGAAACCTTTTGATCCTTGTTCTTTTGGTGTTCGTATTGTTGATTCTTCCGTAAAGAAACCTTTGGGGAAGATCGACGATGTTCTTATCATTGTCAATGACAATTATGTTCCCGTTGATTTTACTATTATGGATATTGAATGTGAACCTTCATGTCCAATTATTTTGGGACGTCCTTTTCTTCGCACCGTTGGTGCTATCATTGACATGAAAGAGGGGAATATAAAATTCCAATTCCCTCTCAAGAAAGGGATGGAACACTTCCCTAAAAAGAAGATTAAGTTGCCTTTTGAGTCCGTTACACGGGCTAGCTATTCTCTTACTCTTGATAAAACTTGATCTTCTCTTTTTGCATCATGCCTAGCTTAAAGGCATAAAAGAAAGCGCTATTGGGAGGCAGCCCACAACAAATTAGGTTTTATTTTGCTTTTGTTGTGTCTTGATGTTTGTTACTACAGTAGCATCATCATTGTATCTTTTCTTTTCAGCTTTGTGCCAAGTTTAGCCGCCGATTGCAAGAAAGTTCAAAAGTTGTTACGTGCTGTCCAGAAAACAGATTATGTCCTTGGACAGAAAAATTCGAATAAAATCACCAGATCATCTTTTTGATCTGAATTTTTTTGACAGCGTGCTCTATACAATTGGCTTTCGAGCGTCTGTTCTGAGTTTTTTTATTTGAGTTGCAGAAGTTCCCCGAAAAAATTATTTACTACCTGCTGGTCTGTTTTTCACAGATTCTGTCCTGTTTTGCCTTTCCTTCGTTTTGCAAACCTTGAGCTTGCTTTTTCTTTGCAAAAACTTTTTGGCAATCTTGAGAAACAGTAGCTCTTCAAGATTATCTTTATTTCCAGTAGGTAAAAATTATTTTATTGTGGGTACTAACCTCGCTAATCAGATTATGATGAGTTATGTATGAAGGGAGTTTTCAAGTGTGCGAGGGAAGATGATAAAAGAAGATTCAGGAGGGTCAAACGCTCAAGCTTCGGGATGCCCCCGTGCACCCCCAAGAAATATTCAAGAAGACTCAAGCGTCTAGGCTTGGGGATGCCCCCATGCATCCCCTTCTCCATCAACAATTATCAGTTCGTCTTTTGTTCCACTATATTTTTATCACTTCATGCGTTATGTGCTATGCTTGGAGCGTCTTGCTCTTAGTTTCCTTTTTTTTAGTTTTCTTTAGCTTTGCTTGCTGTTCATAACAAGTTAGAACCCAGCTTTCTTTGTGTGGGAGAGAAACACACTCCACTTCAACCTAGAACACAACATAGGATTTTCATGCTTATCTTTGATGTGTGTGTTCTTTGTCTTTCCATAGCTGCTGTCATGTTTAGCTCTTAGTTTTCATGCTTTTCTTTTTAAAGAGCTTTTGTTTAGTTGGTTGCTGAACTCTCTTGAGTTTTCATGTTTATCTTGTTAAGAGAGTTTGCCTGTTGCACTGAGTTGTGTGTCTTAACTTAAAGTAGGTAATTGAGGTTGCTATTTAATTTTAGTAGTAACTTGCAATAGTTTTGAGGTATTGCCATGAGTAATGTCTGAACTTTTGGTGTCAAGAGCTTTAGCCTATTAGTGATAGATGTCGTATTTTGGGCAATCTGTGTTTATTTTCGAAAACCTACAAAATAGTTGAGAACTTTAGCTACTAGATGGATCACTAATCTTTGGAGGGATCGAATATTAGAGTACACTCATGTACCATGAGTCAAGGATGCGCAAGGATAACCAAACCCCCATACACTCCTCCTCGGGGTACTTGTCTCTTTGTGAACCTCCTAATTAGATTGAGAGTTAACGATAATAAGTGCATGAGTTCTTCGGACTAATGTGAGTATTCGAAAGTTGACACTTCCACCTAGCCATATTTTTCTAGCCTCTTCGGTACCGTGCATTGCCCTTTCTCACCTCGAGAGTTGGCGCATACTTCGCCGGTGCATCCAAATCCTTGGCACGATACACTCTGTCATCATAAGCCTCATTATATCCTTCCTCAAAACAGCCACCATACCTACCTATCAAGGCATTTCCATAGCCTTTCCGAGATACATTGACATGCAACATCCATCTTCTCATGACTTGATCTTCATGCCATACATGCTTTTGCTTGATCGATGAGCCGCATGCTAGTTGGGCCTTGCCCTAATCATTGCTACATGACGCGCTAGTATCATTGCATATCCTGCTACACCGGCAGAGGCATACATTTGCATACATCATGATAGTTTCATTTTCTTTATGTTGAGTACTTTTGTAAAGTGTGAAAGATCTTCTATACTTCTTGTAATATATAAAGTGTTGCCCCTAAAGTGAGGAAAAGATCCCAAAGAGGACAAAATCAAAAGATCCCAAAGAGGACACATGAGAGTTAAATAGAAAGAGCCATTGAGGCCACAAAAAAATAAAAAAAAGAGAAAAAGAAATAAAAAGAGAGAAGGGGGCACACTACTATTCCTTTTGAGAGATCCACACTCGTACTCCATCTTATACCTTGTACTCCATAGAGATTATCATTCATGCATATAGCTATGTGGGGACCTTCACACTATAGAACTTGGCTTGTATATTCCAATGATGAGCCTCCTCAAAAGAGCTCTAGGTCTTCTTGAGCGAGCAAGTTGGATGCACCCCCACTAGTTCCATTGGAGAGCTTACCTTAGCTCATATGTGCATCCGTTGCATGGCAATCCCTACTCCTCACATCATATCTATCATTTGGCTTTCTCTCGCCTATGATTGTCCTCATTGATGTGAGCCTTTCACACCCTTTTTGTCTTCCCCCTTCATCATTTTTCTCTCTTTGCCATCCTAAGTGTCAACCTTCTTGCTTACGCTCATCCATTGCATGAGTGCTCAAAATATCGAAAGGGAGTGGATCATTTTGACTTGTACCTGGCTAGTGGTCTGGGGATGAGTCAAGATAAGATTCCAAAGAAGACCAAGTGTGAAACTTTAGTAGATTAAGTTCTCAACAATACAAAAACTATGTTTTACTCTCTCGTATATCCCTATCCCCTTCTTGCACGCAAACACCATTTGGAGACATTCGAGTCACGGACAGCGAGAGCTCTTGCACCTTTATGTTCTTATGTTGCTTGTTACAATGCTAATATAGACTCTTGCTTGTTATGACTTGAATTGAATTACATGCCTTGATTGCTTTACTTAAAAAGTTCTTATATGGTTGGTAGCATGTCACCATAGAAATTATGCTTGTTATCATTTACCTACTCGAGGACGAGCAGGAATTAAGCTTGGGGATGTTGATACGTCCAAAACGTATATATAATTTCTGCTTGCTCCATGCTTCTTTTGTGTGATATTGCTATGATATTGATGCACTTCCATACACTTTTGATCATATTTGGACTAACCTATTAACTCAGTGCACCACAGTGCCAGTTCCTGTTTTCTGTTGTTTTTCTATTTCAGGTTTCCCCCATATTAAAAGTGCTCCAAAAATTCCAGGAAAAATATAGGAAAAATCAGCGTACAGGAAGCTTCGCGAAGAACCAAAGATGGGCCAGAGGGGAGCCAGGGGAGGCCCAGGCGGCCACCTGGCGCGGCCCCACCCCTGGCCGCGCCAGGGGGGCGCCTGGGGCCTCCCCTGGCTCCCCTCTGGCCCATCTTTGGTTCTTCGCGAAGCTTCCTGTACGCTGCGCCAGGGGGGCGCCTGGGGCCCCTGCTCCGCCTCTGGCTGCCCCCCTTCGCATATATATCCCTCTCGTCCCAAAACCCTCGAGGACAGAACCCTTTTTCGCGATCTCGCCTCTGTTCCGCCGCCGCAGCGCTTCCAAGATCGGGAGCATCAGAAGAACTCTTCCCGGCACCCTGCCGGAGGGGAGAACCACCACCGGGAGCTTCTCCACCACCATGGACGCTTCCCGGATGAGTCGTGAGTAGTCCACCTTGGACCATGGGTCCATGATCAGTAGCTATGTGATGTTCTCCTCCCCTTTTTGCTCTTCATGGTTTAGACCTCGTGAGCTGCCCTACATGATCGAGGCACACATGTAATCTTTCTGCTGTTGCTTTGCTGAGTTTGCTGGGATCTGATGGATTATGAGACTATGTTCAGATTGTGTTTGAGTAATATATTTGATTCACCTCTTTTATATCTTTGTTCTTGAGTAATTCTTGCATGTTCTCCGTTGCTGTTTATTGCTTTGGCCAAGTAGTAGGTAGTAACTCCAAGAGGGAGTGTTATGCTTGATTGTGGGTTCATGCCCCCTGATGACTAGCTTGAGTGACAGAAACATGAGTCTAGGGGATGTGTTGTTGCCACAAGGGAGAAAACAACGGTGCTTGTACTTGCGGGTGCAAGGATTGTTTACTTTACGCAAAGTTCTTTTAATGCAGTTGTCTGTTGCTTTGAGTTTACACTTTGGGTGGGATTCGCAACTTAATACCAGCGAGATGTTCTGGATAGATATCTCAATGTGGATGATTAGTAGTAGATGCAGATGGATTTCGGTCTACTTGCCTTGGCGTACCGCCCATGCTTTTGAGCCTCTACCTTTCTTTGCAGCATAGTTAGCATTGGTTTGCGCACATAATCCTGTCAATTGCCCAGTTGTAATTTGTTTACCTCGCTTTGCTGTTTTATCGTCTTTTGGGAGAGAGACATCACTAGTGAACATCATGGGACCCCGGTCCATATTACCACCGCTGATCACACCTTCTATTTACTTCCTGTTTTTATTTCCTAGTTGCAGTCATAGCTATCATTATTATCTCTTGTGTTTGATCCTTTGTAAACAACAAGGCCGGAGGGATTGACAACCTCTCTGTACTCGTTGGGAGCAAAGTTATCTGTATCTGTGTGCAGGTCCCGTCAACCGCTAAGTTTCTGGCGCCGTTGACACCTACTTGTCGACCCTCGGAGTCTCACGGGATT
>LR738709.1:6171524-6200001 GCA_902687465.1 Secale cereale
CGAGGGCACCCCCACCCTTGTGGTCGCCTCATGGATCCCCTGTCATGTACTCCAAGTCCATTTGATGTCTTCTGGTCCAAGAAAAATCTCCAAAAAGTTTCATTCTGTTTGGACTCCGTTTGATATTCCTTTTCTGCGAAACTCAAAAACAAGAAAAAAACAGAAACTGGCAGCGGGCTCTGGGTTAATAAGTTAGTCCCAAAAATCATATAAAATAGCATATAAATGCATATAAAACATCCAAGATAGATAATATAATAGCATGGAACAATCCAAAATTATAGATACATTGGAGACGTATCAAGCATCCCCAAGCTTAATTCCTGCTCGTCCTCGAGTAGGTAAATGATAAAAACAGAATTTTTGATGTGGAATCCTACCCAACATAATTTTAATCCAATCTTCTTTATTGTGGCATGAATATTCAGATCCATAAGACTCAAAACAAAATTTATCAATATCAAAACAATAATACTTCAAGCATACTTGAAAGTAATCTATGAAGCTTCAAAAATAACATGGCTAAAGAAAGTTATCCCGACAAAATCATATAGTCATTTATGCTTCCTCTTAACACAAAGTAAAAAAGCATGCCTATCTCGGTGTCAATCAAGCAATTGTTTTCATACTTTAACATTCTTAAACATTTTCAAATCTTCATGCAATACATGAGCGTGAGCCATGGATATAACACTATGGGTGGAATAGAAGGTGGTAATAGACAAAATAGGAGGGAGAAAGTCTAACATCGCCTAGGCAAATCAACGGACTATGGAGATGTCCATTAATCGATATCAATGTGAGTGAGTAGGGATTGCCATGTAACGGATGCACTAGAGCTATAAGTGTATGAAAGCTCAAAAAGACAACTAGTGGGTGTGCATCAACTTGCTTGCTCATGAAGACCTAGGGCATTTGAGGAAGCCCATAGTTGGAATATACAAGCCAAGTTCTATAATGAAAAGTTCCCACTAGTGATATATGAAAGTGACAACATAGGAGACTCTCTATCATGAAAAACATGGTGCTACTTTGAAGCACAAGCGTGGAAAAGGATAGTAACATTGTCCCTTCTCTCTTTTTCTCTCTTTTTTTGTAGTCTCCTCTCTTTTTTTCTCTTTTTTTGGAGACCCTTTTCTCGTTTGTTTTGAAGACTCATTTAGCCTTATTATTGATAACCTCACATGGGACAATGTTCTAATAATGATGATCATCACACTTTTATTTACTTACAACTTGATATTACAACTCGATGCTAGAACAAAAATATGACTATATATGAATGCCTCCGGCAGTGGGATGTGCAATGACCAAGAGTGACATGTATGAAAAATATGAACGGTGGCTTTGCCACAAATACTATGTCAACTACATGATCATGCAAAGCAATATGAAAATTATGAAGCGTGTCATAATAAATGGAACGGTGGAGTTACATGGCAATATATCTCGGAATGGCTATGGAAATGCCATAATAGGTAGGTATGGTGGCTGTTTTGAGGAAGGTATAAGGAGGGTTTATGCACCGGCGAAAGTTGCGCAGAACTAGAGTGGATCAAGGTGGAAGTGTGAGAGTGTGTATAATCCATGGACTCAACATTAGTCATAAAGAACTCACATACTTATTGCAAAAAAAAATATTAGCCCTTGAAGCAAAGTACTATGACACATGCTCCTAGGGGGGAGGTTGGTAGGAGTTAACCATCGCGCGCCCCACGCAAAGACAAACACTCAAAATACAAAGTGCTCCAATTCGGTTACATAGTTAGGAGACCATACATGCATGCTACGGGAATCACAAACTTTAACACAATTATTTCTTTAACCTCACAAACTACCACTAGCATGAATCTAATATTACCATCTTAACATCTCAAAACAATTACAAAGAGTCAAACTTCACATAGTATTCAATGCTCTTTATATGAAGGTTTTTATTATATCTCCTTGGATACCCATCATATTAGGACTAAATTCATAACTCAAGCAAATTACCATGCTGTTCTAGAAGACTCTCAAAATGATATAAGTGAAGCAAGAGAGTTCAACAATTTCTACAAAATAAAACCACCACCGTGCTCTAAAAAGATATAAGTGAAGCACTAGAGCAAAATTGCCTAGCTCAAAAGATATAAGTGAAGCACATAGAGTATTCTAATAAATCACGATTGAAGTGTGTCTATCAAAAGGTGTGTACAGCAAGGATGATTGTGACAAACTAAAAAGCAAAGACTCATATCATACAAGACGCTCCAAGCAAAACACATATCATGTAGTGAATAAAAATATAGCCTCAAGTAAAGTTACCGACACTACTAGGAAAAGGGCTATAGATGATATTGACACTAATGGCGCACCATGCATGTGGTGCGCCACTGCTATATAGTAGTGGCGCACCAGATACTTGTGCGTCATTAGTGTCCTCATTACTAATGGCGCACCAGACACACGGTGCGCCATTACTAACATATTTTATTTTATTTTATTTTTCCAAAACTACTAATGGCGCACTAGGGCAAAGTGCGCCCTTACTAGTTTTAACTAGTAATGGCGCACCACACACTCTGTGCGCCACTACTAACAAATTTTTTATTTTTTATTTTTACTTTTTTTGCAAAACTAGTAATGGCGCACCTGGGTACAGTGCGCCATTACTAGTTCAAACTAGCAATGGCGCACCACAACCACGGTGCGCCAGTACTAACAATTTCACCAAATGCACCCCGTGACCGCCTTTTCAGGTTTTTTAAAAAAATAAAAGAAAATGATTGAAATGTCAAAAAAATAAAAGAAAATAAGTTTCCCATGTGATATGTGGTCTAGTTATTGGGAAAATTTACAAATACAAATTTCGACTTTATTTGCAAAATCTCTCTGGAATTTAGTAAAACGGGCATAACTTTTGCATACGAACTCGGATTAAAAAGTTTTTTATATGAAAAATCATCTACTCGAAAAGTTACATCTGAATTCAACAAGGGGAACCCCATTGATCATTTTCAAAATCTCAAAAAACCTAACAGAACGAAAGTTATGGGGCTTTTAAGATCTAGAGGGGAAAATATGGAAAAAAAATCAAACTTACTAGTGGCGGACCATTTGCTAGTTGCGCCACTAGTAACAGAAATTATTATTTTGGAATTTTTTTTTGAATTTTTTTTTGGGAAATTGTTTTCAAATTATGATACGTAATATGACCGGGAAGTTTGAAATCTTTTTTCAAAATTTCATCACACTCATGAACATGACCGGGAGGTTTAATAGGATTGATATGATAGATATATCAACAAGTGCCTGTGAAGTGAGCTGGTGCTGGGGTTGGATAGAACTGCGAAGTTAAGCGTGTTCGGGCTGGAGTAGTGTGAGGATTAAGAAGAAAAGAAAAAAATTGAATTTTTTAAAAAAAAGAATTCAAAAAAAAAATTCTGATTTTTTTTTTGAAAAAATAATAGTAAGGGCGCACTTCTATGAGGTGCGCCATTACTAAGTCAGATAGTAATGGCGCACCTCTAGGCATACTAATGGCGCACCAGGTGGTGCGCCATTAGTGTTTGGGATACTAATGGCGCACTATGTGGTGCGCCATTAGTATTAATTACTAATGGCGTGGTAGTAGTGGCGCACCTGTAGTGCGCCATTAATGGCCAAAACAGGTGTGCCACTAACAGGCCTTTTCCTAGTAGTGCGATGGATGAAGACGAAAGAGGAGATGCCTTCCCGGGGCATCCCCAAGCTTAGGCTCTTGGCCGTCCTTGAATTTTACCTTGGGGTGCCTTGGGCATCCCCAAGCTTAGGCTTTTGCCACTCTTTATTCCATAGTCCATCAAATCCTTACCCAAAACTTGCAAACTTCACAGCACAAAACTCAATGTAAAACAAAGCAAATAACCACCCAAGGTACTGTTGTGATCTTATTCTAATTTCATATTGGTGTAATATCTACTGTATTCCAACTTCTCCATGGTTCATACCCCCCCCCCCCCGATACTAGCCATAGATGAATCAAAATAAGCAAACAACACATAAAAAACAGAATCTGTCAAAAACAGAACAGTCTGTAGCAATCTGAAAATTTGCATACTTCTGTAACTCTAAAATTTCCGAAACAATTGGACGACGTGGGGAATTTGTATATCAATTTTGTCTAAACATTTCAGAAGGTTTCGACGTTCCACTGAATTATTGAATTTTCTGCACTGGACGTAAAAGTTTCTGTTTTTCAGCAAAATCAAATCAACGATACCCGTAAGCCATCACAAAGGTCTTACTTGGCTCAAACACTAATTAAAACACCAAAACACAATTACTATATACTCCCTCCGTTCCTAAATATAAGGTGTATTAGTTTTTCAAAAAGTAAAACATAACCTATGTTTGACCAACTTTATAGCCAAATATATAAAGATTTACAACACTAAATATATAAAATATAATAATATACTTCATGGGCAATCTAGTGATAATGGTTTGGCAGTCTAGACATTGATATTTTTGTCTATAAACTTGGTCAAAGTTAGAAAAGTTTGACTTTTTGAAAAAATAATACACCTTATATTAAGGAACGGAGGGAGTAAGAAATAATGTGTAAAACTTGCAAAACATAACCAAAAAGTAAAAAGCAAAAATAAAAATGGGTTGCCTCCCAACAAGCGCTATTGTTTAATGCCCTTAGTTGGGCATAAAAATGCAAATAGATCTAGGTATTTTCGTATTTGGTTTTCGTCTTTTTTAACGAGGTTATGCTCAAACCCAGGAGGTTCTTTGCGTTTCCCCTCAAATTCAGAAATATTTATATCTAGAGCATCCAACCGCTTATTGCAAAGAGTGATTAACATATTCATGCGGTGGAGGTTTCCACTAACACTTTTGAGAGGTTCAAGAGATTTTTGCAAAAAAATTGTTACATCACATAGTTTCTCAAAAACTTGTGTCCCCCCTGAGTGTGTTGTAATTCCTTCTGTGGGGTAATATCCCTAATACTCCTTCCACTATCTCATAAGAAATGTTGGGATCAATTTTGATAAAATTCCCTTTAGCGGCAAAATCCAAGAGTTGCCTATGGGGCATGTTTAATCCAACATAAAAATTATGGAGTAAAATCTTGAAATGCCCCTCTATAGTGCAATTGCGATATAATTCTATCATTATATATCAAGCATCCTTTAAATTTTCTCCTTGTCTCTGTTTGAAGTGAAGAACTTCAAAGTTATGAGATAAAAGAGGGGTGAAGGTGCTAGTCACAAGAGCAAGACGAGCAGTCCAAAATATGAGCGAATCTAGAGACAAACGAAGAGGATGAATGAAAGAAAGGCGAAGAAAAGGCAAAGGCAAATCTTTCGAAAATCGTTTTAGAAGTGGGGGAGAGGAAAATGAGAGGCAAATGAGAGGCAAATGGCAAATAATGTAAATGCAAGACATGAGAGTTTAATGAAGGGTACTTGGTAGGACTTGACTTGACGTAGATCTCCCCGGCAACGGCGCCGGAAATTGGCAAGTTGACGGGAGATCAAAACTTGACTTGGCGTAAATCTCCCCGGCAACGGTGCCAGAAATTCTTCTGCTTCCTTGCTGCTTTCCCGAGGTAACGTTGGTGTTTTCCTTGAAGAGGAAAGGGTGATGTAGCGGAGTGAAATAAGTATTTCCCTCAGTTTGTTAAGAACCAAGGTATCAATCCAGTAGGAGATTACACACAAATCGCCAAGTGCATGCACAAACAATCAACAACTTGCACCCAACGCTATAAAGGGGTTGTCAATCCCTTCTAGGTTATTTGCAAAAGTGAGATCCGTTAGAGATAGAAACAAATAAAGGAAATATTTTTGGGTTTTTGGTTTATAGATTGAAAAGTAAAAGATTGCAAAATAGTAGATCTGAAACTTATAAGATGTAAAAGAGACCCGGGGGGCATAGGTTTCACGAGAGGCTTCTCTCATGATAGCAAGTTTACGGTGGGTGAACGAATTACTGTCAAGCAATTGATAGAAAAGCGAATAATTTTAATGACATCTATGGCAATGATCATGAATATAGGCCTCACGTCCGAGACAAGTAGATCGACTCCTGCCTGCATCTACTACTATTACTCCACACATCGACCGACTCCTGCCTACATCTAGAGTATTAAGTTCATAAGAACGGAGTAACGCCTTAAACAAGATGACATGATTTAGAGGAATTAACTCAAGCAATATGATGAAAACCCCATCTTTTTATCCTCGATGGCAAAAATACAATACGTGTCATGTCCCCTACTGTCACTGGGATTGAGCACCACCAGATTGAACCCAAAGCAAAGCACTTCTCCAATTGCACGTATTATCAATCTAGTTGGCCAAACAAAACCGATAGTTCGAAGAGAGTTACTAAGTTATAAGATCATGCATAAAAGAATTCAGAAGAAACTAAAAATCATAGATAATCTGATCATAAACCCACAATTCATCGGATCTTGACAAACACACCGCAAAAGAAGATTACATCGGATATATCTCAAACAACAACGAGGAGAACATGGTATTGAAGAACAATGAGAGAGAAGAAGCCATCTAGCTACTAGCTATGGACCCGTAGGTCTGTGGTAAACTACTCACACTTCATCGGATGGGCAATAGGGTTGATGTAGATGCCCTCCGAGGTTGATTCCCCCTCCGGCAGAGTAACGGAATAGGCCTCCAAATGGGATCTTGCGAGAACTAAAGGTTATGGCGGCGGAAAAGTGGTTTTGATGGATGTTCTGATGTTTCTGGAATATATTGGTATTTATAGGCGGAAGAAGTCGGTCGGGGGAGGCACGAGGGGCCTATAAGGTAGGGGGCACGCGCTACCCCCTGGGGGCGCCCCCCACCCTTATAGCCGCCTCGTGGATTGATATGTCTCCAACGTATCTATAATTTATGAAGTATTCATGCCATGTTTATAACAATTTTATATGGTTTTGGTATGATTTGCATGGAACTAACCCGAACTGACGCTGCTTTCAGCAGAACTACCATGGTGTTGTTTCTTGTGCAGAACTAGAAGTTCTCCAAATGAGCTGAAACTTTTTGACGATTTTTTTATGGAACAAAAGAGACCCTCAGAGCTTCATGGGAGGGCTAGAAGAGCGACGAGGAGGGCACAATCCACCAGGGCGCGCCTGGTGGGCCTAGCTCACCCCGGTGGGTTGTGCTAACCTCGAGGCCCATCCGGACGTGAGACCGACCCAAAAATTCATATAAATAGAGAAACCATCATAAATAGACCTAGATCATAAGTTCTACCATCGCAAGGCTTTGTAGTCCACGAGATCCAATCTAGATCCCTTTCTGGCACTCCGCCGAAGGGGGAAATCATCACCGGTGGCCATCTTCATCATCTCGGCGGCCACCATGGTGAGGAGGGAGTAGTCCACCCTCGGGGCTGAGGGTTTGTACCAGTAGCTATGTGTTTAATCTCTCTCTCTCTCTCTCATATTCTTGAGATGCACAATCTTGATGTATCGCGGGCTTTGTTAATATAGTCGGATCATATGATGTTTTCCCCTCTCTATCTTGTTGTGATGAATTGAGTTTTTCCCTTTGAGATTTCGTTGTTATCGGATTGAATACTTTTATGGATTTGAGAACACTTGATATATGTCTTGCAATTGAATACTCGTGGTGACAATGGGGTATCGTATTGATTCACTTGATATATGTTTTGGCACTCAACTCACGGATTCCCGAGGTGACATTGGGGTAATCTATGCATAGGGGTTGATGCACATTCTTGTCTTTGTTTCTTCGGTAGAAATCTTGGGGCACTCTTTGAAGTTCTTTGTGTTCGATTGAGTATTATGAATATGAATTTGTTTTGGTGTTATTTTAGTATGAACTCATGGATAGATCGATCGGAAAGAATAGCAACAAACAATTCCTTCTTATGTTCTCCGCTAGATATGAACTTTGGAGTGATTCTTCATCACATGTTGAGGGATGGTTATGTGATCCAATTATATTAGCATTGATGAGAGATTGCACTAGCGAAAGTATGGACCCTAGGCCTTGTTTCTAAGCATTGCAATATCGTTTGTGCTCTGTTTTATCACTTGCTACCTTGCTGGTTTTTATTGTTACTATTACAAAAATCAATATCTACTATCCATATTACACTTGTATCACCATCTCTTCGCCGAACTAGTGCACCTATACAATTTCCCATTGTATTTGGTGTATTGGGGACACAAGAGACTTTTTATTATTTGGTTGCAGTGTTGTTTGAGAGAGACCATCTTCATCCTACACCTCCCACGGATTGATATACCTTGGGTCATCCACTTGAGGGAAATTTGCTACTGTCCTACAAAACTCTGCGCTTGGAGGCCCAACACGAGTCTACAAGAACAAGTTGTGTAGTAGACATCAAGCTCTTTTCTGGCGCCGTTGCCGGGGAGGTCAGTGCTTGAAGGTATATCTTTAGATCTTGCAATCGAATCTTTTAGTTTCTTGTTTTATCACTAATTTGATATTGTAAAAGAAAACTACAAAAAATGGAATTGAGGTTGCATCATATTATTGAACATCTTTAAAATATCTTTCTTGAAAATGATGAATCGGAAAATTGTGCTCAATTGTTAGAAGAAGAATGCTATAAAATATTTGGCATAAATGATGAGCATGACTGCAATATTGTTAGTATGAATTCTTTAAATATCCATGATGCTAATGATATGCAAAGACATAAGCTTGGGGATGCTATGTTTGATGAAGATGATATTTTTAGCCCCCAAGATTTGATGTGGAAATTTGTTATAATGAAAGCATGCCTCTTATTTATAATGATTATATTGATGAAAGTGGATTTGGAGATGTCATGACTTTATTTAGTGATGAATCCACTACTTTGGAGGATGTTTCAATTGACTATGATAACAAAGTTGCTATATATGATGTTTATGATGATGACATGTATGCTATAGAGAATAATTGTAAGCATGTAACTTGTCATCATGATTTTAATTCTCAATCTCATGATAGTTATTTTGTTGAGTTTGCTCCCACTACTATTCATGAGAACAAATTTGCTTATGTGGAGAGTAATAAAATTTCTATGCTTATGCATCATGAAAATAATGCTTTATGTGATAGCTATTTTGTCGAATTCATTCATGATGCTACTAAAAATTATTATGAGGGAGGAACATATGCTTGTAGGAATTTCAATAATATCAAGTTTCCTCTCTATGTGTTGAAAGTTTTGAAGTTTTGCTTGTTTTGCCTTCCTATTCTAGTTGATTCTTGCTCCCATAAATTATTTGCTCACAAAATCCCTATGCATAGGAAGTGGGTAAGGCTTAAATGTGCTTGCCATGTGATTCATGATGCTCTCTTTCATGTTTCAATTCTTATCTTTTATGTGAGCATCATTGAAATCGTCATGCCTAGCTAAAAGGCATTAAAGAAAAGCGCTTGTTGGGAGACAACCCAACACATATACCTAATATTTTTGTGTGTTCACATGATTATGATATTGTAGTAATCACGTTTTATAGCCTTTGTTTCAATAAAGTGCCAAGAAAAGCCTTAGGATCATGTTGGATGATAGTAGATTTGATCTTGCTGAAAAACAGAAACTTTTGCGTTCACGAAACAATTTCTCGTTTTTAATAGAAGAATGTTTTTGAGTTGATTCTTTTTGCAGAATATTAATATACAAATTGTTCACGTGGTCCTATTTTTCAGAATTTTTAGAGTTGCAGAAGTATGGTGAATGTTTAGATCATTACAGATTGTTCTGTTTTTGACAGATTCTGTTTACATTGATTAATATAAATTGTAGAAATGATATGCTACAGTAGGCATTGTGTGAGAACAATTATGAATCTTGTCTTTGACAGTACCCAAAGTTAATGATTTGTTTTATCATACTAACCCATCTCACGAAGTTTTGTTAAGTTTTGTGTGATTGAAGTTTTCAAGTTTTGGGTGAGATGTCGATATGAGGAGAATAAGGAGTGACAAGACCCTAAGCTTGGGGATGCCCAAGGCACCCCCGGGTAATATTCAAGGAAGATCCAAGCAACTAAGCATGGGGATTCCCCGGAAGGCATCCCCTCTTTCGTCTCCAACATCATCGGTAACCTCACTTGGAGCTACGTTTTCATTCATCACATGATATGTGTTTTGCTTGGGATGTCATTTTATTTTGTTTGCTTGCTGTTTTAATAAAATACTTAGATCCAAAAATAAAATAGAGCCCCCAAATAGTTGCCAAGAAGGCTAAGTAAGTGGCATTCACATCTCGTAAACGAAGCTCTTTTCTAGCACTGTTGCTCTAGTGCTTCACTTATATCTTTTTGAGCACGGTGTACTTTAGTATTTTTGATGAAATTCTTTCTTGCTTCAATTAAATTAATTTGAGAGAAATAAATATTATGCTCATGATCTTCATTTATATCTTTTTGGAGTAGCTTGTCATTTACTCTTGTGCTTCACTTATATCCTATGAGTAAATTCTTGAATAAATTGAATGTCATGAAGTCGAAATCATATCATGACTAGTGGTAGATTCACATTGGGTTTAGAAAGTGAAATCTTTTGAGGCTTGACAATCACAATATTGGTCATGCAAGCAATTCACGAATAATTAGTATAAGGAAGAGAACTTTCATATGCAAATACACTATCCTAGAAATCTTTTGTGATTGTGAGCCCCCATCAAAATATTATATGCCAAAATTGTTGACGTTGGACAAGGAAGACAACGTAATGGTTTATGTTTGTTCATATTCACATAGAAGTTATATTGTCATAGATCATTCAACATGTGGTGCTTGCCCCCCATCTTTGCTAGCCAAAAATTACGCACCAAGTAGAGATACTACTTGTGCATCCAAAAACCCTTAAACCAAAATCTTATCTTCAAGAGTCCACCATACCTACCTAAGGATTGAGCAAGATCCTTCAAGTAAGTTGTCATCGGTGTAAAAAGGCAATAAAAATTGCTTCTAAAAGTGTTAGATCATTTAGTGTAAGGGAAAATTGAGTGTTGTACGAACTTGTGATGGCAAAGTAATAAAAGCGACGGACTACATAATAAAGGTTGCTATCATAAGGGGCAATATAACGTGACGTTGCTTTGCATTAAGGGATTGAGCATACAAACAAATAAGCGCATGGCAACCTCTGCTTCCCTCTGCGAAGGGCCTATCTTTTACTTTTCAGTATTTACTTTTTTTGCAAAGAGTCAAAGTTTTTCTCTCTATTCCCTTTTTTTAGGGTTAAATGACAGTGGGCGAGGCTCCCACTGACCTTGTATTAAATCATGTCACAAGCTTACATACTTACAGGGGTGGGGTTAAGGCCCCCAAGCCATGTCTAGGATCAACCAAGCAAGATTACAATCGAGAGGGCGGTAGCAAAAAGCTAGTGGTACAAAGAGGAAGTTACAGGTTTTGGAGGAACGTGAAGAGAAAGGTGTGCAACTCTCTATTCCCTTTTCATTTTTCTCCTTTGGCAAGCATCATGTGGCGAGGAAAGATCTAGGCACATATGTCCAGCTGAATATGGGTAGCATGAGTTATTATTGTTGACATCACCCAAAGGTGAATATGTTGGGAGGTGAAATTACAAGCCCCTATGTTTCTATGTGTCCGGTTGAAACGTTTTGCTCATGTGTATGCGGTGAGTGTTAGCAATCATAGAAGACTATATGATGGTGCTCTTACTTAAACTCTGTTTAATAAGTTGAATTACAATTGCTTGGTGACTGAGAACATAGGTTGTTGAGTTTCAAGAGAATTCATTGTTTGAACCTGAACATGTGAATTGGTTGCTACTTTAAACATGAGTTATGGGAAAGATTTGTTGTTATGATGCTAGGAAAGATTTGTTGTTATGATGCTAGGAAAGATTTGTTGTTATGATGTTGAACCTGAACATGAGTTATTTTATAAGAAAGATTTGTTGTTATGATGCTAGGAAAAGTGATTGAAATTGCCATTGATCAAACTTGTGCACTTTGCTAGCATTCACACTTCATAAATTATTTCTTTTATCATTTACCTACTCGAGGACGAGTAGGAATTAAGCTTGGGGATATTGATACATCTCCAATGTATCTATAATTTATGAAGTATTCATGCCATGTCTATAACAAACCCCTCGTTTTGGTATGATTTGCATGGGACTAACCCGAACTGACGTTGTTTTCAGCAGAGCTACCATGGTGTTGTTTTTTTGTGCAGAAATGAAAGTTCTCCAAATGAGCTGAAAGTTTTTGACGATTTTTTATGGAACAAAAGAGACCCCCGAAGCTTCGTGGGAGGGCCAAAAGAGCCACGAGGAGGGCACAACCCACTAGGGCGCGCCTGGTGGGCCTGGCTCGCCCCGGTGGGTTGTGCTCACCTCGAGGCCCATCCGGACGTGAGACCGATGCCATGGCACCCCCTCCAAATATGTAAAAAAAAACAAGAAGCCAATTTTGGTTCAATTTCTTATAATTTTAAAGATATTTAGACCATATTATAATACTTTTAGTTTAATATTTAAAAACATGTAAACAATGTATTCAACTTATGTTATTCATACATTGTACCTATATATTGGGCGAATTCCAGGCACTCTCAGAAATTTCCTTCTCCGGGGAGGCTATTTGCTCCATAGATCGTGGTCACCAGCGTCTTCTGGTCTACATCGACAACTTTCCTATCGTTAATTCTACAAGTTCTTCGGTTTAAACAAGTTTTCTCCACTGAGACGGAGGCTCAGAGGCAGCAACAAGCGTTTCTCATGGCACACCTCCGGTAGACGCAATAGGAAGAAGACTTCGGCATCCCCAAGGACTTGGATTATTTTTTTTTTGCAAGGCTGTTTTTGTAATAGTATGTGCTACTCAATATATGGGCTTTGGCCTTTTTGCAAAAAAGAACGCTCATGATTAGAGGAATTTTTTTTTATAGCAATGTCAACTTTATTAGGAAGCAAACACACTTAATCATTCACCAAGATTTTTTTTAGAGAAAGATTCACCAAGATTTTTTTTTTAACATGGGACATACGCAAGCGCTCATACAGCGCCTCGTCGTCGACGGGGACGTCTCCTCCCACTGAAAACACATCGCCGAAACTCATGAAATAAATTTAGAAATCATGCGAGCAATAGAACGTCTACTCAATATATGGGCTTTGGCCTTTTTGCAAAAAAGAACACTCATGATTAGAGGAATTATTTTTTATAGCAATGTCAACTTTATTAGGAAGCAAACACACTTAATTATTCACCAAGATTTTTTTAGAGAAAGATTCACCAAGATTTTTTTTTAACATGGGACATACGCAAGCGCTCATACAGCGCCTCGTCGTCGACGGGAACGTCTCCTCCCACTGAAAGCGCATCGCCGAAAATCTTGAAATAAATTTAGAAATAATGCGAGCAATAGGACTTGAACTTTGGTGGGATGGGAATATCATTGTCCCTCTAGCCATCCAACCACATGCTGGTTCTCATCATTCACCAAGATTGATGAATGAAAACCAGTGAGATCACCAAGTACAAATCTGCAATAAATAAATAAAGTAATCAAAGGTCAAATTCCCCTGACATATCTTTACCTAATAATAAAGAAAATAGGGTTTCAGCCCGTCCGCCAGATCATTTTGCAAAAAAGGCCCTATACTTTCTTGAAATCAACCCGCAGTCCAAACATAAGTCAGCCGAACCGTTATTTTACCATTTTACATAAATGCCCCTGTATTTTCCTGAAATCAACCCGCACTCCGGTTTTAAGTCACCCGAACCGTTATTTTACATTTTTCGAAAACACCCCTGACCTTTTAGGTAATTCATCCGCGGCTCATATTTAACTCAAACAAATGATTTTCTAAATCATCCATATCTTTTAGACCGTAACCCCGATTTAAACATGTTATATATGAAATTTGATTAGAAAATTATGTAGAATATGAATATGAGATTATTTTAATCTGTTACGTATTTCTAAATATTATTTTAGCAGATATTAAAGTCAAACAAATGGTTTTCTAAATTATCTGTATCTTTTAAACCGTAATTCCGATTTTAGCATGTTATATATGAATTTTTATTACAAAAATATGTAGAATATGAATATGAGATTATTTTAACTTGTTAAATTTTTTTAAATATTAGTATAGAATATATTATAGTCAAACAAATTGTTTTCTAAATCATTCGTATCTTTTAAACCGTAACTCCGATTTTAACATGTTATATACGCAATTTGATTAGAAAAACGTGTGAAATCTGAATATGATGTTAATTTTACCTGTTGGTTATTTTTTAAATGCTTTTTGAAAAAGAAAATACGTGTTTTTTCAAAAGGTGAACTTGCATTTCAAAAGTTTGTATTGTTCAAAAAAGAGTTCATGTATTGAAATATTGTGCATATTTTTTAAATGCCCTTCTAAAAAACGTGTTCATGTAATTCTAAAAGTGTGTGCATGTTAAATTCTTTTCTTTATCGTGTTCAGGAAAGGAAGGCACCGCGTCCTTCCGTGACGAAGTAACATGAGGCGGCCAACCATGCGGGAAGGGAGGTAAGGCACCAGGGCGGCGACACTGGTGTTGCTCCTCCGGCGAGATGAGCTGGCGGAGGGGTTGGATCGCGCAGGCGTGCGAGCTCGGGCTCCTAGGTACGCACCTCACAGCGCCGAGGCTAGCAGGTACGCAACACATCTCTCAGCGCTGCCTCACATCATGATGAATGGATAAACTTTGAAGTGGCAGCCGCTTGACAGTGTGATAGACAAATAGAATGCGGCTGCTCGCTTGAACTACACATGAATGTACATGGCGTCAACTGAATTCCAACGAGTTGGCATATATTTTTAAATTCTTTTCTTTATCGTGGTTAGCTCTATAGCATCTACATGATTGTTTAATTTCGATCTCAAACTTATAATCTATAGCGCACGATCCGTTTTTCTTTCGTACCCGCGGCGATTCGGATTGCAAATAAACACCCACTATAACCATATAGGAAAAAAAAACATCGATAACTACACATGCATAACTCTGAAAACGTCGCAGGGGAAAACAAGAAATTTATCATGGCGAGTGTGAGAGAAAGCGAGAGAGAGAGAGGGGGAGGGAGGAGAGAGGGAGAGAGCGACGCCTTAAGATTAACCATATTCAAACATGTTTTGATTTTGTATGAACACTGAGTCCACCACCGGCGAGGGTGTGAGGATAAGCGGCATCACAAATATGATGCCTCGCTAGAATAAAGGAGATGGACCTATTTGTGATCTTGAGTGATGGCTGTTGGGTTAAGAGTGTGTGTTGTGCTTTTTCTCCCGTTGCAACGCACGGGCTCTTTTGCTAGTATAAGAATATGGCTAGTAGCCGCCATCAATAACATTCTGGTATTGTACGCACCTAAAGCAAATTATGAATCAATAATACATAAGGAAGTTACTAGTCAAAGGTCAGATTCCCCCAACATATACAAAAACATAACTAGTACTCCTATGTATAGCCGCCATCAATTAAATTAGGCCACTGTATATAAACAAATCGAAGTCTCGAAAGAGCTTTGCTAACTACAGATTGCTCTCAACTTCTGCATCATGCCGCCGTCGCTGTACACATGTTTGCTAACTACATTGCTCTCGAAAGAGTGTTGTCTGTTTGCTATGATGTATAGAAATTGTTGTGTATATGACTGTACAAACCCTATAGGGAAATGATGCCAACAGAGAAATTAATTTTATTCGTCGCTATCTAGTCAAATAAATATTTGTGGTCACTCAATTATTGTTGATCTGCGGAGTTATAGCTGACCTTGGTATGATAATTTTGTAATCGCAATTTGATGCGTCTTGATAATCATTTATTTAATTTGTTGATGAAGTCTACTGCACAAAATATTTGTTTATGACCTGCACGTATATTAATCACCCTTCACAAGGGTTCATAGAAAGAAAACTCAACTTATTCAAGTATCCAACTCACATGGTTAGCTAGTAATCCATGATTACTAGCATGATTACTAGCTAATCCATGTACTTAATTAACTTCTATGGTTGACCTTGTAACTACACACGTACAGCCAACAGGTAGGATGTTGTATTCCCTATATATGCACACACACCATCTTCTTCCTTCTCCGAAGAGTTAGTAGAACAAAGCATTCATCCATCCATCCATCAAACTTCCTCTCTTCCCCCAACAACTTGTAGACTTCTCCATGCCATGCCTCCTCTCATCTACACATTACTCGGGCTTCTCCTCCTCTCGTACACAGCTCCTCGGTGCTCCTCTGCAGGCGACACTCTCGCGGCAGGTCAAACTTTCGCGGCCGTTGGTGCCGGTGCCGGCAAGCTCGTCTCAAGAAATGGCAAATACGCGCTCGGCTTCTTCCAACCAGCTACAATGATTGCAAGCACCATGAGTAGTAGTAAGTCCCACCCCAACACCAGCTCCAGCTCTAGCTGGTACTTTGGCATATGGTTCAATAAAATTCCAGTTTTTACTACTGTGTGGGTTGCTAATAGGGAGGAGCCCATCGCACATCCCAATATCAACTCCACACAGCTCAGGATCTCAAGTGACGGCAATCTTGTCATCATCGTAGACCATGTTGATGCCGGCACTGAATCCCTTGTCTGGTCCACTCACATCGTCAATAGGACACAAAACACCACTACCACCACTACAACCCTTGTTCTCCTGAACAGTGGAAACCTTGTCCTCCTACCCACAAACACTAGCCAAGAGATGCCGTCGTGGCAGAGCTTCGACCACCCAACAGATGTTGTGCTTCCGGGCGCCAAGCTTGGCTGGGACAAGGTCACCGGCTTGAGTCACCCGGTCATCTCAAAGAAGAGCCTCATTAATCCTGGTCTTGGATCATACAGTGTTGGAATAGAAGGTGCCATGGGGATGGTCCTCAAGCGCCGCAACAACCCCTCTGTAGTGTATTGGCAATTTGTGTCCTCTACAACGTCAACATTGGTACCAATAATCCAGTCACTGGTAGATTTGGATCCTCGGATTAAAGGTCTGGTTAACCCAACATATGTTAATAACAACCGAGAGGAGTACTACATGTACACTTCACCGGATGAATCACCACCTTTATTTGTCTCACTAGACACCTCCGGTCAAATAAAAATGATGTTTTGGTCTCAAGCCAAACAGACTTGGGAAACCATAGGTGCCAACCCTGATGGTCGCTGCATGACGCCTGCTACATGTGGACCTTTTGCGGTCTGCAACAACAATGCACATATATTATGTGAGTGTATGGAGGGCTTCTCTCAGAAGTCACCACAAGATTGGGAGTTTAATGATAGAACAGGCGGATGCATCAGAAATACACCATTACAGTACTGCGGCACTAGTGAGAAAAGCATGACAAGTTCAAAGGACATGTTCCACCCGATTGCTCAAGTTACATTGCCCTACAAGCCCCAACTAATTGTCCTTGCTTCCACTCAGAAAAAATGTGAAGAAGCTTGTCTTGGCTCTTGCTCTTGCACTGCTTATTCCTTTACCAATGAAAAATGCTCTGTCTGGTATGGGGAATTACTTAGTGTAAATATGAATGATGGCATTGATTTTACAGCTGAAGATGTTCTTTACATTCGCCTTGCCGCCAAAGATTTAAGTTTCAGAAAAAATAAAAGAAAACCACATGTTGGAGTTGTTACTGCGGGAGCCATTATTGGTCTTGGGTTACTAATGCTCATGGTGTTTTTATTGATTTGGATGAAGAAATTCAAATGGTGTGGTTTGCCTTTATACGGTAATCAAGATAGTGGTGGAGGGATTGTGGCCTTTAGATTCACGGATTTAGTCCGTGCTACTAAAAACTTCTCAGAAAAGCTAGGAGGAGGTGGTTTTGGTTCTGTATACAAGGGGGTATTAAATGACTCAACTAGTATAGCAGTGAAAAGGCTTGATGGTGCAAGTCAAGGAGAGAAGCAATTCAGGGCCGAGGTGAGCTCGGTTGGACTGATCCAACATATCAACATAGTCAAATTGGTTGGTTTCTGCAGCGAAGGTGATAAAAGGTTACTTGTATATGAACACATGTCAAATGGATCTCTTGATGGCCATCTGTTTAAGAAGAGCAATGCTAATGGTAATATCCTGAACTGGAACACTAGATTTCAAATAACCCTTGGAATTGCTAGAGGATTGTGCTACTTGCATCAGAGTTGTCGCCAATGCATCATACACTGTGATATTAAGCCAGAAAATATACTTTTGGATGCATCATTTGTTCCTAAAGTTGCAGACTTTGGGTTAGCAGCATTAGTGGGACGGGATTTTAGCCGAATTTTAACCACATTCAGAGGAACTGTTGGCTATCTTGCTCCGGAATGGCTTAGCGGGAATGCTATTACGCCAAAAATTGATGTTTATAGCTTCGGCATGGTACTTTTAGAAATCATATCAGGGACTAGGAATTCATCTGGAACATACAACACTGAGAACAACTACTCTGCTAAATTTTTCCCGGTGCAAGCTATCTACAAGCTTCATGGGGGTGATGTGCAGAGTTTGGTGGATCCAAATTTGCATGGTGACTTCAATTTAGAAGAGGTCGAAAGGGTATGCAAGGTTGCATGTTGGTGTATCCAAGATCATGAATTTGATCGACCAACGATGGGTGAAATGGTACGTGTTCTCGAGGGTCTACAGGAGATAGACATGCCCTTGATGCCGAGACAACTTGCGGCTATGACGGAACAATATGGTGGGATGTCTTCAATATATGTAGTAAACAATCACGGTCGATGTGACTAATTGTTGTTTCTACAAATTATGAAGTGTTATTGTGGAGAGGAAGGAACAAAAGAAAGGAAATCTTGGAGTTCCGAATTATTTCTTATTTGTTGCCAATTTTAGTGTGCAAGAATTGTAGCGAAAGTATTGCATGTTGAAACGAATATGTGTATGCTTTGTTGATGGATGGTTTTATTCCTTAAATCCTTGAGTTGAAAATGTTGATGTATATATGTACGTCACTGCCGGTTCTTCATCAACAATGGTGTTTATGGTTTGTTGATGGTGTGTAATTGATTGTCTCTCGGAGTTTGAGAGGATGTCTAGTGTTGAAATTTTGAGCCAAATGTAATCCTTCAGACTGTTTTCTATGAGGAACTGAAGGATCAAGATGATTGACTAGGGGGTGAGTAAGCAATTGTAAATTTAATTCTTCCTTTTTCCTTTTAGGCATTGCGGATAAATAAGTCCTCCTAAATGCAACTATGGTGGGTACAATCTATATGCAGATATGAAGGTCAATGGATCAAAGCAAATACACAAGTGACAATCATTGAATAAGAATTAACCAAGGCACGCACAGACGGAGATGTATCTACTTCCTTGGAGGGAGGCTAGTCACTGTGAGAGAGGTGTGGGCACCACCAAGGTTTACCTACGCCACCAAAACTCACCTTATTCTCCTTGAGCGTCCCACAAAAAGTAGGAGCTCAATCACTAGTTCACACTAAACTTTATTGTACAAGAAGGGGGGAATGGAGATGACCTAGAGGTGGCTTCCAGGCCTTAATAGACTCCGAGGAAGCTATGTTACGGGTCTTCTTATTCTTAAATTCCAATGGAATCCTGTTAGGCCCCTGAATGCAAGGGTTTGTAGCGAGAAGTAAGTTTCCCTCGGTTGAGAATCAAAGTACTACCTCCGTCCTAGTTTATTGGTCCCCTTTTGTAATTTGTGCTAAATTTTGACAAAAAATTTAACTAACAAAATATTAATGCATGTTAACAAAAAATTATATCATTGGATTCGTATTTGAACATAGTTTTTAATGATTTATTGGACCTTAATAGACTCTGAGGAATCCTATGCTACGTATGTTACTTATTCTTAAGTTCCAACAGAAATCATGTTGGACCCCAGGGTTTGTAGCGAGAAGTAACTATCCCTCAGTCGAGAATCAAAGTATCAATCTGCAGAGTTCTCTAACAAGTTAATGGCCAGACCTGCACTCAATAAAGAAATCTTCACTTGGTCCCCAAAACTTCTAGTGGGGTTGTTAATCTCACTTGAGCTATTGCATAATTGTACTATGCATGGTTTTCTCCTTCATAAACTCCGCCACGTCCGAAAATTATTTCCACCTCCACCACCGGTGCTTGTTAATGATAGCAAGGCTGACCGTTTGTTGAGGCATAACAAGAAAATAAATCTCTTGCAGCTAGGTATCTATAGCAGTATGAGAAAACGGTAGTTGCGAAACTCAAGGTGACTCATCGAAGGAAAGGAACATATGTCAGTGAGGTCCGCTCCCGGGATCTCATCGGCATTTTTCGGGTAGATACATACAGATCCATCCATATATACATCCAACATCCATTATTATGTGTGTATATATATAACCTTGCAACATCGAGTACATTTTTCTTGCAAGCAAAAAAAAAAAAAAACCGAGTACATTCATTGGCTCCGTGAAGCTCTACATCATCAGGGCCAGTTTAATTACCACTGATATAGTACGTACTAGTACTTATCCTTACACTGCGGTGGTTACCGTACTAATCACTTCATCGGTACATACATTACATGCTCATCTCACATCATATCATATCTCATCGTCATGGCTTGATTTTGGAGGTTTGATCATTAAACCGATGGATGGAAGACGCTCTAATGGAGGTAGCCGACGGGCCTCTGGCGGCACGCGGTGAGCGGCGCGCCGCAGAGGCACTTGTTGTGGAGGTAGCTGTAGCGGTCGAACCTGGACATGTTGCCGCCGGTGGGCACGGCGCCGCACAGCCTGTTGAAGCTCACGTTGAACTGTTGGAGGCCGGTCAGGGTGGCCACCTGCGTCGGGATGGCACCGTGGATGGCGTTGTGGCTGAGGTCCGCGTAGGTTAGCTGCTCCGGGAAGTCCATGGTTGAGAGGTCGAAGTTGAGAGCGTTGCGGGACACGTCGAGGTGCTGGAGGGACTTGTCGGTGCCGAAGAGGCAGGCGGCGTCGCCGGAGAGGGCGTTGCGGGAGAGGTCGACGTAGGAGAAGTTGACGGCGGCGAACTCGGTCGGGATGGCGCCGGAGAGGTTGTTGTGGGAGAGCTGGAGGTAGGCGCCGTCGGGGGACTTGGAGAGGAGGAGCGACGGGATGGCGCCTGAGAGGCCGTTGCGCCGGAGGTTGATGCTGGAGAGGCTGATGAGGTCGGCGAGGGACGGTGGGATGGCGCCGGTGAGGGAGTTGTAGGAGAGGTCGAGGAGGGTGAGTGAAGTGAGCATGCCCAGGAACGAGGGGATCGGGCCAGACACCCCGGTGTAGGAGATGGTGAGCTCCGAGAGGTTGGAAAGCGCGGCGATGGAGTCCGGGATGGCACCAGAGATGGCCGGGAGGTGGTGGAGGGTGAGGGTCTCGAGGAAGGTGAGGTTGCCAATGGCGTCCGGGATGGCACCGGACATGTTGGTGTCCTGGTAGACACGGAGACCGACGACGCGACCCGTGTCGGCATCGCAATCGACATCGTACCAGTCGCAGCAGGCAGAGTCAGGCGTCCAGGACGCGAAGTGGTAGGGGCTGCCCAGGGCGGTGTCGATGGCGACCAGAGCGGCGTGATCGTCGTCGTGGCACTGGTCCGCCACCGCCATCGAAGCGACGAGGAGGAAGGAGAGCAGGAGGAGAGGGGAGGCGCCAGCCATCTTCTTGTTTCAAAATGGTGGAGCTCCTTCTGTGTGTGGTGTATGGTACTAGTCTTACTGAGCTGGTCCTTTGATGAGTGATGCTGCATGGTGCTGGGCAGTGTACTTATAGTGTGGTAGAAGTGCTAGTTTGGAGGGGGTGCACTAGCACCAATCCAGTGGGATCAATAAACATTTGCAGAAAGTGCATCCTAATGGGCAACAGAAACGCATGCCATGGCAGCGACAATCACTCACCCGGCCCAGATATTTCCAAGATACATATACATTAGCCTCCTTTTACCGACAGTGCAGGTAGAAATTAGGACATGGATTATGGGCAGGCATCATCAGGCATTACCCACCACACCATGGATGCATATCAACACCGAAGTGGATGATCATGATGATGATGATGATGCAATGGCCTTTCAGTCGATGTATGGACAGGCAGCAGCGAAATGCGATTGGTCGCCCCGATTCGCTCAAGAGTTGTTTAGATATGTTTCATCTTGCGCGTCTCGATTCGACTCGATCCAGCTGAATGTTAATGGGGTAGTGTTGTACACAACAGGCATTGCAAAGTTCCAGTCTCATACCACTATATACCAGTAAAAATATGTTTGGTGTTATGTTCCACTGTCGATGTCGTCGGTTTCTATCTCTCAGCTCAGCAATTACAGCCGCCATTTACAGTGTTGCCGCTAACAATCTATTCCTGCAAGTTACATCCCATTTTTCAAGTGATCTGGGAGAAAAAGAAAACAAATCTGAGTTCGTCGACATTTTCCGGGATAAGAGTGTGCCAGCCAGCCCCTAGGGCGATCGCATACACATGGCGGGCTGTTGACGGCCCCGGGTGAATGAAATTAACAGCGCCGACGAAAGCGGATGATGATGTTGCACGTTTTAGAGCATTTCGAAGGAACTGTAGCAGGACCATGTACCTTGAATTGCAATGGACATAACCTCTCTCGGTTGTTCATGGCAAAAAAAGTGCCTGTACGAGTTTTGCTGGTCAATCTTCGCTATCTACTGACGAGCCAGCTTTGTTTGAATATAGCATCTTTCCTGAAATTACGGCCCCGTACAGAGACAGAATCGCCTTGGTTTCGGTAGCACTGCAGGCAACCACGACAACGCAAGTCAAATCTAGTGAAACTTCCATGTGAAAAGAATTAATAGCCAGCTAAACAACCAAGTTGTTGGACTTGTTACCCTGTAGCAAACAACCGAGTCATCTGGGTACATGACGAACAGCTTGGTGCCAAGTCGAGCTCGACATGAATCACAGATACTCTCATCGGTTAGCTGCACATGCCTTGACCTCTCCTCCAGTCTCGTCAATCGTGCATCAACGTTTGTCGCGCGTGATAAGTTATGAACTATCTAATGACAGGCACAGGAAGACAAAAACAAAATAAAATAGATGGAATTGCAAGCCAGATCTCCAGTGAGTTCAATGTACAACCAAGCCTGTTTCACAATGTTTACCTGCCCTTGGCGATGATGGTGCACCCGAGCTCTCAGCATTCGCAAAATTGTATCTGAGGCTAGTTGAAGAGGCATGTCTGAGGATAATCTCTGGGATAAAATTGTGCTTCAGATTTCAGAATTCGTATATCATAAAAAAAACTGTGTATAATTGAGTGGCCACGGTAATATAAGAAAGTAGTACCTCCAATACTTGTATGGGATCCAAAGATTTCCCGTGATTATGAAGAAGTCGTACAGCTGCTGTAAACATCGGTTCTCTCCCGTTTTTAGGGTCCAAATACAAATCCAAAAGCCTGAGTTCGAAGCAAGATGGACACAACATTAACTAAGGAACTAGCTGGTCAACAAAGAATTACTAATCAAACAATAACATACTGAATATAAGCATCGTCTCGACCAATCTCTGCACAGTACTGCTCAGCAGCTTCGCTATCCTCCAGTTTCCTTCATCACAGACCAACAAATAACAGTCACAAGAACAGAACTGGAAATGGTAAAGACGTGTGCTATGCCTGGACCTACAAGTCTGGCTAGCAACTTACAAGTTACAACAAACCAATAATAACAAGTGCAGAATGGCATCTTACAGTGCTAGTATCTGAAGTACAATGTTCTCTTGGCCCATCTTCCTATACAGAATTGCCTGAAAAATGAAAAATGAATGCCTTAGTACCCAAAACTAGAACGATAGGTCAAACTTAAACATAATTGTGGACAAATGAAGAGATGTAACCACATCAAGGAAGGTGAAAATTTGCCACAAGACCTTTTCCAGCCATAGCTCAGATTCTGCTATCACATCAAGCACTTCTTCTGGATCATACAAGTCCGAAGCTTGCAAAAATAATTGCAGTCTTTCCCTCAATGAATAAATGAACTGTATGTCTGAGTCGATTTCTTTATCATTTTTCTCTCCGGAGTTGGACTCCATATGAAATGCTTCCATGGCAGATTTCGACAGCAATAGTGCATATGACGTGTGATAGTGAGGGTCCTCACAACCCTGATCCTCAATCAACCACTGCAAATATCTGCATAACTTAGCCAGTTAGATTTTCGTGATAGTAGAAGGATCTGAGTATCGAATATGTCAAATGAAGGTGATAGCGCAGGATATGACATGGACGACATTATATGATGAACATGTGCACAGAAAAACACTGTTTCTCTAAGAATTAACAAATGTAAGATGCATACCAAACACTACTCAGAGGCACCATTATGTTAAAATCTTGACAGAGGATTTCAATAAACGACCAGTGGCACTTAATCATTATTGCAGAACAATATCTACTAAAATTATCTGGCATTGGAGATATAAGATTCCTAAGCAGTCATATATCGAGGTTCAGGTTACTGTACATGTTGAATTCCAACGAAAATGAGCAATTAGTTAGGCTGCACAGAATGTATCAACAATTACAGCTTTTATGTTCACATAGACATCGGGGTTCATCATGGAATCTTGAGAGGTTTAAGTTGTTGAAGGTTTCATAAACACATCATACCTTTGGTGAATCCCAACCTTTTCTGAATCAAGGGCAGCAATAACCTTTTCTGCAGGGTACCAACCAACCAAAACAAATGTTAACAAAGTTCATTACATGTCAAAGTTATTTCAACAGCCCTAACTAGTTAAACATGACATTTCATGGACACAATCAGCTGTAAGCCTGTAACCAGAGTTAATTTAAAAAATATAGTTTTTAGGAGAGGAAAATCAAAGAACATCCTTGTACACTTGTACTGCACCATGCTCTGACATGCTCACAAGTAAAAACTGAAAGATGTGTTGAACTGCCATGAATAAGCCAGTAAAGGTACTAATAATGTGAATTGTTTGAAATGAATTAATTACCAGAAGAAAGCTGTTTTTCCCTCATCTCAGATGTTAAAATTGCAGTTGCAAGGTCTTGATCAATGTCCGCAACCTGCATGAAATTATTCAATAATATTCAAGATAAATGAAACAGCTCACTATAAGATCAGGTCCTTAGCATGACGCACATACCCATCCAAGATGTTCCAAAACAAGGTCCTGATCAGATGTTGCTTGAAGTATCTTGGAGGCTTCGATAGCAGCAATTTCCTCACCGGATTTTTTATCAGCCAAAGTTTCCTGGGAGTCCGTTCCAGACAGATTGGGACGGTCCTTCCACAAACCTGTGCTGTAATTCCTTGCTAAGATACGCCATATAGCAACAGCTTGGGAGCACATGCCCTTACTGCCATATAAGAAAGCAAGCGTCCGCAGATGTCCAGAGTTGTCCAACAGTGATTCCAGTTCGTCCTGCACCACCCATAATTTTTACGGTAAATGCACCTTTCCATATGTGACGAAAACCTAAGAACAAATCTACAGCATACTATATTCCATCTTCAAATCCAGACTAAATATCGATTTCAGTAACATATGGTATATAATAGCCACAAACTCATGATTCCGCAAAGCAGGATTATGGTTATAAAGGAAATACACATACCACAACACAGCTATTTTGAGATGATGCAAGCTTCTCCATGTCATCAACAAGATCAAGTGCTCTATAAAGGTACATCAGAAGAGTATCGACTCCTTCCATCTCTGCAGGAGACAAGCTCTTCTCTCGTGAAACACAAAGGTACCTAGTTTCATTTAGCATTTGGACATTGGTCACTACATGCAGCTTTATTGCAGTTCAATGAATATAGATACCATGGATAAACCAAACCTGATAATATTTCTGATAGCTAGTTCCAATAGATCAGCTCTAGTTGGAGGATTTGAAAGGAAATCTTCATCCACAACTGTGTCCACACCTGCCTTTTTGAGAAACAATGCTCGCTGAAGTGTTACCAGTCCATCGTCAATAACTTCTTCAAGAGGCTTGGGGGGAGGATGCAATCCCCAATAACGCTTTCTTGGCACCTAAATTTTGCAAATAAATTTGTTTAAAACTATCCCATCTAGAAACAGCAAGTAAATCCTCGTAAAAAAGATTAATTGAAGATAAAATCAGGCTGTGGAACCCTGTAGGCGTTAACAGCTTAACTAAAAGCTACCAACTACAAAGCAGCCAGCTGAGCATTGAGGAGAAAACCAAAACTCATTTCATATTTCCCCAAATTGGTTCACGGAATATAAATATGTTGATAAAAGTTGCAAGAGATCCTAGCTACAAAAGCTTTATGCCTGAATTTTGTGGAACACTGACGACACTGTTTGGGTCTAATTAACTGAATCATACAAAAAGCTTAAAAGTTTATAATCATAACGTTTTGTCATACACAAGAATAAGTTAAAAACAAATGAAGTGGGGTCTTGCAGATACTCCATACAATAATTTCAAAATGGACAATGAAGTAAAATGACATACCAGATCTGACCAACGATTAGGATCCCGCATAATGAATGGAAATATTTCTGCTGGTTGCATAGTCTCCGACAGCAAGAAATGATTAACAGCATCCTCAAAGCGCAAGTCAAAGAATAATAAGAATCCAAGTTGTGCATGCACAAAGGAAATCATATCATTCGAGATTTCACCATCAGATTCAAACTCTTCCAGCAAAGAAATAGCCTCTGTATAACTCTTTATTCGTAACGATGCCTTGATCTGTTCCACTGCAGATACTTTACGGTAACAGAAAACCTGGACAAGTCATTTATCAATTAGTTGTAGCATCGCTACAGCTGAGCAGATGATTGCTAGACTACTCTTAAACTCATTTTGGAATCAGTGGAAAATAGTTAGTGCCAATTTCCTGCTCCACTTTTCTGTCTTGTTTTTTCACTGAAAACTGATATGGGAAAGTAGGAAATAATTAGCACCAGTTGGCTGGTACAGTAACAGCTGGCAATCAACTGATAATGTGGAACAGAATTTTGTCAAGGTGATGATAGTCATGATGATCATAACCAATTACGGTAGCCAGAACTAAAAAGTAACAAAGGTCTAACATCCAGATAACTCATGATGGCGCAAAATGTTCAAATGATGAGCAGCTTAGCTTGGCATATCTCAGACTCATTCATTTATGCACTAGTAACTAGTTTTTTACAGCAACCAACAACAGCACTGATCAGGGAGCTGCCTGCATATTTCTGAAAGAGAAGGAAAATTCTGTTTGCTCGTAAACTTACTGGAGGTTACAAAACTAGTGTAAGTTGTTGCTGTTCTACACACACTTAGTTCCAATTCATGACCATTTCAAGTTAAATGTTCTTCCTGTCATCCAGGACCATCTAAGCATGTCCACTCAATAACTCTGCAACTACTTGGCATCTCACTAAGATTAACAAAATGGCATTAATTTTCACAGTATGCGGCTCAAAGCTACTTGTAGAAGGCAACATCATGTATTTATAAATTTGGGGGCAAGTTCCATTGATGGCTGAGTCAACATACCTACTTTACCTTATAAGCCGTAGCAACCACAACGACCTCCCCGCCGCTTCCATCATCATCACTCGCCACGGTCAGAACACCCGTGCCGGTCCTCGCGATCGGAACGGTCTGCAGGTGCACCCCATTCCTCCTCCTGTACACATCCACCTTGGACTCCGCGGCGACAACCACATACGGGGACACCTCGACGATGCAGTCCGGCCTGCTGTTGAACACGAAGCTGCTTCCGACGGGCTGCCCGGACCGGTCGACGACCACCCCGACATTGTCCACCAGCAGCATCGCCTCCTGGCCGCCGGACAGCGGCCTGATCCTCGGCGCCCCTGCCGACTCCGGGAGCGTGAATATGTCCACGCGCTGGCCCGTGCCGCCGCCGCTCGAGGAGAAGAGCGAGTACCCCGACGCGGTGCCGGCGAAGACCGAGTCCTCGCCGACCCAGGCGAGCGCGCTGATCCCCTCGACCCCCGCGGCGATCTCGCGCGTCTGCACCTCCAGCTCGTCCGCCTCGCGCAGGGCGAGGTCGAGGACGAGCAGCCTCTTCCCGACCGCGACGGCGAGGGAGCAGGACGAGGGGGAGGCGGGTGGGGCGGCGGCGACGGCGGCGACGCCGCGGAGGGAGCCGAGGCGGCGGACGGGGCGCGCGAGGAGCGGGTCGGCGAGGAGGAGCATGCCGTCGGCGAGCACGAGCACGCGCGCGACGGAGGGGAGCGGGAGCACGGCGGCGACGGGGCGGGTGGCGCCGATGGGGAGCAGGCGGAGGAACTCGGGGGAGGACGGGGTCGCCAGGGAGAAGAGGAGGAGCTTCCCGCCGCCCGTGCCGAGGTAGAGGAGGCTCGGCGCGGAGAGGGCGGCGGAGCGGACCGTGAGCGGGGTCGAGGCCGGGAGGGCCGCGAGCGCCGCCGGGTCCAGCGTCGCGAAGGGCTCCAGCGCCGCGCGGGAGGGCGCCGCCGGCTGGGATCCCATGGCCGATCCGGCGGGTTGGGGG
>LR738709.1:6204399-6256948 GCA_902687465.1 Secale cereale
CTCGACAGATCTCTCGCTCTTAAACGAGTTGCTGGATCGCATCACCCTTAATTTGACAAAGCCATGAAATTTCAAAACAAGATGAAAAAGTAGATGGTGAACGTTCGGCACATAGTTGTAGGCGATGAACGCTCCGGCCGCGTCGATTTGGGTGGCTAGAAACAGGGGTGGGGGTGGGGGGAAGGGATGTCGAGGGAGAAACACGAGGAGAGGGGAGGGGGGAAGGGATGTCAACAAACACCCATCGTACAATGCAAGTCAACAAGAGTACGAAAGTAGTTAAGGAAGGAAGGGAGAGCCACAACCGGCAACAGGAAACATGGCACGCAGGCGAGACAAAATAAAGATGGCGAAGCTAGGACCCAACTAGGACAACCGCACTGAATCTCTGCCCAGGATGAAGTTCGTAGTTCCCCGAACGTGAGAGATCAGAAGCGCCGCAGCCGCCACATCACCCTCCTTAATCAAAGATTTCTCCTGCTGCAAAAGAGAGGACATTTAAAAAATGCAGTCAACCACCTTGTTAGGGAAGGTGTGGTCGATGGTATATTTGTTCCTAGTAGTCCAAAGAGTCCAACACGTGGCTGCAAAGCTGAACCAATAAAGCCTTCTCAGCTGCCCAAAGAGAGTTCACTAGGGGTCGCAGCTCCCCAAAGTTGGACGGGCCCAGGTAACACCAAGCCACTCACTAAGACGGCTCCAGAAAAACATGGACAGAGGGCAACAAAAGAAGATATCTCTACTTCTAATGGACGAGTTGGTGAATCGTCTTCGCGGTTTATTTTCGCTGGTTTTTTTCGTCTCTCCTCCCATCACCCCCTCCCACCCTGGTCCGCGGTTTATTTTCGCTGGTTTTTTTCGTTTCTCCTCCCACCACCCCCTCCCACCCCGGTTCATCGGTTTATTTTTCTCTCCATTCTTTATTATAACCAGAACTTTCCTAACGTATAACAAATCACGGATCTAACTTCCTTAAATTATGCAAATCAATCGATTCCTTTTATTGGTTCAATTTGTCTTAGGAAACAAATAATAGATTTTCAGGAAACAAATAATACATTTTAATCTAACTTCATTAAATTATGCAAATCAATCGATTCCTTTTAGGTTCAATTTGTCTTAGGAAACAAATAACGGATTTTCAGGAAACAAATAATACATTTTAATCTAACTTTCCTAACTTATCTAAATCAATCGATTTCTCTTATTAGTGAAATTTGTTTTAGGAAACAAATAACGGACACGTCACAACTTTCCTCCCAATAAATAGTTTCTTAACATTTGCAAACTTTCCTAATCAGACACGTCACAAATGGACAGGTACTGATATCACGTTACCAAACAATAAAATCCCATTTGCATAGAAATCAGTTCAAAAATCCTAACTTTCCTAATTTTTTACCTTTCCTTGATAACAACCAATATTCCCTATGTTTTCCACCTATTGAAAGAAATCACCCCTCCATCGATATTAGCATTTTTTTGAACTGAGATCTCCGGGTTATGATTTTTTTTTTGCGATTCTTTCCAATTGTGACCACTCCTTCCACTCCGGCTCCTTCTCGCATAAACGCCTCCACCACAGCCAGGTGACACCCCCCCCCCCAGACCTCCTGCCTCTCCACACCTTCTCCGCCACCTCCTTCTCGTACTCCATTAACAATCCCTCTGCCACATTTGTACACGGGGGTGTCGAGGGCATGGCGCAGTAGTGTACCAGCAGTAGAGCAGCGCATAGCATCAGGAAGCAACACGCAGCAGGCGGGGCGAGCGGCCGACGGTGGAGGGCAGAGATGCGGCCGGCGTGGCTGAGGGGGCGGCCGGCAGAAGATGGCCACGACTGGAAGCGGCGCGAGGCAGGGGCGCGATAGCGGGGCGAGCGAAGGATAGGCAGCAGCAGACGGGGCGAGCGCAGCCAGCGAGAGTGTGGCGTGCGGCCAGGGTGTGTGTCGCGCGGGGGCACGGTGGTGCGGTGGCTGCGGCGAGCGCAACGGCAGCGGCGGGCGCGACCGACGCGGCATAGCACGGGCGTGGGCATGGAGATGGAGTGGCCCCACGGGCGCGAAAGAAGAGCGGCAGGCTCGGGCATGAGCGGGCATGTGCCACGGGGTCAATCCGAGGAGCTCGGTGGCTACCCCTGCAATGGCCATGGCGGACGGGGGTTCTCGGGCATGGCGAAATACCTAACGAGAGCAAACGAGAGGGGAAACGGGGGAAAGGCAAGAGGAGATCATGGTGGTGTCAATGGCGCCCTAGGGGAAGACATGGGTGCTCGGGGCGGCGCGGATCGAACGGCAATGTCACGGTGGCCCAAGGTTGAGGAAGACGGCAGTGACGTCGATGCGGGGGTGCTGGACTTGATCTCGTTGGCGCAGACGAAGTAGCGAAGGCGTTCGGAGTTGCTCGACAAGCTCCTAGCCCGCAGGGAGGGCTGTGGCCATGTGCACGGGTCGGTCATGGTGGCTGTGGCGTCTGACTTCGTCCAGATCGACGGGATCGAGCGAGCGAGGAGGAGAACTGGATTTGGGAGGGGACGTCGAGGAGTGAGGCCATGGGGGCAGGGAAGGAAGGGTGTCACCCTTATCCATTCCCCTTTGATGCCAGCGAGGTGGTCGGGCGGGAGCCCGGCTCTGTAGCGACGCGGCTCGGGGAACAGGAGAAGACGACCGCGCAGGGACTGGACCACTGAGCCGGTTCGGTGGCAAGGGCCCGGGGGCAGGGCGAATCACCTTTTACATCGTCCTTTTGGTTTTTCAATGTATTCTAATCTATTTCTTCTTTTTAACACCGTTTTCTATTTATTCTTATCAACTAAATGATCTCTACTCCTAATGTCTCAGTTGGTAGTCTCCGTTCCGGATTTATTTTCGTCCCACCTCCTGAGTGAGGGAGAGGGGGAGAGAGAGTGAGGAAGAGGGTGTGTGTGTGAGAATTTGATGGTAAAAAAGGTTGTCAATGTCACTTAGGGCATGTACAATGGTGCTATCTTAGCAGTGCCACATAGGATAATTGCTGAGGTGGAAGAGAGAGAAACCGTAAGAAAAGACTTGTCTTCTCTTAATTAAGAGATGATCTCATAGCAACAATTGTCTCACCACATATTTAGGGATATCTTGTTATTGGAGCCAAGACTAAGAATAACCCATTGTACATAACTTTTTATTGTCTTATCTAGATTACGTGTCGGACATAAGATAAGACAGCCTTATCAACCATTGTACATGCCCTTAATATGTATGAGAATATTAAATATAATATTAACATAATTGATATTGAACTTTTAAAGTTAATATGGCCCGTTGCAACGCACGGACGTTTTTCTAATGGTCATAATTATCCACCAAACCACAGAAAGCACATAATTCAGAGCCCGGCCCATTACGTTTAATGATCTGTTCAGGCGCAGGCAAGCGACCCTCCATGGCCTGCCACAAGAAGACCTTAATTTTAAGAGGAACGTGGGCAGACCAAACCCGTGAGAATGTCGAGATACACGTAGCAGAAATCAAAATACAATAGCAAGACTTCACAGAAAAACAACCTGAAGAGGAGTTGGGCCAAGATGAAGGAGGTTCAACTAAATGATGACGAGAATGGATCAATGGAGGAGGGATGGAGAGAAGAGCCAAGGCAACTAATTTTGCTTGAACCTCATCTTGCCTAGGGAGTCATGACAACGTGTTCTAAGCAATAAATAATTATCTCGTCTGGTAACCGACCTTGTCGATCGATTCGTTTCCACCATATGCGAGGAAATAGTGAGGATGGGAAGGGACGCTACGAACTGGAGGCCAAGTACTGGCAGGGTGTGGCTTACAAGAAAGAGCAAAGCAAACTTATGGAAATTAGAGCGCTGCTACACACACGACAGCGCTCAGCCGATTTTTGCACGATCCTATTGATCTAACCATGCATGCATGGGACAAAATGAAGCACACCCGCTAGATGGAGCATCGTTCATTGATCGACCAATGAGTACCGGTTGCACAATACTTTTGTGGAAACTAATACTATTGGGGAACGTAGTATTTTAAAATTTTCCTACGATCACGCAAGATCTATCTACCAGATGCATAGCAACGAGAGGGGAGAGTGAGTCTACGTACCCTCGTAGACCGAAAGCGGAAGCGTTAGAACAACGCGGTTGATGTAGTCGTACGTCTTCACGGCCCGACCGATCAAGCACCGAAACTACGACACCTTCGAGTTCTAGCACACGTTCAGCTCGATGACGTCCCTCGAACTCCGATCCAGCCGAGTGTCGAGGGAGAGTTCCGTCAGCACGACGGCGTGGTGACGATTTTGATGTTCTACCGTCGCAGGGCTTCGCCTAAGCACCGCTACAATATTTATCGAGGAGAACTATGGTGGAGGGGGGCACCGCACACGGCTAAGAGATCAAGAGATCAATTATTGTGTCTAGAGGTGCCCCCCTGCCCCCGTATATAAAGGAGGGAGGGAGAGGCCGGCCCTAGAAGGGGTGCACCAAGTGTGGGGAGTCCTACTAGGACTCCCAAGTCCTAGTAGGATTCTCCTTTCCTTTCCGGAGTAGGAGAGGAGGAAAGAGGGGGAGAGGGAGAAGGAAAAGGGGGCTGCACCCCTTGTCCAATTCAGACCAGAAGGGGGGTGCACGCCTCCTTCCTTTTGGCCTCTCTCCTCTATTCCCGTAACTCCCCGGTACTCCGAAAATACCCGAATCACTCGAAACCTTTCCGATGTCCGAATATAGTCGTCCAATATATCGATTTTTACTTCTCGACCATTTTGAGACTCCTCGTCATGTCCCCGATCTCATCCGGGACTCCGAACTCCTTCGGTACATCAAAACTCATAAACTCATAATAAAACTATCATCGAAACCTTAAGCGTGCGGACCCTACGGGTTCGAGAACTATGTAGACATGACCGAGACACGTCTCCGGTCAATAACCAATAGCGGAACCTGGATGCTCATATTGGCTCCCACATATTCTACGAAGATCTTTATCGGTCAAACCGCATAACAACATACATTGTTCCCTTTGTCATCGGCATGTTACATGCCCGAGATTCGATCGTCGGTATCTCAATACCTAGTTCAATCTCGTTACCAACAAGTCTCTTTACTCGTTCCGTAATACATCATCCCGCAACTAACTCATTAGCTGCAATGCTTGCAAGGCTTATAGTGATGTGCATTACCGAGTGGGCCCAGAGATACCTCTCCGACAATCGGAGTGACAAATCCTAATCTCAAAATACGCCAACCCAACAAGTACCTTCGGAGACACCTATAGAGTACCTTTATAATCACCCAGTTACGTTGTGACGTTTGGTAGCACACAAAGTGTTCCTCCGGTATTCGGGAGTTGCATAATCTCATAGTCATAGGAACATGTATAAGTCATGAAGAAAGCAATAGCAGTAAAACTTAAACGATCATAGTGCTAAGCTAACGGATGGGTCTTGTCCATCAGATCATTCTCCTAATGATGTGATCCCGTTGATCAAATGACAACTCATGTCTATGGCTAGGAAACATAATCATCTTTGATCAATGAGCTAGTCTAGTAGAGGCATACTAGGGACACTCTGTTTTGTCTATGTATTCACACATGTATTAAGTTTCCGGTTAATACAATTCTAGCATGAATAATAAACATTTATCATGATATAAGGAAATAAATAATAACTTTATTATTGCCTCTAGGGCATATTTCCTTCAGTCTCCCACTTGCACTAGAGTCAATAATCTAGTTCACATCGCCATGTGATTTAACACCGATAGTTCACATCGTCATGTGATTAACACCCAAAGAGTACTAAGGTGTGATCATGTTTTGCTTCGTGAGAGAAGTTTAGTCAACGGGTCTGTCACATTCAGATCCGTATGTATTTCGCAAATGTCTATGTGTCTACAATGCTCTGCATGGAGCTACTCTAGCTAATTGCTCCCACTTTCAATACGCATCCAGATTGATACTTAGAGTCAGCTGGATTTAGTGTCAAAGCTTGCATCGGCGTAACCCTTTACGACGAACTCTTTATCACCTCCATAATCGAGAAACATTTCCTTAGTCATCCAGTTACTAAGGATAATTTTGACCGCTGTACAGTGATCTACTCCTGGATCACTATTGTACCCTCTTGACAAACTCATGGCAAGGTACACAACATGTTTGGTACACAACATGGCATACTTTATAGAACCTATGGCTGAGGCATAGGGAATGACTTTCATTCTCTCTATATTTTCCTGCCGTGGTCTGGCTTTGAGTCTTACTCAACTTCACACCTTACAAGTCAGGTAAGAACTCCTTCTTTGACTGATCCATTTTGAACTACTTCAAAATCATATCAAGGTATGTACTCATCGAAAGTCTTATCAAGCGTCTTGATCTATCTCTATAGATCTTGATGCCCAATATGTAAGCAGCTTCACCAAGGTCTTTCTTTGAAAAACTCCTTTCAAACACTCCTTTATGCTTTCCAGAAAATTCTACATCATTTCCGATCGACAATATGTCATTCACATATACTTATCAGAAAGGTTGTAGTGCTCCCACTCACTTCTTGTAAATACAGGCTTCACCGCAAGTCTGTATAAATCTATATGCTTTGATCAACTTATCAAAGCGTATATTCCAACTCTGAGATGCTTGCACCAGTCCATAGATGGATCGCTGGAGCTTGCACATTTTGTTAGCACCTTTAGGATTGACAAAACCTTCTGGTTGCATCATATACAAGTCTTCTTTAATAAATCCATTAAAGAATGCAGTTTTGTTATCCATTTGTCAGATTTCATAAAATGCGGCAATTGCTAACATGATTCGGACAGACTTAAGCATCGCTACGGGTGAGAAAGTCTCATCGTAGTCAACTCCTTGAACTTGTTGAAAAACTTTCGCAACAAGTCGAGCTTTGTAAACAGTAACATTACTGTCAGCGTCAGTCTTCCTCTTGAAGATCCATTTATTTTCGATGGCTTGCCGACCATCGGGCAAGTCAACCAAAGTCCACACTTTGTTCTCATACATGGATCCCATCTCAGATTTCATGGTCTCAAGCCATTTTGCGGAATCTGGGCTCATCATCGCTTCCTCATAGTTCGTAGGTTCATCATGGTCCAGTAACATGACTTTCAGAACCGGGTTGCCGTACCACTCTGGTGCGGAACGTACTCTGGTTGATCTACGAAGTTCAGCAATAACTTGATCCGAAGTTTCATGATCATCATCATTAGCTTCCTCACTAATTGGTGTAGGAATCACTGGAACCAGTTTCTGTGATGTACTACTATCCAATTCGGGAGAAGGTACAATTACCTCATCAAGTTCCACTTTCCTCCCACTCACTTCTTTCGAGAGAAACTCCTTCTCTAGAAAGGATCCACTCTTAGCAACAAAGACCTTGCCTTCGGATCTGTGATAGAAGGTGTACCCAACAGTTTCTTTTGGGTATCCTATGAAGATTTACTTCTCCGATTTGGGTTCGAGCTTATCATGTTGAAACTTTTTCACATAAGCATCGCAGTCCCAAACTTAAAGAAATGACAGCTTAGGTTTCTCGTCAAACCACAGTTCATACGGTGTCATCTCCACGGATTTAGATGGTGCCCTATTTAACGTGAATGTATCTGTCTCTAATGCATAACCCCAAAAGCGATAGTGGTAGATCGGTAAGAGACATCATCGATCGCACCATATCTAATAAAGTACGGTTATGACGTTCGGACACACCATTACACTATGGTGTTCCAGGTGGCGTGAGTAGTGAAACTATTTCACATTGTTTTTTACTGAAGGCCAAACTCGCTAACTCAAATATTTTACCTCTACGATCATATCGAAGAAACTCTTATTTTCTTGTTACGATGATTCTCCACTTCACTCTGAAATTCTTTGAACTTTTCAAATGTTTTAGACTTGTGTTTCATTAAGTAGATATACCCATATCTGCTCAAATCATCAGTGAAGGTCAGAAAATAACGATACCTGCCGCGAGCTTCAACACTCATTGGTCCACATACATCTGTATGTATGATCTCCAACAAATCTGTTGCTCGCTCCATTGTTCCGGAGAACGGAGTTTTAGTCATCTTGCCCATGAGGCATGGTTCGCAAGCACCAAGTGATTCATAATCAAGTGATTCCAAAAGTCCATCACTATGGAGTTTCTTCATGCGCTTTACACCATTATGACCTAAACAGCAGTGCCACAAATAAGTTGCACTATCATTATTAACCTTGCATCTTTTGGCTTCAATATTATGAATATGTGTATCACCACGATCGAAATCCAACAAACTATTTTCATTGGGTGTATGACCATCGAAGGTTTTATTCATGTAAACAGAATAACAATTATTCTATGACTTTAAATGAATAACCGTATTGCAACAAATATGATCAAATCATATTCATGCTCAACGCAAATGCCAAATAACATTTATTTAGGTTTTACACTAATCCCGAAAGTATAGGGAGTGTGCGATGATGATCATATCAATCTTGGAACCACTTCCAACACACATCGTCACTTCACCTTTAACTAGTCTCTGTTCATTCTGCAATTCTCGTTTCGAGTTACTAATTTTAGCAACTGAACCGGTATCAAATACCCAGGGGTTGCTATGAACACTAGTAAAGTACACATCAATAATCTGTATATCAAAATATACATTTGTTCACTTTGCCATCCTTCTTATCCGCCAAGTATCTAGGGCAGTTCCACTTCCAGTGACCATTTCCTTTGCACTAGAAGCACTTAGTTTCAGGCTTGAGTTTTAGCTTTGGGTTTCTTCACGGGAGTGACAACTTGCTTGTCATTCTTCTTGAGGTTCCCCTTCTATCCCTTTGCCCTTTACTTGAAACAAGTGGTCTTGTTAACCATCAACACTTGATGCTTTTTCATGATTTCTACCTTCGCCGACTTCAGCATTGCGAAGAGCTCGGGAATTCCTTTCGTCATCCCTTGCATATTATAGTTCATCACGAAGTTCTACTAACTTGGTGATAGTGACTAGAGAACTTTGTCAATTACTATCTTATCTGAAAGATTAACTCCCACTTGATTCAAGTAATTGTAGTACCCAGACAATCTGAGCACATGCTCACTGGTTGAGCTATTCTCCTCCATCTTGTAGGCAAAGTACTGTCAGAAGTCTTATACCTCTCGACACGGGCATGAGTATGAAATATTAATTTCAACTCTTGGAACATCTTATATGCTCCGTGGCGTTCAAAACGTTTTTGAAGTCCCGGTTCTAAGCCATAAAGCATGGTGCACTTAAACTATCAAGTAGTCATCATACCGAGCTTTTGTCAAAACGTTCATAACGTCTACATCTGCTCCTGCAATAGGTATGTCACCTAGCGGTGCATCAAGGACATAATTCTCTGTGCAGCAATGAGGATAATCCTCAGATCACGGAACAATTCCGCATCATTGCTACTAACATCTTTCAACTTAGTTTTCTCTAGGAACATATAAAAAATAAACGGGGAGCAACATCGCGAGCTATTGATCTACAACATAGATATGCTAATACTACGAGGACTAAGTTCATGATAAATTAAAGTTCAATTTAATCATATTACTTAAGAACTCCCACTTAGATAGACATCCCTCTAGTCATCTAAATGATCACGTGATCCAAATCAACTAAACCATGTCCGATCATCACGTGAGATGGAGTAGTTTCAATGGTGAACATCTTATGTTGATCATATCTACTATATGATTCACGCTCGACCTTTCGGTCTCCAGTGTTACGAGGCCATATCTGCATATGCTAGGCTCGTCAAGTTTAACCCGAGTATTCTGCGTGTGCAAAACTGGCTTACACCCGTTGTATTTGAACGTAGAGCTTATCACACCCGATCATCACGTGGTGTCTCGGCACGACGAACTTTCGCAACGGTTCATACTCAGGGAGAACACTTATACCTTGAAATTTAGTAAGGGATCATCTTATAATGCTACCGTCGAACTAAGCAAAATAAGAAGCATAATAAGATAAACATCACATGCAATCAAAATATGTGACATGATATGGCCATCATCATCTTGTGCTTTTGATCTCCATCTCCAAAGCACCGTCATGATCACCTTCGTCACCGGCGCGACACCTTGATCTCCATCGTAGCATCGTTGTCGTCTCGCCAACTATTGCTTCTACGACTATCGCCACCGCTTAGTGATAAAGTAAAGCAATTACATGGCGATTGCATTTCATACAATAAAGCGACAACCATATGGCTCCTGCTAGTTGCCGATAACTTTACAAAACATGATCATTTCATACAAAACCGTATAACTCATCATGTCTTGACCATATCACATCACAACATGCCCTGCAAAAACAAGTTAGACGTCCTCTACTTTGTTGTTGCAAGTTTTACGTGGCTGCTACGGGCTTAGCAAGAACCGTTCTTACCTACGCATACAAAACCACAACGATATTTCGTCAAGTATGTGCTGTTTTAACCTTCACAAGGACCGGGCGTAGCCACACTTGATTCAACTAAAGTTGGAGAAACTGACACCCGCCAGCCACCTGTGTGCGAAGCACGTCGGTAGAACCAGTCTCGCGTAAGCGTACGCGTAATGTCGGTCCGGGCCGCTTCATCCAACAATACCGCCGAATCAAAGTATGACATGCTGGTAAGCAGTATGACTAGTATCGTCCACAACTCACTTGTGTTCTACTCGTGCATATCATCTACGCATAGACCTGGCTCATGATGCCACTATTGGGGAACGTAGTATTTTAAAATTTTCCTACGATCACGCAAGATCTATCTACCAGATGCATAGCAACGAGAGGGGAGAGTGAGTCTACGTACCCTCGTAGACCGAAAGCGGAAGCGTTAGAACAACGCGGTTGATGTAGTCGTACGTCTTCACGGCCCGACCGATCAAGCACCGAAACTACGGCACCTCCGAGTTCTAGCACACGTTCAGCTCGATGACGTCCCTCGAACTCCGATCCAGCCGAGTGTCGAGGGAGAGTTCCGTCAGCACGACGGCGTGGTGACGATTTTGATGTTCTACCGTCGCAGGGCTTCGCCTAAGCACCGCTACAATATTTATCGAGGAGAACTATGGTGGAGGGGGGCACCGCACACGGCTAAGAGATCAAGAGATCAATTGTTGTGTCTAGAGGTGCCCCCCTGCCCCCGTATATAAAGGAGGGAGGGAGAGGCCGGCCCTAGAGGGGGCGCACCAAGTGTGGGGAGTCCTACTAGGACTCCCAAGTCCTAGTAGGATTCTCCTTTCCTTTCCGGAGTAGGAGAGAAGGAAAGAGGGGGAGAGGGAGAAGGAAAAGGGGGCTGCACCCCTTGTCCAATTCGGACCAGAAGGGGGGTGCACGCCTCCTTCCTTTTGGCCTCTCTCCTCTATTCCCGTAACTCCCCGGTACTCCGAAAATACCCGAATCACTCGGAACCTTTCCGATGTCCGAATATAGTCGTCCAATATATCGATTTTTACTTCTCGACCATTTTGAGACTCCTCGTCATGTCCCCGATCTCATCCGGGACTCCGAACTCCTTCGGTACATAAAAACTCATAAACTCATAATAAAACTATCATCGAAATCTTAAGCGTGCGGACCCTACGGGTTCGAGAACTATGTAGACATGACCGAGACACGTCTCCGGTCAATAACCAATAGCGGAACCTGGATGCTCATATTGGCTCCCACATATTCTACGAAGATCTTTATCGGTCAAACCGCATAACAACATACATTGTTCCCTTTGTCATCGGCATGTTACATGTCCGAGATTCGATCGTCGGTATCTCAATACCTAGTTCAATCTCGTTACCAACAAGTCTCTTTACTCGTTCCGTAATACATCATCCCACAACTAACTCATTAGTTGCAATGCTTGCAAGGCTTATAGTGATGTGCATTACCGAGTGGGCCCAGAGATACCTCTCCGACAATCGGAGTGACAAATCCTAATCTCGAAATACGCCAACCCAACAAGTACCTTCGGAGACACCTGTAGAGTACCTTTATAATCACCCAGTTACGTTGTGACGTTTGGTAGCACACAAAGTGTTCCTCCGGTATTCGGGAGTTGCATAATCTCATAGTCATAGGAACATGTATAAGTCATGAAGAAAGCAATAGCAGTAAAACTTAAACGATCATAGTGCTAAGCTAACGGATGGGTCTTGTCCATCAGATCATTCTCCTAATGATGTGATCCCATTGATCAAATGACAACTCATGTCTATGGCTAGGAAACATAACCATCTTTGATCAATGAGCTAGTCTAGTAGAGGCATACTAGGGACACTCTGTTTTGTCTATGTATTCACACATGTATTAAGTTTCCGGTTAATACAATTCTAGCATGAATAATAAACATTTATCATGATATAAGGAAATAAATAATAACTTTATTATTGCCTCTAGGGCATATTTCCTTCAAATACGAGTGGTAATTTGTTACTAAAAATAATAAATAGATATATGTTGATGTGGTACGATGTATGTGGTGGGGATTTGTGATGATGTGGCATGCTGCGTGACATAGGTGGTGAAGTGGGATGTGTGCATGTTGATTGTGAGGTGGATATCATGTATGTCAAGAGAAATAAGATACTCCCTCCGTTCCTAAATATAAGTCTTTTTAGAGATTTCACTATAAAGACTACATCAGATGGACACCTTTAAGAGTATAAGTTCACTCATTTTGCTTTGTATGTAGTCTAGAATGGAATCTCTTAAGAGACTTATATTAGAAACGGAGTGAGTAGTAGAGATGAACTATTAAGGTATTATAAATATGCTTACTCAATTATGATACATTGCAATGTTTGTGGGGATCAAACTATGAGTTCCCAATTGATGCGCTGAAACTCCCTCGTATAGTTGATATTACTAACTAGTTACTATCGATACCCAAGTAACTTCATCCCATTGTTGAACTTTTCTCAAATGAGGGGATTTGACAGATAATGGACTAGAGTTCCTACATGTGAAGTTTATAGGTTTTCTGTGTATTTCACTCCTTTTTATTTTCACAATATGTATGGAAACAAGAAACATGATGGTATATATGCAACGTGTATATTGTTTCGATGATAGTCATGGTGAAATCATTTGCAAATCAATTTTGGGAACTTGTGCTAGGCATATATACCTAAGCAAAATGGTGCATCTGGTATGTTATTTGAGGGAAGAATCAAGCTTGATTTTGACTAGTTATTATGATGTGTGCAAGTACTGAGCCACTAGTAGAAAACCGAGCTTTATTACCGGTTCGTAAGGGCCTTTAGTGCCGGTTCTGCAACCGGCACTAAAGGGTGGAGACTAAAGACCCCCCCCCCCCTTTAGTACCGGTTCAGCACGAACCGCCACTAAAGGCCCACCACGTGGCGTGAGCTGGCGCCATGGTATGGGGGACCTTTAGTACCGGTTGGTAACACCAACCGGTACTAAAGGTTTTTTTTTTTAATTTTGGAAAAAAATGATTTTTTTTTAATTTTCTGAATTATTTGATGATTTAGTCTCTAATCACCCCTCTTAACTGCTCAAGTGTGGATCACTCATTCCAAATCGTCTAACTTCCCGGCCGGTCACCCATCCTCTCACTTAACTTCGGAGTTCTATTCCCCCTAGTTTCCAAGTCTGCACTTGTTGTTTTCCTGACAATAGTAAGCTGTCAATCCTATTAACCCTCAGGAGTTTAGCTTGAGCATTAGGTCACACGTTTCACCGTTTGAGTTTGAAACTATTATTGTAAAAAACAATAATTATTTAGTAACACTAATATTTGTTGAATAAGTAGTTTGACCATAGTTTGACCAGATTTGACCAAAATTCAAAAAACTGGAATAATTATTTAGTAACACTAATATTCTTGAATAATTATTTAGTAACACTAATATTTCTTGAATAAATAGTTTGACCAAAGTTTGAACAAAATTCAAAAAAACTGAAATTTGAGCATATCTTTTTTTCCTTTTAGAATTTGAGGATTCTAAAAATTTGCAAACAAGCCTACGGCTGTCAAAATCGGATGCGGATTTTCGTGCTGAACATTTTGATATATTATACGTTTTTTTCGACATCGTATGCAAAAGATATAGTCGTTTTACTTTTTCATCACACTTTTTTGCAAAACATGTCCAAATTTAAGTTTTCAAATTTTCCTAACTTGTAGATGTAGTAACATAACTACATCTCGAAGGATTTTAATTTTTGAAGTTTTTTATATTTTGTTTTGTTTTTTTCAAAACTGAAATGGCGATACACCAGGGGGTAGAGTTTGAAAATTGCCCTATAATCCCGGTTTGTGTCTCCAACCGGCACTATAGGTTAGACCCCTTTAGTACCGTTTTGTGCCACAAACTGGGACTAAAGGGGCTTGTGGGGCCCCGGCCTGACGGCAGCCTGCCACCACCCCTTTAGTACCGGTTCGTGGCATGAACCGGTACTAAAGGTTCAACATGAACCGGCAGTAATGCATAGTCGTTCGAACCGGGACTAATGGTACCACTAGTACCGGGCCAAAATCGAACCGGGACTAATGTGTCTTACATAAGGTCCTTTTTCTACTAGTGAGCAAGTGTTGTTGTGACTTGAGCACATGGAGAACCACATGATCCACCAGAAGATGGACTTGGTTAAGATTTGTCTCGTTGTATCGCTGATGAAGCGGCGAGTAAGAACGGGAGGCTAGAGGCAGAAGCTGAGGTACACCAATGTTGGCGCCTAGGGATAGGTTGGGGCGGGGTTTTGCCGAAGAAGTGACGCCCCCCCCCCCCTCCCCTTAACACGGAGGAAGAACGGCGGCGTAAGAAAGATCCTCTTTTACTTGGGAAAATATCATGGCGGGTGTTAATTCTCTGAAACATGTTCATAGCTGGCGAGTGGTTGGATCTCAAATCGTGCTAATAGAAAAGTTATCACTCCTAGATACGGACATTTTTCTCATAATCGCCTTGTTAATTAACTTTGCTAATTTGGACACAATGAAGAATGAAGGACGATTTGCGGGTGCGGCGGCGGCAATTTTTGAAAGATTGTTATTATATGGCTTGTGATTTTTCTAATACTGGTTCTCAAGCATTGTAACAGGGAGGCTAATATGGTTGCTCATAAACTCGCTAGGTTGTCTATATTTTCGATTGGGTGAAATTACCTCTCTCTTGATAATAAACTATGTGGGTGTTTTCCTTTTTTCCAAAAAATAAAAGAGACGGTTCAGGCTTCGGCGAGCAACAGGAGCCGTTGGATCCTGACGTGAGCTTGGAGGTGACCTGTAACTGATGAAGGTGACACCCGGAGGAACAGAGTGGCCTGGCCTGACACTTGCACCCGTCGCCGGCGCGCGCGTCTCCGGTGAACTTGTTACCGGGCCGGGAGAGAGATGGCCGGTGAAGACCGGTACCATTACCAGCACCACGAACCGCGGACGGACGGCGTCGATGTCTCTGGCCGGCCTCACGCGAGTCACGCCCGCGGTGGGCGGGCAGTGCAGGACAAGGTAAACCGATGAATGGATCCCATCCCTATGTTGCTTCTGCAACCTTGTGTCCGCCATCGATCTCGGCGTCGAGGCAATGGCGGCGACCTCGGTGACGTGCTTCGCTCCGTGGCACGGTAAAATCTCCTCTCCTCTCCTCCTCCCGCATGTATACACGCCTCCAAGGTGTATGACGAAATGCCCCTCCCTACGGTCTTCAGTGCCGAAAACTGTTCTGAAGCCTCAACACCGGTTTACGTTGTCTCCGGTGCACTCATCTTGATTGTCCAAAACAGCTCAATACTTACTTACAAGTACTCTACAACCAAAGGGAGTAGGTTACAAGGATAGGGGCAAACTAGGATCCACCTATCTTTGATGCGTCAGCGGCTTTGAACTCTGAACGTGTCTGCTCTGTGGTCTCATATCCCTGATCTTCATTGCTAATGTGTGTTTAGACAATTTTATACTGCCGTGAGCTCTGTTTAACTGATCGGTTAACGAGCCATGCATGTGTTCCAGCATAGAGATTGCCGCATCACCATGTTCACTGGATACCGTGATACTCCCAATCTAGCGTATGGACGCCGTGAGGGTTGATATAGGATATCATATCAGAAGATGGTTAGCTTGCTAGCTGCAACTAGAATCAAGCTTCGGCATATGTATAGAGTTAGCAAGAGCAGAAGAGGGAGCTAGAATCAAGCTAGGTAGGTAGAAGCTTAGCAGCATGGCGACACGCTTGCAACCCCGGCTGCTGCCATTGCCAGCTCTGAAGCTTTTACTACTCGCCGCAGCAGCAGCAACTCTGTGGCGGGGTGGTTACAGCGCTGAAGAGCAAGGTCTGCAGCGCCGGCCCATCATGCTCAAGGGTTGCCAGTCCATGTGCGGCAACATCAGCGTCCCCTTCCCGTTCGGCATGGAGCCGGGATGCTTCGTCGAGGGCTTCCAGGTCACCTGCAACAACTCGTTTGTTCCTTTTCTTCAACAGGACAGGAGGAACCTCATTCAACAGGATGGGGGAGGGCATGTACTCGGGGTACACGTCGAAGCCAACAATGACGAAGGAGTGGTATGTGCCAGTGGAGCTCATGGGCATATCCATTGCTGAAAGCTTCAGGTTACGTGGCTGGCTAAGCCATTCTACCTATCACACAAGCTCAATGTTCGGCACAGGTGTCAAAGCTAAGATGATGGGCGATGCAAAATGCTATACAGGACTCAGGTACACCTGCCCTGCACTATACATGCATTGTTTTGTTTGTCTAAATAGATATCTTCTGTGCACTTTACTAATAAATAGCTGGAAAATAAATAGGAATTACTGAATTGGAAGGGCTAGACATTCTGAGTTATTACTGAACAGGCTTTTTCTGACAGCCCTACCTGCGAGGCAGCCCTTTCCAAAAGATACATCGCCGACGCGTTTTATGTGGAGTTTGAACCAAGGGATATCATGCTTGCTAAGGGTTCTCCCTGCTCATACGGGATGGTGGTGCAGAGTTCGTGGTACAACTTTGCCTTCAGGGACGGTTCATGTCCGTATGGGGACGTCCCTGTCCATCCAGGCTACAAGTGCGTCAACGGCAACAGCTCTTGTGTCAACGCAACCAGTGCCGAAGGCTATTTCTGCAAGTGTTGGGAGCACTCACTACGATGGCAACCCTTACATTCCTAATGGTTGCCAAGGTATGTACACAATGAATTTGCGTAAAGCTGTTGAATCCCACAGATTGTTGCTCAAGCATTTTTGGAACTGTTTTCTGTTACAATTAGCTGCTCGATCAAGCCTTCACATATTTTAATCATTTTATTTCAGACATCGACGAGTGCGAGCTCCGGAAACAAAATCCTCATCCCCAAAACGATTATCCTTGCGATGGGGTGTGTAAGAATAGGTTGGGTGGATATGACTGTCCATGCAAACCCGGAATGAAAGGGGTCGGCATAAAAGGAACGTGCACCGAGAAATTCCCCCTGGCAGCAAAAGTGGTTGTGGGTAAGCACTAATCTTTTAATCTAAAAAAGTTTTATTATCTCCCGGTCTAGAATTTAGAGGATGCACACAACCATGATGATTTACTAAGTACAAGAGGGAGACGGCATGATGATTTTATGTAATTGGATTTGGTACTTGAAAATCAACGAGCATATTTCTCTTAAATAGTACCCACTCTGTTCCTTTATTATGGTATTTTTTTCCCATGGTAATGCCTGAAAGACAGAAAGAGAGCTCTTCTTGCTTGATGAACTGAGTTTGAGAACTGATGTAAAAAACTATGCCCAGCAATAACTGACAAGTCCTATACCATCCAGGTTCTGGGTTGCCAACAATGGTAAATTCAGTTTCTGTACTTCTTGTAGCTGTACCTTCAGTTTCATCACAAAACTAAGTCCTTACATACTACTTTAAACAATCAGTTGGCTTACTAGTTGTACAATGAGTTACTTAGTTGATTATGGAGAAATAGCATGTCAAGTTAATTGAACATTCTATCATTTAAGTGTAAAGCTATTTTGGTGATTGTATATATGAAGATCTTGACATGAGTAAACTTGAAGCTTGACTATTTTGCACTTTGTCAGGCATCGCTGCCATGATTGTTGTCTCTGTCCTCATGGTTATGGTCCATCAGCTCCTAAAATTCAGAAGGTTCTATGAACAAAATGGACCTGTCCGGTACTAAAAGGTGTAAAGAACCTAAGGATCTATACAAGGAAACAAATTAAACAAATGACAAATAACTACAAGCATGTAATCGGAGAGGGCCGCTTTGGCAAGGTTTATTTGGAGACTCTGAAAGACAAACAGAAGGTGGCTATAAAGAAGTCCATCGAGGTTGACAAGCACATGAAGGAGTTCACCGATGAGGTCATAATCCAATCTGCGATGATGCACAAGAACACTGGCATGCTCCTAGGCTGCTGCTTAGAGCTGGATGTTCCCATGTTGGTGTACGAGTTTGTAGCGAGAGGGAGTCTGTATGATGTCCTCTTCAAGTGCAGAGATAAGATTCTAGTGGGCACACGACTGAGGATTGCCGTCGGGTCTGCCGAAGGCTTGACATACATGCATTCAGCAGGGGAGAACACAATCCGTCATGGTGATGTTAAATCTGCCAATATCCTTCTCGACGAAAAGTTCACCCCAAAGGTTTCAGACTTTGGGACATCAAAGCTACTCGCGAGAGGAAAAGCCGAGATGGCAGAACTCGTCGTTGGGGACATGAGTTACATAGATCCGGTATATATGGAGCAAGGGATTGTTACACAGAAGAGTGATGTCTACGGCTTCGGAGTTGTCCTCATAGAGCTTATCACAAGGAGGCCTGCAACATACGATGCTGAGCGGAGCTATGTTGCAAACTTTGTTGAAGCTTTTGTAGAGAAAAGAGCAAGAAGCTTTATCGACAATGATATTACAAGCGAGGCGGATATCAATCTCCTGGAAATGGTTGGCGGAGTCGCGGTGGATTGTCTAAAACCAAATCCAGAAGAGCGACAAGACATGAAACAAGTAGAGCACCGCCTCCTCGAGATTGTTGCACATTCTGTGGACCATAGTCAGGAGAGGGACTACAAGGGAGATCTTAGTCCGGCACCGGATGATGTTGCTTTGCTTAAAGCCTTGGGAGAGTGAAGTATCCTCTACCAATATTTTTACATTTTTCACTCAATCAATTATGTAATGGTTTGATTGCGTCGAGGACATCAAGACAATAGGTTAGGTGCCGGTTTTATTCATTTGACATTTCCCTTGGTGACAGGAAATGTAGTAACTGATTCTTGTTGATTTATGAGGTGTAAACAGACATGGCACCATGGCTGTGTGCATCACAATGATGCAGAGGTCAGGGTCAGCCGTGGCCAATTTTTACCGACTAATCCCTCTGTCCCACAACATAAGACGTTTTTGCAAGTTAAAACAGTGCTTGCAAAAACATCTTATATTATGGGTGCATAGCATAGTCATCTTCAGTTCCATTCTAGTTAATAACCTGACATGCTGATGGATAAACTTACCAGTGTTCTTTATACAACATACTAGTACTACACTACATATATAGATGTTTAATATGGTTCTGGTCTACACTAGGAAACATAACATAACAGTTCTGGAGACAACTTCATCATACTATATGTTCCACCAAAATAGATCCATGCTCATACCAATTTCCAGACAGAACCATCACCGGCTCAGGGCGTCGTCCCCATGGGCGGCGCACCAGCAGCCATCCAGCTCATCACCGGCGCCGACCCGACGTGATCGCCCTGGACCTCCCCGGCCTCCCTGCAGATCCGGTCGAGCATGGCCATGAACTCCCCGACGCCCGCGAAGACCCTGAACAAGCGAGCCTCATCGCCGGGCGAGTCGCCGCCGTGGAAGTAATCCGCCATCTCCCTCACCGCCGACAGGCACACGCTCTCCTGGCCCTGGAGCCTGACGATCTCCTCCTCGGCCTGCCGCAGGAACGCGCTCATCGCGTTGTGGAACCGCCGGGCACTCTCCGCCGAAGCCATCATGTCATTCAGCCTCAGCACATCGTGCACCTTCCCGAGGCCGACACCGAGCTCCAACACGCTCCGGCTGAGGCCCGTCATGTCGACCGACGCCGCCTTCTTGGTGCTGGTCAGCTCGGCGGCGAGCTTGGAGACGACCCGGAGGCCGTGCTTCCTGCAGTCGACGTTGTACGGCGGACTAGTGCTCGCGTTCGTCTTGCATGCCGCTGACCCTAGGTGTCCTTCGGGTTTCATGATTTCCTGGACGACGAACTGTAGGAGCGCCGCCTTGCCGTCGGCCCCCTTGACATCGACTATCTTTAGAAACGTGTTGGGCTCCAGGGCATGTGAAGTTGGAGAGCCTGTGTTGATGCTCATCATGTTGCCAAAGTTGAGGACTGCCCCAGGGGGTTCCGGTAACCCCTTCGGTACTCCGGTTAATTCCGAAACTTTACGGAACACTTCCGATGTCCGAATATAGTCGTCCAATATATCAATCTTTACGTCTCGGACATTCTGAGACTCCTCGTCATGTCCGTGATATCATCCGGGACTCCGAACTACCTTCGGTACATCAAAACTCATAAACTCATAATACCGATCGTCATCAAACGTTAAGCGTGTGGACCCTACGGGTTCGAGAACTATGTAGACATGACCGAGACTCATCTCCGGTCAATAACCAATAGCGGAACCTGGATGCTCATATTGGCTCCTACATATTCTCCGAAGATCTTTATCGGTCAAACCGCATAACAACATACGTTGTTCCTTTTGTCATCGGTATGTTACTTGCTCGAGATTCCATCGTTGGTATCTCTATACCTAGTTCAATCTCGTTACCGGCAAGTCCCTTTACTCGTTCCGTAATACATCATCTCGTGACTAACTCATTAGTCATTTGCTTGCAAGGCTTATTATGATGTGCATTACCGAGAGGGCCCAGAGATACCTCTCCGACACTCGGAGTGACAAATCCTATTCTTGATCTATGCCAACACCACGAATACTTTCGGAGACACCTGTAGAGCATCTTTATGATCACCCAGTTACGTTGTGACATTTGATAGCACACAAGGTGTTCCTACGGTATTCGGGAGTTGCATAATCTCATAGTCATAAGAACATGTATAAGTCATGAAGAAAGCAATAGCAGTAAAACTAAACGATCATAGTGCTAAGCTAACGGATGGGTCTAGTACATGACATCATTCTCCTAATGATGTGATCCCATTGATCAAATGACAACTCATGTCTATGGCTAGGAAACATAGCCATCTTTGATCAATGAGCTAGTCTAGTAGAGGCATACTAGGGACATACTATTTTGTCTATGTATTCACACATGTACTAAGTTTCCGGTTAATACAATTCTAGCATGAATAAAAGACATTTCTCATGATATAAGGAAATACAAATAACATCTTTATTATTGCCTCTAGGGCATATTTCCTTCAGTCTCCCACTTGAACTAGAGTCAATAATCTAGATTACAAAGTAATGATCCTCACACTCATGGAGTCCTGGTGCTGATCATGTTTTGCCCGCGGAAGAGGCTTAGTCAATGGGTCTGCAACATTCAGATCCGTATGTATCTTGCAAATCTCTATGTCTCCCTCCTTAACTAGACCGCGGATTGAATTGAAGCGTCTTTTGATGTGCTTTGTTCTCTTGTGAAACCTGGATTCCTTCGCCAAGGCTATTGCTCTAGTGTTGTCACAAAAGATTTTCATTGGACCCGATGCACTAGGTATTACACCTAGATCGGATATGAACTCCTTCATCCAGACTCCTTCATTTGCTGCTTCCGAAGCAGCTATGTATTCCGCTTCACACGTAGATCCCGCCACGACGCTCTGCTTGGAACTGCACCAACTGACAGCTCCACCGTTTAATAAAAATACATATCCGGTTTGTGACTTAGAGTCATCTGGATCAGTGTCAAAACTGAAATCGACGTAACCGTTTACGACGAGCTCTTTGTCACCTCCATACACGAGAAACATATCCTTTGTCCTTTTTAGGTATTTCAGGATGTTCTTGACCGATGTCCAGTGATCCACTCCTGGATTACTTTGGTACCTCCCTGCTAGACTGATAGCAAGGCACACATCAGGTCTGGTACACAGCAATGCATACATGATAGATCCTATGGCTGAGGCATAGGGAATGACTTTCATTTTCTCTCTATCTTCTGCCGTGGTCGGGCATTGAGTCTTACTCAACTTCACACCTTGTAACACAGGCAAGAACCCTTTCTTCGACTGATCCATTTTGAACTTCTTCAAAACTTTATCAAGGTATGTGCTTTGTGAAAGTCCAATTAAGCGTCTTGATCTATCTCTATAGATCTTGATGCCTAATATGTAAGCAGCTTCTCCGAGGTCTTTCATTGAAAAACTCTTATTCAAGTATCCTTTTATGCTATCCAGAAATTCTATATCATTTCCAATCAACAATATGTCATCCACATATAATATCAGAAATGCTACAGAGCTCCCACTCACTTTCTGGTAAATACAGGCTTCTCCAAAAGTCTGTATAAAACCATATGCTTTGATCACCTCATCAAAGTGTATATTCCAACTCCGAGATGCTTGCACCAGTCCATAGATGGATCGCTGGAGCTTGCATACTTTGTTAGCACCTTTTGGATCGATAAAACCTTCTGGTTGCATCATATACAACTCTTCTTTGAGATATCCATTCAGGAATGCAGTTTTGACATCCATTTGCTAGATTTCATAATCATAAAATGCGGCAATTGCTAACATGATTCGGACAGACTTAAGCATCGCTACGGGTGAGAAAGTCTCATCGTAGTCAACTCCTTGAACTTGTCGAAAACCTTTCGCAACAAGTCGAGTTTTGTAAACAGTGACATTACCGTCTGCTTCGGTCTTCCTCTTGAAGATCCATTTATTTTCGATGGCTTGTCGATCATCGGGCAAGTCAACCAAAGTCCACACTTTGTTCTCATACATGGATCCCATCTCAGATTTCATGGCCTCAAGCCATTTTGCGGAATCTGGGCTCATCATCGCTTCCTCGTAGTTCGTAGGTTCATCATGGTCTAGTAACATGACTTCCAGAACTGGGTTGCCGTACCACTCTGGTGCGGAACGTACTCTGGTTGATCTACGACGTTCAGCAGAAACTTGATCTGAAGTTTCATGATCATCATCATTAGCTTCCTCACTAATTGGTGTAGGAATCACTGGAACTAGTTTCTGTGATGTTCCACTTTCCAATTCGGGAGAAGGTACAATTACCTCATCAAGTTCTACTTTCCTCCCACTCACTTCTTTCGAGAGAAACTCCTTCTCTAGAAAGGATCCATTCTTAGCAACGAATATCTTGCCTTCGGATCTGTGATAGAAGGTGTACCCAACAGTCTCTTTTGGGTATCCTATGAAGACACATTTTTCCGACTTGGGTTCGAGCTTATCAGGTTGAAGCTATTTCACATAAGCATCGCATCCCCAAACTTTAAGAAACGACAACTTTGGTTTCTTGCCAAACCATAGTTCATAAGGTGTCGTCTCAATGGATTTAGATGGTGCCCTATTTAACGTGAATGCAGCTGTCTCTAAAGCATAACCCCAAAACGATAGTGGTAAATCGGTAAGAGACATCATAGATCGCACCATATCCAATAAAGTACGGTTACGACGTTCGGACACACCATTACGTTGTGGTGTTCCGGATGGCGTGAGTTGTGAAACTATTCCACATTGTTTAATGAAGACCAAACTCGTAACTCAAATATTCACCTCCACGATCAGATCGCAGAAACTTTATTTTCTTGTTACGATGATTCTCTACTTCACTCTGAAATTCTTTGAACTTTTCAAATGTTTCAGACTTGTGCTTCATTAAGTAGATATACCCATATCTGCTCAAATCATCAGTGAAGGTCAGAAAATAACGATACCCGCCGCGAGCTTCAACACTCATTGGTCCACATACATCAGTATGTATGATTTCCAACAAATCTGTTGCTCGCTCCACAGTTCTAGAGAACGGAGTTTTAGTCATCTTGCCCATGAGGCATGGTTCGCAAGCACCAAGTGATTCATAATCAAGTGATTCCAAAAGTCCATCACTATGGAGTTTCTTCATGCGCTTTACACCAATATGACCTAAATGGCAGTGCCACAAATAGGTTGCACTATCATTATTAACCTTGCATCTTTTGGCTTCAATATTATGAATATGTGCATCACTACAATCGAGATCCAACAAGAATAGACCACTCTTCAAGGGTGCATGACCATAAAAGATATTATTCATAAAAATAGAACAACCATTATTCTCTGATTTAAATGAATAACCGTCTCGCAACAAACAAGATCCAGATATAATGTTCATGCTCAACACTGGCACCAAATAACAATTATTTAGGTCTAAAACTAATCCCGAAGGTAGATGTAGAGGTAGCGTGCCGATGGCGATCACATCGACTTTGGAACCATTTCCCACGCGCATCGTCACCTTGTCCTTAGCCAATCTTCGTTTAATCCGTAGTACCTGTTTCGAGTTACAAATATTAGCAACCGAACCGGTATCAAATACCCAGGTACTACTACGAGCATTAGTAAGGTACACATCAATAACATGTATATCACATATACCTTTGTTCACCTTGCCATCCTTCTTATCCGCCAAATACTTGGGGCAGTTCCGCTTCCAGTGTCCAGTCCCTTTGTAGTAGAAGCACTCAGTTTCAGGCTTGGCTCCAGACTTGGGTTTCTTCGTGGGAGTAGCAACTGTCTTGCTATTCTTCTTGAAGTTCCCCTTCTTTCCCTTGCCCTTTTTCTTGAAACTAGTGGTCTTGTTAACCATCAACACTTGATGCTCCTTTTTTATTTCTACCTCCGCAGCTTTGAGCATGGCGAAGTGCTCGGGAATTGTCTTCTGCATCCCTTGCATATTATATTTCATCACGAAGCCTTTATAGCTTGGTGGCAGTGATTGAAGAACTCTATCAATAACACTATCCTCGTCAACTTTGCAACCAAGTTGAGTCATATGATTGTAGTACCCAGACATTATGAGTAAGTGTTCACTGATAGAACTATTCTCTTCCATCTTGCAGCTATAGAACTTATTGGAAATCTCATATTTCTCAATTCGGGCATTTGCTTGAAATATTAACTTCAACTCCTGGAACATCTCATATGGTCCATGGCGTTCAAAACGTCGTTGAAGTTTCGGTTCTAAGCCGTAAAGCATGGCACACTGAACTATCGTGTAGTCATCAGACCGCGTCTGCCAGACGTTCAAAGCGTCTACATTAGCGGGAGGGGGCTTGTCACCTAGCGGTGCTTCAAGGACATAATTCTTCTGTGCAGCAATGAGGATAATCCTCAAGTTACGGACCCAGTCCGTGTAATTGCTACCATCATCTTTCAACTTAGCTTTCTCTAGGAATGCATTAAAATTCAAAGGAACGGTAGCACGGGCCATTGATCTACAACAACATAGATATGCAAAAACTATCAGGACTAAGTTCATGATAAATTAAAGTTCAATTTATCATATTACTTAAGAACTCCCACTTAGATAGACATCCCTCCGGTCATATAAATGATCACGTGATCCAAATCAACTAAACCATGTCCGATCATCACGTGAGATGGAGTAGTTTCAATGGTGAACATCTTATGTTGATCATATCTACTATATGATTCAGGCTCGACCTTTCGGTCTCCAGTGTTCCGAGGCCATATCTGCATATGCTAGGCTCGTCAAGTTTAACCCGAGTATTCTGCGTGTGCAAAACTGGCTTACACCCGTTGTATTTGAACGTAGAGCTTATCACACCCGATCATCACGTGGTGTCTCGGCACGACGAACTTTCGCAACGGTGCATACTCAGGGAGAACACTTATACCTTGAAATTTTGTAAGGGATCATCTTATAATGCTACCGCCGTACTAAGCAAAATAAGAAGCATAATAAGATAAACATCACATGCAATCAAAATATGTGACATGATATGGCCATCATCATCTTGTGATTTTGATCTCCATCTCCAAAGCATCTTCATGATCACCTTCGTCATCGGCACGACACCTTGATCTCCATCGTAGCATCGTTGTCGTCTCGCCAACTATTGCTTCTACGACTATCGCTGCCTCTTAGTGATAAAGTAAAGCAATTACATGGCGATTGCATTTCATACAATAAAGCGACAACCATATGGCTCCTGCCAGTTGCCGATAACTTTACAAAACATGATCATCTCATACAAAACCGTATAACTCATCATGTCTTGACCATATCACATCACAACATGCCCTGCAAAAACAAGTTAAACATCCTCTACTTTGTTGTTGCAAGTTTTACGTGGCTGCTACGGGTTTAGCATGAACCGTTCTTATCTACGCATACAAAACCACAACGATGTTTCGTCAAGTATGTGTTGTTTTAACCTTCACAAGGACCGGGCATGGCCACACTCGATTCAGCTAAAGTGAGAGAGACACACACCCGCCAGTCACCTTTAAGCAACGAGTGCTCAAAACGGTGAAACTAGTCTCGCGTAAGCGTACGCGTAATGTCGGTCCGGGCCGCTTCATCTCACAATACCGCCGAAGCAAAGTATGACATGCTGGTAAGCAGTATGACTAGTATCGCCCACAACTCATTATGTTCTACTCGTGCATATCATCTACGCATAGACCTGGCTCTGATACCACTGTTGGGGAACGTAGTATTTTAAAATTTTCCTACGATCACGCAAGATCTATCTACCAGATGCATAGCAACGAGAGAGGAGAGTGTGTCTACGTACCCTCGTAGACCGGGAGCGGAAGCGTCAAGTGACGCGGTTGACGTAGTCGAACTTCTTCGCGATCCAACCGATCAAGCACCGAACGTACGGCACCTCCGCGTTCAGCACACGTTCAGCTTGATGACGTCCCACGAGCTCTTGATCCAGTTGAGCTTCACGGGAGAGTTTCGTCAGCACGACGGCGTGGTGACGGATATGATGAAGTTACCGGCGTAGGGCTTCGCCTAAGCACTGCGACAGTATGACCGAGGTGTGTTTCTGTGGAGGGGGCACCGCACACGGCTAAAACAATTCAACTTGTGTGTCTTTGGGTGCCCCCCTGCCCCCGTATATAAAGGAGCAACGGGGGAGGCCGGCCGGCCCTGTATGGCGCGCCAGGAGAGGCAATCCTACTAGGAATAGGATTGCAATCCTATTCCTAGTAGGAGTCCACCAAGAAGGAGAAGGGGGGGAAGGAATAGAGGGAGAAGGAGAAGGAAAGGGGCGCCGGCCCCCCTCCTTCCTTGTCCAATTCGGACCAAGGGGTGGGGGGCGCGCGGCCCAGCCCTGGCCCTCCTTCTCTCTTTCTCCTATGGCCCATTAAGGCCCATAGTGTGACGCCCGAAGACCGACGTCCCAGAAGATTCCAGATGAGTGGGCCCTAACCCACAGGTCTTTTCTAGTATCTTACCTAACTCTTCTAATTTTTCTGGAGTTATACTCAAATTCTTTTCAAAATGTGACGTAAGAATGGATTACATCAGTCATATGCCTTCTCCAAGATCGCGTTCAATTCTTTTCACCATTGTTTCAACCTTTTAATTCTTCATTCCAGAGTGCCTCAACAATTCATGGTGGTGTATCTCGTTGTCATTCTCACATTTGAAGACCAAAGAAGAGTTCTCTTAAATCTTGGCCCGTTCTCTTGAAGATTCGTGGTTCTAGCTTCATACCATCCTCATAAGTGTTCCATTTGTGAGGAATTCTTTTTATACCCATCCGAAGCATTTCATGAATTCTTTCCATTGTGATCCTCCGAAGGCCATCATTTCAGAAGATTCTTCGTTCTCAGTTTTCAACTTCGACCTCCAACTATTCTTTAATGATGCCTCTTCGTTCGTCTCTATATTCTTCCGGTGCTTTGTTCAAGTATTCTTTAATCAGTCCGCGATCTCTTCGTTCTCTTGAATCTAAATTTCCTCAAGTGCTTATTCTTCCCGATGGATTATTCTTGTTCATCATCAGGTTTCAATTTTTACGATGGTTCATTCAAGATTTCTCTTCCTTGTTGTCGTATTAATTCATTTGTTCTTTTCATAATCCTACCGGTGCTTTGTTGAATATTTATCCAAGGTTGTGCTAGATCTCTCTTTAATTCTTTGCAACGAGAATAAGTAGTAGGCCAAATCCGTTGCTGGTCATCAATTTAATTTGATGAAGGATAAGCATATTGTAAATCTTATCCTTATTTCCTCGAAGTGATTAATCCCTTCCTTCGGAGCTTGCTCATCATATCATATCCTTGGTTCTAAGTTGTTCATCTTGTTTTCCGGAGCTCCAAGTTATTTCAATTATACCATTCCAAACCTCCATCTAATTCATCGTAGGCCTTGAATCTTATTCTTTTCATCTTTCACTTCTCATGCTTTCATTACCGAAGTTCTTCATGGTGGTTCATCATCATTTAATTCATCCTCGAAGTCTTCATCAAGATTCTTGTTGGAGCTCAAGCTTTCTTCATCATGCTTTCGAATTGCAATCCTTTCAACCTTATCTTTTCAGATGGTGTTATGTCATTCTTGACAATTCCTTCATGTTTCATGATTCACGAGTTATCAAGAATGAGATATTTAAAACCATCATTTCTTTTTCTTTAGGAGATCCTTTCAACCCCTCATTTTTATTTCTTGGAGTTATCTTGGGTTGTATTTCACCTAAAAGCTTTCCCTAAGGATTGTTGCTAATTATGGTGCTTATAAATGACCCAAGTTCTTCATTTATCATTCCGGTGAAATAAGTTTATCGTCTCCTTGTTGATCTCAATCCAATCAAATGTTTTCGTAAGTGGCTGGTTGTCACCTCTTAATTTTGAGATGTTTTCCATAAGCCCACATCAAGCTTATTCTTTTTGTTGTTGAATTTCCAACAACTCTATTCAATCCATCGTTGTAAGGTTGCTCTTTCAAATTCAATTTTGAGAGAAGTTGTCATATTTTTTCTCCATTCATTTCTTTCATGGATCTATAGTCTATTCTTTCATTCCGGAGGCATTGTGATATTGCTCTCTTCGAACCATCATCTTGTCATATCAACATCATGCTCTTGTCCTTTACAGTCCATTAACAGGAGTGTGGTGACCTTGATGTCTACACACGCTTCTACTCTTGTAGACTATGTTGGGCCTCCAAGCGCAGAGGTTTGTAGGACAGCAGCAATTTCCCTCAAGTGGATGACCTAAGGTTTATCGAACTCAGGGAAGTAGAGGTTGAAGATGGTCTCTCTCAAGCAACCCTGCAACTAAGATACAAGAAGTCTCTTGTGTCCGCAACACACCTAATACACTTGTTAGATGTATAGGTGCACTAGTTCGGCGAAGAGATGTTAAATGACAAGTGATATGGATGGCAAAACAAAGTAATATAAATCTGTAATAAAAAGTGCAGCAAGCAAACAAGTGGTAAACGTGAGCACAAATGGTATTGCAATGGTGGAAACAAGGCCTAGGGATCATACTTTCACTAGTGGCAACTCCCAACAACATTAACATGATCGAATCACATGATATTTCCCATAAAACATGCAATGGAGACGCACCCGGAGGTCATTCCTTCGTGGTCAAGAGAGGACGAGAATTATGTAGGGCTACAAAAGCACACCTCAAAGTTCGTAGTTCTCAATCTAAGGATTTCCCAATGTCACCGCGGCCATCCAAAGAGAGTCCCACAATCACCACAACATATCTAAAGGATAGTCAAAGACAAGCACCAAGAGACTCTCAATCTTCAATCAACACACAAGAGAGGAAATCACTCATGAAAATATTTTTCTAATCCATGTCCAATAGACCGCTGTCACCTTGGTCTCGGGGATTATACTAGATAAAGACAAGTGAGTACATCAATCCAATACATAGAGGAAGGGGAAATATCATGGGATCACCCTAGATTAACATAGCCTATGATCACAACGAAGATCACATCATGGGAGAGAGAGATAACCACATAGCTACACGTACGAGCCCTCGGCCCCGGAGGAAACTACTCACGCATGGACATGGTGAGGAGGAGGTTGATGATGGTGTTGATGGAGAGGTGCAGCCCCGCGAGGAGGCGGCGGCCGGCGGCGGCCACGGAGGCGGCGGCGGCGAGGAGGAGACGGCGGCGGCCCTAGTGGGCGGCGGCGGCCCTTGGGGGCTGCGGCGGCCCTAGGGGGCAGCGGCTCCTTGGCCCCCCTTCTTCCTTGTGGATGGTGCTGCAATGGTGCTGATCCTCCCCTCCAAGACGGCGGCTCGGGAGGAGGAAAATTCGTGGCCCTTGGTGACCTAGGTTTCCTCTCTTTATATAGACTCTCGGATTCCCGTCATCAGATTTTGGGCCTCAATAAAACGGGCTTTACTCGGCCGTCCGGACTCCGATTTGGACGAATTTTATATCCAGAAGCATCGCCTCGAAATTCCCCACAACTTTCGCAACTAGACTTTTTCCGTTTGACGTCGTCTTCGGGCTGGAACGTGGCCATCTTTAAAAAACGTTCTCAGATAGATTTCAGGAAAGTCAGAGTCCTACTCCAATACGACTCCTTTTGCGTTTTTGTCAATTTCCAAGTAATTCCTACACAATAAAGTGTAAAACAAGAACATTGTGCACTTTTGCAACCATTAGTAGTTTAGTCCAAATATGATCAAAAGTGTATGGAAGTGCATAAATATCATAGCAATATCACACAAAAAGGGCATGGAGCAAGCAGAAATTATAGATACGTTTTGGATGTATCAGACCTTCATTCTAGTTCTCTCATCTTATTAAGTTTTGCCTATCTTTTCAACCGGAGTGCTATCTGAAATATTTCTTAACCTTGTGTCATTCTTTTAATTGTTTCGGAGGCAATGTGTTGTTGATTTCATCAAGTATCATTCCATATCCTTAAGCTCATGTTAATTCCTTCCATTTTCAGACGGAGTGCTGTCCAAATTCTGTCATTCTTATTCATTGGCTATACCGTTGTGGTTTCATATTCTTTTGGTTCTTAAGCTCTTGTTTCATGTCTTTCAACCTACAAGGTTCTCATAATGTTCCATGTTCCTCCTTTTACCAGAGTACTATTAACTTCGTTCATCTCTGTTGTATTCTTTCCTTCAAGATTGTTCAACCTCTCAAGGTTCTTTGGTTTCACTCGTTTGTCAAAGAAGCAACTCTGTTTTACCTCTTCCTCTTCCGTTTTTATCCGGTGCCATGTCCAGGATCTCGGGTCGAGATCCTCTGTTAGTGTGGGAGAGTTGTGACGCCCGAAGACCGACGTCCCAGAAGATTCCAGATGTTCCGGGTTCTCCCGTGTGTTTCATTTGTGCTTGTGTTATTTATTTTGCATTGCATCATGTCATCATGCCATCATGTCTTTAATTTCTGCAACTCAACTAAATAAATCGTATGGATCTTCGATCCATTAAAATCAAGGGATATTCACATGGTGATTTCCCTTTATAACCGATACAAAGTCTCCTAATATTATTAAGGAGCTATAATAAAATATCCCATTAGTTTGGGATCACCGTAACACACTTGCAATTATTCTCCAGACCTCTTCTGCTTCAAGTTTCACCGTCGAAACCTTCTCTATAATTCTTTTCCCGTTTATCGAGGTTCCTCCAAAAACCTCAACATTTTTGGACACTTCAAAAATTAAGTCTTAGTTCAAATCCATTTGAAGTAAATTCAAATATGTTTGAATTATATCTTTCAATCATGCCCACTTCTATTTTCCTGGGATCAAACTCAGTTTTATGAGTTCGGGAAAATTAACCCCGTGCAGAAATTCTTTCCCTATCTGTCTCTTTCTTTTTCTTCTCTCTAATTCCTTTTGTGCTAAAGAAATAAGAGAGAGAGAGAGAGAGAGGGAAAGGAGCCCAGCCCGCTGGACCTGCAGCCAGGCCCAGCCGCGGCCTGGCCTAACGGGCCGAAGCCCACCTAACCTAACCTACCCTAGCCACTCATTGAGCCCTCTGCTCGATCCCTCTAGTCCCTCAGCGCGCCGCCACCCATCGCATCGAGCCATCGAGCCAGGGGCCGGTCCCCTCGCTCGTTCCCTCCTCCTCCCGTCCTCTCGCTCGCCTCCCTCTCCTTCCTCGCTACCTCATCGCCAAGCACACGCCGCCGTGCTTCTGCGCCAGCCGCGCCCCAAGCACCGCCCCGAGCGCCAGCCATGCCCTCAAGCCGCGAGTCTTCCTCCCCTGGGCGGCCTAGCTCGCCGCCTTCCACCTCGCGCCCGCGTCGTCCTCGTCGCCCCGCGACCACCGCTGGCCGAGCTGGCCTCGTCGCCGATTCCCTCAGGCGCCCGTGACGTACAGCTGCACGACGCCCGCGCCTGGCTCGCCTCCTCCGAGGACCTCTGCACTGGCGCCGCACCTCCGACTGCTGTTCTGCTCCCCCCGCCACCGGCGCCTGGCTCGCCGCGCCGCCCGCCACCTCGCCTGGCTCACCGAGGGGAGGAGCCCCTCGAGCAGCCTCGGCCAGGCAGGAGCGTTGCTGCCTCCCTGCCATCCTCGTCAGGGCCTCGCACCTCGCCGGCCATAGCTTCCCCGACGAGCAGCCATCCGCCACCCTCTGCCTCGCCTGGTTATGGACGGGTTCGCGCCTCCACGGCCACCGGCGCCGCCAAGTCCCGCTGTTACCACCCGCTGCTGCCTCCGAGCGCCATGGGTGCATCTCCGTATGGAACCTCCAAGACCATCTCCAGCATGGATACCCAAGTCCGAGCACTACAGTGGCTGGGTAACTCGCCAAGTACGACCTCGTGTACGACTACATGATGTGACGCGTCAAGTACCACTACGTCCGATGCCGCGACAAGTACCTCTACGGAAACATGAACATCTACGAACCGTGTACGACTACTGTCGCCCCGAAGATGTTCGATTCGCCAAGTACCTCTACCGTCGACCCCGAACATCTTCGGAAACGTGAACGGTTACAAAACGTGTACCACGACCCGCGAGTACCACTACTTCCTCTACGACCTCGAACCGGCCCGAAACGAACGCTTCGAAGGTATACCCCGAGTCGAATGTCGATGTGGTGAACGAATGCTTGTTGTGTTGTATGAGATGAATCGGATGTTTGCATCGTGTCCGTTGTGACCCTCGTTTGCCCTGTCGTTGTCAAGTGGGAACCGGGTAACCGGGAGCACCCCACCGTCTTTGCATTCACGCTCAAGCCACCTTTCTTTTGCACCGGTCTCTCCACGAGTTACCGGTACCGATATGTTGCGTGGCTTCATTTTCGGATTCGTCGCCGTGGCCCCTTTCTTCCACCACGGGTGAAGATGAAGATCGTTCCGGGTGGAAGGCTTGGCCTTTTTCTCGGTGTTTTGTTCCACTCATGCCACCTTAGGCGCCGATAAACCGGCATTATGTTCCTTGATTTTGCGTTCCTTACACGGTTGGGTATATGGGGACCCCTTGACACTTTGTCTTTGAATAAAACTCCTCCAGCAAGGCCCAACATTGGTTTTAATTTGCCTCATAATAACAACTTAATTAATTAATTAAATTGCATAAGGGGGCCGCTCCTTGGAGATTCTTTTCTACATAGCAGGGGGGCCAGTGCTGATGGTGTTAGTCCCAAACGGGGAGCCTGCGGGGCCACCTCGGGTAAACTCGAGGGCTGGTTTTACCTGTAGCATCACCCATCCGGACGTGGCCTGAGACGAGATACGCGCGGCTACTATCAGGGTGTCGGCACGCCGGGAGGTCTTGCTGCACTTGTTTTACCATTGTCGAAATGTCTTGTGCACCGGGATGCCGAGCCTGATCGGATTTCCCTAAGATAAGGGGTGATGATATTATATTTATCACTTCAGCTGATCGTGAGAGCTTGTGATGGGCTAAGTTGGGACACCCCTGCAGGGTTATGAACTTTCGAAAGCCGTGCCCGCGGTTATGTGGCAGATTGGAATTTGTTAATGTCCGGTTGTAGAAAACTTGGCAGAGGATCCGAAGTAAAACACACAACTGTATGAGTAACCGTGACTGTCTCTTTTCACTTTGAGAAGAGAACACGGTGGGGTTATGTTTGACTCGTAGGTAGTTCAGGATCTTTAGCGATCACTACTAGTTTGCGACCGCTTGCGTAGATGCTCATCTTATTCTTGTACTCGTAAGTTAGCCACCATATTATGCTTAGCCGCTGCTGCAACCTCACCACTTTACCTCTTCCTACCCATAAAGCTTTGCTAGTCTTGATACCCATGGTTATGGGATTGCTAAGTCCTCGTGGCTCACAGATACTACAACACCAGATGCAGGTTCAGCCGAGAATGATGCAGGAGATGGATGAGAACTCCACCGGGAGTTCAATGAAGAGTGTGGCCGTATGCTTGTGACATTTTCGACGATCAGTAGTGGTTCCTACTAGGGGCGATTCGGACCTGTGGCTTATGTTTTGGTATCTTTCATTTGGATCTTCACCCGTAGTCGGGTTGTGATGTTATTTGGATGTTGATTTGCTCATGTAATGTATTGTGTGACGTGGCGAGTGTAAGCCAACTATCCTTTTGCAATTTCATCCCTATTTTTACATGAGTCGTGCAAAGATACCAAACTTGAGCTCATTCCAGAATGGGCTTATACCTTTAAGTCGTGCCTCGACACGTAGGAGGTATAGTCCCATCCTGTGCATTACACATAGCTTCCCCAGGGGGTTCCGGTAAACCCCCCCCCTCCCGGTACTCTGGTTAATTCCGAAACTTTACGGAACACTTCCGGTGTCCGAATATAGTCGTCCAATATATCAATCTTTACGTCTCGGACATTCCGAGACTCCTCGTCATGTCCGTGATCTCATCCGGGACTCCGAACTACCTTCGGTACATCAAAACTCATAAACTCATAATACCGATCGTCATCAAACGTTAAGCGTGCGGACCCTACGGGTTCGAGAACTATGTAGACATGACCGAGACTCATCTCCGGTCAATAACCAATAGCGGAACCTGGATGCTCATATTGGTTCCTACATATTCTACGAAGATCTTTATCGGTCAAACCGCATAAGAACATACGTTGTTCCTTTTGTCATCGGTATGTTACTTGCCCGAGATTCGATCGTTGGTATCTCTATACATAGTTCAATCTCGTTACCGGCAAGTCTCTTTACTCGTTCCGTAATACATCATCTCGTGACTAACTCATTAGTCATTTGCTTGCAAGCCTTATTATGATGTGCATTGCCGAGAGGGCCCAGAGATACCTCTCCGACACTCAGAGTGACAAATCCTATTCTTGATCTATGCCAACACCACGAATACTTTCGGAGACACCTATAGAGCATCTTTATGATCACCCAGTTAAGTTGTGACATTTGATAGCACACAAGGTGTTCCTACGGTATTCGGGAGTTGCATAATCTCATAGTCATAGGAACATGTATAAGTCATGAAGAAAGCAATAGCAGTAAAACTAAACGATCATAGTGCTAAGCTAACGGATGGGTCTAGTACATCACATCATTCTCCTAATGATGTGATCCCATTGATCAAATCACAACTCATGTCTATGGCTAGGAAACATAGCCATCTTTGATCAATGAGCTAGTCTAGTAGAGGCATACTAGGGACGTACTATTTTGTCTATGTATTCACACATGTACTAAGTTTTCGGTTAATACAATTCTAGCATGAATAAAAGACATTTATCATGATATAAGGAAATACAAATAACATCTTTATTATTGCCTCTAGGGCATATTTCCTTCAGGAAGAGTTCGACCAGAAGGTCAGCCACCTTCGTCTCCTCGCGTGATGGGCCAGATCTTCCTGGGATCTCTCGCAACAACTGCAGTTCGTTTTTTAATCTAGCTATTTTCCGCTTTACACTGCCAAGGTGTGTCCTGTCCCAGGTAGAGAGATCAGATGATAACGACTGGAGCTTATCACGCACTGATTCTAACGTATTCCCATTAGTTTTCTCACATCCCTCCTTTACTACAGATGACAACGTCGTGTCTTGTTCCCAACACAACTCGTATTTAAAAGGCCGTGGGGGCCGTATGCATGCATGCAATCCATCCAGCCGAAGGAGCAGTGGTACATGGTCACTTGATGTTGCAGTTTTGTGTTCCAGAATGGCTGACGGATAGGCTAGGGTCCATGCAGGGGTTAGCCACGCATCTGTCCAACCTTACTTTCGTGTAAGTTCCTCCAGCAACTTTTCTCTCAAAAGTCCAGTCCGTACCAGTATACCCTATATCGGAGAGACCACATGTGTCAAGTGCGTCCCGAAAACCATCCATTTGCGCCTGACTCCGGTCATCAACTCCATCATGATCATACCCATGTAGCACTTCGTTAAAGTCACCCATTACAATCCATGGGCCACTGCCTGTTCCAGCAGTTCCTCGCAACATATCCCACGTCTTGTGCCGCTGGTTCACTTGGGCTTTGATGGGCCTCTAACCCCTCGTTGGTTACCCCAAGTGGAAGGTGTAAGATGCAGTGTTGTGGAAGTTTTTTCCCTTAGCAAAGATGCCAAGGATCGAATCCCCAGAGACTCCTAGGTTCAACAAGTAGGTGTCAACTGCTAACGGCGCGGATTAGCAATCAACGTGGACCTGCACACAGATACAAATAAGTTTGCTCCCAACGAGTACAGAGAGGTTGTCAATCCCTCCGGCCTTGTAGTTCACAAAGGATTAAACGCAAATGATAGTAGTGATAGATAATGTTTGCAATAGTAAGTAAAAGCGAAAAGTAAATAGCGGATGTGATCAATGATGGTAATATGGACCGGAGTCTCATGATGTTCACTAGTGATGTCTCTCTCCCAAAAGATGATAAAACAGCTATGTGAGGTAAACGAATTACAACTGGGCAATTGACAGGACCACGAACGCAAACCAATGCTGATTACATTGCAAGAAAGGTTGAGGCTCAAAGCATGGGCGGTACGCCAAAGTAAGTAGACCGAAATCCATCAATATCTACTACTAATCATCCACCTTGAGATATCTATCCAGAACATCTCGCTGGTATTAAGTTGCGAGTCCCACCCATAGTGTAAACTCAATGCAACAGACAACTGCATTAAAAGAACTTTGCGTAAAGTAAACAATCCTTGCACCCGCGGGCACAAGCACCGTTGTTTCCCCCCTTGTGGCAACAGCACATCCCCTAGACTCATGTTTCTGTCACTCAAGCTAGTCATCGAGGGGCATGAACCCACAATCGAGCATAACGTTCCCTCTTGGAGTCACTACGTATTACATGGCCAAAGCAATAAATAACAACGGAGAACATGCAAGAATTACTTATGAACATAAATATAAAAGAGGTAGATCAAATATATTACTCAAGAACAATCTGAACATAATCTCATAATCCATCGGATCCCAGCAAACTCATCATAGCAACAGCATAAGGATTACATATGTGCCTCGATCATGTAGGGCAGCTCACGAGGACTAATTAGTGAAGCACAAGAACGAGAGGAGAACATCACATAGCTACTGGTCATGGACTCATGGTCCAAAGGAGACTACTCACAACTCATCCGGGAGGCGTCCATGGTGGTGGAGAGGCTCCCGATGGTGATCCTCCCCTCCGGCAGGGTGCCGGGAAGAGTTCTCCTGGTGCTCCCGATCTTGGAAGCGGCGGCGGCGGCGGAACAGAGATGAGATCGTGAAAAAGAGTTCCCGTCCCGAGGGTTTCGAAGGACGCTCTAAATATATGCCGAAGGGGGCACCAGACGGGGCTCGGGGGGCCCAGGCGCCCCCCCCGGCGCGGCCCAGGGGGGGTGCCTCCAGGGTGCCTGGAGCCCTGGTGCCCCCCCCGGCTGTCCTTCGGGCGCAAGGTAGGTTCTGGAACGTTGATTTTTTATATAATTTTTCTGGATTTTTCCTGGCAGTTCTCGTAACGTGAAAACCTGAAATACAAAAACAGCCGAAAACAGAAACTGGCACCGGGGTGCACTGGATTAGTAGGTTAGTCCAAATATGATCAAAAGTGTATGGAAGTGTATGAATATCATAGGAATATCACCCAAAAGTGGCATGGAGCAAGCAGAAATTATAGATACGTTTTGGACGTATCAACATCCCCAAGCTTAATTCCTGCTCGTCCTCGAGTAGGTAAATGATAACAAGAATAATTTCTGTGGTGACATGCTATTAACCATATAGGACTTATTCATAGTCATATGACAAAAGCTTACTGAGACAATGATTCTATAGTAATTAAGTTGCCTCATGAGAAAATCACAAATGACTGAAAGTTTTACAACATGACATTGAAGCATCAAATAGATTTGCAATGAACATGATGTGCAAATATGATAAAGTGATATCTAGCTTGCCCCCTTTAGTGAAGCAAAACATAAATGCAGGGGCACCTTCAAGGTTTAAGTGATGACTAGATACAATGATTTTAGAAATAAACGATATCACAGTCATGCAAAAGACAATGCTACTTTGGGACAATGCACATTACACTCAGAATGACAATCATGCTCTCAGTAGTTGGTGCTTTTAAAAGAAGGTGGAAACTCAACATAAAAGTAAAAGAATGGTTATGTGCTAGAGCTTTTTATTTTGAAAACATAGAAGCAATTTTGTCAACGGTAGTAGTACTTCATATGTGTCATGCATAAGACATCCTATAAGTTGCAAGCCTCATGCATCGAATAACAATAGTGCTCGCACCTTGTCCTAATTAGCTCGAATTTCCATGGGTTATCATTGCATTACATATGTTTCAACCAAGTGTCACAAAGGGGTACCTCTATGCCACCTGTACAAAGGTCCAAGGAGATAAATCGCATTTGATTTCTCGTTTTTGATAGATCTCAACTTGAGGACATCCATACCGGGACAACATAGAAAATAGATGATGGACTCCTCTTTAATGCATAAGCATATTCTCATAAGAGATGAGGATTAATGTCCAAGCTAAAACTTCCACCATGATACATGGCTTTGGTTGGCGGCCCAATGTTCTTCTCTAACAATATGCATACTCATTCAACTTACTTCAGACAAGACGAAGATGCATAGCAACTCACATGATATTCAACAAAAGTGTGACAGTTGATGGCGTCCCCAGAAACATGGTTACCACTCAGCAAGCAACTTATAAGAAATAAGATACATAGGCAACATATTCTTTACCACAATAGTTTTTAAGCTACTTTCCCATGAGCTATGTATTGCAAAGTTAGTCTGCTTAGTACAGGTGGAGGTTAGCAAAAGACTGGGAGCGACCAACTAAGAGAGCAATGACGGTCATAATCATGCAGAGCGACAAAGCAATATTGAATCAGGCATGAAAGTTATATCGCTACTCAGAAATAAAAGATCATCAAGGCTTGACAGACTTTCTTTACAGTCTTAAATATGCGTGAGCATACGCCAAGTCAATCAAAATAAATTCTTGAAGGAAGATATTACTAAACCATACCACATCATCGGCAAACAAATCAAGTTGGTACTCCAATGACACATTGGGAATCCCCCAGCTATTTGAGACTAACCATAAGAAAACCTGAACTACTAAGCGCCATTATGCACGTAGCATCTTTATCATAGACATATTAACCAATGCAACGGAAGCAAACTCTCTTAATAAGATAAGCATGATAATTAAAGAGAGTTCAAGCAACCAACTAAACAAAAGCTCTTTGAAAAGATAAGCATGAATACTAAGAGCAGAGCATGATAGTAGCTATTAAAAGACAAAGAACACACACAGCAAAGATATAAATGAAAATTCTATGTTATGTTCTAGGTAGAAGTGGAGCGTGTTTCTCTCCCACATAAAGAAAGCTGAATTCCGATTCGTTATGAAAAACTAAAAAGAAAACTAAAAGCAAGACGCTCCAAGCATAGCACATAACACATGAAGTGATAAAAATATAGCGGAACGAAATACGAACTGATAATGTTGATGGAGAAGGGGATGCACGGGGGCATCCCCAAGCTTAGACGCTTGAGTCTCCTTGAATATTTCTTGGGGGTGCACGGGGGCATCCCCAAGCTTGAGCGCTTGACACTCCTGAATCTTTTTATCATCTTCCCTCGCACACTTGAAAACTCCCTTCATACATAACTCATCATAATCTGATTAGCGAGGTTAGTACCCTTAATAAAATAATTGCACCTTGCTGGAAATAAAGATATTCTTGAAGTTCTACTGTTTCTCAAGATTGCCAAAAGGTTTTTGCAAAGAAAAAGCAAGCTCAAGGTTTGCAAAATGAAGGAAAGGCAAAACAGGACAGAATCTGTGAAAAACAGAACAGCAGGTAGTAATTGATTTGTTCGGGGCACTTCTGCAACTCAAATCAAAAAACTCAGAACAGACGCACGAAATACAATTATATAGAGAACGATGTCGAAACAATTCAGACCAAAAAGATGATCTGGTGATTTTGTACGAATTTTTCTATCCAAGGACAGAATCTGTTTCCTGGACAGCACCTCACAACTTTTGAACTTTCTAGCAATCAGAGGCTATACTTGGCACAAATATGAAAAGCAAAGATAAAATGATGATGCTACAGTAGTAAACAACATCAAGACACAACAAAAGCAAAATAAAATTTTATTCATGTGGGCTGCCTCCCAAAAGCGCTTTCTTTTATGCCTTTAAGCTAGGCATAATGCATATAGAAATCAATAACCATCATAATAATCGGAGTTATAAATTGATTCATATGGTTCCTCAACAAGTTCACTCTTGTTCCTTCTAGGAAAGGGGTACACTCCTTTTGCCTTACCGCGTAAGCGGATTTGTCCCTTACCTATATCGATGAAGCCTTTTACCGCTCGGAGGAAGTCCCTTCCAAGCACTATATTTCCTTGGTTTGGCTCCATGATGAAGAAATCAACCATTGCAATCCCTTTAAGGAATTTAACTGGCACATCTTTTATTCTTCCCTGGATTTCAGAAATATCTCCATTAGTGTGTTCATGATAAGATGGTAAGCTATCCATGTTAAATTTTAAAGAATCATGAACAATTTTTGGCATAGTAGAAACCATAGATCCAATATCACAATAAGCAAGGAGGTCTTGATTAGAGATGCTAATCCTAACAAGAGGCTCCCAGTCATTATCTATTTCCAAAATATCTCTCTTATTGGGTTTGGGTTTCTCTACCTTCATTAAGTCTAGAGCATCCATTCTCTTTTCAATAGTAGCAAGTCTATCTATGACAGTATCAAAATTATGATCATAAACAAAGTAACTAGATAGACCATGTATAATTTCAAGAGCTCTAGCTTCATCACACTCTAGGTAATCTCCCTCGGCTATAATATCAAGAGAGTGTTTACACCATTTAAAAAGACCCTGGTAAAAATTCCTAAGCACAATTTTTATAGGTATCCAAGGCATAATTCTCCTATGTGCATCAGAAATTATGTCCCATGCCTTCTTCATATTTTCTCCATCCCTTTGATGGAAATCTAGAACTTCTGATTCCCTCAAAGCACCATATCCTAACATGTTTGGCTAAACAGAAAGGACTACTAACAGAAAGGTAAATAATTTTTTTGTGATTTTTGATAAAAGATACTAAAGCAAAAACTGAAAGGTAAACTAACAAGACTAAAAAGCAAAGGTAAAAGATAGCATGCAACTCCCCTATCCTGAAGAGTGGAGTCCCCGGCAACACCGCCAGAAAATACTCCTTGATGGGCCTCTAACCCCTCATTGGTTACCCCAAGTGGAAGGTGTAAGATGCAGTGTTGTGGAAGTTTTTTCCCTTAGCAAAGATGCCAAGGATCGAATCCCCAGAGACTCCTAGGTTAACAAGTAGGTGTCAACTGCTAACGGCGCGGATTAGCAATCAACGTGGACCTGCACACAGATACAAATAAGTTTGCTCCCAACGAGTACAGAGAGGTTGTCAATCCCTCCGGCCTTGTAGTTCACAAAGGATTAAACGCAAATGATAGTAGTGATAGATAATGTTTGCAATAGTAAGTAAAAGCGAAAAGTAAATAGCGGATGTGATCAATGATGGTAATATGGACCGGAGTCTCATGATGTTCACTAGTGATGTCTCTCTCCCAAAAGACGATAAAACAGCTATGTGAGGTAAACGAATTACAGCTGGGCAATTGACAGGACCACGAACGCAAACTAATGCTGATTACATTGCAAGAAAGGTTGAGGCTCAAAGCATGGGCGGTACGCCAAAGTAAGTAGACCGAAATCCATCAATATCTACTACTAATCATCCACCTTGAGATATCTATCCAGAACATCTCGCTGGTATTAAGTTGCGAGTCCCACCCATAGTGTAAACTCAATGCAACAGACAACTGCATTGAAAGAACTTTGCGTAAAGTAAACAATCCTTGCACCCGCGGGCACAAGCACCGTTGTTTTCCCCCTTGTGGCAACAGCACATCCCCTAGACTCATGTTTCTGTCACTCAAGCTAGTCATCGAGGGGCATGAACCCACAATCGAGCATAACGTTCCCTCTTGGAGTCACTACGTATTACTTGGCCAAAGCAATAAATAACAATGGAGAACATGCAAGAATTACTTATGAACATAAATATAAAAGAGGTAGATCAAATATATTACTCAAGAACAATCTGAACATAATCTCATAATCCATCGGATCCCAGCAAACTCATCATAGCAACAGCATAAGGATTACATATGTGCCTCGATCATGTAGGGCAGCTCACGAGGACTAATTAGTGAAGCACAAGAACGGGAGGAGAACATCACATAGCTACTGGTCATGGACTCATGGTCCAAAGGAGACTACTCACAACTCATCCGGGAGGCGTCCATGGTGGTGGAGAGGCTCCCGATGGTGATCCTCCCCTCCGGCAGGGTACCGGGAAGAGTTCTCCTGGTGCTCCCGATCTTGGAAGCGGCGGCGGCGGCGGAACAGAGATGAGATCACGAAAAAGAGTTCCCGTCCCGAGGGTTTCGAAGGACGCTCTAAATATATGCCGAAGGGGGGCACCAGACGGGGCTCGGGGTGCCCAGGCGCCCCCCCCGGCGCGGCCCAGGGGGGGGGGCGCCGCCAGGGCGCCTGGAGCCCTGGTGCCCCCCCCGGCTGTCCTTCGGGCGCAAGGTAGGTTCTGGAACGCTGATTTTTTATATAATTTTTCTGGATTTTTCCTGGCAGTTCTCGTAACGTGAAAACCTGAAATACAAAAACAGCCGAAAACAGAAACTGGCACCGGGGTGCACTGGATTAGTAGGTTAGTCCAAATATGATCAAAAGTGTATGGAAGTGTATGAATATCATAGGAATATCACCCAAAAGTGGCATGGAGCAAGCAGAAATTATAGATACGTTTTGGACGTATCAGGCTTCTCCATACACAAAGGAGATGCGGGTGTCTATCTGTGTCAACTCTTTTACCATTACATCAATGTGATATTCTGAATAATCAATAACTTCAAGCTTTATTTCCTCATTCCAAAAAATACCAAGACCACCACTATGACCAGAGCTACTCACAGCATAGCTTTTATTAAAACCTAAACTACCTACCAAATTCTCGACACGAGATCCCTCTATTTGTGTTTCTAAGATACAAACTATAGAGGGGGCAAATTGCCTCGTGAGATCACGAAGCTCGCGAACTCTTGCGGGTTTGCAAGCCCCGCGATAGTTCCAGCATAGAAGACTCATTGCGCTTGGCGCGACCCCTCAAGGGGCCCGCCATACGCGCTTCATTATTTTTTGGTAGGTTGTTGCTCTTTGGATGGGTCTTCTCAGTCGTCAGCTGGCTAGATCTGACCCGCTTCGGGTCCTGCTTGGAAGATGGACTAGGGGGCACTATTGTAGGCGGGAGAGCTAGTAATGATGTATTGGTTGATGCCAATGGTTGAGCCTGCGGTATCTTTTCAATATTCTGCTCTGTTGTTCTCTTACGTGATTTCTTTGCATCTTCCATAGCTGTGTCCCCATAGTTCTCCCCCGTCAAATCATACTCCTCAGACCACTCTTGTTGATAATGCGGTGTTCCGCGGCCTGGACCTCTTCCCGTCCGACCTCTATCTCTTCCTCCCCGGCTTTCCCTTCCTTCACCAGGTCCACGACCTGGACCTTTGAACCAACCCGCTCTCAGATCCTTAAAAACAAGCGCTTGTGGAGGGTGTACACCATCACCGCATTCCTTAAATAAGTGTCCCAAATGACCGCACACAGCACACCAATCTGGCAGCCTTTCATACTTGACGACGAAGATCTCTCTCTTCTTATTCTTTACTAGGGAGACAGCGTTTCTGAGTGGCTTAGTAACATCGATTCTGATGCGAACACGATAGAAATTGCCTTCAAAATCTTGAGACTTGGGTTCAACAAATATATACTCTCCAAGAGTTGATGACAGGGATTTGATGAGCAGAAAATAACCCTCTGGCATATCATGAATCTGCGCCCATATCTCCACTGTGTTCAACACAATCGTGAACGGTCTGGTGAAACCATCATACGGAGCAATTACCACTGCTTTTCCCTTGAAATTCCAGGGCCCTTCTTCCATCACTCGCTCCCAGTCCCCTAGGCACGAGAATTGCAGTGTGTAAAGATTTTCCTCCAATGGACATATCTTGACCACCTGCGCCAAGTCCCAAGCAATCCTCATATTTCTATATAACCAATACTGGCTATAGGATTTCTCAGTATGCACCCGGGCAATAGCCATCCATCTTGTCGCTTCCTCTGAGAGTTCAACATCGTCCACAACTACATCTTGGAGGTCCTCCTCCTTCAGACCAAGCTTTGCCATCATCACCTCTAGATCAGCAGGGGCGGACCCCGAGCCAGAAGCTTTACCTTCCATTGAGATCTCTTGCCCGAGAAGAGATTATCCTCAGGCGGTAGTTTCCCAAGCCGAACCCCCGTCCCGGAATGTCCGGGTCCCGTCGATCACTAGCGAGAGGGGTTGGTAGGTTAGGGAAGATCTCTACATACGCGGCGATCGCCATCGCCGCCCGAGAGGAGAGGAAACCCTATCGTGAGGGGAATTGGTGAGCCCGAGAGAGATGGGGGGGTTGCGGGTGCGGGCCACCAACGAGGAGAGACCTGGGCCATCTATCCTACGGCCCAATTATGGACAGAAACGATAGCTCGCTCGGCAGCGCAGCGGCCCACGAGATGGTGTGTCCAATGTGCGGTAGTTAATCAGGGTGCTGACCTGGACGATCAAGTGAATCTTGCGCGTTCATATGCATGATCGTACGGTTGAGAGCTCCAAATCGCTCCGCCCGAGCCCGAGAGAGATGGGGGGATTGCGGGTGCGGGCCACCAACGAGGAGAGACCTGGGCCATCTATCCTACGGTCCGATTATGGACAGAAACGATAGCTCGCTCGGTAGAGCAGCGGCCCACGAGATGGTGTGTCCAATGTGCGGTAGTTAATCAGGGTGCTGACCTGGACGATCAAGTGAATCTTGCGCGTTCATATGCACGATCGTACGATTGAGAGCTCTAAATCGCTGTGGAGGCTCGTTGGTGGCTCTGTTATACTATTTAGTAATAACCTAGCCTGTTTAGTTGATATGTTTTTTACCTCTTCAGGGTTCGATAACATGCTAATAGTGTGAAAATAATTTGGATGGGCAGGGCCGAATATGGTATGTTGTTTAGTGTGAGCTGCAAATTTAGTTTTTTGTAGGTGGGTTTCCTTGGTGTTGTGGTTTGGGACACATCATGGTTAAAACAAAATAAACAAGCCGTGAGCTTAACTTGAATGATATTTTGAGAAGGAAAGAGTAGTAGTTCGTTCAAACATAGAAAAACAAAAGTAGATTGGTTTATCCTGAAATTTTACTCACCCTTATTCTTTATCGTGCAGTAACCATGTTGACAAGCTGGCATCTCTTTGAGTACAAAACTTTCGTTGCAAGGACCGCCATGGGATTTGGAGTGCTCAATGGCATCTCAATCAAAGTCTAGGTTTCAACTATGTTGGTTTCTGTAAGGTAAGCATTGTTCTTTGTTTCAGTCTGAATTTATAAAAAATGAGTAGTCAATTTTTTTTGGTGTTGGAGTTGCAACTGTGACTGAAATCCTGATTTCTGAAAATAACACTGAACCATGTATGTATTTGCAGGGCAAGTCAAGTGCATTAGTTGGATCTAGCTTCTTGATATTGCATAGGACTCGTCAAAATGTTAGTACTTATTCTATAATGTGGATCACGTAAAAATAGAAATTTTAATTTCTGAAAATAGATTGAACCACGTATATATTTTTGGATAACAATTTACCTCTAATATCTACCTATAAGGATGGGCTACACAAGGATAACCTGATTAATGATGAAATGATCTTTTTCCTAGCGATTGAATTGGCGAATTTTATGTAATCAATGTCCCTACATCTTAACAAGTAATCCAGTAATCGGACATAATGTGTTAGCCTTCCTTTGTATGTGCTGGAGTTTTCTCTAGGTCGCTGTACAAAACAGACATCAATGCACTTTTAGAAAATACACTCACATTCATAATTCCGTCTTCTTTAATACCTACTCCCTCCGTTCCGATTTACTCGTCATGGTTTTAGTTCAAATTTGAACTAAAATCACGACGAGTAAATCGGAACGAAGGGAGTACTTTACAATTTTAAAAGCTTAGTACATATGTTATGTGTAATTGTTCTTTAGACTATTTAAGTATATACTAGAATGCAACTTGAATAATTCGAAGTTAATTGTATTTGTTCTATTTTGGCAGCTCAGACAGATAGACAGAGTTCTCAGCTGGCTGGTAAAACAGATAGGATACAGATATGTGATTCTCATGTGATCCTTTTGCTGGAAACTTGCTAATCTTAGGCGTGCTGCTACTGGTGTAAAAATTGTTTTATCAAAAGAACTAAAGTAGTAGCTAATCCAAGCATTGAAGACTTGACACAGAGGTTACGTTGTGTTGGCATGAAGTCAGAGCAGCGCTTGAAGACTACAGAAGATAGTTTCTGGTGACCTTCAGTCTATATGTCCTAACCAACAGCAGCCAACTTTTGTTTTGTATCAATCGATCCAGTATCTTTGCAATTTTGGCGTGTATAGCCTTTAGATTTCCATTCGTGTGTGATACTGCATGTACACTTTGGACCTCATTACAGTCTCACTAGTAGAAAACAGGGCTTTGATCCAGGCATGTCCAGCCCATTAGCCCCGGTTCAATCAAGAACTGGGTCCAATGGGGGCACTGGACCCGGTTCGTGAGCCCAGGGGGCCGGCCGGGCCACGTGGGCCATTGGTCCCGGTTCGTCTGGACCTTTTGGTCCCGGTTAGAGCGACAAACCGGGACCAATGGGTCTTGCTCCTGGCCCACCACCATTGGTCCCGGTTGGTGATATGAACCGGGACCAAAGGCACCCCTTTAGCCCCGGTTCGTAGCACCAACCGGGACCAATAAGGTGCCTATATATACCCCCTCGCGCAAGAGCAGATCACACTGCTCTGTTTTTTTTCTGGCCGAGGGGGAGAGGGGTTAGTGGTGCTCTAGCTCACCTCCTATGCACACAACGTGTTCGATGGAATGCCCGAGCCACAGTAGTTAAGCTTTTCTCCTCTCGAAGCTCTATTTTCTCCGAGATTTGTCTAGGTTTAGCGGTCCGTCACGTCCCGTCCCCGTCTTCGCCGCCGTCGATCGCCCCCGCCGATCTCGTCACCGGCACCACCGTGGTGAGCCTCTTGTTATGTCCATGCTTTTCTTACTTTTATTATTGCTTGTTATTATTGCTTTAGATAGATATTTGTCTAATTTTCTTACGTTTATTATTGCTTGTTATTATATAGTGCGATGGTTTTGATATCCGCCCACGTGGGCCCTCGTCCTGTCTACGATTCGGATGTGGTATATTATCTTTAATTTATAACTATTTGTTATAGTGTTTATGATAGTTATGCCGACCAACCTGACATGCATAGATGTTTTATTATGTCTAGGAGGTAGTTGAACCGGAAATTCCAACCGACCCTCTTGTGGAGAGGTTAAATTTAGTTGAAGAGGAAAACATTTCCTTAAAGAAAAAATTGGAAAAAATGGAGGAGGAGAAGATGGAATTGGAGTTGCATGTTGCGGAAGTCGTCGATGATCACAAGATCAAGATGGACCCTATTGTCGAGAGGTTAAATTTAGTTGAAGAAGAAAACAAATTCTTGAAGGAAAAGATAAAAAAAATTGAGGACGAGAAGATGACATTGGAGTTGCATGTTGCGGATGTCGTCGATGATCACAAGATCAAGATGGATGCAATGCGGTTGAAGATTAGAAAGATTAGAAAATATGCCATTCATACCGAGGCTTGGTATCATTATGCCGTTGGATCAATTGTTACCTTGGTTGCGATTATGATCGCATTTGTTTTCGCATTGAAATGTTTTACATAGTTTCGATGTGTATGGAGAGCTATATGTTGTTAGATGAGAACTATATATGTATGTACTTTGGTTTTAATGTGATGATGAACTTCTATTAATTTGGTCACTTAATTATCTATTTATGATGTTCTGTAATGGTTTTTGACACACTTAATTATATATAATGCACGCAGATGAACCGGCAATGGATGTACGGTGACAGACACACCTCCGAGTACATTAAGGGCGTGCATGAGTTTCTAAATGCGGCTGAGGCAAACAAGCAGAATGGTTTTATGTGTTGTCCATGCACTAATTGTGGGAATACGATGTCTTACTCTAACCGGAAAATCATTCACTCCCACCTGCTTTACAAGGGTTTCATGCCACACTATAATGTTTGGACGAGGCACGGAGAAATAGGGGTTATGATGGAAGATGGCGAAGAAGAAGAGTATGATGACAACTATGTGCCCCTTGAATACGGTGATGCTGCAATGGGGGGAGCTGGTGAAGATCAAGAGGAACCAGACGATGTGCCCAATGATGCTGCAATGGGTGAAGCTGCTGAAGATCAAGAGGAACCAAATGATGATCTCCGCCGGGTCATTGTCGATGCAAGGACACAATGCGAAAGTCAAAAGGAGAAGCTGAAGTTCGATCGCATGTTAGAGGATCACAAAAAAGGGTTGTACCCTAATTGCGAAGATGGCAACACAAAGCTCGGTACCGTACTGGAATTGCTGCAGTGGAAGGCAGAGAATGCTGTGGCTGACAAAGGATTTGAGAAGCTACTGAAAATATTGAAGAAGAAGCTTCCGAAGGATAACGAATTTCCCGACAGTACATACGCGGCAAAGAAGGTCGTATGCCCTCTAGGATTGGAGGTGTAGAAGATACATGCATGCCCTAATGACTGCATCCTCTACCGCGGTGCATACAAGGATCTGAACGCATGCCCGGTATGCGGTGCATTGCGGTATAAGATGAGACGAGATGACCCTGGTGATGTTGACGGCGAGCCCGCCAGGAAGAGGGTTCCTGCGAAGGTGATGTGGTATGCTCCTATAATACCACGGTTGAAACGTTTGTTCAGAAACATAGAGCATGCCAAGTTGATGGATGGCACCGTGAGGACCGTAAGAAAGACGGGAAGTTGAGAGCACCCGCTGACGGGTCGCAGTGGAGAAAAATCGAGAGAAAGTACTGGAAGGAGTTTGCAAAGGACCCAAGGAACGTATGGTTTGCTTTAAGCGCGGATGGCATTAATCCTTTCGGGGAGCAGAGCAGCAATCACAGCACCTGGCCCGTGACTCTATGTATGTATAACCTTCCTCCTTGGATGTGCATGAAGCGGAAGTTCATTATGATGCCAGTTCTCATCCAAGGCCCTAAGCAACCCGGCAACGACATTGATGTGTACCTAAGGCCATTAGTTGAAGAACTTTTACAGCTGTGGAATGGAAATGGTGTACGTGTGTGGGATGAACACAGATAGGAGGAATTTGACCTAAAGGCGTTGTTGTTCGTGACCATCAACGATTGGCCCGCTCTCAGTAACCTTTCAGGACAGACAAACAAAGGATACCACGCATGCACACACTGTTTAGATGACACTGAAAGTATATACCTGGACAAATGCAGGAAGAATGTGTACCTGGGCCATCGTCGATTTCTTCCAACCAACCATCAATGTCGAAAGAAAGGCAAGCATTTCAAAGGCGAGGCAGATCACCGGAAGAAGCCCGCCATGCGTACCGGTGATCACGTACTTGCTATGGTCAATGATTAACACGTAATCTTTGGAAAGGGCCCCGGCGCACTAGCTGTTCCGAATGACGCTGAGGGACACACACCCATGTGGAAGAAGAAATCTATATTTTGGGACCTACCCTACTGGAAAGACCTAGAGGTCCGCTCTTCAATCGACGTGATGCACGTGACGAAGAACCTTTGCGTGAACCTGCTAGGCTTCTTGGGCGTGTATGGAAAGACAAAAGATACAGCTGAGGCATGGGAGGACCTGCAACGTTTGCACGAAAAAGACGGCATCCCTCCGAAGCAGTATGAAGGTCCTGCCAGCTATGCTCTTACGAATGAAGAGAAAGAAATCTTCTTTAAATGTCTGCTCAGTATGAAGGTCCCGACTGGCTTCTCGTCGAATATAAAGGGAATAATAAATATGCCAGAGAAAAAGTTCCAGAACCTAAAGTCTCATGACTGCCACGTGATTATGACGCAACTGCTTCCGGTTGCATTGAGGGGGCTTCTACCGGAAAACGTCCGATTAGCCATTGTGAAGCTATGTGCATTCCTCAATGCAATCTCTCAGAAGGTGATCGATCCAGAAATCGTACCAAGGCTAAGGAGTGATGTGGCGCAATGTCTTGTCAGTTTCGAGCTGGTGTTCCCACCATCCTTCTTCAATATCATGACACACGTCCTAGTTCATCTAGTCGACGAGATTGTCATTCTGGGGCCCGTATTTCTACACAATATGTTCCCCTTTGAGAGGTTCATGGGAGTCCTAAAGAAATATGTCCGTAACCTCGCTAGGCCAGAAGGAAGCATCTCCATGGGCCATCAAACAGAGGATGTCACTGGGTTTTGTGTTGACTTCATTCCTGGCCTTAATAAGATAGGTCTCCCTAAATCGCGGTACGAGGGGAGACTGACTGGAAAAGGCTCGCTTGGAAGGGACTCAATAATATGCAGGGACGGATATTCTTGGTCTCAAGCACACTACACAGTTCTACAGAACTCTACATTGGTGACCCCGTATGTCGATGAACACAAGAACAGTCTGCGCTCCAAACACCCGGAGCAGTGCGACGACTGGATTACATGTGAACACATCAGGACTTTCAGCAGTTGGTTGGAAACACGTCTCAGAGGTGACAACACTGTTTGTGATGAGTTGTACTTGTTGTCCAGTGGACCATCTTTGACTGTATTGATTTACAAAGGATACGAGATAAATGGGAATACATTTTACACGATTGTCCAAGATCAAAACAGCACCAACCAAAACAGCGGTGTCCGCTTTGATGCAACAACCGAGAGGGGAAAGGACACATATTATGGTTACATAGTGGACATATGGGAACTTGACTACGGACATGATTTTAAGGTCCCTTTGTTTAAGTGCAAATGGGTCAATCTGTCAGGAGGCGGGGTACAGGTAGACCCACAGTACGGAATGACAACAGTGGATCCGAAAAATCTTGGATACACTGACGAACCGTTCTTCCTAGCCAATGATGTGGCACCGGTTATCTATGTGAAGGACATGTCTACAAGACCGAGAAAAAGAAAAGATAAGGAAGCGAATACATCATACGATGAGCCAAAGCGCCACATAGCTCTTTCAGGAAAAAGGGACATCCTGGGAGTGGAGGGCAAGACAGACATATCCGAAGATTATGAAAAGTTTCATGAAATTCCTCCCTTCAAAGTCAAGGCTGACCCAAGCATCCTGATAAACAATGAAGATTATCCATGGTTACGGCACAATAAGCAAATGACACAAGCGAAAAAAAAGTGAAGACTTTTTTCCGCAACTATTATGATGATACCATGCCAACTTTGTAACACACGAGTATGATACCATTGTCCGTTTGTACTATTCAAATTTCAAATAATTTCAAATAAAGCAACAAAGAAAACAAATAATTTCAAATTTAAACTATTTAAATTTGAATACTACTTGCACTAACAGAAAGTTTGTAATTGGTTTTGCCAGAAAGAATTAAAAAATAAAGCAAAAAACAAAAGAAAATAAATAATGCAGAAAACAAAACAAAACAACTTGCACTAACAGAAAGTTTGTAGTTTGTTTTACCTAAATCAATAATATTCACAAAGAAACTCTAAATACAGCAAAAAACAACTTAGAAATAAATAAAGGAAAAAAGGAAAAAAATAAAAATAATTGGGCGCTGCCCAGTGAGCCTGCAAGGCCTACAACCCAGGATGCATCTGGACTATAAGGCCCAGCAAGCTCACAGGGCAGCGCGCAGAGTTAGGCCCAGAAGCTTGCAATTGAGAGGAGCTCAACACAGCCACCGCAGTGGGGTTTATAAACCACTCCGAGCCCCTGTCAACTAGCGAGGTAGGACTAAATATTTGCGCCGCGGGGCAGGACAAGGGCTTTGGTCCCGGTTGGTGGCACCAACCGGGGCTAAAGGGGGGGTATTAGTCCCGGTTCGTGGCACCAACCGGGACCAATGCCCCCCTTTAGTCCCGGTTG
>LR738709.1:6257042-6297534 GCA_902687465.1 Secale cereale
GTCCCGGTTGATGCCACGAACCGGGACTAATACCCCTCCTATGTAATCAACACTTGTGAAAATTTCCAGACAGTTCTTATTCCCCGCCCCCGATGCCGCCTTGCTCGAGCTCGCCATCGCCCCGTCGCCCCGCGCCGTCGCCCCGTCGCCCCGCGCCGTCGCCCCGTCCCGCGCCGTCGCGCCATCCCCCCGCGCCGTCTCGCCGCGCCGCCCGTCGCTCCTCGTCGCCGGCGCCCTCTGCCTGCCCCGCGATGTGAGGAGATTTTTTTTTTCATATGTGATATAATATATATATGTGTATATATTTTGTATGTGTATATATATAGTTGCATATATGTGTATATGTTTATGTGTATATAGTTGCTGTATGTGATGTGTATGTGATGTATATGTGTATGTGGCTATATTTTTTTATTTTTCTTAGGAATTTGCTAAATATGTATGTTAAAAATGTTTTTTTTTCATAGAATGTTTTTTGTTTATATATAGATAGTTACAATTGTGATGTATAGTTGCTGTATGTGATGTGTATGTGATGTATATGTGTATGTGGCTATATAGTTTTTTGTTTATATATGCTAAATATATATAGAAAGTTTTATATATGCAAAAGTTACAAATTTAGAAAAAGAAGGATAGGAAAGAAGAAAATAAGAAGAGGAAAGAAAGAAGAAGAGGAGAGGAAGAAGAGGAGAAATAAATAAGAAGAAGAAAAAAAAGAGGAGAAGAAGAAAGGAATAAAGGAATAAATTTCTCTTCTTCTCCTCTATTCCTTTCTTCTTCTCCTTTTTTTTCTTCGATCTTCTCCTCTAGCGGTTCCTTTCTTCTTCTCCTCTTTTTTTTCTTCTTCTTCCTCTTCTTTTTTTTATCGGATATGTCGTCGTCGATATACACCCTCCCCGATAACTTCGACAGTAGGGGGGAGGGGTCGAGGGTGGTCGAGGGACCGAGGGTCGTCAAGGGTCGAGGGATCGCCGAGGGGTCGAGAGGTTGCCTAGCTAGTGTCAAAGTATTGAAGAAATCCATGCCTTCATCATTTGCCAGAAGTAACCGGGGCATGTTGGTACGAAGTTCTGCAAAGTTATTCTGGAACGGAGTTCCTGATAGGATAATCCGTCTTTTGTTACGAATTATCCTATCTGGGACTCCGTTCCAAAATAACTTTGGAGAGCTTCGTACCATCATGCGACTGTTACTTTCGCCTAATGATGAAGTATTGGTTTTGTTGAATCCTTTGACACTAGACAAAATGTGACATGAGGGGGTCTAGGGTTGTGGATCGCCGAGCAGTCGAGGGTCGAGGGGTCGAGAGGTGGCCTAGCTAGTGTCAAAGTATTGAAGAAATCCATGACTTCATCATTTGCCAGAAGTAACCGGGTGTTGGAAATATGCCCTAAAGGCAATAATAAAAGTATTATTATTATATTTCCTTGTTCATGATAATCGTCTGTTATTCATGCTTGAATTGTATTGTACGAAAACAGCGATACATGTGTGAATATATAGTCCACAATGGGTCCCTGGTAGGCCTCTAGTTACCAGCTCGTTGATCAACAGATGGTCACGGTTTCTTGACCATGGACATAGGATGTCAGTGACAACAAGATCACATCATTAGGAGAATGATGTGATGGACAAGACCCAATCTTGAGCATAGCACGAGATCGTATAGTTCGTAATGCATAAGCTTTTCGGTGTCAAGTATTTATTCCTTAGACCATGAGGTTGTACAGCTCCCGGATGCCGTAGGAATACTTTGGGTGTGCCAAACGTCACAACGTAACTGGGTGGCTATAAAGGTACGCATTGGGTATCTCCGAAAGTGTCTGTTGGGTTGGTACGAACCGAGAATGGGATATTGTCACTCTGTATGACGGAGAGGTACCTCTGGGCCCACTCGGTAAGACATCATCATAATGAGCTCAAAGTGACTAAGGAGTTAGTCACGGGATGATGGATTATGGATCGAGTAAAGAGACTTGCCATGACGAGATTGAACAAGGTATCGGGAATACCGACGATCGAATCTCGGGCAAGTACCGTACCGATGGACAAAGGGAATAACATACGGGATTGAGTGAATCCTTGACACGGTGGTTCATCCGATGAAGATCATCGAGGAACACGTGGGAACCAACATGGGTATCCAGATCCCGCTGTTGGTTATTGACCGGAGATTCGTCTCGGTCATGTCTGCGTGTCTCCCGAACCCGTAGGGTCTACACACTTAAGGTTCGATAACGCTAGGGTCGTAGAGATACATGCACATGGAAACCCGAAAGTTGTTTGGAGTCCCGGATGAGATCCCGGACGTCATGAGGAGTTCCGGAATGGTCCGGAGGTAAATAATGATATATAGGAAGTCAGGTTTCGGCCATCGGGTGATCTCCGGGGGTCACCGGGAGTGTCCCGGGGACCACCGGAGGGGCCCTGGGGATCCACCGGGTGGGGCCACCCATCCCAGTGGGGCCCCTAGGCCGCAAAGGGGGAGTGGCCAGCCCTAATGGGCTGGCGCACCACATGGGCCCTCCTCCCCATGCGCCTAGGGTTGAAACCCTAAGGGGGAGGGGGCGCCACTTGCCTTGGGGGGCAAGGATTCCCCCCTTGGCCGCCGCCCCACCCTGCAGATCCCATCTGCAGGGCCGGCGCACCCCCCCTGGCCCCCTATATATGTGGGGGGGAGAGGGCAGCCACACCCTTGCCCTGGCGCCTTTCCCCCTCCCGTCACACCTCCGTCTCCTTAACGCGGGGCGCCCGGCGAAGCCCTGCAGGATTCTCCATTGCATCCACCACCACGCCGTTGTGCTGCTGGATCTCCGACGACCTCTCCTCCCCCCTTGCTGGATCAAGAAGGAGGTAACGTTGCTGTACCAGACGTGTGTTGAACACGGAGGTGCCGTCCGTTCGGCGCTAGATCATCGGTGACGAAGAACGCGAAGAGTACGACTACTTCATCCACGCTTCTTCGAAAGCTTCCGCACGCGATCTACATAACGGTATGTAGATGCACTCTTATTTGCTCGTTGCTAGATGTCTCCTTAGTTGGATCTTGGTGAAAGCGTAGAAATTTTTTGAATTCTGCTATGTTACCCAACAGTGGCATCTGAGCTAGGTCTTATGCGTAGCATCTTGCACGAGTAGAACACAAAGCAGTTGTGGGCGTTTGAGTTTGTTCAACTTTCTTGCCATCACTAGTCAATCTTGATTCGGCGGTATTGTGGGATGAAGCAGCCCGGACCGACTTTACACGTACGCTTACGTGAGACTGGTTCCACCGACAGACATGCACTAGATGCATAAGGTGGCTGGCGGGTGTCTGTCTCTCCTACTTTAGTCGGATCGGATTCGATGAACAGGGTCCTTATGAAGGATAAATAGAAATTGACAAATCACGTTGTGGTTTTGGCGTAGGTAAGAAACGTTCTTGCTAGAAAACCTATAGAAGCCACGTAAAAACTTGCAACAACAATTAGAGGACGTCTAACTTGTTTTTGCAGCATGTGCTATGTGACGTGGTATGGCCAAAAGAAGATGTGATGAATGATATATGTGATGTATGAGATTGATCATGTTCTTGTAATAGGGAATCATGACTTGCATGTCGATGAACTTGACAACCGGCAGGAGCCATAGGAGTTGTCTTAATTATTGTATGACCTGCGTGTCACTGAATAAACGCTATGTAATTACTTTACTTTATCGCTAAACGTTAGCCATAGTAGTAGAAGTAATAGTTGGCGTGACGACTTCTTCAAGACACGATGATGGAGATCATGATGATGAAGATCATGGTGTCGAGCCGGTGACAAGATGATCATGGTGCCCCAAAGATGAAGATCCAAGGAGCAAGATGATATTGGCCATATCATGTCACTTTAATTGATTGCATGTGATGTTTATCATGTTTATGCATCTTGTTTACTTAGAATGATGGTAGTAAATAAGATGATCTCTCACTAAAAATTCAAGAATTGTGTTCCCCCTAACTGTGCACCGTTGCTAAAGTTCGTTGTTCCAAAGCACCACGTGATGATCGGGTGTGATAGGTTCTAACGTTCGCATACAACGGGTGTAAGCCAGATTTACACACGTGATACACTTAGGGTTCACTTGACGAGCCTAGCATGTACAGACATGGACTCGGAACACGGAAGACCGAAAGGTCGAACACGAGTCGTATAGAAGATACGATCAACATGAAGATGTTCACCGTTGATGACTAGTCCGTCTCACGTGATGATCGGACACGGGCTAGTCGATTCGGATCGTGTATCACTTAGCTGACTAGAGAGATGTCATTCTGAGTGGGAGTTCATTAAAATTTGATTAAGATGAACTTAATTATCATGAACTTAGTCTAAATTCTTTACAATATCTCTTGTAGATGAAATGGCCCACACTCCAGTTTCCCTCAACTTCAACGCATTCCTAGAGAAAACCAAGCTGAAAGACGATGGTAGCAACTATACGGATTGGGTCCGTAACCTGAGGATTATCCTCATAGCTGCCAAGAGATCATATGTCCTTGAAGCACCGCTAGGTGATGCACCTGCTCCCGATGCGGCCCAAGACGTTTTGAACGTCTGGCAGTCGCGTAGTGATGATTACTCCCTGGTTCAGTGCGGCATGCTTTACAGCTTAGAGTCGGGGCTCCAAAAGCGTTTTGAGCACCACGGGGCATATGAGATGTTCCAAGAGCTGAAAATGGTTTTCCAAGCTCATGCCCGAGTCGAGAGATATGACGTCTCCGACGCATTCTACAGCTGTAAGATGGAGGAAAACAGTTCTGTCAGTGAGCACATCCTCAAGATTTCTGGATTGCACAACCGCTTGTCTCAGCTGGGAATGAATCTCCCAGATGAAGCGGTCGTTGACAGAATCCTCCAGTCGCTCCCACCAAGCTTCAAGAGCTTCGTGTTAAACTTCAATATGCAGGGGATGGAGAGGTCCATTCCCGAGGTGTATTCGATGCTGAAATCAGCGGAGGTGGATATCAAGGAAGAACATCAAGTGTTGATGGTCAATAAAACCACTAAGTTCAAGAAAGGCAAGGGTAAGAAGAACTTCAAGAAGGATAGCAAGGGAGTTGCCACGCCCGGTAAGCCTGTTGCCGGGAAGAAGCCAAAGCATGGACCCAAGCCTGAGACAGAGTGCTTTTATTGCAAGGGAACGGGTCACTAGAAGCGGAACTGCCCCAAATACTTAGCAGACAAGAAGGCCGGGAACGTCAAAGGTATATTTGATATACTTGTTATTGATGTGTACCTTACCAGCGCTCGTAGTAGCTCCTGGGTATTTGATACCGGTGTGGTTGCTCATATTTGTAACTCAAAACAGGAGCTGCGGAATAAGCGGAGACTGGCAAAGGATGAGGTGACGATGCGCGTCGGGAATGGTTCCAAGGTCGATGTGATCGCCGTCGGCACGCTACCTCTACATCTACCCTCGGGATTAGTTTTAAACCTTAATAATTGTTATTTAGTACCAACTTTGAGCATGAACATTGTATCTGGATCTCGTCTTATGCGAGATGGCTACTCTTTCAAATCGGAGAATAATGGTGTTGGGGAACGTAGTATTTTAAAATTTTCCTATGATCACGCAAGATCTATCTACCAGATGCATAGCAACGAGAGGGGAGAGTGAGTCTACGTACCCTCGTAGACCGAAAGCGGAAGCATTAGAACAACGCGGTTGATGTAGTCGTACGTCTTCACGGCCCGACCGATCAAGCACCGAAACTACGGCACCTCCGAGTTCTAGCACACGTTCAGCTCGATGACGTCCCTCGAACTCCGATCCAGCCGAGTGTCGAGGGAGAGTTCCGTCAGCACGACGGTGTGGTGACGATCTTGATGTTCTACCGTCGCAGGGCTTCGCCTAAGCACCGCTACAATATTTATCGAGGAGAACTATGGTGGAGGGGGGCACCGCACACGGCTAAGAGATCAAGAGATCAATTGTTGTGTCTAGAGGTGCCCCCTGCCCCCGTATATAAAGGAGGGACGGAGAGGCCGGCCCTAGAGGGGGCGCACCAAGTGTGGGGAGTCCTACTAGGACTCCCAAGTCCTAGTAGGATTCCCCTTTCCTTTCCGGAGTAGGAGAGAAGGAAAGAGGGGGAGAGGGAGAAGGAAAAGGGGGCTACACCCCTTGTCCAATTCGGACCAGAAGGGGGGTGCACGCCTCCTTCCTTTTGGCCTCTCTCCTCTATTCCCGTAACTCTCCGGTACTCCGAAAATATCCGAATCACTCGGAACCTTTCCGATGTCCGAATATAGTCGTCCAATATATCGATTTTTACGTCTCGACCATTTTGAGACTCCTCGTCATGTCCCCGATCTCATCCGGGACTCCGAACTCCTTCGGTACATCAAAACTCATAAACTCATAATAAAACTATCATCAAAACCTTAAGCGTGTGGACCCTACGGGTTCGAGAACTATGTAGACATGATCGAGACATGTCTCCGGTCAATAACCAATAGCGGAACCTGGATGCTCATATTGGCTCCCACATATTCTACGAAGATCTTTATCGGTCAAACCGCATAACAACATACATTGTTCCCTTTGTCATCGGTATGTTACATGCCCGAGATTCGATCGTCGGTATCTCAATACCTAGTTCAATCTCGTTACCAACAAGTCTCTTTACTCGTTCCGTAATGCATCATCCCGCAACTAACTCATTAGCTGCAATGCTTGCAAGGCTTATAGTGATGTGCATTACCGAGTGGGCCCAGAGATACCTCTCCGACAATCGGAGTGACAAATCCTAATCTCGAAATACGCCAACCCAACAAGTACCTTCGGAGACACCTGTAGAGTACCTTTATAATCACCCAGTTACGTTGTGACGTTTGGTAGCACACAAAGTGTTCCTCCGGTATTCGGGAGTTGCATAATCTCATAGTCATAGGAACATGTATAAGTCATGATGAAAGCAATAGCAGTAAAACTTAAACGATCATAGTGCTAAGCTAACGGATGGGTCTTGTCCATCAGATCATTCTCCTAATGATGTGATCCCGTTGATCAAATGACAACTCATGTCTATGGCTAGGAAACATAACCATCTTTGATCAATGAGCTAGTCTAGTAGAGGCATACTAGGGACACTCTGTTTTGTCTATGTATTCACAAATGTATTAAGTTTCCGGTTAATACAATTCTAGCATGAATAATAAACATTTATCATGATATAAGGAAATAAATAATAACTTTATTATTGCCTCTAGGGCATATTTCCTTCAGTCTCCCACTTGCACTAGAGTCAATAATCTAGTTCACATCGCCATGTGATTTAACACCGATAGTTCACATCGTCATGTGATTAACACCCAAAGGGTTTACTAGAGTCAATAATCTAGTTCACATCGCTATGTGATTAACACCCAAAGAGTACTAAGGTGTGATCATGTTTTGCTTTGTGAGAGAAGTTTAGTCAACGGGTCTGTCACATTCAGATCCGTATGTATTTCGCAAATGTCTATGTGTCTACAATGCTCTGCATGGAGCTACTCTAGCTAATTGCTCCCACTTTCAATACGCATCCAGATTGATACTTAGAGTCAGCTGGATTTAGTGTCAAAGCTTGCATCGGTGTAACCCTTTACGACGAACTCTTTATCACCTCCATAATCGAGAAACATTTCCTTAGTCATCCAGTTACTAAGGATAATTTTGACCGCTGTACAGTGATCTACTCCTGGATCACTATTGTACCCTCTGGACAAACCCATGGCAAGGTACACAACATGTTTGGTACACAGCATGGCATACTTTATAGAACCTATGGCTGAGGCATAGGGAATGACTTTCATTCTCTCTATATTTTTCTGCCGTGGTCTGGCTTTGAGTCTTACTCAATTTCACACCTTACAAGTCAGGTAAGAACTCCTTCTTTGACTGATCCATTTTGAACTACTTCAAAATCATATCAAGGTATGTACTCATCAAAAGTCTTATCAAGCGTCTTGATCTATCTCTATAGATCTTGATGCCCAATATGTAAGCAGCTTCACCAAGGTCTTTCTTTGAAAAACTCCTTTCAAACACTCCTTTATGCTTTCCAGAAAATTCTACATCATTTCCGATCGACAATATGTCATTCACATATACTTATCAGAAAGGTTGTAGTGCTCCCACTCACTTCTTGTAAATACAGGCTTCACCGCAAGTCTGTATAAATCTATATGCTTTGATCAACTTATCAAAACGTATATTCCAACTCCGAGATGCTTGCACCAGTCCATAGATGGATCGCTGGAGCTTGCACATTTTGTTAGCACCTTTAGGATTGACAAAACCTTCTGGTTGCATCATATACAAGTCTTCTTTAATAAATCCATTAAAGAATGCAGTTTTGTTATCCATTTGCCAGATTTCATAAAATGCGGCAATTGCTAACATGATTCGGACAGACTTAAGCATCGCTACGGGTGAGAAAGTCTCATCGTAGTCAACTCCTTGAACTTGTTGAAAAACTTTCGCAACAAGTCGAGCTTTGTAAACAGTAACATTACTGTCAGCGTCAGTCTTCCTCTTGAAGATCCATTTATTTTCGATGGCTTGCCGACCATCGGGCAAGTCAACCAAAGTCCACACTTTGTTCTCATACATGGATCCCATCTCAGATTTCATGGTCTCAAGCCATTTTGCGGAATCTGGGCTCATCATCGCTTCCTCATAGTTCGTAGGTTCATCATGGTCCAGTAACATGACTTCCAGAACCGGGTTGCCGTATCACTCTGGTGCGGAACGTACTCTGGTTGATCTACGAAGTTCAGCAGTAACTTCATCCGAAGTTTCATGATCATCATCATTAGCTTCCTCACTAATTGGTGTAGGAATCACTGGAACCAGTTTCTGTGATGTACTACTATCCAATTCGGGAGAAGGTACAATTACCTCATCAAGTTCCACTTTCCTCCCACTCACTTCTTTCGAGAGAAACTCCTTCTCTAGAAAGGATCTACTCTTAGCAACAAAGACCTTGCCTTCGGATATGTGATAGAAGGTATACCCAACAGTTTCTTTTGGGTATACTATGAAGATTTACTTCTCCGATTTGGGTTCGAGCTTATCATGTTGAAACTTTTTCACATAAGCATCGCAGTCCCAAACTTAAAGAAATGACAGCTTAGGTTTCTCGTCAAACCACAGTTCATACGGTGTCATCTCCACGGATTTAGATGGTGCCCTATTTAACGTGAATGTATATGTCTCTAATGCATAACCCCAAAAGCGATAGTGGTAGATCGGTAAGAGACATCATCGATCGCACCATATCTAATAAAGTACGGTTATGACGTTCGGACACACCATTACACTATGGTGTTCCAGGTGGCGTGAGTAGTGAAACTATTTCACATTGTTTTTACTGAAGGCCAAACTCGCTAACTCAAATATTTTACCTCTACGATCATATCGTAGAAACTCTTATTTTCTTGTTACGATGATTCTCCACTTCACTCTGAAATTCTTTGAACTTTTCAAATGTTTTAGACTTGTGCTTCATTAAGTAGATATACCCATATCTGCTCAAATCATTAGTGAAGGTCAGAAAATAACGATACCCGCCGCGAGCTTCAACACTCATTGGTCCACATACATCTTTATGTATGATCTCCAACAAATCTGTTGCTCGCTCCATTGTTCCGGAGAACGGAGTTTTAGTCATCTTGCCCATGAGGCATGGTTCGCAAGCACCAAGTGATTCATAATCAAGTGATTCCAAAAGTCCATCACTATGGAGTTTCTTCATGCGCTTTACACCATTATGACCTAAACAGCAGTGCCACAAATAAGTTGCACTATCATTATTAACCTTGCATCTTTTGGCTTCAATATTATGAATATGTGTATCACCACGATCGAGATCCAACAAACTATTTTCATTGGGTGTATGACCATCGAAGGTTTTATTCATGTAAACAGAATAACAATTATTCTATGACTTTAAATGAATAACCGTATTGCAACAAATATGATCAAATCATATTCATGCTCAACGCAAATGCCAAATAACATTTATTTAGGTTTTACACTAATCCCGAAAGTATAGGGAGTGTGTGATGATGATCATATCAATCTTGGAACCACTTCCAACACACATCGTCACTTCACCTTTAACTAGTCTCTGTTCATTCTGCAATTCTCGTTTCGAGTTACTAATTTTAGCAACTGAACCGGTATCAAATACCCAGGGGTTGCTATGAACACTAGTAAAGTACACATCAATAATCTGTATATCAAAATATACCTTTCTTCACTTTGCCATCCTTCTTATCCGCCAAGTATCTAGAGCAGTTCCACTTCCAGTGACCATTTCCTTTGCAGTAGAAGCACTTAGTTTCAGGCTTGAGTTTTAGCTTTGGGTTTCTTCACGGGAGTGACAACTTGCTTGTCATTCTTTTTGAAGTTCCCCTTCTATCCCTTTGCCCTTTACTTGAAACAAGTGGTCTTATTAACCATCAACACTTGATGCTCTTTCTTGATTTCTACCTTCGCCGATTTCAGCATCGCGAAGAGCTCGGGAATTACTTTCGTCATCCCTTGCATATTATAGTTCATCATGAAATTCTACTAACTTGGTGATAGTGACTAGAGAACTTTGTCAATTACTATCTTATCTGGAAGATTAACTCCCACTTGATTCAAGCAATTGTAGTACCCAGACAATCTGAGCACATGCTCACTGGTTGAGCTATTCTCCTCCATCTTGTAGGCAAAGTACTGTCAGAGGTCTCATACCTCTCGACACGGGCATGAGTATGAAATACTAATTTCAACTCTTGGAACATCTTATATCAAAACGTTCATAACGTCTGCATCTGCTCCTGCAATAGGTCTGTCACCTAGCGGTGCATCAAGGACATAATTCTTCTGTGCAGCAATGAGGATAATCCTCAGATCACAGACCTAGTCCGCATTATTGCTACTAACATCTTTCAACTTAGTTTTCTCTAGGAACATATAAAAAACGGGGAGCAACATCGCGAGCTATTGATCTACAACATAGATATGCTAATACTACCAGGACTAAGTTCATGATAAATTAAAGTTCAATTAATCATATTACTTAAAGAACTCCCACTTAGATAGACATCCCTCCGGTCATCTAAATGATCACGTGATCCAAATCAACTAAACCATGTCCGATCATCACGTGAGATGGAGTAGTTTCAATGGTGAACATCTTATGTTGATCATATCTACTATATGATTCACGCTCAACCTTTCGGTTTCCAGTGTTCCGAGGCCATATCTGCATATGCTAGGCTCGTCAAGTTTAACCTGAGTATTCTGCGTGTGCAAAACTGGCTTACACCCGTTGTATTTGAACGTAGAGCTTATTACACCCGATCATCACGTGGTGTCTCGGCACGACGAACTTTCGCAACGGTGCATACTCAGGGAGAACACTTATACCTTGAAATTTAGTAAGGGATCATCTTATAATGCTACCGTCGAACTAAGCAAAATAAGAAGCATAATAAGATAAACATCACATGCAATCAAAATATGTGACATGATATGGCCATCATCATCTTGTGCTTTTGATCTCCATCTCCAAAGCACCGTCATGATCACCTTCGTCACCGGCGCGACACCTTGATCTCCATCGTAGCATCGTTGTCGTCTCGCCAACTATTGCTTCTACGACTATCGCCACCGCTTAGTGATGAAGTAAAGCAATTACATGGCGATTGCATTTCATACAATAAAGCGACAACCATATGGCTCCTGCCAGTTGCCGATAACTTTACAAAACATGATCATTTCATACAAAACCGTATAACTCATCATGTCTTGACCATATCACATCACAACATGCCCTGCAAAAACAAGTTAGACGTCCTCTACTTTGTTGTTGCAAGTTTTACGTGGCTGCTACGGGCTTAGCAAGAACCGTTCTTACCTACGCATACAAAACCACAACGATATTTCGTCAAGTATGTGATGTTTTAACCTTCACAAGGACCGGGCGTAGCCACACTTGATTCAACTAAAGTTGGAGAAACTGACACCCGCCAGCCACCTGTGTGCGAAGCACGTCGGTAGAACCAGTCTCGCGTAAGCGTACGCGTAATGTCGGTCCGGGCCGCTTCATCCAACAATACCGCCGAATCAAAGTATGACATGCTGGTAAGCAGTATGACTAGTATCGTCCACAACTCACTTGTGTTCTACTCGTGCATATCATCTACGCATAAACCTGGCTCATGATGCCACTGTTGGGGAACATAGTATTTTAAAATTTTCCTACGATCACGCAAGATCTATCTACCAGATGCATAGCAACGAGAGGGGAGAGTGAGTCTACGTACCCTCGTAGACCGAAAGCGGAAGCGTTAGAACAACGCGGTTAATGTAGTCGTACGTCTTCACGGCCAGACCGATCAAGCACCGAAACTATGGCACCTCCGAGTTCTAGCACACGTTCAGCTCGATGACGTCCCTCGAACTCCGATCCAGCCGAGTGTCGAGGGAGAGTTTCGTCAGCACGACGGTGTGGTGATGATCTTGATGTTCTACCGTCGCAGGGCTTCGCCTAAGCACCGCTACAATATTTATCGAGGAGAACTATGGTGGAGGGGGGCACCGCACACGGCTAAGAGATCAAGAGATCAATTGGTGTGTCTAGAGGTGCCCCCTGCCCCCGTATATAAAGGAGGGACGGAGAGGCCGGCCCTAGAGGGGGCGCACCAAGTGTGGGGAGTCCTACTAGGACTCCCAAGTCCTAGTAGGATTCCCCTTTCCTTTCCGGAGTAGGAGAGAAGGAAAGAGGGGGAGACGGAGAAGGAAAAGGGGGCTGCACCCCTTGTCCAATTAGGACCAGAAGGGGGGTGCACGCCTCCTTCCTTTTGGCCTCTCTCCTCTATTCCCGTATCTCCCCGGTACTCCGAAAATATCCGAATCACTCGGAACCTTTCCGATGTCCGAATATAGTCGTCCAATATATCGATTTTTACGTCTCGACCATTTTGAGACTCCTCGTCATGTCCCCGATCTCATCCGGGACTCCGAACTCCTTCGGTACATCAAAACTCATAAACTCATAATAAAACTATCATCGAAACCTTAAGCGTGCGGACCCTACGGGTTCGAGAACTATGTAGACATGACCGAGACACGTCTCCGGTCAATAACCAATAGCGGAACCTGGATGCTCATATTGGCTCCCACATATTCTACGAAGATCTTTATCGGTCAAACCGCATAACAACATACATTGTTCCCTTTGTCATCGGTATGTTACATGCCCGAGATTCGATCGTCGGTATCTCAATACCTAGTTCAATCTCGTTACCAACAAGTCTCTTTACTCGTTCTGTAATACATCATCCCGCAACTAACTCATTAGCTGCAATGCTTGCAAGGCTTATAGTGATGTGCATTACCGAGTGGGCCCAGAGATACCTCTCCGACAATCGGAGTGACAAATCCTAATCTCGAAATACGCCAACCCAACAAGTACCTTCGGAGACACCTGTAGAGTACCTTTATAATCACCCAGTTACGTTGTGACGTTTGGTAGCACACAAAGTGTTCCTCCGGTATTCGGGAGTTGCATAATCTCATAGTCATAGGAACATGTATAAGTCATGAAGAAAGCAATAGCAGTAAAACTTAAATGATCATAGTGCTAAGCTAACGGATGGGTCTTGTCCATCAGATCATTCTCCTAATGATGTGATCCCGTTGATCAAATGACAACTCATGTCTATGGCTAGGAAACATAACCATCTTTGATCAATGAGCTGGTCTAGTAGAGGCATACTAGGGACACTCTGTTTTGTCTATGTATTCACACATGTATTAAGTTTCCGGTTAATACAATTCTAGCATGAATAATAAACATTTATCATGATATAAGGAAATAAATAATAACTTTATTATTGCCTCTAGGGCATATTTCCTTCAAATGGTTGTTCTATTTATTTGAGAGATATGTTTTATGGTCATGCCTCGCTGGTCAATGGTTTATTTTTGATGAATCTCGAACGTGATGATACACATATTCATAGTGTAGATGCCAAAAGATGTAAAGTTGATAATGATAGTCCCACATACTTGTGGCATTGCCGCCTTGGTCATATTGGTGTCAAACGTATGAAGAAGCTACATTCAGATGGACTTCTGGAGTCTCTTGATTATGAATCATTTGACACATGCGAACCATGCCTCTTGGGAAAGATGGCCAAGACTCCGTTCTCCGGAACAATGGAGCGAGCAACCAACTTGTTGGAAATCATACATACCGATGTATGCGGTCCAATGAGTGTTGAGGCTTGCGGAGGCTATCGTTATGTTCTCACCCTCACAGATGACTTGAGTAGATACGGGTATATCTATTTGATAAAACACAAGTCTGAGACCTTTGAAAAGTTCAAGGAATTTCAGAATGAGGTTGAGAATCAATGTGACAGAAAAATAAAGTTCTTACGATCAGATCGTGAGGGTGAATATTTAAGTCATGAATTTGGCACGCACCTTAGGAACTATGGAATTGTTTCACAACTGACACCGCCCGGAACACCTCAAGGTAACGGTGTGTCCGAACGTCGAAATCGTACTCTGTTGGACATGGTGCGATCTATGATGTCCCTCACCGATTTACCGCTATCTTTTTGGGGTTATGCTTTAGAGACTGCCGCATTCACTTTAAATAGGGCTCCGTCGAAATCCGTTGAGACGACTCCGTATGAACTTTGGTTTGGCAAGAAACCGAAGCTGTCGTTTCTAAAAGTTTGGGGTTGCGATGCTTATGTCAAGAAGCTTCAACCTGAAAAGCTCGAACCCAAATCGGAGAAATGCGTCTTCATAGGATACCCAAAGGAAACGATTGGGTACACCTTCTACCACAGATCCGAAGGCAAAGTCTTTGTTGCCAAGAATGGATGCTTTCTGGAGAAAGAGTTTCTCTTGAAAGAAGTAAGTGGGAGGAAAGTAGAACTTGATGAGGTGACAGTCACCCCTCCTGAACCGGAAAGTAGCGCAGCGCAGGAAATTGTTCCTGAGGTGCCTGCACCGACAAGGGAGGAAGCTAATGATGATGATCATGAAGAAACAGATCAAGTTACTACTGAACTTCGAAGGTCCACAAGGGCACGTTCCGCACCAGAGTGGTACGGCAACCCTGTCCTGGAAATCATGTTGTTAGACAATGGTGAACCTTCGAACTATGAAGAAGCGATGGCGGGCCCAGATTCCAATAAATGGCTTGGAGCCATGAAATCCGAGATAGAATCCATGTATGAAAACAAAGTATGGAGTTTGGTGGACTTGCCTGATGACAGGCACGCCATAGAAAACAAATGGATATTTAAGAAGAAGACAGACGCGGATGGTAATGTGACCATCTATAAGGCTCGGCTTGTCGCTAAGGGTTATCGACAAGTTCAAGGGATTGACTACGACGAGACTTTCTCTCCCGTAGCGATGCTGAAGTCAGTCAGAATCATGTTAGCTATTGCCGCATTCTATGATTATGAGATATGGCAAATGGACATCAAAACAGCATTCCTTAATGGCTTCCTCAAGGAAGAGTTGTATATGATGCAGCCGGAAGGTTTTGTCGATCCAGAGAACGCTAACAAGGTATGCAAGCTCCAGCGCTCGATTTACGGGCTGGTGCAAGCATCTCGGAGTTGGAATATTCGCTTTAATGATGTGATCAAAGCGTTTGGCTTTATACAGACTTATGGAGAAGCATGTATTTACAAGAAAGTGAGTGGGAGCTTTGTAGCATTTCTCATATTATATGTGGATGACATATTGCTGATGGGAAATGATATAGAATTCTTGGAAAATGTAAAGGCCTACTTGAATAAAAGTTTTTCAATGAAGGACCTTGGAGAAGCTGCTTACATATTAGGCATCAAAATCTATAGAGATAGATCAAGACGCCTCATTGGTCTTTCACAAAGCACATACCTTGACAAGATATTGAAAAAGTTCAATATGGATCAGTCCAAGAAGGGGTTCTTGCCTGTTTTACAAGGTATGAGATTGAGCAAGGCTCAGTCGCCGACCACGGCAGAAGATAGAGAAAAGATGAATATCATACCCTATGCCTCGGCCATAGGTTCTATCATGTATGCCATGCTGTGTACCAGACCTGATGTGAACCTTGCCATAAGTTTGGTAGGGAGGTACCAAAGTGATCCTGGTATGGAACACTGGACAGCGGTCAAGAACATCCTGAAGTACCTGAAAAGGACTAAGGATATGTTTCTCGTTTATGGAGGTGACGAAGAGCTCGTCGTAAAGGGTTACGTCGATGCTAGCTTCGACACAGATCTGGATGACTCTAAGTCACAAACCGGATACGTGTATATTTTGAATGGAGGAGCAGTCAGCTGGTGCAGTTGCAAGCAAAGCGTCGTGGCAGCATCTACATGTGAAGCGGAGTACATAGCTGCTTCCGAAGCGGCACAGGAAGGAGTCTGGATGAAGGAGTTCATCACCGACCTAGGAGTCATTCCAAGCGCGTCAAACCCGATGACTCTCTTCTATGACAACACTGGTGCTATTGCCATTACCAAGGAGCCCAGGTTTCACAAGAAGACCAAGCACATCAAGCATCGTTTCAACTCCATCCGGAATTATGTTCAGGATGGAGACATAGATATTTGTAAAGTGCATACGGATCTGAATGTTGCAGACCCGTTGACTAAACCTCTTCCACGGGCAAAACATGATCAACACCAGAATTCTATGGGTGTTCGATTCATCACAATGTAACTAGATTATTGACTCTAGTGCAAGTGGGAGACTGTTGGAAATATGCCCTAGAGGCAATAATAAAAGTATTATTATTATATTTCCTTGTTCATGATAATCGTCTGTTATTCATGCTTGAATTGTATTGTATGGAAACAGCGATACATGTGTGAATATATAGACCACAATGGGTCCCTGGTAGGCCTCTAGTTACCAGCTCGTTGATCAACAGATGGTCACGGTTTCTTGACCATGGACATAGGATGTCAGTGACAATGGGATCACATCATTAGGAGAATGATGTGATGGACAAGACCCAATCTTGAGCATAGCACGAGATCGTATAGTTCGTAATGCATAAGCTTTTCGGTGCCAAGTATTTATTCCTTAGACCATGAGGTTGTACAACTCCCGGATGCCGTAGGAATACTTTGGGTGTGCCAAACGTCACAACGTAACTGGGTGGCTATAAAGGTACGCATCGGGTATCTCCGAAAGTGTCTGTTGGGTTGGTACGAACCGAGAATGGGATATTGTCACTCCGTATGACGGAGAGGTACCTCTGGGACCACTCGGTAAGACATCATCATAATGAGCTCAAAGTGACTAAGGAGTTAGTCACGGGATGATGGATTACGGATCGAGTAAAGAGACTTGCCATGACGAGATTGAACAAGGTATCGGGAATACCGACGATCGAATCTCGGGCAAGTACCGTACCGATGGACAAAGGGAATAACATACGGGATTGAGTGAATCCTTGACACGGTGGTTCATCCGATGAAGATCATCGAGGAACACGTGGGAACCAACATGGGTATCCAGATCCCGCTGTTGGTTATTGACCGGAGAGTCGTCTCGGTCATGTCTGCGTGTCTCCCGAACCCGTAGGGTCTACACACTTGAGGTTCGGTAACACTATGGTCGTAGAGATACATGCACGTGGAAACCCGAAAGTTGTTCGGAGTCCCGGATGAGATCCCGGACGTCACGAGGAGTTCCGGAATGGTCCGGAGGTAAAGAATGATATATAGGAAGTCAGGTTTCGGCCATCGGGTGATCTCCGGGGGTCACCGGGAGTGTCCCGGGACCACCGGAGGGGCCCCGGGGGTCCACCGGGTGGGGCCACCCATCCCGGTGGGGCCCCTAGGCCGCAAAGGGGGAGTGGCCATCCCTAATGGGCTAGCGCACCACATGGGCCCTCCTCCCTATGCGCCTAGGGTTGAAACCCTAAGGGGGAGGGGGCGCCACTTGCCTTGGGGGGCAAGGATTCCCCCCTTGGCCGCCTCCCCACCCTGCAGATCCCATCTGCAGGGCCGGCGCACCCCCCTGGCCCCCTATATATATGTGGGGGGGAGAGGGCAGCCGCACCCTTGCCCTGGCGCCTCTCCCCCTCCCGTCACACCTCCGTCTCCTTAACGCAGGGCGCCCGGCGAAGCCCTGCAGGATTCTCCACTGCATCCACTGATACGTCCAAAACGTATCTATAATTTCTGCTTGCTCCATGCCTCTTTTGGGTGATATTGCTATGATATTTATACACTTCCATACACTTTTGATCATATTTGTACTAACCTATTAACTCGGTGCACCCCAGTGCCAGTTTCTGTTTTCTGTTGTTTTTGTATTTCAGGTTTTCCCGTCACGAAAACTGCCAGAAAAATCCCGGAAAAATTATATAAAAAATCAGCGTTCCGGAAGCTTCCACACGGTCGAAGTAGGGCCGGAGGGGGGCCACCAGGGCTCCAGGCGCCCTGGTGGCGCGGCCCCCCTCCTGGCCGCGCCGGGGGGGGGGCGCCTGGGCCCCCAGGCCTCCGCTGATGCCCCCTTTGGCATATATTTAACACGCGTCCCGAAACCCTCGAGGACGGAACCCTTTTTCGCGATCTCATCTCTGTTCCGCCGCCGCCGCGCTTCCAAGATCGGGAGCACCAGGAGAACTCTTCCTGGCACCCTGCCGGAGGGGAGGATCACCACCGGGAGCCTCTCCACCACCATGGACGCCTCCCGGATGAGTTGTGAGTAGTCTCCCTTGGACCATGGGTCCATGAACAGTAGCTATGTGATGTTCTCCTCCCCTTCTTGTGCTTCACTAATTAGACCTCGTGAGCTGCCCTACATGATCGAGGCACATATGTAATCCTTATGTTGTTGCTATGTTGAGTTTGCTGGGATCCGATGGATTGTGAGATTATGTTCAGATTGTGTTTGAGTAATATATTTGATTCACCTCTTTTATATTTATGTTCGTAAGTAATTCTTGCATGTTCTTCGTTGTTATTTATTGCTTTGGCCAAGTAGTAGGTAGTGACTCCAAGAGGGAACATTATGCTTGATTGTGGGTTCATGCCCCTCGATGACTAGCTTGAGTGACAGAAACATGAGTCTAGGGGATGTGCTGTTGCCACAAGGGGGAAAACAACGGTGCTTGTACCCGTGGGTGCAAGGATTGTTTACTTTACGCAAAGTTCTTTTAATGCAGTTGTCTGTTGCTTTGAGTTTACACTATGGGTGGGACTCGCAACTTAATACCAGCGAGATGTTCTGGATAGATATCTCAAGGTGGATGATTAGTAGTAGATGCAGATGGATTTCGGTCTACTTGCCTTGGCGTACCACCCATGCTTTGAACCTCTACCTTTCTTGCAACATAGTTAGCATTGGTTTGCGCACATAATTCTGTCAATTGCCCAGCTGTAATTCGTTTACCTCACATAGCTGTTTTATCGTCTTTTGGGAGAGAGACATCACTAGTGAACATCATGGGACCCCGGTCCATATTACCATCACTGATCACATCCGCTATTTACTTTCTGCTTTTACTTACTATTTGCAATTATACCTATCACTATTATCACTTGCATTTGATCCTTTGTAAACGACAAGGCCGGAGGGATTGACAACCTCTCTGTACTCGTTGGGAGCAAAGTTATTTGTATCTGTGTGCAGGTCGACGTTGATTGCTAATATCTGGCGCCGTTCGCAGTTGACACCTTCTTGTTGAAACTAGGAGTCTCAAGGGAAATCGATCCTTGGTATCTTTGCCAAGGGAAAACTTCCGCTACACTGCATCTCAAACCTTCCACTTGGGGTAACCAACGAGGGGCGAGAAGCCATCAAGCAAAGTTTTCTGGCGCCGTTGCCGGGGACTCCACTCTTCAAGATAGGGGAGTTGCACGCTATCTTTTACCTTTGCTTTTTAGTCTTGTTAGTTTACCTTTCAGTTTTGCTTTAGTATCTTTTATCGAAAATCACAACAAAATTAATTAATTGCTAGTAGTCCTTTCTGTTTAGTCAAGCATGTTAGGATTTGGTGCTTTGAGGGAATCAGAAGTTTTAGATTTCCATCAAAAGGATGGAGAAAATATGAAGAAGGCATGGGACAGAATTTCTGATGCACATAGGAGAATTATGCCTTGGATACCTATAAAAATTGTGCTTAGAAATTTTTACCATGGTCTTTTTAAATGGTGTAAACACTCTCTTGATATTATAACTGAAGGAGATTTCCTAGAGTGTGATGAAGCTAGAGCTCTTGAAATTATACATGGTCCATCTAGTTACTTTGTTTATGATCATAATTTTGATACTGTCATAGATAGACTTGCCACTATTGAGAAAAGAATGGATGCTCTAGACTTAATGAAGGTAGAGAAACCCAAACCCGATAAGAGAGACATTTTGGAAATAGACAATGATTGGGAGCCTTTTGTTAGGATTAGCATCTCTAATCAAGACTTCCTTGCTTATTGTGATATTGGATCTATGGTTTCTACTATGCCAAAAATTGTTCATGATTCTTTAAAATTTAACATGGATAGATTATCATCTTATCATGAACACACTAATGGAGATATTTCTGAAATCCAGGGAAGAATAAAAGACGTGCCGGTAAAATTCCTTAAAGGGATTGCAATGATTGATTTCTTCATCATGAAGCCAAACCAAGGAAATATAGTGCTTGGAAGGGACTTCCTCCGAGCAGTAAAAGGCTTCATCGATATAGGTAAGGGACAAATCCGCTTACGCGGAAAGGCAAAAGTTGTGTACCCCTTTCCTAGAAGGAACAAGAGTGAACTTGTTGAGGAACCATTTGAAGCAATTTATAACTCCGATTATTATGATGGTTATTGATTCCACTTTGCATTATGCCTAGCTTAAAGGCATAAAAGAAAGCGCTTTTGGGAGGCAGCCCAATGAATAAATTTTTATTTTGCTTTTGTTGTGTCTTGATGTTGTTACTACAGTAGCACCATCATTGTATCTTTGCTTTTCAACTTTGTGCCAAGTGTAGCCTCTGATTGCAAGAAAGTTCAAAAGTTGTGACGTGCTGTCCAGGAAACAGATTATGTCTTTGGATAGAAAAATTCGTATAAAATCACCAGATCATCTTTTTGGTCTGAATTGTTTCGACAGCGTGCTCTATACAATTGTCTTTCGTGCGTCTGTTCTGAGTTTTTTGATTAGAGTTGCAGAAGTGCCCCGAAAAAATCATTTACTACCTGTTGTTCTGTTTTTCACAGATCTTGTCCTGTTTTGCCTTTCCTTCATTTTGCAAACCTTGAGCTTGCTTTTTCTTTGCAAAAACCTTTTGGCAATCTTGAGAAACAGTAGACCTTCAAGAATATCCTTATTTCCAGCAAGGAACAATTATTTTATTATGGGTACTAACCTCGCTAATCAGATTATGATGAGTTATGTATGAAGGGAGTTTTCAAGTGTGCGAGGGAAGATGATAAAAAGATTCAGGAGTGTCAAGCGCTCAAGCTTGGGGATGCCCCCATGCACCCCCAAGAAATATTCAAGAAGACTCAAGCGTCTAAGCTTGGGGATGCCCCCATGCATCCCCTTCTCCATCAACATTATCAGTTCGTCTTTCGTTCCACTATATTTTTATCACTTCATGTGTTATGTGCTATGCTTGGAGCGTCTTGCTTTTAGTTTCCTTTTTAGTTTTCTTTAGCTTTTCATAATGAGTCGGAACTCAGCTTTCTTTGTGTGGGAGAGAAACACGCTCCACTTCAACCTAGAACATAACATAGAATTTTCATGTCTATCTTTGCTGTGTGTGTTCTTTGTCTTTCAATAGCTACTATCATGTTCAGCTCTTAGTATTCATGCTTATCTTTTTAAAGAGCTTTTGTTTAGTTGGTTGCTTGAACTCTCTTTAGTTATCATGCTTATCTTATTAAGAGAGTTTGCTTCTGTTGCATTGGTCGATATGTCTATGATAAAAATGCTACGTGCATAATGGTGCTTAGTAGTTCATGTTTTCTTATGGTTAGTCTCAAATAGCTGGGGGGTTCCCAATGTGTTATTGGAGTACCAACATGATTTGTTTGCCTATGATGTGGTATGGTTTAGTAATATCTTCCTTCAAGAATTTATTTTGATTGACTTGGCGTATGCTCACGCATAATTAAGACTGTAAAGAAAGTCTGTCAAGCCTTGATGATCTTCTATTTCTGAGCAGCGATATAACTTCCATGCCTGATTCAATGTTGCTTTGTCGCTCTGCATGATTATGACCGTCATTGCTCTTTTAGTTGGTCGCTCCCAGTCTTTTGCTAACCTTCGCATGTACTAAGCGGACTGACTGCTTGTGCATCCAAATTCTTTTAAACCAGTTATGCCATATGAGTCCACCATACCTTCCTATACATGGTATTTACCTGCCATTCCTAACGAAGACTTTCATGTACCATCTCGAAAATTATTCAAAAAAGCATTCCTATTTTGTGCCTCTGTTTTAGTTCATGAGGAAGTAGTAGTTAATTCATGATCTTTTTAAGTTGGACAATCTTCACCCCGGGATTGCATGTCTAATGTGCAAACCCATAATACGAGAAGGAACTGGCAAAGAGTGCGCCCGGCTCAAAATTAATATAACAAACAAACCCTCCTTCACGCTTTGTTCATGAGAAATCAGAAAACTTTGGCAGTGATAAACAAAGGAGATTAAGAGGATGTGATCGTCCTCATTCGGGAGTCGTTCCTCGAAACTTGTCCATCTCAAGAAGTGATTGAGTTGTCTGCTAGCATTCGTTGACGAAACATGCATATTCAAAAAAAAAATTATTACCTCTGTTTTTAAAACCAAGAGCTCTGGTACATGTTTTGTCTTTGTTTCCGACCACGGGTTTTCAACCTTGCCAACAAAAGCCACGGTTCGAGAGTCTCCACCTTCTTTTAAAAGCACCAACTACTGAGAGCATGATTGTCATTCTGAGTGTAATGTGCATTGTCCCAAAGTAGCATTGTCTTTTGCATGATTATGATATCGTTTATTCTGAAATCATTGTATCTAGTCATCACTTAAACCTTGGAGGTGCCCCTGCATTTATGTTTTGCTTCACTAAAGGGGGCAAGCGAGATATCACTTTATCATATTTGCACACCATGCTCATTACAAATCTATTTGATGTTTCAGTATCATATTGTAAAACTTTCAGTTCTTTGTGATTTTCTCATAAGGCAACTTAATTACTACAGATTCATTATCTCAGTAAGCTTTTGTCATGTGACTATGAAAAGTCCTTATATGGTTAATAGCATGTCACCACAGAAATTATTCTTGTTATCATTTACCTACTCGAGGACGAGCAGGAATTAAGCTTGGGGATGTTGATACGTCCAAAACGTATCTATAATTTCTGCTTGCTCCATGCCTCTTTTGGGTGATATTGCTATGATATTTATACACTTCCATACACTTTTGATCATATTTGGACTAACCTATTAACTCAGTGCACCCCAGTGCCAGTTTCTGTTTTCTGCTGTTTTTGTATTTCAGGTTTTCCCGTCACGAAAACTGCCAGAAAAATCCCGGAAAAATTATATAAAAAATCAGCGTTCCGGAAGCTTCCACACGGTCGAAGTAGGGCCGGAGGGGGGCCACCAGGGCTCCAGGCGCCCTGGTGGCGCGGCCCCCCTCCTGGCCGCGCCGGGGGGGGGGCGCCTGGGCCCCCCAGGCCTCCGCTGATGCCCCCCTTTGGCATATATTTAACACGCGTCCCGAAACCCTCGAGGACGGAACCCTTTTTCGCGATATCATCTCTGTTCCGCCGCCGCCGCGCTTCCAAGATCGGGAGCACCAGGAGAACTCTTCCCGGCACCCTGCCGGAGGGGAGGATCACCACCGGGAGCCTCTCCACCACCATGGATGCCTCCCGGATGAGTTGTGAGTAGTCTCCCTTGGACCATGGGTCCATGACCAGTAGCTATGTGATGTTCTCCTCCCCTTCTTGTGCTTCACTAATTAGACCTCGTGAGCTGCCCTACATGATCGAGGCACATATGTAACCCTTATGCTGTTGCTATGTTGAGTTTGCTGGGATCCGATGGATTGTGAGATTATGTTCAGATTGTGTTTGAGTAATATATTTGATTCACCTCTTTTATATTTATGTTCGTAAGTAATTCTTGCATGTTCTCCGTTGTTATTTATTGCTTTGGCCAAGTAGTAGGTAGTGACTCCAAGAGGGAACGTTATTGTTGATTGTGGGATCATGCCCCTCGATGACTAGCTTGAGTGTCAGAAACATGAGTCTAGGGGATGTGTTGTTGCCACAAGGGGGAAAACAACGGTGCTTGTGCCCGCGGGTGCAAGGATTGTTTACTTTACGCAAAGTTCTTTTAATGCAGTTGTCTGTTGCTTTGAGTTTACACTATGGGTGGGACTCGCAACTTAATACCAGCGAGATGTTCTGGATAGATATCTCAAGGTGGATGATTAGTAGTATATGCAGATGGATTTCGGTCTACTTGCCTTGGCGTACCGCCCATGCTTTGAACCTCTACCTTTCTTGCAACATAGTTAGCATTGGTTTGCGCACATAATTCTGTCAATTGCCCAGCTGTAATTCGTTTACCTCACATAGCTGTTCTATCGTCTTTTGGGAGAGAGACATCACTAGTGAACATCATGGGACCCCGGTCCATATTACCATCACTGATCACATCCGCTATTTACTTTCTGCTTTTACTTACTATTTGCAATTATACCTATCACTATTATCACTTGCGTTTGATCCTTTGTAAACGACAAGGCCGGAGGGATTGACAACCTCTCTGTACTCGTTGGGAGCAAAGTTATTTGCATCTGTGTGCAGGTCCACGTTGATTGCTAATATCTGGCGCCGTTAGCAGTTGACACCTTCTTGTTGAAACTAGGAGTCTCAGGGGAAATCGATCCTTGGTATCTTTGCCAAGGGAAAACTTCCGCTACACTGCATCTCAAACCTTCCACTTGGGGTAACCAACGAGGGGCGAGAAGCCATCATCCACCACCACGCCGTTGTGCTGCTGGATCTCCGACGACCTCTCCTCCCCCCTTGCTGGATCAAGAAGGAGGTGACGTTGCTGTGCCGGACGTGTGTTGAACGCGGAGGTGCCGTCCGTTCGGCGCTAGATCATCGGTGACAAAGAACGCGAAGAGTACGACTACTTCATCCACGCTTCTTCGAAAGCTTCCGCACGCGATCTACATAACGGTATGTAGATGCACTCTTATTTTCTCGTTGCTAGATGTCTCCTTAGTTGGATCTTGGTGAAAGCGTAGAAATTTTTTGAATTCTGCTACGTTACCCAACACCGGGGCATGTTGGTACGAAGTTCTGCAAAGTTGTTCTGGAACGGAGTTCCTGATAGGATAATCCGTCTTTTGTTACGAATTATCCTATCTGGGACTCCGTTCCAAAATAACTTTGGAGAGCTTCGTACCTTTGCGTAAAGAACTGCATTAAAAGAACTTTGCGTAAAGCAAACAATCCTTGCACCCGCGGGCACAAGCACCGTTGTTTTCCCCCTTGTGGCAACAGCACATCCCCTAGACTCATGTTTCTGTCACTCAAACTAGTCATCGAGGGGCATGAACCCACAATCAAGCATAACGTTCCCTCTTGGAGTCACTACCTACTACTTGGCCAAAGCAATAAATAACAACGGAGAACATGCAAGAATTACTTACGAACATAAATATAAAAGAGGTGAATCAAATATATTACTCAAACACAATCTGAACATAATCTCACAATCCATTGGATCCCAGCAAACTCATCATAGCAACAGCATAAGGATTACATATGTGCCTCGATCATGTAGGGCAGCTCACGAGGACTAATTAGTGAAGCACAAGAACGGGAGGAGAACATCACATAGCTACTGGTCATGGACCCATGGTCCAAGGGAGACTACTCACAACTCATCCGGGAGGCGTCCATGGTGGTGGAGAGGCTCCCGGTGGTGATCCTCCCCTCCGGCAGGGTGCCGGGAAGAGTTCTCCTGGTGCTCCCGATCTTGGAAGCGCGGCGGCGGCGGAACAGAGATGAGATCACGAAAAAGGGTTCCCGTCTCGAGGGTTTCGGGACACGATATAAATATATGCCAAAGGGGGGCATCAGCGGAGGCCTGGGGGACCCAGGCGCCCCGCCCGGCGCGGCCAGGAGGGGGGCCGCGCCACCAGGGCGCCTGGAGCCCTGGTGGCCCCCCTCTGGCCCTACTTCGGCTACCTGGAAGCTTCTGGAATGCTGATTTTTTATATAATTTTTCCGGGATTTTTCTGGCAGTTTTCGTAATGGGAAAACCTGAAATACAAAAACAGCAGAAATCAGAAACTGGCACTGGGGTGCACTGAGTTAATAGGTTAGTCCAAATATGATCAAAAGTGTATGGAAGTGTATAAATATCATAGCAATATCACCCAAAAGAGGCATGGAGCAAGCAGAAATTATAGATACGTTTTGGACGTATCAACATCCCCAAGATAATTCCTGCTCGTCCTCGAGTAGGTAAATGATAACAAGAATAATTTATGTGGTGATATGCTATTAACCATATAAGGATTTTTCATAGTCATATGACAAAAGCTTACTGAGACAATGAATCTGTAGTAATTAAGTTTCCTCATGAGAAAATCACAAAGAACTGAAAGTTTTACAATATGATACTGAAACATCAAATAGATTTGTAATGAGCATGGTGTGCAAATATGATAAAGTGATATCTCGCTTGCCCCCTTTAGTGAAGCAAAACATAAATGCAGGGGCACCTCCAAGGTTTAAGTGATGACTAGATACAATGATTTCAAAATAAACGATATCATAATCATGCAAAAGACAATGCTACTTTGGGACAATGCACATTACACTCAGAATGACAATCATGCTCTCAGTAGTTGGTGCTTTAAAAGAAGGTGGAGACTCTCGAACCGTGGCTTTTGTTGGCAAGGTTGAAAACACGTAGTCGGAAACAAAGACAAAACATGTACCAGAGCTCTTGGTTTTAAAAACAGAAGTACTAATTATTTTTTAGATTATGCATGTTTCGTCAACGAATGCTAGCAGATGACTCAATTACTTCTTGAGATGGACAAGTTTCGAGGAACGGCTCCCGAATGAGGACGATCACATCCTCTTAATCTCCTTTGTTTATCACTGCCAAAGTTTTCTGATTTCTCATGAACAAAGCGTGAAGGAGGGTTTGTTTGTTATATTAATTTTGAGCCGGGCGCACTCTTTGCCAGTTCCTTCTCGTATTATGGGTTTGCACATTAGACATGCAATCCCGGGGTGAAGCTTGTCCAACTTAAAAAGATCATGAATTAACTACTACTTCCTCATGAACTTAAAACAGAGGCACAAAATAGGAATGCTTTTTTTTTGAATAATTTCGAGATGGTACATGAAAGTCTTCGTTAGGAATGGCAGGTAAATACCATGTATAGGAAGGTATGGTGGACTCATATGGCATAACTGGTTTAAAGGATTTTGGATGCACAAACAGTCAGTCCGCTTAGTACAGGTGGAGGTTAGCAAAAGACTGGGAGCGACCAACTAAAAGAGCAATGACGGTCATAATCATGCAGAGCGACAAAGCAACATTGAATCAGGCATGGAAGTTATATCGCTACTCAGAAACAAAAGATCATCAAGGCTTGACAGACTTTCTTTACAGTCTTAAATATGCGTGAGCATACGCCAAGTCAATCAAAATAAATTCTCGAAGGAAGATATTACTAAACCATACCACATCATAGGCAAACAAATCATGTTGGTACTCCAATAACACATTGGGAACCCCCCAGCTATTTGAGACTAACCATAAGAAAACATGAACTACTAAGCACCATTTTGCACGTAGCATTTTTATCATAGACATATCAACCAATGCAACAGAAGCAAACTCTCTTGATAAGATAAGCATGATAACTAAAGAGAGTTCAAGCAACCAACTAAACAAAAGCTCTTTAAAAAGATAAGCATGAATACTAAGAGCTGAACATGATAGTAGCTATTGAAAGACAAAGAACACACACGGCAAAGATAGACATGAAAATTATATGTTATGTTCTAGGTAGAAGTGGAGCGTGTTTCTCTCCCACACAAAGAAAGCTGAGTTCTGACTCGTTATGAAAAGCTAAAGAAAACTAAAAAGGAAACTAAAAGCAAGACGCTCCAAGCATAGCACATAACACATGAAGTGATAAAAATATAGTGGAACGAAAGACGAACTGATAATGTTGATGGAGAAGGGGATGCACGGGGGCATCCCCAAGCTTAGACGCTTGAGTCTCCTTGAATATTTCTTGGGGGTGCATGGGGGCATCCCCAAGCTTGAGCGTTTGACACTCCTGAATCTTTTTATCATCTTCCCTCGCACACTTGAAAACTCCCTTCATACATAACTCATCATAATCTGATTAGCGAGGTTAGTACCCATAATAAAATAATTGTTCCTTGCTGGAAATAAAGATATTCTTGAAGGTCTACTGTTTCTCAAGATTGCCAAAAGGTTTTTGCAAAGAAAAAGCAAGCTCAAGGTTTGCAAAATGAAGGAAAGGCAAAACAGGACAGAATCTGTGAAAAACAGAACAGCAGGTAGTAAATGATTTTTTCGGGGCACTTCTGCAACTCTAATAAAAAAACTCAAAACAGACGCACGAAAGACTATTGTATAGAGCACGCTGTAGAAAAAATTCAGACCAAAAAGATGATCTGTTGATTTTATACGAATTTTTCTATCCAAGGACAGAATCTGTTTCCTGGACAGCACGTCACAACTTTTGAACTTTCTTGCAATCTGAGGCTACACTTGGCACAAAGTTGAAAAGCAAAGATACAATGATGATGCTACTGTAGTAACAACATCAAGACACAACAAAAGCAAAATAAAATTTATTCATGTGGGCTGCCTCTCAAAAGCGCTTTCTTTTATGCCTTTAAGCTAGGCATAATGCATAGAGATCAAGTTTTATCAAGAGTAAAAGAATAGCTAGCCCGTATAACGGACTCAAAAGGTAACTTAATCTTCTTTCTAGGGAATTGTTCCATCCCTTTATTGAGGTGAAATTGGAATTTAATATTCCCCTCTTTCATGTCAATGATAGCACCAATGGTGCGTAGAAAAGGATGTCCCAAAATAATTGGACACGAAGGTTCACATTCAATATCCATAATAGTAAAATCAACGGGAACATAATTGTCATTGACAACGATAAGAACATCGTTGATCCTCCCCAAAGGTTTCTTTATGGAAGAATCAACGAGACGAACACCAAAAGAACAAGAATCAAAAGGTTTCAATTTAAGCATATCATATATTCTTTTGGGCATAACAGAGGTACTAGCTACAACATCACATAATGCATAGCAAGAGAAGTTATTCAACTTAATTTTAATCATCGGATCCCAGCCATCTTCTAGCTTTCTAGGTATGGAGGCTTCTACTCTAAGTTTCTCCTCCCTAGCTTTGATGAGAGCATTAGTGATATGCTCTGTGAAGGCAAGATTGAGCGTGCTAGTGTGGGGATCTTTAGCCATTCATAATCACAAGGTTTATTACTTTTGTAGATCCCGGCAGTGGTGATTGGCGTGATGGAAGAAGGGGTGTACTCCTCCCATTTAGTGTTTTTGGTGGAACCCATAGCAGCAAGCAAGCAAGATAACTATTTTTGTGATTTTCGATAAAAGATACTAAAGCAAAACTGAAAGGTAAACTAACAAGACTAAAAAGCAAAGGTAAAAGATAGCGTGCAACTCCCCTATCTTGAAGAGTGGAGTCCCCGGCAACGGCGCCAGAAAACTTTGCTTGATGGCTTCTCGCCCCTCGTTGGTTACCCCAAGTGGAAGGTTTGAGATGTAGTGTAGCGGAAGTTTTCCCTTGGCAAAGATACCAAGTATCGATTTCCCCTGAGACTCCCAGTTTCAACAAGAAGGTGTCAACTGCTAACGGCGCCAGATATTAGCAATCAACGTGGACCTGCACACAGATACAAATAACTTTGCTCCCAACGAGTACAGAGAGGTTGCCAATCCCTCCGGCCTTGTAGTTTACAAAGGATCAAACGCAAGTGATAATAGTGATAGGTATTGCTGCAAATAGTAAGTAAAAGCATAAAGTAAATAGCAGATGTGATCAGTGATGGTAATATGGACCGGGGTCCCATGATGTTCACTAGTGATGTCTCTCTCCCAAAAGATGATAAAACGGCTATGTGAGGTAAACGAATTACAGCTGGGCAATTGACAGAATTATGTGCGCAAACCAATGATAACTATGTTGCAAGAAAGGTAGAGGTTCAAAGCATGGGCGGTACGCCAAGGCAAGTAGACCGAAATCCATCTGCATCTACTACTAATCATCCACCTTGAGATATCTATCCAGAACATCTCGCTGGTATTAAGTTGTGAGTCCCACCCATAGTGTAAACTCAAAGCAACACACAACTGCATTAAAAGAACTTTGCGTAAAGCAAACAATCCTTGCACCCGCGGGCACAAGCACCGTTGTTTTCCCCCTTGTGGCAACAGCACATCCCCTAGACTCATGTTTCTGTCACTCAAACTAGTCATCGAGGGGCATGAACCCACAATCAAGCATAACGTTCCCTCTTGGAGTCACTACCTACTACTTGGCCAAAGCAATAAATAACAACGGAGAACATGCAAGAATTACTTACGAACATAAATATAAAAGAGGTGAATCAAATATATTACTCAAACACAATCTGAACATAATCTCACAATCCATTGGATCCCAGCAAACTCATCATAGCAACAGCATAAGGATTACATATGTGCCTCGATCATGTAGGGCAGCTCACGAGGACTAATTAGTGAAGCACAAGAACGGGAGGAGAACATCACATAGCTACTGGTCATGGACCCATGGTCCAAGGGAGACTACTCACAACTCATCCGGGAGGCGTCCATGGTGGTGGAGAGGCTCCCGGTGGTGATCCTCCCCTCCGGCAGGGTGCCGGGAAGAGTTCTCCTGGTCCTCCCGATCTTGGAAGCGCAGCGGCGGCGGAACAGAGATGAGATCGTGAAAAAGGGTTCCCGTCTCGAGGGTTTCGGGACACGATATAAATATATGCCAAAGGGGGGCATCAGCGGAGGCCTGGGGGGCCCAGGCGCCCCCCCGGCGCGGCCAGGAGGGGGGCCGCGCCACCAGGGCGCCTGGAGCCCTGGTGGCCCCCCTCCGGCCCTACTTCGGCTACCGGTAAGCTTCTGGAACGCTGATTTTTTATATAATTTTTCCGGGATTTCTCTGGCAGTTTTCGTAATGGGAAAACCTGAAATACAAAAACAGCAGAAAACAGAAACTGGCACTGGGGTGCACTGAGTTAATAGGTTAGTCCAAATATGATCAAAAGTGTATGGAAGTGTATAAATATCATAGCAATATCACCCAAAAGAGGCATGAAGCAAGCAGAAATTATAGATACGTTTTGGACGTATCAGCGTTGCGCGCTAGAATACAAGCAATAGAGGAACGAGAAGCAAATCGGGACAAAAGAATTGTCGAAGCTTCCCCCGAAGCTACCCCGCCATCTCAGCGGAGAAGCAGCGTGGCTTCCACCGAGCTGCTTCAGCCGGAGCATGTCTTGACGGCTACTGCCAGCTATCCTGTGGATGCTATCATGGAGGTACAAAATTGCCACCTTATGACGCTGTGGATAAATATGAAGGTCAAGGCGGCTGCTGGCTCTGTTTATCCTACTGGACCCGGCGCAACTTTTCACTGCCGGCTGATTCCAGAAGGATATGCTAGGGTGATGGTGGATGAAATTACGGAGGGATTTGAGGAGCTCCAGCTTGACCACCCTACCGGTGAAGGGGAGACTCGACTGGGTTCTTCACTGAAGACTCCATGCCTATGGCGGAAGGACCTCATCAGCATTCTCAACTGGACGCCTCCGCCTCCTCCTCCTCCTCCGGCGAGTCAGGGCACTCCGCCTCCTCCACCGCCTCCTCCTCCGGCGAGTGACGATCAGGGCACTCCGGCTCCTTCTCCGGCGCGTGGCGGCACTCCACCTCCTTCTCCGCCTACGCCGGCGCGCCCGAGCAGCCAGCCTCCTCCTTCTCCGCTTGCGCCGGTGCGCCCGAGCAGCCAGCCTGCTCCTCCTTCTCCGCCTAGTCAGCAAGGGCGGAAGAGACCTGCCGCCGCTCCGGCTGCTCCTGCTCCGGCGCGTAAGCAAGGAAAGAAGACAGCCGCTTCGTCTGGTCTGTCGACGTCTAGCAGTACAGCCAGAGGCGGGAGGCAATGCAGATTCGGTCCTTCTCTCACGCCTCTAGAGAAGTTACCATACGAGAGGTCCAACGAGGAAAACACGAAGATCGCTCAAGGCGAAGTGAAGGACTGGCTTGAAGGGTTGAAAGCACAGAGACATCCACCTCCGGAGGAGAAGATAGATCCGGTGAAAGCAAAGCGCACTCTTGCTGCCCTGAAGAAACTAGCGAAAAGTAAGCCGAAGGACAACTATGACCGCATTATTGAAAAGTCATTTCAAGAAGCGAAGCGGTCGGGAAGTACTAAAAGTGATCAAAGGTTAGCAGAAGGACGAGCTGGGAAACAAATTGCCCAGCTCGGCGAACAAGCGGACCAATCGTGCCCCCCGCTCAAGGTGTCTAGCTACATGGTCGCTAATGATCCGAGGATGGTGCCCGGTTATAGCAATCTTGGAGATTACCTGTCCGACGATGTACAATATGATTTCTTGGAGGTGCAGATACAAAGATACGAGTACGGGAAGCCTCTCGTCAAAAATGAAAGATCTCTATCAACGAATATGCGAAGATTGCATGATTTGTACTTGAAAATCTGCAGAGAGTCTGGGGGGAGGGATAGCTTGTATGTGAGAGTTAAACCGGAGCATGACCTCGTTGGAATTGAACTGTTGCCTATTCCATTTGAGGAGTTCTATCAGTTTTTCAATCAATTGGCCCTCGATAAAGCAACGGTCACCTGCTACTGTCTGTAAGTAGTACTACTTCTGTCATTAAGTCTCTCTATATAGCTCAGCTCTTTCATTGCATGTATTTATTATTTTCCTCACTATATTATGTAGATTGAAGATCGTCGAATTGAAGAAAAGACAAGTCGGTGATATTGGGTTCATTAACACATACCTCATAGATGCAACCGAGGTTAAATGGCGTGCCTCAGATACCGAGACCAACTTGCTACGATCGTTGGTGGTAAATGAAAACAAAGATATAATACTCTTTCCTTACAACTTCAAGTGAGTGTTACTGTCTTGTGCATATTTGGTTTCCCTTATATATCAGTCAAGGTTATAGTAATGTAATTGATGAGTTCATGCATGCGTGCACAACTTCCACTATATTCTCTTAGAGATTAAGCTTGAGAAGGGAGTAGTAACTGTCTTGGACTCTTAACGCAAAGATCCCGAGGAGTATGCGGACATGACTCAAATGCTCGACAGGTAAGTTAAATCGATCAATATTATCCACCATGCATATCAGCAACTTTGTTCATTTCTGATATCAAGTAATTGTTTTCTTTGTCTGGCAGGGTTTGGAGAAAATTCACCAAAAAAGCTCCGGGACTGCCGAAGAAGCTAGAATTTAGACACCCGAAAGTAAGTACTATATAGTAGCATGTTCCGCGCATCTCCTATATCTTGATTCAAGCGCTAGTTTCATCAATACCATTTGGCATTCTTGCTTATCAGTTTGATTGACCTCTATTTCTTGTAAAGTGGTTGTGGCAGGAACCCGGGAATGATTTCTGTGGATACTACATTTGCGAGTCCATCCGCCACACGACCTGTGAGCGGGGCTACTCTGAAGCACAATTTGAAGTGTGTAAGCAATTAATAATATTCACAATTTTATTTCATTACCATCATTTGAAGTGCGTAAGCAATTAATTAATAATATTCACAATTTTATAGCATCATTTCATGTATTGACCCCCTTCTTCAAATTAGATGTTTCGGATGCGGGATGAACTCCTAGCACAAGATCGTCTGCGAGCAATTCAAGAGGAATTGGCGGCATTCTTCCTTGAACACGTGATCGCGCCAGACGGAGAATACTATGTGGACCATGCGTCTCTAATCACCCCTCTTAACTGCTCAAGTGTGGATCACTGATGGGCCTCTAACCCCTCGTTGGTTACCCCAAGTGGAAGGTGTAAGATGTAGTGTTGTGGAAGTTTTTTCCCTTAGCAAAGATGCCAAGGATCGAATCCCCAGAGACTCCTAGGTTCAACAAGTCGGTGTCAACTGCTAACGGCGCGGATTAGCAATCAATGTGGACCTGCACACAGATACAAATAACTTTGCTCCCAACGAGTACAGAGAGGTTGTCAATCCCTCCGGCCTTGTAGTTCACAAAGGATTAAACGCAAATGATAGTAGTGATAGATAATGTTTGCAATAGTAAATAAAAGCGAAAAGTAAATAGCGGATGTGATCAATGATGGTAATATGGACCGGAGTCTCATGATGTTCACTAGTGATGTCTCTCTCCCAAAAGACGATAAAACAGCTATGTGAGGTAAACGAATTACAGCTGGGCAATTGACAGGACCACGAACGCAAACCAATGCTGATTACATTGCAAGAAAGGTTGAGGCTCAAAGCATGGGCGGTACGCCAAATTAAGTAGACCGAAATCCATCAATATCTACTACTAATCATCCACCTTGAGATATCTATCCAGAACATCTCGCTGGTATTAAGTTGTGAGCCCCACCCATAGTGTAAACTCAAAGCAACAGACAACTGCATTAAAAGAACTTTGCGTAAAGTAAACAATCCTTGCACCCGCGGGCACAAGCACCGTTGTTTTCCCCCTTGTGGCAACAGCACATCCCCTAGACTCATGTTTCTGTCACTCAAGCTAGTCATCGAGGGGCATGAACCCACAATCGAGCATAACGTTCCCTCTTGGAGTCACTACGTATTACTTGGCCAAAGCAATAAATAACAACGGAGAACATGCAAGAATTACTTATGAACATAAATATAAAAGAGGTAGATCAAATATATTACTCAAGAACAATCTGAACATAATCTCATAATCCATTGGATCCCAGCAAACTCATCATAGCAACAGCATAAGGATTACATATGTGCCTCGATCATGTAGGGCAGCTCACGAGGACTAATTAGTGAAGCACAAGAACGGGAGGAGAACATCACATAGCTACTGGTCATGGACTCATGGTCCAAGGGAGACTACTCACAACTCATCCGGGAGGCGTCCATGGTGGTGGAGAGGCTCCCGATGGTGATCCTCCCCTCCGGCAGGGTGCCGGGAAGAGTTCTCCTGGTGCTCCCGATCTTGGAAGCGGCGGCGGCGGTGGAACAGAGATGAGATCGCGAAAAAGAGTTCCCATCCCGAGGGTTTCGAAGGACGCTCTAAATATATGCCGAAGGGGGGCACCAGACGGGGCTCGGGGGGCCCAGGCGCCCCCCCGGCGCGGCCCAGGGGGGGCGCGCCGCCAGGGCGCCTGGAGCCCTGGTGCCCCCCCCCTCCCGGTTGTCCTTCGGGCGCAAGGTAGGTTCTGGAACGCTGATTTTTTTATAATTTTTCTGGGATTTTCCTGGCAGTTCTCGTAACGTGAAAACCTGAAATACAAAAACAGCCGAAAACAGAAACTGGCACCGGGGTGCACTGGATTAGTAGGTTAGTCCAAATATGATCAAAAGTGTATGGAAGTGTATGAATATCATAGCAATATCACCCAAAAGTGGCATGGAGCAAGCAGAAATTATAGATACGTTTTGGACGTATCAACATCCCCAAGCTTAATTCCTGCTCGTCCTCGAGTAGGTAAATGATAACAAGAATAATTTCTGTGGTGACATGCTATTAACCATATAGGACTTATTCATAGTCATATGACAAAAGCTTACTGAGACAATGATTCTATAGTAATTAAGTTGCCTCAAGAGAAAATCACAAATGACTGAAAGTTTTACAACATGAAACTGAAACATCAAAAAGATTTGCAATGAACATGATGTGCAAATATGATAAAGTGATATCTAGCTTGCCCCCTTTAGTGAAGCAAAACATAAATGCAGGGGCACCTTCAAGGTTTAAGTGATGACTAGATACAATGATTTCAAAATAAACGATATCACAATCATGCAAAAGACAATGCTACTTTGGGACAATGCACATTACACTCAGAATGACAATCATGCTCTTAGTAGTTGGTGCTTTTAAAAGAAGGTGGAGACTCAACATAAAAGTAAAAGAATGGTTATGTGCTAGAGCTTTTTATTTTAAAAACATAGAAGCAATTTTGTCAACGGTAGTAGTACTTCATATGTGTCATGCATAAGACATCCTATAAGTTGCAAGCCTCATGCATCGAATACCAATAGTGCTCGCACCTTGTCCTAATTAGCTCGGATTTCCATGGGTTATCATTGCGTTGCATATGTTTCAACCAAGTGTCACAAAGGGGTACCTCTATGCCACCTGTACAAAGGTCCAAGGAGATAAATCGCATTTGATTTCTCGTTTTTGATAGATCTCAACTTGAGGACATCCATACCGGGACAACATAGAAAATAGATGATGGACTCCTCTTTAACGCATAAGCATATTCTCATAAGAGATTGAGGATTAATGTCCAAGCTAAAACTTCCACCATGATACATGGCTTTGGTTGGCGGCCCGATGTTCTTCTCTAACAATATGCATACTCAATCAACCCATGGCAAATCACCCTTACTTCAGACAAGACGAACATGCATAGCAACTCACATGATATTCAACAAAAGTGTGACAGTTGATGGCGTCCCCAGAAACATGGTTACCGCTCAGCAAGCAACTTATAAGAAATAAGATACATAGGCTACATATTCTTTACCACAATAGTTTTTTAAGCTACTTTCCCATGAGCTATGTATTGCAAGGTTAGTCTGCTTAGTACAGGTGGAGGTTAGCAAAAGACTGGGAGCGACCAACTAAGAGAGCAATGACGGTCATAATCATGCAGAGCGACAAAGCAATATTGAATCAGGCATGGAAGTTATATCGCTACTCATAAATAAAAGATCATCAAGGCTTCACAGACTTTCTTTACAGTATTAAATATGCGTGAGCATACGCCAAGTCAATCAAAATAAATTCTCGAAGGAAGATATTACTAAACCATACCACATCATTGGCAAACAAATCAAGTTGGTACTCCAATAACACATTGGGAATCCCCTAGCTATTTGAGACTAACCATAAGAAACCTGAACTACTAAGCACCATTATGCACGTAGCATCTTTATCATAGACATATTAACCAATGCAACGGAAGCAAACTCTCTTAATAAGATAAGCATGATAATTAAAGAGAGTTCAAGCAACCAACTAAACAAAAGCTCTTTGAAAAGATAAGCATGAATACTAAGAGCAGAGCATGATAGTAGCTATTAAAAGACAAAGAACACACACAACAAAGATAGACATGAAAATTCTATGTTATGTTCTAGGTAGAAGTGGAGCGTGTTTCTCTCCCACATAAAGAAAGCTGAGTTCCGACTCGTTATGAAAAAACTAAAAAGAAAACTAAAAGCAAGACGCTCCAAGCATAGCACATAACACATGAAGTGATAAAAATATAGCGGAACGAAAGACGAACTGATAATGTTGATGGAGAAGGGGATGCACGGGGGCAACCCCAAGCTTAGACGCTTGAGTCTCCTTGAATATTTCTTGGGGGTGCACGAGGGCATCCCCAAGCTTGAGCGCTTGACACTCCTGAATCTTTTTATCATCTTCCCTCGCACACTTGAAAACTCCCTTCATACATAACTCATTATAATCTGATTAGCGAGGTTAGTACCCTTAATAAAATAATTGCACCTTGATGGAAATAAAGATATTCTTGAAGTTCTACTGTTTCTCAAGATTGCCAAAAGGTTTTTGCAAAGAAAAAGCAAGCTCTTGGTTTGCAAAATGAAGGAAAGGCAAAACAGGACAGAATCTGTGAAAAACAGAACAGCAGGTAGTAATTGATTTGTTCGGGGCACTTCTGCAACGCAAATCAAAAAACTCAGAACAGACGCACGAAAGACAATTATATATAGAACGCTGTCGAAATAATTCAGACCAAAAAGATGATCTGGTGATTTTATACGAATTTTTCTATCCAAGGACAGAATCTGTTTCCTCGACAGCACCTCACAACTTTTGAACTTTCTAGCAATCAGAGGCTATACTTGGCATAAATATGAAAAGCAAAGATACAATGATGATGCTACAGTAGTAAACAACATCAAGACACAACAAAAGCAAAATATAAAAATTTATTCATGTGGGCTGCCTCCCAAAAGCGCTTTCTTTTATGCCTTTAAGCTAGGCATAATGCATAGAGAAATCAATAACCATCATAATAATCAGAGTTATAAATTGATTCATATGGTTCCTCAACAAGTTCACTCTTGTTCCTTCTAGGAAAGGGGTACACACCTTTTGCCTTACCGCGTAAGCGGATTTGTCCCTTACCTATATCGATGAAGCCTTTTACCGCTCGGAGGAAGTCCCTTCCAAGCACTATATTTCCTTGGTTTGGCTCCATGATGAAGAAATCAACCATTGCAATCCCTTTAAGGAATTTAACTGGCACATCTTTTATTCTTCCCTGGATTTCAGAAATATCTCCATTATTGTTTTCATGATAAGTCATGATAAGATGGTAATCTATCCATGTTAAATTTTAAAGAATCATGAACAATTTTTGGCATAGTAGAAACCATAGATCCAATATCACAATAAGCAAGGAAGTCTTTATTAGAGATGCTAATCCTAACAAGAGGCTCCCAGTCATTATCTATTTCCAAAATATCTCTCTTATTGGGTTTGGGTTTCTCTACCTTCATTAAGTCTAGAGCATCCATTCTCTTTTCAATACTAGCAAGTCTATCTATGACAGTATCAAAATTATGATCGTAAACAAAGTAACTAGATAGACCAATTATAATTTCAAGAGCTCTAGCTTCATCACACTCTAGGAAATCTCCCTCGGCTATAATGTCAAGAGAGTGTTTACACCATTTAAATAGACCCTGGTAAAAATTCCTAAGCACAATTTTTATGGGTATCCAAGGCATAATTCTCCTATGTGCATCAGAAATTCTGTCCCATGCCTTCTTCATATTTTCTCCATCCCTTTGATGGAAATCTAGAACTTCTGATTCCCTCAAAGCACCATATCCTAACATGTTTAGCTAAACAGATAGGACTACTAACAGGAAGGCGAAATAAATTTTTTTGTAATTTTTGATAAAGGATACTAAAGCAAAAACTGAAAGGTAAACTAACAAGACTAAAAAGCAAAGGTAAAAGATAGCATGCAACTCCCCTATCCTGAAGAGTGGAGTCCCCGGCAACGGCGCCAGAAAATACTCCTTGATGGGCCTCTAACCCCTCGTTGGTTACCCCAAGTGGAAGGTGTAAGATGCAGTGTTGTGGAAGTTTTTTCCCTTAGCAAAGATGCCAAGGATCGAATCCCCAGAGACTCCTAGGTTCAACAAGTAGGTGTCAACTGCTAACGGCGCGGATTAGCAATCAACGTGGACCTGCACACAGATACAAATAACTTTGCTCCCAACGAGTACAGAGAGGTTGTCAATCCCTCCGGCCTTGTAGTTCACAAAGGATTAAACGCAAATGATAGTAGTGATAGATAATGTTTGCAATAGTAAATAAAAGCGAAAAGTAAATAGCGGATGTGATCAATGATGGTAATATGGACCGGAGTCTCATGATGTTCACTAGTGATGTCTCTCTCCCAAAAGACGATAAAACAGCTATGTGAGGTAAATGAATTACAGCTGGGCAATTGACAGGACCACGAACGCAAACCAATGCTGATTACATTGCAAGAAAGGTTGAGGCTCAAAGTATGGGCGGTACGCCAAATTAAGTAGACCGAAATCCATCAATATCTACTACTAATCATCCACCTTGAGATATCTATCCAGAACATCTCGCTGGTATTAAGTTGCGAGCCCCACCCATAGTGTAAACTCAAAGCAACGGACAACTGCATTAAAAGAACTTTGCGTAAAGTAAACAATCCTTGCACCCGCGGGCACAAGCACCGTTGTTTTCCCCCTTGTGGCAACAGCACATCCCCTAGACTCATGTTTCTGTCACTCAAGCTAGTCATCGAGGGGCATGAACCCACAATCGAGCATAACGTTCCCTCTTGGAGTCACTACGTATTACTTGGCCAAAGCAATAAATAACAATGGAGAACATGCAAGAATTACTTATGAACATAAATATAAAAGAGGTAGATCAAATATATTACTCAAGAACAATCTGAACATAATCTCATAATCCATCGGATCCCAGCAAACTCATCATAGCAACAGCATAAGGATTACATATGTGCCTCGATCATGTAGGGCAGCTCACGAGGACTAATTAGTGAAGCACAAGAACGGGAGGAGAACATCACATAGCTACTGGTCATGGACTCATGGTCCAAGGGA
>LR738709.1:6297878-6323633 GCA_902687465.1 Secale cereale
CCCCCCCCCCCGGCTGTCCTTCGGGCGCAAGGTAGGTTCTGGAACGCTGATTTTTTATATAATTTTTCTGGATTTTTCCTGGCAGTTCTCATAACGTGAAAACCTGAAATACAAAAACAGCCGAAAACAGAAACTCGCACCGGGGTGTACTGGATTAGTAGGTTAGTCCAAATATGATCAAAAGTGTATGGAAGTGTATGAATATCATAGCAATATCACCCAAAAGTGGCATGGAGCAAGCAGAAATTATAGATACGTTTTGGACGTATGAATCACTCATTCCAAATCGTCTAACTTCCCGGCCGGTCACCCAACCTCTCACTTAACTTCGGAGTTCTATTCCCCCTAGTTTCCAAGTCTGCACTTGTTGTTTACCTGACAATAGTAAGCTGTCAATCCTATTAACCCTCAGGAGTTTAGCTTGAGCATTAGGTCACACGTTTCACCGTTTGAGTTTGAAACTATTATTGTAAAAAAATTATTTAGTAACACTAATATTTGTTGAATAAGTAGTTTGACCATAGTTTGACCAATGTTTGACCAGATTTGACCAAAATTCAAAAAAACTGGAATAATTATTTAGTAACACTAATATTCTTGAATAATTATTTAGTAACACTAATATTTCTTGAATAAGTAGTTTGACCAAAGTTTGAACAAAACTCAAAAAACTGAAATTTGAGCATATCTTTTTTTCCTTTTAGAATTTGAGGATTCTAAAAATTTGCAAACAAGCCTACGGCTGTCAAAATCGGATGCGGATTTTTGTGCTAAACATTTTGATATATTATACTCCCTCCGTCCCAAAATAAGTGTCTCAACTTTGTACTAGCACTAGTACAAATTTATACTAAGCTCAAGACACTTATTTTGGGACGGAGGGAGTACGTTTTTTTCGACATCGTATGCAAAAGATATAGTCGTTTTACTTTTTCATCACATTTTTTTGCAAAACATGTCCAAATTTAAGTTTTCAAATTTTACTAACTTGTAGATGTAGTAACATAACTACATCTCGAAGGATTTTAATTTTTGAAGTTTTTAACATTTTCTTTTGTTTTATTCAAAACTGAAATGGCGATACACCAGGGGGTAGAGTTTGAAAATTGCCCTATAGTCCCGGTTTGTGTCTCCAACCGGCACTATAGGTTAGACCCCTTTAGTACTGGTTTATGCCACAAACCGGGACTAAAGGGGCTCGTGGGGCCCCAACCTGACGGCAGCCTGCCACCACCCCTTTAGTACCGGTTCGTGGCATGAACCGGTACTAAAGGTTCAACCTGAACCGGCAGTAATGCATAGCTGTTCGAACCGGGACTAATGGTACCACTAGTACCGGGCCAAAATCGAACCGGGACTAATGTGTCTCACATAAGGTCCTTTTTCTACTAGTGAGCAAGTGTTGTTGTGACTTGAGCACATGGAGAACCACATGATCCACCAGGAGATGGACTTGGTTAAGATTTGTCTCGTTGTACCGCTGATGAAGCGGCGAGTAAGAACGGGAGGCTAGAGGTAGAAGCTGAGGTACACCAATGTTGGCGCTTAGGGATAGGTTGGGGAGGGGTTTTGCCGAAGAAGTGACGACCCCCCCCCCTCCCCTTAACACGGAGGAAGAACGGCGGCGTAAGAAAGATCCTCTTTTACTTGGCAAAATATCACGGCGGGTATTAATTCTCTGAAACATGTTCATAGCTGGCGAGTGGTTGGATCTCAAATCATGCTAATAGAAAAGTTATCACTCCTAGATACGGACATTTTTCTCATAATCGCCTTGTTAATTAACTTTGCTAATTTGGACACAATGAAGAATGAATGACGATTTGCGGGTGCGGCGGCGGCGGCAATTTTTTAAAGATTGTTATTATATGGCTTGTGATTTTTCTAATACTGGTTCTCAAGCATTATAACAGGGAGGCTAATATGGTTGCTCATAAACTCGCTAGGTTGTCTATATTTTCGATTGGGTGAAATTACCTCTCTCTTTTTTTTTAGATGAATTACCTCTCTCTTGATAATAAACTATGTGGGTGTTTTCCTTTTTTCCAAAAAAAAATAAAAGAGACGCTTCAGGCTTTGGCGAGCAACAGGAGCCGTTGGATCCTGACGTGAGCTTTGATCTTGACCGTCCGTTAACTAAAGAGAACACCTGTAACTGATGAAGGAGTCGGTTCAAGTGATTTTAGCACCCAGACATTCTGAGCACATGGTTCAAGTGATTTTAGCACCCAGACATTCTGAGCACATGCTCACCAGTTGAGCTATTCTCCTCCATCTTGTTGGCAAAAGAACTTGTTAGAGGTCTCATACCTCTCAACACGGGCATGAGCCTGAAATCCCAATTTCAGCTCTTGGAACATCTCATATGTCCTATGGTGTTCAAAACGTCATTGGAATCCCGATTCTAAGACGTAAAGTATGGTGCACTAAACTATTAAGTAGTCATCAGGACGTGTCTGTCAGGTGTTCACAACATCCACAGACGACGTTGTAGGGGTTTGCACATCGAGTGGTGCATCAAAGACGTAAGCTTTCTGTGTAGCAGGGAGGACACTCCTCGGACTACGGACCCAGTCCGTATCATTGCTTACATTATCTTTCAACTTAGTCTTTCTCTAGGATCATATTAAACAGGGAGCTAGAACGCAGCTATTGGTCTACAACATAATTTTGCGAAGACAACTTAGACTATTGTTCATGACAATTAAGTTCATCTAATGAACTCCCACTCAGATAGACATCTCTCTAGTCATCTAAGTGATACATGATCCGAATCGACTAGGCCGTGTCCGATCATCATGTGAGACGGACTAGTCATCAACAGTGAACATCTTTATGTTGATCGTATCTTCTATACGACTCATGTTTGACCTTTCGGTCTTCCGTGTTTCGAGGCCATGTATGCACATGCTAGGCTCGTCAAGTGAACCCTAAGTGTATTGCGTGTGTAAATCTGGCTTACACCCGTTGTATGCGAATGTTAGAGCCTATCACACCCGATCATCACGTGGTGCTTCGGAACAACGAACCTTAGCAACGGTGCACGGTTAGGGGGGACACAATTCTTGAAATTTTAGTGAGAGATCATCTTATTTACTATCGTCGTTCTAAGCAAATAAGATGTAAAACATGATAAACATCACATGCAATCAAATAGTGACATGATATGGCCAATATCATTTTGCTCCTTTTGATCTTCATCTTTGGGGCTCCATGATCATCATTGTCACCGGCATGATACCATGATCTCCATCATCATGATCTCCAGCATCGTGTCTTCATGAAGTTGTCTCGCCAAACATTACTTCTACTACTATGGCTAACGGTTAGCAATAAAGTAAAGTAATTACATGGCGTTTTCAATGACACGCAGGTCATACAATAAAATAAGACAACTCCTATGGCTCCTGCCGGTTGTCATTCTCATTGACATGCAAGTCGTGATTCCTATTACAAGAACATGATCAATCTCATACATCACATATATCATTCATCACATTCTTTTTGGCCATATCACATCACACGGCACATGCTGCAAGAACAAGTTAGACGTCCTCTAATTGTTGTTGCAAGTTTTACGTGGCTGCTATAGGTTTCTAGCAAGAACGTTTCTTACCTACGCCAAAACCACAACGTGATATGCCAATTTCTATTTACCCTTCATAAGGACCCTTTTCATCGAATCTGATCCGACTAAAGTGGGAGAGACAGACACCCGCTAGCCACCTTATACAACTAGTGCATGTCAGTCGGTGGAACCAGTCTCACGTAAGAGTACGTGTAAGGTCGGTCCGGGCCGCTTCATCCCACGATGCCGCCGAATCAAGACAAGACTAGTAACGGCAAGAGAATTGACAAATTGACGCCCACAACTACTTTGTGTTCTACTCGTGCAAGATACTACGCATAGACCTAGCTCATGATGCCACTGTTGGGGATCGTAGCAGAAAATCAAAAAAATTCCTACGCATCACCAAGATCTATCTATGGAGTAATCTAGCAACGAGGGGGAGGGGAGTGCATCTACATACCCTTGTAGATCGCGATGCGGAAGCATTACAAGAACGCGGATGAAGGAGTCGTACTCGTAGCGATTCAGATCGCGGTTGATTCCGATCTAAGCGCCGAACAACGGCGCCTCCGCGTTCAACACACGCGCAGCCCGGTGACGTCTCCCACGCCTTGATCCAGCAAGGAGAGAGGGAGAGGTTGGGGAAGCCTCCTTCCAGCAGCAGCACGACGGCGTCGTGGTGGTGGAGGAGCGCGGGACTCCAGCAGGGCTTCGCCAAGCACTACGAGAGACGAGGAGGGAGAGAGGTAGGGCTGCGCCAAGCGAGAGAGGTCAAACCGTATGTTAGGCAGCCCCAAACCTCAAGTATATATAGGGGGAGGGAGGGGCTGAGCCCCCTTTAGGGTTTCCCACCCCTAGGGGTGCGGCCACCCCAGATCCCATCTAAGGGTGGCGGCCAGAGGAGGAGAGGGAGAGGGGGGCGCACCAGATTGGGCCCTAGGGCCCATCTGCCCTAGGGTTTGCCCCCCTCCCCTCTTGGAGGCACCTTGGGCCCTGGTTGGGGGGGCGCACCAGCCCACCTGGGGCTTGTTCCCTCCCACACTTGGCCCACGCAGCCCTCTGGGGCCGGTGGCCCCACCCGGTGGACCCCCGGAACCCTCCCGGTGGTCCCGGTACGCTACCGATAGTGCCCGAAACTTTTCCGGTGACCAAAACGGGACTTCCCATATATGAATCTTTACCTCCGGACCATTCCGGAACTCCTCGTGACGTCCGGGATCTCATTAGGGACTCCGAACAACATTCGGTAACTGTAGGGTAACGCAGCAGAAAATAAAAATTTCCGACCTACGCACCAGCCCAGGACCACTATGAAGACTGCATACAAGGTTTGATCTGTTTCGTTACCGACTCGTAGCGCAGCGGAAGTAGAGTCGATGACGATCGTTGGTGCAGATCCCCGCAGCTAGGATTTACAACCTCCCAACCGCGAGGATGTATACCCTCATCCGCTCCTCGGACAGCCCTCCGGGAGACGGTCGAACAGTCCCCCGGACGGTGTCGCGGACAGCCCTTCGGGAGGACCTTCGAAACTCGAACGGTCACTCGGACAGCCCTTCGGGAGGCACTCACGAACTAAGACCGAAACTACGATCTCTCTACAGAGTTGCACACATACGGTCTCATCTATCCGGTAGGGCTTCGCCGTCCAGAACTAGTTCCTGCCGGAACCCAGACAGCCTTTCGGCACTACGAAACTATTTCGTGGGAGGGAGAGAGAATGCCAGATCATGCATGGATTGTGTATGAGAGCAAGGGATGAGTGTGGAGGGCTTCCCCTCCACCTCTATTTATAGGCCAAGGCAAGGGGTGGGGTGGTGGAGGAAATACCAAATTACCCATGCTACATGTCCCACATGGAAGGGTAAAAAGGTAACACAAGGGGGGCACCAAGGGGACACTCCCATGGCAGCCCAACACCTTGTCCCCCCCATGGGGGGGGGGGCCAACAAGCCACCAACATGTCTCCATGAAACATGCATGCTCCCTAGACAAAAAGCCACCAAACATGCAACCCCCGATTCATGGGATCTTGTCCCCTCGCACTGGGACAAGATGTTTTCCGCGAAACTTTTTTCTGAAAAATTCCAGAAGGTCCCAGAACATTTCCGGTACCCTCTAAAATTATTCTGGGCATGATCCGAAACATTTTCGGTGCTGTGGTTTTTATCAGCGGAAAGCATCAACAGCGGTTACGGCAGTTTCGGAACATTTCCGGTTTTTCTCTCTGAAAATTCCCAGAAGTTCCCAGACCAATTCTGGCACCCTCTGATAATTTCCATGCGGTGCCGAAACCCTTTTTGACCTAATAATACATTCCGAAACATATTTTTGGTTTTACCGAAACTCTTTCGGTGTTCTCTCTCCGGAACTCTTCCGTTGTCTCCGAAACTTTTTCGGTGATTTTCTCTCAGACTCCCTGTCTAGTATTCAGCAGATAGATGACCCTTAAGCGTGTGACCCTATAGGTTCAGTGAAGTATAGACATGACCCGGAAAACCCTTCCGATCAATGATCAACATCGGAGCCGTGGACACCCATATTGACCCCTATACCCACATGAATAAATATTCGAGTGAACCTCCAGTTGCTGTGTGCTATTCCTTTTGCTTCGTGATATGTCACAAACACCCGAGGTGAGATTTATTGCATCCCCGTGGGCAAACACTTTGTCCACTATGCAAGTTACCTCGTTACCGGTTTTGTTCTCTTTTCTCGTTTTCGTGTTTCGGCATCCCAGTGATCAAATCACCCTGTGTCTGGCCAGACGATGATGGATACCGTTACACCGAGAGGGCCCGAGTATATCTCTCCATCGACGGAGGAGCAAATCCCAATCTTGAGCTATCAAGTTACTTGCCATACTTTCCCATGAACCCGTAAGCCGCCGTAATAGCCATCCAGTTACGGATGACGTTTAACAAACCCCAAAGTTCATGAATCAAGCATGAAGGAACTCGATACTCTCATGGTCTAAGGAATTATGCAAACAATAACTTCCTGTGATATTAACCATTAACTTGTGACGAAAGTATCTCATAGCATAACATCAATTCGGGTCGATTCAACACAAATGTTCCTATAACATTGTGCCCTCAAAATTGCTGGCACAGTCATGCCCATGATTGGGAAAACATAATCATCATGCAACACTTGAGCTAGTCTTAGAGGCATGACTAGGAATACTTTTTATCGTTTATTATTCCACACGTGCACATGGGTTTTCCCCAGAGCCTTTATGGATATACGGGCTCGGGAACCACAGCAGTTATAGCATGGAACATAAACCTAATTATGAACAGAGAGATAATTTATAACATTTGTTATTGCCTCTAGGGCATATCTCCTACAGACTCCCACTTGCACTAGAGTCAATATCTAGTCAATGCTAATGCACTTTACACCTATGGCACATTGGTGTAAATATGCTTCGCTTGTGGTATAGCCTGATGTCCAACGGATCTGACGACTTCAGCTCCGTGTGTATCTTTGCATATCCTCGCGTTTTCACGCCTTCACAAAATACATATTTTGTGTGGACTTAGCTTTGTATGTATGTGAATCACAGGTAGAACCTGGATTCCTCAGACTGAGTTATGGAGCAACTACCTGCAGTAGTATCCCATTGACAAAAGCCATCTTGGAACCATACTAAGTTCATGAATGAACTATATGATTCAACATCTTCTTTGTCGCTTCAAAAGCGGCAACATACTTCACCTCTGTTATAGAATTCGCCACAGTAACTTGTTTGGAACATTTTCCAACTAACTGTGCCACCACATTGTGTGTTACACAAAACCCTTAATTTAAATCGAAAATCGCATGGAGCATTGATGAAGACTGTATCGATGTAATTACTTACAACGAGTACTTCATAATCTCTGCTTGCGAGAAAACATGTCATCAGTACTACTCTGGTACTAAATGACATCTTTCACTGTTGTCCTATGATCAGTCCTTTTGATCATTTTGGTATCCATACTCACAACACCTTTTGAGTATTGGACATATCTGGTTGTTTTTACATACCATGGAATACATGATTAATCCAAACACGAGGTGTGTGGAATCCCCATCATGTCTTTTACTCATCAGTGTTTTGGGACACCGAGTCTTGTAGAAACTCTTTCCATGTGACTTCGGCAAAAATCACTCCTTGGCGTTTTAAATGCTAAACCGTTTTAGCATCTTGTCAATATGTATTCATTGCTTAGCCCCATTAGGTAAATCTATCTTCATAGATCATCATGCCTAATATCAAGGCTATTTAGCCTAAGCACTTCATCGAAAAACTATTTCCAAATGAAGTCCTAATTCGTGTCAAGAAATTTATTTCCAATTACCAATGTGTCAAGCACACAAGGTTTTTAGAAATATTATTGCGCTCCCACTTACTTTCTTGAATTACAAGCATCTTCGTTACCCATTGATGAAGTCAAAACCCCTTTTGACCATTTCATCAAAACACGAAGATTCCAACTCCATTTTGCTCTCTTCTGTCCATCGCTGGAACTCTGAAGTTTGCATACCTACTAGCATCCTCTGGATCGACAACCTACTTTGGACTGTATCACATACAAGTCCTAGGTTTCATTTCCATCAGATGGAAATCCTTTTGTCATCCATGTTTCATATCTCAAGATTGAAATATGTATTAATTGCTAGTTCAACCCGAACCGACTTTAAGCATCGCTACGATGAAACAACCTCATCGTAGTCAACTCCTTGAACTTGTTATTGCAACAAGTCGAGCTTTATGGATAAACATTTTTATCCGTATCAGTTTTAAGTTCCATAAATATTCGTTAGACTCTAAGTCTTCCGAAAGGTGTATCAAGGTTTTAATCTTGAATAACTTATATGGAAACTATCTTGGATTGTATTGGCATTTAGCCAATTCCGGAGTCAGGGCCCATCAACGCTTCCTTTGTGTATCATAGGTATACTGTTGTCCAACAACAATATCTCGTCTGCGCACCTGAGAGGTTTGCACGAGCCTTGCCTACGTGGTTCAGCTGCAAGTTCGACCGAAGACCATACATTTTATTGTAGAGACTTTCGTATCAGTTGCAGTAGGAAACTCCGGAATTACTTCCAAGGTTTCTTTCCTTTGACCTGATGACGAAGATACTGTTATCTCGTCGAGTTTGCACTGTCCTCCCACTCACCTTTTGAAAGAACTATTCTCTTTAAAAGCATACCGTTTCGTGGCAAAACTATTTGCCTCGGTATAGTGAGGGAGGAATACCCAATTGCTTGGGATAACCTACAAAGTAGCACTTGTCTGATTTGGAATAGGTTTGTAACCTGTTACACAAGCCCCATATTCCAAATGTTAAGAAAAGTTACAACATGGTTGGGCGTACCATACCATGGTGTCATTTCAACAGACCCGATGGAGCTCTTTTCAGTGTAAAAGCCGCAGTCTCTAAAGCATCACTATAAAAGGGATAATGGCAAATTTATTTATGTCATCTTTGATCTTACCATGTCATAAATGGTTCGATTACATCTTCACAGACTTTCCACTTTGCAGTGGTTTTCCGGGAAGTGCAAGTTATGAAACCCCTTTCACAACTCATCAGACATTCGCTAAACTTGTAACTCAAATATTCCTTTCTGCAATCGAATTGTAGAAGCATAATTTTCTTGTTACAATAACTTCTACTTCATTTTTGTAAACCTTTCGAATGATTTCAAAAGATCCAGACTTACGTCTCATCAAGTAAATATCCATATATCTACTTGAGTCATTTTTGAAGATAGATAAATCCACTACTAACAACATTTATCGGACTACACACATCAAATGTATGATCACCAATAAGTTTGTTACTCGTTCCTTGTGGCCTGTGAACGGTATTTCAGTCACTACACTTTTCGGAGGAAAGTTGCAAGTGTTAGACGATTCAAAATCAAATGACTTCAAAATCCATCATAATGGAATTTTCCATGCGGGTTTCTCCAATGTGACCAAATGTAGTGCCACACTTGTGTGGTATTTTTTTTTAGTCTTGCGACATTTAGCGTCAGTGTTATGGATGTATCATATTATCATCAATATTCATAACATACATCCCATCTTGGATGGAAGCATGGCCCTTCATGTTATTCATAATACTAAACAACAATTGTTGTTCTTATGAACAACTCCTTTGCAACAAACATTGTGCAATGGGCTAGAGTGTATGAAACTCTAAAATGAATTGTGAAAGTAAACACAGAGGTAATATATTATTATCAATATTCATAACATACATCTCATTCATAATGAAAGTATGGCCCTTATGTTGTTCATAACACCGAACATCAGAAGTTCTCTTATGAACAACCTTCTTGCAAGATACCTTATGCAATGGGCTAGAGTGTGTAAAACTCTAAATGAATTATGAAAATTAATACAGACGGTAATACACCGATGGAAGGTATAGTAACATTTACTATGTTCCCTGTGTATACCTAAACCTCATTCCTGGTTAGTCTCTTAGGCCATAGTAGTTCTTACATCGAGTTGCATCAGAATGCAATCGAGCGGGTATCTTTGTGATTAACTCACAATACCCAAGAATTAGTGATTAATAGTTTAATCATAATTCCCAAGAACTATATCTTTGACCAGCCATCTATACATCAAAAACTTGTATGACATTCATACATGAGCTGGATATTCCAGTCTTCTTTCTATTTGCCTTTATACTTCTAACAGTTTAACTTTTAGTATTTCTCCTACTTCCAGAAAAAACATCCAACTTCATCATATGAAAGGCTTTCTTCTGGATCCCTCTCTTATCAGTCAAATGCCTAGTAAACACTTTTACTAACAGTTTGCAAAACAAACATTGCTTTGGATATCACATATCTGTTAGCCTTTGTTTGTGTCTGAAAATGATTTTCAGATTCCATGAATATCATATAACTATCCAAACTTTCGAAGTTCGGGTCTCATGGAAGCAAACATATTGCACTTGACTGAAAACAGAATTCTAGCTTTTGGATCGAAGGACGAGAGTCACATGATCCATAGCATTAGCGGGAGAATACCGAAAGTATGCGATAGGACAAAGTCCTTCTCGGCACTCTTGAGGACAATCCTCACATTACGTTACCAACCGTAAAGTTTTAACCAGATATTTAACAGCTATTCAATTTTAATAGGGAAGGTGGAAATGCGAGCCATTATTCTACAACTATTATGCAAAAAACACTTAGACAGTGTTCAAAATTAATTGCACTGAGAATTAAACAAGTTAATTCAACAGTGCGCTCCCACTCAAATCAATATCTCTCATAATTGATTGTGAGCGATTCAAGATCCACATTTCAATTCAACGCCATTGATGTTAGTCACCACTGATGACGAAAATCTCAATTGGTGGGCAAACATGCCGATCACATCTCTATGTGACTCTTGTTCATCTTTCGATGCTTGTGTTCCGAGCTCATGACTTTCATGCCTGAACGTCAAGACAACCAAGTGATCTCGCTGCGAGGTCTGACCTCACCCGCCTCACACCCGTACAATCGTTCGTACCCATGTAGATCATGGCGCACCCCGAAAGGAAAGATGCCGTGACGGTGCTACACTTGGGAGAACACTAACTACTTGATATTTTTGTGAGAGATCACCCTAATAAAAAGCGACTACGGCGCAATCAAGAAGGGTGCATCAAAGGGATAAACATCTCAGGCAATTCATAATTAGCATGATATGGTATAGCCCTTTCTGACGGAGAAGTCTTTCATTTCTTCGTCTTCGGCACTCGCGTCGGTGTTCACCTTTGCGAAGATTGCCACCACCTTGTCAATGCACCAGATAATATTGCTATCTCTATAGCTAATAAAATAATGCATTACACAAGGTTGACACGCAGGTCATTTAAAGTGCAATCATATGGCTCCAGCCATCATGCCGAATCATGACACGCAGGTCATGTTAATTGATTTACATTATATAGCCATCTCATACATAATCAAATTATTATGAGCACTGCTATACCACATCATATGCACATGCAAACCCTCCTGCAAAACCAAGTTAGACGCCTCTAATCGGTTCATGCAAAAGTTTATCTTACGTGGCTTCTAAGGTTTCGAAACAAACCGAAGCTACCAACGTCCATCATCAAGTATGATAATTCAAGTTGCAAGATTAACTTTCCAGGGTGTATGAAACACGAGATAATAAAATCTCGAGCCCCATACTAAACTTCGTCATACGCATGACCCCCGTGCAGATCATATCTTCATTGCCCTTTCGTCTGCGAAACATCCATCTTTCTTTGACTAAAGTGGAACCCAAAGAACTGTTAGCACTTCATTGATCTGTCAATCAGCATACTCAGGAGTAGCATGAAAGGATCGCGGATTGCCAGAACTTTGTCAGATTCCACAATGCTGTCAAGATCAGGACTACGCAAATTTAAGGGAAGCAACAAGAACATCAGGTAACAGATTTCATCTGCTACCTGCACAAATAATTTTCAGTAATAGATCTTATCTACTACCTAATTATATTGTGCAACACCCATACATCTCCATGTATTCTAGATCGCAACCTGCATCTACGCATAGCACGGCTCTTGATGCCACTGTAGGGTAACGCAGCAGAAAATAAAAATTTCCGACCTACGCACCAGCCCAGGACCACTATGAAGACTGCATACAAGGTTTGATCTGTTTCGTTACCGACTCGTAGCGCAGCGGAAGTAGAGTCGATGACGATCGTCGGTGCAGATCCCCGCAGCTAGGATTTACAACCTCCCAACCGCGAGGATGTATACCCTCATCCGCTCCTCGGACAGCCCTCCGGGAGACGGTCGAACAGTCCCCCGGACGGTGTCGCGGACAGCCCTTCGGGAGGACCTTCGAAACTCGAACGGTCACTCGGACAGCCCTTCGGGAGGCACTCACGAACTAAGACCGAAACTACGATCTCTCTACAGAGTTGCACACATACGGTCTCATCTATCCGGCAGGGCTTCGCCGTCCAGAACTAGTTCCTGCCGGAACCCAGACAGCCTTTCGGCACTACGAAACTATTTCGTGGGAGGGAGAGAGAATGCCAGATCATGCATGGCTTGTGTATGAGAGCAAGGGATGAGTGTGGAGGGCTGCCCCTCCACCTCTATTTATAGGCCAAGGCAAGGGGTGGGGTGGTGGAGGAAATACCAAATTACCCATGCTACATGTCCCACATGGAAGGGTAAAAAGGTAACACAAGGGGGGCACCAAGGGGACACTCCCATGGCAGCCCAACACCTTGTCCCCCCCATGGGGGGGCCCCCCAACAAGCCACCAACATGTCTCCATGAAACATGCATGCTCCCTAGACAAAAAGCCACCAAACATGCAACCCCCGATTCGTGGGATCTTGTCCCCTCGCACTGGGACAAGATGTTTTCCGCGAAACTTTTTTCTGAAAAATTCCAGAAGGTCCCAGAACATTTCCGGTACCCTCTAAAATTATTCTGGGCATGATCCGAAACATTTTCGGTGCTGTGGTTTTTATCAGCGGAAAGCATCAACAGCGGTTACGGCACTTTCGGAACATTTCCGGTTTTTCTCTCTGAAAATTCCCAGAAGTTCCCAGACCAATTCTGGCACCCTCTGATAATTTCCATGCGGTGCCGAAACCCTTTTTGACCTAATAATATATTCCGAAACATATTTTCGGTTTTACCGAAACTCTTTCGGTGTTCTCTCTCCGGAACTCTTCCGTTGTCTCCGAAACTTTTTCGGTGATTTTCTCTCAGACTCCCTGTCTAGTATTCAGCAGATAGATGACCCTTAAGCGTGTGACCCTATAGGTTCAGTGAAGTATAGACATGACCCGGAAAACCCTTCCGATCAATGATCAACATCGGAGCCGTGGACACCCATATTGACCCCTATACCCACATGAATAAATATTCGAGTGAACCTCCAGTTGCTGTGTGCTATTCCTTTTGCTTCGTGATATGTCACAAACACCCGAGGTGAGATTTATTGCATCCCCGTGGGCAAACACTTTGTCCACTATGCAAGTTACCTCGTTACCGGTTTTGTTCTCTTTTCTCGTTTTCGTGTTTCGGCATCCCAGTGATCAAATCACCCTGTGTCTGGCCAGACGATGATGGATACCGTTACACCGAGAGGGCCCGAGTATATCTCTCCATCGACGGAGGAGCAAATCCCAATCTTGAGCTATCAAGTTACTTGCCATACTTTCCCATGAACCCGTAAGCCGCCGTAATAGCCATCCAGTTACGGATGACGTTTAACAAACCCCAAAGTTCATGAATCAAGCATGAAGGAACTCGATACTCTCATGGTCTAAGGAATTATGAAAACAATAACTTCCTGTGTTATTAACCATTAACTTGTGACGAAAGTATCTCATAGCATAACATCAATTCGGGTCGATTCAACACAAATGTTCCTATAACATTGTGCCCTCAAAATTGCTGGCACAGTCATGCCCATGATTGGGAAAACATAATCATCATGCAACACTTGAGCTAGTCTTAGAGGCATGACTAGGAATACTTTTTATCGTTTATTATTCCACACGTGCACATGGGTTTTCCCCAGAGCCTTTATGGATATACGGGCTCGGGAACCACAGCAGTTATAGCATGGAACATAAACCTAATTATGAACAGAGAGATAATTTATAACATTTGTTATTGCCTCTAGGGCATATCTCCTACAGTAACCGTGTACATACTTTCCCTATAACCCTAGCGTCATCGAACCTTAAGTGTGTAGACCCTATGGGCTCGGGAACCATGCAGACATGACCGAGACAACTCTCCGGCCAATAACGAACAGCGGGATCTGGATACCCATGTTGGCTCCCACATGTTCCACGATGATCTCATCGGATGAACCACGATGTCAAGGATTCAATCAATCCCGTATACGATTCCCTTTGTCTATCGGTATAGCACTTGCCCGAGATTCGATCATCGGTATACCGATACCTTGCTCAATCTCGTTACCGGCAAGTCTCTTTACTCATTCCGTAACACATCATCCCGTGATCAACTCCTTGATCACATATTGTGCACATTATGATGATGTCCTACCGAGTGGGCCCAGAGATACCTCTCCGTCACACGGAGTGACAAATCCCAGTCTCGATTCGTGCCAACCCAACAGACACTTTCGGAGATACCCGTAGTGCACCTTTATAGCCACCCAGTTACGTTGTGACGTTTGGCACACCCAAAGCATTCCTACGGTATCCGGGAGTTGCACAATCTCATGGTCTAAGGAAAAGATACTTGACATTTAGAAAATCTTTAGCATACGAACTAAACGATCTGTGCTAGGCTTAGGATTGGGTCTTATCCATCACATCATTCTCCTAATGATGTGATCCCGTTATCAATGACATCCAATGTCCATGGTCAGGAAACCGTGACCATCTGTTGATCAACGAGCTAGTCAACTAGAGGCTTACTAGGGACATGGTGTTTGCCTATGTATCCACACATGTATCTGAGTTTCCTATCAATATAATTCTAGCATGGATAATAAACAATTATCATGAACATAGAAATATAATAATAACCTTTTTATTATTGACTCTAGGGCATATTTCCAACAATATGTTGATGTGGTACGATGCATGTGGTGGGGATTTGTGATGATGTGGCATGCTGCATGACATAGGTGGTGAAGTGGGATGTGTGCATGTTGATTGTGAGGTGGATATCATGTATGTCAAGAGAAATAAGATACTCCCTCCGTTCCTAAATATAAGTCTTTTTAGAGATTTCACTATAAAGACTACATCAGATGGACACCTTTAAGAGTATAAGTTCACTCATTTTGCTTTGTATGTAGTCTATAATGGAATCTCTTAAGAGACTTATATTAGAAACGGAGTGAGTAGTAGGGATGAACTATTAAGGTATTATAAATATGCTTACTCAATTATGATACATTGCAATGTTTGTGGGGATCAAACTATGAGTTCCCAATTGATGCGCTGAAACTCCCTCGTATAGTTGATATTACTAACTAGTTACTATCGTCACCCAAGTAACTTCATCCCATTGTTGAACTTTTCTCAAATGAGGGGATTTGACAGATAATGGACTAGAGTTCCTACATGTGAAGTTTATAGGTTTTTTGTGTATTTCACTCCTTTTTATTTTAACAATATGTATGGAAACAAGAAACATGATGGTATATATGCAACGTGTATATTGTTTCGATGATAGTCATGGTGAAATCATTTGCAAATCAATTTTGGGAACTTGTGCTAGGCATATATACCTAAGCAAAATGGTTCATCTGGTATGTTATTTGAGGGAAGAATCAAGCTTGATTTTGACTAGTTATTATGATGTGTGCAAGTACTGAGCCACTAGTAGAAAACCGAGCTTTATTACCGGTTCGTAAGGGCCTTTAGTGCCGGTTCTGCAACCGGCACTAAAGGGTGGAGACTAAAGACCCCCCCCCCCCACACACACACACCTTTACTACCGGTTCAGCACGAACCGCCACTAAAGGCCCACCACGTGGCGTGAGCTGGCGCCGTGGTATGGGGGACCTTTAGTACCGGTTGGTAACACCAACCGGTACTAAAGGTTTTTTTTTTTAATTTGGGAAAAATGATTTTTTTTTTTTCAATTTTCTGAATTATTTGATGATTTAGTCTCTAATCACCTCTCTTAACTGCTCAAGTGTGGATCACTCATTCCAAATCGTCTAACTTCCCGGCCGGTCACCCATCCTCTCACTTAACTTCGGAGTTCTATTCCCCCTAGTTTCCAAGTCTACACTTGTTGTTTTCCTGACAATAGTAAGCTGTCAATCCTATTAACCCTCAGGAGTTTAGCTTGAGCATTAGGTCACACGTTTCACCGTTTGAGTTTGAAACTATTATTGTAAAAAACAATAATTATTTAGTAACACTAATATTTGTTGAATAAGTAGTTTGACCATAGTTTGACCACAGTTTGACCAGATTTGACCAAAATTCAAAAAACTGGAATAATTATTTAGTAACACTAATATTCTTGAATAATTATTTAGTAACACTAATATTTCTTGAATAAATAGTTTGACCAAAGTTTGAACAAAATTCAAAAAAACTGAAATTTGAGCATATCTTTTTTTCCTTTTAGAATTTGAGGATTCTAAAAATTTGCAAACAAGCCTACGGCTGTCAAAATCGGATGCGGATTTTCGTGCTGAACATTTTGATATATTATACGTTTTTTTCGACATCGTATGCAAAAGATATAGTCGTTTTACTTTTTCATCACACTTTTTTGCAAAACATGTCCAAATTTAAGTTTTCAAATTTTCCTAACTTGTAGATGTAGTAACATAACTACATCTCGAAGGATTTTAATTTTTGAAGTTTTTTATATTTTGTTTTGTTTTTTTCAAAACTGAAATGGCGATACACCAGGGGGTAGAGTTTGAAAATTGCCCTATAATCCCGGTTTGTGTCTCCAACCGGCACTATAGGTTAGACCCCTTTAGTACCGTTTTGTGCCACAAACTGGGACTAAAGGGGCTTGTGGGGCCCCGGCCTGACGGCAGCCTGCCACCACCCCTTTAGTACCGGTTCGTGGCATGAACCGGTACTAAAGGTTCAACATGAACCGGCAGTAATGCATAGTCGTTCGAACCGGGACTAATGGTACCACTAGTACCGGGCCAAAATCGAACCGGGACTAATGTGTCTTACATAAGGTCCTTTTTCTACTAGTGAGCAAGTGTTGTTGTGACTTGAGCACATGGAGAACCACATGATCCACCAGAAGATGGACTTGGTTAAGATTTGTCTCGTTGTATCGCTGATGAAGCGGCGAGTAAGAACGGGAGGCTAGAGGCAGAAGCTGAGGTACACCAATGTTGGCGCCTAGGGATAGGTTGGGGCGGGGTTTTGCCGAAGAAGTGACGCCCCCCCCCCCTCCCCTTAACACGGAGGAAGAACGGCGGCGTAAGAAAGATCCTCTTTTACTTGGGAAAATATCATGGCGGGTGTTAATTCTCTGAAACATGTTCATAGCTGGCGAGTGGTTGGATCTCAAATCGTGCTAATAGAAAAGTTATCACTCCTAGATACGGACATTTTTCTCATAATCGCCTTGTTAATTAACTTTGCTAATTTGGACACAATGAAGAATGAAGGACGATTTGCGGGTGCGGCGGCGGCAATTTTTGAAAGATTGTTATTATATGGCTTGTGATTTTTCTAATACTGGTTCTCAAGCATTGTAACAGGGAGGCTAATATGGTTGCTCATAAACTCGCTAGGTTGTCTATATTTTCGATTGGGTGAAATTACCTCTCTCTTGATAATAAACTATGTGGGTGTTTTCCTTTTTTCCAAAAAATAAAAGAGACGGTTCAGGCTTCGGCGAGCAACAGGAGCCGTTGGATCCTGACGTGAGCTTGGAGGTGACCTGTAACTGATGAAGGTGACACCCGGAGGAACAGAGTGGCCTGGCCTGACACTTGCACCCGTCGCCGGCGCGCGCGTCTCCGGTGAACTTGTTACCGGGCCGGGAGAGAGATGGCCGGTGAAGACCGGTACCATTACCAGCACCACGAACCGCGGACGGACGGCGTCGATGTCTCTGGCCGGCCTCACGCGAGTCACGCCCGCGGTGGGCGGGCAGTGCAGGACAAGGTAAACCGATGAATGGATCCCATCCCTATGTTGCTTCTGCAACCTTGTGTCCGCCATCGATCTCGGCGTCGAGGCAATGGCGGCGACCTCGGTGACGTGCTTCGCTCCGTGGCACGGTAAAATCTCCTCTCCTCTCCTCCTCCCGCATGTATACACGCCTCCAAGGTGTATGACGAAATGCCCCTCCCTACGGTCTTCAGTGCCGAAAACTGTTCTGAAGCCTCAACACCGGTTTACGTTGTCTCCGGTGCACTCATCTTGATTGTCCAAAACAGCTCAATACTTACTTACAAGTACTCTACAACCAAAGGGAGTAGGTTACAAGGATAGGGGCAAACTAGGATCCACCTATCTTTGATGCGTCAGCGGCTTTGAACTCTGAACGTGTCTGCTCTGTGGTCTCATATCCCTGATCTTCATTGCTAATGTGTGTTTAGACAATTTTATACTGCCGTGAGCTCTGTTTAACTGATCGGTTAACGAGCCATGCATGTGTTCCAGCATAGAGATTGCCGCATCACCATGTTCACTGGATACCGTGATACTCCCAATCTAGCGTATGGACGCCGTGAGGGTTGATATAGGATATCATATCAGAAGATGGTTAGCTTGCTAGCTGCAACCCAATGTAGCTTTGGCATATGTATAGAGAGCAAGAACACAAGAGGGAGCTGAGCTACTTAGTTAGCTAGGTAGAAGCATAGCAGCATGGCGACACGCTTGCAATCCCGGCTGCTGCCATTGCCAGCTCTGAAGCTTTTACTACTCGCCGCAGCAGCAGCAACTCTGTGGCGGGGTGGTGCCAGCGCTGAAGAGCAGCGCCGGCCCATCACGCTCAAGTGTTGCCAGTCCATGTGCGGCAACATCAGCGTCCCCTTCCCGTTCGGCATGGAGCCGGGATGCTTCGTCGAGGGCTTCCAGGTCACCTGCAACAACTCGTTCGATCCCCCTCGTTTGTTCCTTTTCTTCAACAGGACAGGAGGAACCTCATTTAACAGGATGGGGGAGGGCATGTACTCGGGGTACACGTCGAAGCCAACAATGACGAAGGAGTGGTATGTGCCAGTGGAGCTCATGGGCATATCCATTGCTGAAAGCTTCAGGTTACGTGGCTGGCTAAGCCATTCTACCTATCACACAAGCTCAATGTTCGGCACAGGTGTCAAAGCTAAGATGATGGGCGATGCAAAATGCTATACAGGACTCAGGTACACCTGCCCTGCACTATACATGCATTGTTTTGTTCGTCTAAATAGATATCTTCTGTGCACTTTACTAATAAATAGCTGGAAAATAAATAGGAATTACTGAATTGGAAGGGCTAGACATTCTGAGTTATTACTGAACAGGCTTTTTCTGACAGCCCTACCTGCGAGGCAGCCCTTTCCAAAAGATACATCGCCGACGCGTTTTATGTGGAGTTTGAACCAAGGGATATCATGCTTGCTAAGGGTTCTCCCTGCTCATACGGGATGGTGGTGCAGAGTTCGTGGTACAACTTTGCCTTCAGGGACGGTTCATGTCCGTATGGGGACGTCCCTGTCCATCCAGGCTACAAGTGCGTCAACGGCAACAGCTCTTGTGTCAACGCAACCAGTGCCGAAGGCTATTTCTGCAAGTGCTGGGAGCACTACGATGGCAATCCTTACATTCCTAATGGTTGCCAAGGTATGCACACAATGAATTTGCATAAAGCGCTGTTGAATCCCACAGATTGTTGCTCAAGCATTTTTGGAACTGTTTTTCTGTTACAATTAGCTGCTCAATCAAGCCTTCACATCTTTTAATCATTTTCTTTCAGACATCAACGAGTGCGAGCTCCGGAAACAAAGTCCTCATCTCCGGAACGATTATCCTTGCGATGGGGTGTGTAAGAATAGGTTGGGTGGATATGACTGTCCATGCAAACCCGGAATGAAAGGGGACGGCGTAAAAGGAACGTGCACCGAGAAATTTCCCCTGGCAGCAAAAGTGGTTGTGGGTAAGCACTAATATTTTAATCTAAAAAAGTTGTATTATCTCCCGGTCTCTGAATTTAGAGGATGCACACAACCATGATGATTTACTAAATGCGGAGTACAAGAGGCAGACGGCATGATGATTTTATATAATTGGATTTGGTACTTGAAAATCAACGTGCATATTTCTCTTGAATAGTACCCACTCTATTCCTTTTCTTATGGCATATATTTTTTCCCATGGTAATTAATGCCTGAAAGACCGAAAGAGAGCTCTTCTTTCTTAATGAACTGAGTTTGAGAATTGATGTAAAAAACTATGCCCGGCAATAACTGACAAGTCCTATACCATCCAGGTTCTGGGTTGCCAACAATGGTAAATTCAGTTTCTGTACTTCTTGTAGCTGTACCTTCAGTTTCATCACATAATTTAGTCCTTATATACTACTTTAAAGTTTAAACAATCAGTTGGCTTACTAGTTGTACAATTAGTTACTTAGTTGATTATGGAGAAATAGCATGTCAAGTTAATTGAACATTCTATCATTTAAGTGTAATGCTATTTTGGTGATTGTATATATGAAGATCTTAATATGAGTAAACTTTAAGCTTGACTATTTTGCACTTTGTCAGGCATCGCTGCCATGATTGTTGTCTTCGTCCTCATGGTTATGGTCCATCAGCTCCTAAAATTCAGAAGGTTCTATGAACAAAATGGTGGTCCGGTACTAAAAGGTGTAAAGAACATAAGGATCTATACAAGGAAACAAATTAAGCAAATGACAAATAACTACAGGCGTGTAATCGAAGAGGGCCACTTTGGCAAGGTTTATATGGGGACTCTGAAAGACAAACAGAAGGTGGCTATAAAGAAGTCCATCGAGGTTGACAAGCACATGAAGAAGGAGTTCACCGATGAGGTCATAATCCAATCTGCGATGATGCACAAGAACACTGGCATGCTCCTAGGCTGCTGCTTAGAGCTGGATGTTCCCATGTTGGTGTACGAGTTCATGTGTAACTAGCCAGTGCTATCTTTACCTAAGAGATAAACAGGCAGTGGTAGCACACAACATAGCCATAGTCATTTTCAGTTCCATTCTACTACTCCCTCCTTTCCAAAATAGATGACCCAACTTTGTACCAACATTGTACTAAAGTTAGTGCAAAATTGAGTCATCTATTTTGAAACGGAGGGAGTAGTAGTTAATAACCAGACATGCTGATGGATAAACTTAACAGTGTTCTTTATACAACATAGTGAACATACTACTACACTATATAGAGAGGTTTAATATTGTTCTGGTCTACACTAGTAGGAAACATAACAGTTCTGGAGACAACTTCATACTATATGTTCTACCAAAATAGATGCTCATAACAATTTGATGGCTCATGGCGTCGTCCCCATGGGCGCGCCAGCAGCCATCCAGCTCATCACCAGCGTCGAGCCGACTTGGTCGCCCTGGACCTCCCCGGCCTCCCTGCAGATCCGGTCGAGCATGGACACGAACTCCCTGACGCCCGCAAAGACCCTGAACAAGCGGGCCTCATCGCCGGGCGAGTCGCTGCCGTGGAAGTAATCCGCCATCTCCCTCACCGCCGACAGGCACACGCTCTCCTGGCCCTGGAGCCTGACGATCTCCTCCTCGGCCTGCCGCAGGAACGCGCTCATCGCGTTGTGGAACCGCCGGGCGCTCTCGGCCGAGGCCATCATGTCGTTGAGCCTCAGCACGTCGTGCACCTTCCCGAGGCCGACACCGAGCTCCGACACGCTCCGGCTGAGGCCCGTCATGTCGACCGACGCCGCCTTCTTGGTGCTGGTCAGCTCGGCGGCGAGCTTGGAGACGACCTGGAGGCCGTGCTTCCTGCAGTCGATGTCGTACGGTGGACTTGTGCCCGCGTTCGTCTTGCATGCCGCTGATCCCGGGTGTCCTTCAGGTTTCATGATTTCCTGCACGACGAACTGCAGGAGCGCCGCCTTGCCGTCGGCTCCTTTGACATCAACTATCTTCAGGAGCGTGTTGGGCTCCAGGGCATGTGATGTTGGAGAACCAGTGCTGATGCTCATCATGTTGCCAAAGTTGAGGACTGCCCCAAGAACCTTGTGGAATAGCCTGCTGCTCCTCAGCTCCTCGCAGGCTGCCTGGATGAACAAAATGACAAAAAAAAAAGATGTTCGGAACTTTGCACAAGCTCAGATAATAACATGAAGGGAACAGCAACAAAATCACAGCTGATTCTACACAATTTGCACAAGTCTAACAAGCCACACAACAAAAATATATAGAAGATTCCAAACTTGAAGGACTGAAGCAGATATGTAGCCGGCAAGTCTCTGTTCCTTTTCCAAACAAGCTGATGAAACACATTGTGGGCAGAATTATAATGTATCTCCAAACTTTACCTCGAGAGTAGCGTAGGACATCCTCAGCTGATTGACCTCCAGATAGAAGTTAGAAACATAGAGCATAGCATCCACTCTCTTGAATGCAAATGGCACATCCAGTATCGTCTTCAGAAAAGCATCGACCGCGCAAAGCTTGGCAGGTGGATCATCCTTGAAATATCTCAGCTTAAGCTCTTCCTCATTGGTGAGAACCAACTGCGCAAGCATCCGCAGGGCTTCTACTCCCAAACCATGTGCATTGCCTGTACCAGAAAACAGAAAGAACTAGAGTTAATAACAAGAACTTGTATCATATAAGACTGGGAAAAGCGGTAAATAATTAACTGCAATAACCAATTAGATACTAGATGTCATGCAAAATATGCAGAGCTCCTCAAATGGAAGGTTTACTGTAAACCGAAAAAAGTGGAACTGTCCATGGAGAATTTCAGAACACAGCCAACAATAAAACATGATAGCACTAGAAAGATTGTCCAGCACTGTATGCAAAGGCTTCCACAAGCTTTTATATACCCCCTCTGTCCGGAATTAATTGTCGCCCAAACGGATGTATCTAGACGAGCGTCAAGTAATTACAGATGGAGGTAGTACTGAAGAAAATGCTGCTTATTGTGACACAGTGGGACATATACACAACTTTTATGTTGCTGATGTCTTGTAAACGAGGTGCTCGCAGTCGCAGATAAGGTAATGCAAGCAGGGATCTTCATATCAAGTACATTATTTGATGAATACAAATACAGCATAGCCTGTCCCAGCCCAGCAACAAGACACAGATGAATTTGTGCGGCGAAAACCAGCCGGTTGATCTACCTTGCTTTCCACAGCATGTAGGCACTCAGAACGCATGCTCTGAGATAAGCAGATGCTTTGGTTCAGATTAACGTCTGAACCCAACATCTATATATACAGGACCATTTGATCTTGTCTTAAATCATTGCAAGTTACTAGTAGTACTTGTCAACAAGAAAGCATCAGCCTAGCTAAGTGCAGGCCAATTCACCATAGCCTGATAACGCCGGCAAAGACATGGTTGCAAGAAGAGACCGACATATCAAGTACTCCCTCCGTCCGGAAATACTTGTCATCAAAATGAATTAAAGGGGATGTATCTAGATGTATTTTAGTTATAGATACACCTATTTTTGTCCATTTTGATGACAAGTATTGTCAGACGGAGGGAGTAGTATTTGATAAACACAAATAAAGCACAGCATGTCCCAGTCCGGCGATAGGACACGATGAAGCTACGACCCACAGGTTGATCAACCCTGCTATGCACAGCATGCATGTCATGAGATTATCAGATGACTGGTTCATTACAAAATCAGATCCCAGGCCCATAAAGAGGCTCCTCTCTTTTCTTCTGAAAGCAGCATATGCATCTAACTGAAAGAATGCCATGCAACTTTCTAAGTACTTAATAATGCACCATGTGCTGCTGCAAATGTGACCACCAGCACACTCAGACATTCAGTCCCATGTTCATTCAGAGAACAAAACATGCACTCAGCCTGAAAGAATGTTATGCCCCCTTTTCTCTGTTAACACAGTGTAGGTGGACAATGTAAAGCACACAAGCTCATCATTGATATTTGATAATGCACCATGTACTTCTGCAGATTTGATCATATGACCACCAGCACATTCAGTCCCAAGGACCCCCCCCCCAAAGGTGCACACTAGCTCCATTTCATTTTTGAAAGATTACACTTTTGGCAACATCAGGATTCAGGGGCAGATAAACCAGGCAGAAGAAGCCATGCATTACCTTCCAAGAGCGCGTCACGCACTTGCTCCTCGGAGAATCCCAGTGCACCCAGCACCGCCCCAATGCCGTGGCACCTCGCCGCGCCGAGCAGGCACACCTCCCTCGCCGCCGCCGCCGCCACCGCCGCCGAGTTGTTCAGGTAGAGCTGGATCATCTCGTCCTTCATGCTACACAACACAATCAAATTCAGACATTCAGAAACACTAGCTGGTACAGAGGTGAAAAGAAAAGCAGAGGCTAGTGGGGTGCTTACTGCAGAGATCCGGGCTTGAGCTTGTCGGAGTGCAGCGGCCGGGACTTGTGCATCGCCGCCGCAATGGTGGAGGAGGAGTCGCCGTCGTCGTCGGAGGTGGGAGCGGCTTGCGTCGGCGGGACGGGCACGAAGGGGTTCCACGATTGAGTTGGTGGTGGTGGCGGCGGTGGCCTGCGTTTGGGGGGAGACGGGTTGGGGGCCCGGCCGCGGGGCTGCGGGATGGACGGCGGGCGGATGTGGACGGGGCTGGAGCCGAGCGTGGGGGAGGACGCCGACGGGGAGGAAGGGGAGAGGGACGAGGACGAGGCGTCGCCGGCGGCCGCTGCGGCCGCGCGGGGCACGGTGCTGAGCTCGGACGCGGAGCTGCGCGAGCCGAACTCGCCGGAGGGCGGGCCGACGCGGGGCAGCGGCGGGAGCGGGCGGAGCTCGGGCGAGCCGGGGCGCGGGTGCGAGGGGGGCGGAGCAGTCCCCGGCGGCGGGGTGGCGAGCGTGCCGAGGTAGAGGAACTCGGTGCTGGGGTTGGAGGAGGAGGTGGGCATCGGCGGCGGCTTGAGCCGGCGGCCCTCCTCGTCGCCGTCCTCCTCCTCGTCCTCCCCCCGCCGCGCCGTCGCGGCGGACGAGGAGGCCGCCCCGTTGGCGGCGTCGGCGGCGCGGCGGTGGGCGTGGGAGGAGGGCCGGCGCAGGCGGCGGAAGAGGTGGAGCGAGAGGAGCGCGGAGAGGAGCAGCAGGCAGAGCGAGAGGAAGGCGAGCAGCAGCGCCTGCAGCACCGGGAAGCGGGGGCTGCCGTTGTGGTTGCCGCCGCTGCTGCTGCCGGCGTTGGGGGCCACCAGGGTCGAGATGTTGGCCGGGAAGGTGCGGGACGCGTCGCCGGAAGGCTGCTGCTGGTCGGCGTCGGTGGAGGCGGGAGGCGGCGGCGGGGAGAGGGAGGGGAAGAAGGGGTAGTTGGTGAAGGGGTACTCGCTGACCGGCGTGGGTGGCACCGGGGCGGTGGACGTGGAGGAGAACCTCGGCGTCGGCGGCGCCGGAGCGGGGTTCGGGGGCGGCGCTGATGCGGGTGGCAGGGGAGATGGGGTCTGGGACGGCGGCGGCGATGCGGGGACAGGCGGTGTGTGGTGGTGCCTTGCGCGAGGTGGGGGAGGAGGAGGGAGGGG
>LR738709.1:6328663-6366180 GCA_902687465.1 Secale cereale
CGTGATCCATTGCTGCCAGCCGCACGCCCCGACGACACCCATTCCTGCACGCCCGGATACAGTACAAGTTGGATTTATTTCCACATTTCGACCGACAGTATACTCCTACTTTTTTTTTTAGCGAACACAATGAACTAAAATCACGACGAGTAATTTGAAACGGAGGGAGTACTAGAGAAACGTACCGCCATCCCGGGCTGGGCGGGCCAGGCTCAGCGGTCACCGTAGCCCCGTCCGAAAATACAACCCTAGCAGCGATGGATTTTTTGCAAACCGGAGGGAGTACTAGAGAAACGTACCGCCATCCCGGGCTGGGCGTGACAACCGGAGGCGCCAGCGTTGCCCCGCCATCGCAGAGATGGACGTGGAAGCCATGGCGGAGTGGTGTGAACCCTTCCCGCAGGACATCGTCAACGAGCGTCAGTTTTACAAGCAACGGAGGACAGAGAGGGAGGCGAGGAGGAAGGAGCGAGCCGCCTATCGGGAGGACAAGCGTGCGCGGAAGCAGGCCACTCAATTGAACATGAAGCTAGGAGAAGCGTCGTCCTGAGACTCCGAGGACGAGCGGTATGCTGACGCCTACTTGCAGACGTCAAAGGAGGACATTACCGAGTCGGAGCCGAAAAACGACGAGTAGTTGATCTTTTCTTTTAACAGTCTTTGCTATGATGAACTATCTATGTATCATTTTTATTATGTATGTTTAACTGGCCGACGGCGTCGGCGAGGAAGGAGGCGAGCGAGGGGTGCGCTAGGGGCAATGGGACACCGACCAGCGGACCCAGGGAGGGGAACTACACGGGGTTGAGGGTTGAAAATGAAAAAGCGCCGGGGGGGGCGGTGGAGATGCTCTAGATGTGCCGATGGTGGGGCGTGCCCGGCCGCACGTTGGAGTCCGTCCTCGAGTACATCGAGGGCGGCAACACGCCGCGCCTCGAGTACCCCGCTCTCCCGTCCTTCTCACGCCGACGTGGAAGCTCCAGGACGCCGAGGCGCATGGAGCCCGGGGCGTCCTCCTCCTCGTCCGGTGGCTCTCCCTGCCTCCACCTCCACCCCGTCAAGCCGGAGCCCCAGGACACGCCTGTCAGCGCGCGTACCCGCCGCTCCGGCGCCCTCATCGAGCCCAAGGCGGAGCCCGGCCTCCCCCCGGAGTATGAGGAGATAGCCCGGCGAGGCTTCTCCGACGAGGACGCCATGCGGTGGTCGCGCGATGACTACCTGCGCGAGGAGATGGTCCGGCAGTGTCGGACCCTGGAGGAGATCGCTGCCCGCAAACGTGGGCGCGAGGACGAGAACGGCGTCGTGGTCCTCGACAGCGACGACGACGACGCCCCCGGACCGTCCAACCCGCCGCGCCAACCGGGGAAGGGATGCAGCAGGGACGGCGGAGGCGGGGGCGGGGACGACGACGACGACGGCGGCGGCGACTACACGCGGTTGTACAGCCTCCTCGGCATGTAGAACCGCGTGGGCGGACGGCGGGCGGCGAGGCGGGCAGCGAGGGAGACGGCGGGGGTAGCCCGTGATAGCTTTTTCCTTTTTTTTGTGAAATATGACTAAATTTGAACGAAATCGCCGAGGTTTGCGTAAAATTTAAGGCGTGTTGCGCCGAATATGAACTTTTCAAAAAATCGTGGGAGGCTGCGACTGAAGGGCATTACGCCCCTAATGCGCAGTTTAGCGCCGGTGCGCCCCTAGTCGAGGGGGGCAACGGCTGGAGATGCCCTAAGTTCACCAGCCGGGGGGCTTGATCTGGGCCTTTGAAGTGTGGAACCTGTCACTTTTAACCGCAGACAAAAAAAAAAAAACGATGCATCGGCGCCCTCTCGTGACAGACAGAGCGACACGATCCAGCAATGGTCTTGCAGAACAGAGCGTGGTCCATCCTTCTCTTTATTCCTCAAGATTTACTGCCGGCAGTACAACAAGAAAAAAAGAGGAAAAAACTCCACCCGAAAGCATAACTCTTTTTCGCCTGCGCATGCACTGTTGTATTCTTGTCTGTGGACTAACGCCATTCTTGCGTGTTCCCCGGTGGAGGGGCACTAATTGGCATTTCCAGTTGAAAAGAAAATAAATAAACCTAAAATCTTAAGTCCGTCTATGTCACATCTAGATGTGAGATATTATCTCACATCTAACTCTCTCACCCAAAAAATTCATGGGAGATTTTTTTTAAAAAAAAAATCCAAGAATGAGTGTGTTAGATGTGAGATATTATAATATAATATCTCACATCTAGATGTGAAATAGCAAACCTGAAATCTTAAAAGTGCACGTGCACCAACGAACCGAACCGGGCGGCCGCTTCCTGGCCGCACGATCGCCCGAGCGATCACGCCCGGGTGCGCCAGGTGCCACCTGGTCTGGACTGGCCCCGCGCCGCGGTCGTGGGCGGTTTGTCCCTATCTGGACATGGGGACGCCCACATGTAAGCCGTAGAGGAGGGGGGAGTGGGGTCATGGGCGACGGTTTTCGAAATCTGTGCCTGAAATCCCTCGCCCGCAGCAGTGCTCTCTCCCCATTCCATCTTCGTCTTCGTCCTCGCCAGCCTCTCCATCGAACGGGGGCGATACGGGAGAGTCGCGGCGGAGTGCTCAGGTCGGCGGCGGCTTGCGGGTGGTTCTCCGCGCTGGGGAATCACTGCTGCTCCTCGACGGCGGCATTGAGTTGACTGTGGGCTCAATCAGTAGTATTTGAATTTCTCATATGTTGGTTAAAACTATCAGTGGTGTAGTATCCAATCATTCTGTTAGCCAAACATTGAACTGGCCGTGGACTCGGTCAAAAGTATTTGAATTTCTCAAATAATCTTTGCGCTTCCTTACTTTTATCTGACTATGTTATGAAAAGGACCGGTAATTACTTATGTGATCGTGGGATGTTAGCTCAATGATTTGAAAGCACATAAGATATCATGAGTTAGGATGGACATAACAATGCCCTCTGAAACAGTCACCAAAATTTAAGGAAGTTCATACACGTGTCTTTATTTTTATGGATTAGGAGGCCCGCCTATTACCCACTGTCCGAACCTTTCATAGGGGTTAGGGGGTCAGTGCATGATTTTTTTTTCTTGCTATACATAAAACACACTATATTAATAATTTGGCGAACACGAGATGTCTTTCAGCAGATGCGTCCATCGCAACACTGAAGCAAATCAGATGGCAAGGTACTAGCACGACTCCAGGAGTTTTCAAAAAAAAAAAAAAAGGACGACTCGAGGAGGCTCACAAAATTCCATATGCTCACGTGCATGTTTGGTTGCTGGAGCTCACAAGCTTCCAACGACGTGAAACCACGCTCTGCATGCGTCCGGTTGGAAATGCTCTAACGAGACGATGAGTGGGTCTGCCCTTCGTGCGCCCGCTCGTGGTGCTACCATTGCGGGTAATTATGAGGTGATACCAATCCATAAATGCTCCTAAGCTACCAACTTTAAAAAATATCCAAATTTGGACATTTCAAAAAAAAAAATCTAAAAATATATCATGAATGTTGATGACATATATGTAGACATCCCTAAAAAGTTGAGATACAAATTTGAAATGTAAACCGAGAAACAAAAAAGGCAAATCTTCCATGGATAGTGTCGAAAGAATACAAAAGCGAAAATGGCACTATTCATGTCTGAATTTATCAAAAAAAAATCATCATGCGTATTTGGAGTTTTGAAATGGATATTTTTAGGAGTTATTGACATAGGTGCTGTGAACATCCATAATTTTTTTCCATAATTTTTTGAAAATTTTAAGGCGGTATCATTTCTTTAAAACGTCCAGCATTGCTGCCTCTTCATTCATTTAGCAGAGAAAAGTGGACCCATGGAGCATGTGAGGACCGGTATCACTAGATATATTTTCCCTTACAATTGCATGAGATGTGTGAGCACATATTAAAATACCTGACTTTAAAAAAGGAAAATCAAGCACATTGAGGCCGCATCAGTGTACGTACGCTGTCGCATAAGTTTTTGTGAAAATGCTTGTGAAGCGATGATCGAGATATAAAAAAAAATGACACTGGCCGCTACAGGACACTACTAGTGCGGCCGGCCAGCCGGTGATGATGGATTGACGGCCAGTGGCGGAGCGTGGCGAACGCACAAGAGGGGGCCAAGTCCATATAAAAACGAAAAATATGCATGAAAAAACCATTAAATCATAATCATAGAGCATACCCAAGAGATAATTTTGCGGCTATGCTGAAAATATATGTATCTTGTTCACACAAATACAACATGGGTATATAACATTTTCACACTTTTGGTGGTTAAAGAAAAGGCCACACCATTTCCAAAATACAACTAAACAAGACCAATAACTATAGATATATTATTCTACTCTTCCTACTTATAGTGTATCAAATTCTGTAGCATTTAATGGAGTGGGCATCCTAATGAATAAATTACCATCACGCCAAAATTCTGTAGCGTTTGGTTTCAATCGACGAGGAGCCACAAGCCCACAAGAGGATTAGGTTCCGGCTCATCCGCCATCCGACGATGGTGTGTGGTTTGCTGGCGTCGGTTCCAACTCTCAAACCAAGTCGAAGGGGATTGATTGATTGAAGAGGGGTGGGTCGGAGGTAGCCAGACGGACGGAGAAGTTCATGTTCGTAGAGACCGTGGACGGCAGGTCGTCGTGGTCGAGCCCTGAAGTAGTGGAGGCTGGCTGCAGGTGGATGTTGGCTGGCTAGAGATGGATGTGTGACATGCGAAGAGCCGAACGGGAGAACACTGCTCGACTGTGCTCCAACCTCCAAGCCTGCTGGTGCGCTTTATCATCTGGGCTAAAGTATACTGCATATACCTAGTAATTTTTCTTTTGCCATTTCGGAAGGGGGGGCCACGACCCAGTTTCACCTCCACTACCCTCCGCCAGTGTTGACGGCACGGTGGTGCTGGCTCTGGCTCGCTCGTCGAGAGGTAGCCCGCCCGCCGCAGGTGGTAGAGGTGAAAATGAACAAAACTGATCCTGATCTGAAACTTGAACACAAAATGATCCGATCGAAAAATATTTCATGAAATGGTTCCTTTTGCATGGCGGCCATTTTGTAAGATTTGGGTCATTTTGAATTAAAGTTTCGGATATGAGCTAATTTTGTCTATTTTCACGTGAGTGAAGTGGAGTGGAGTGGGAAAGGGCAGGAGCCGCTGCATTCGTGGAAAATGCATGCATGCACGTACAGGACGACTGACGGACACCACTTTTCACTGGCTTTGGGCTCCGTAGATCGAGGCTCGCCGCGCTTTTTTTACTGTGCCTGTCGACCAAAGATGATTTTTTTTTTTCTTTACTGCCGCAAGGACGCGGTAAAAAGGACTGGCCAACCGCGTGCTCGGCCTCGCCTGGGATTCCCGCTCTGCTTTGGCGGGAAGCGTTTTTTACCTGCCTCCCTCCCGTCCCGAGCCCATGCCATCTTCCGCTGATCCCATCGCCACTTCTGGGAGTAAAATGCACCGTTGGTCCCTAAATTTGTTGGCAATGTTCAGAACGGTCCTGAAACTTGCGAAGTGCCTCACTACGGTCCTGAAAGTTGCAAATACTGCTACCATACGGTCCTTGAACTTGTTACCTCGGTCCTGGTCTACGTATCTGGGTATGTGCCGCAGCGTACCGCAGTCGCCATGTCAGCGAAGGGCCCGCGATCAGAAGATTTGGTTGTTCCTCCTCAAAATACCAGCTCATTCCCCAATCGCACCCGGAGAGCCTCGCCGTCAAACTCCAACCACCTGGAACGCTATCCGCTGCGCGAGCTCATCAGCTACGTCGTCGGCCTGTCCATAACCCCAGAAGCACATGTACGGTACGTGCAAAGCTAGCTCAAACAAGCAGACTAGCAGCTTGATTGATTTTGTCTAGCACACGTATGTGCAACTCACCGGAGACTTGTGTATGTGTACGTGGTCAGCATGCTCGGTTCGCTCACCAAGCTCGTTCTTGGCGGCAACCGGCTCTCCGATCAGATGCCTCTGGAGATCGGCTAGCTACTGGACCGCGGTCAAAACTCGCTGTCCGGCCTGATACCGGCGAGCATCGGCAAGATTCCAGGTCAGATTGATTTTGGCCTCAGCTGCAATGGCCTGTCAGGTGCGATGCCAAGGAGTTCGCCGGGCTCACGTGGCTCGGCGTGCTCGACGTCTAGCACATCCATCTATCCATTCCAGGACCTCCAGCTGATGTCTGCTCGCCGTGCTCAACGTCTCCTTCAACAATTCCTCTGGGCGTGCGCCGGAGACGGAATTCTCCGCGCCACGTTGTGGGCAACCCACTGCTCTGCATCTCCCGGTGACCGCGAGCTCACGATGCAGCGCGCCCCTCGCGTATCATCGCCACGGCCATCCTGCTCTCTGATTTCATGATCCTTGTGATTATCGCGGCGGCCGCCAGCGCCAGCGCTCGGCCATCGAGGTGGTTCGAGTTGACGGCAAGGATCTCCAGGGGTACGATCGGGGAATGTGTTTGGGATTTCGACCAGGAACAACCAAATCTTCCGACTACGTGCCCTCCGCTGACGTGGTGACCGTGGTACGCTGCGGCGTACATGTTACGTATGCGGATATGTAGCGCAGGACCGGCATGACAAGTTCAGGGACCGTATAGAAGTTGTATTGGCAACTTCCGGGACTGTATTGAGGCACTTCACAAGTTCCAGGACCGTTCTGAACACTGGCACCAAGTTTAAGGATCAACGGTGCATTTTACTCCGTCGCAACCTATCTAAAACGAGACCAATCCAATGGGCATTTTTTACTCTGCGTATACAAATGGGAGCCTCAAGTCAAAATTTGTATGTTTGAACATATTTGCATGAAAATACCAACAACTATAATACTGAAAATACCAAAATATGATAATAATAATTCAATTCATGAAGCATATAACAATATGTTGAATGTTGATTTTTCTTTTATAAAGTACATAAATCTTATATCTGCGAAGCCGAAGCAAAAAAGAACGGAGGGAGTACGGCTTAGCTAGATGTCACATGTAATTAAATTTTTTTTAGGGTTAGTTTAATATGTAAATCGGTAATTAATTAGAAGGTGATAATTTTTGTTGCTAGATGACAATGTGCTGATGTAAATTCGTGTATGAGGGTTAGTTTAATATGTAAATTGGTGATATTGATGAACTAGCACTCCTAGGACCCATGTGTCATCCAGATTGCCATCTCAACCCCATATGTCATATTCTTTGTAAATCTCAAAATGATGTGCCAGATCAGTATCTCGGAGGTACTCATATAGATAGGGTGTGTGCATACTTTCGGACGGGTGAATGTATATGTGTATGTATGCATCTGTGCTAAAAAGCTCCTATGGCGCAATACATAAAAGCAGTTGAAGCAAATATCCATGTGCCGAATATATCACACAAGTTAGCATTAGGAGGACATGGAGTTTCTACACCCAGGAGCAAATGCTCCTGGTGTGAACAGGAAATTCAAATAAATTCAAAATAAATTAAAAAAATTCTGATTTTTTTCGTGTCATACTTCCACAAATGTTTGTTGTGCATGCAAAATTTCATCGCAAAATCACATTGGTGGAGGGCGTGGTGAAAAAAAACAAAATCGATGTTCTGAAAATGTTACTTAGAAAAGCTTCTTGGAGCTCTGATTTTGTTTTTTTGGCACGACTTCCACCAATGTGATTTCGTGATGAATTTTTTTATACACAACCAATATTTGTGAAAGTATGTCACGATTTTTTTTTGGAATTTTTTGAAATGTTTATTTTTTTATTTTTTACTATTCACACGAGGAGCATTTGCTCCTGGGTGCAGAAAGGTACTTTCGGCATTAGGACTGCTATTGTCCATACTCGGAGAATGGCTTTCGTCCCACTTTATAGATAAAGCAAGGACTAGCATATAACCTGACTTATACAACTTGACATCACACCACACACAGTCAAGACAATATACAAGGGTGTTCAAGAACAGCTACACGACCCCATACGACATCAAGCAAATGACAAGTAGTAAGAAACGACACCATTTGAAGTCATCGGAACCCTTAACCGTCAACAAATCACCGCCAAGGGAGGAAGCTGCACAGACACACCATATACTCCAAGGCGACGCCTCCAGGAAGGGCACGACAGCACCGCATCGCCCGATCCAGGGATCAGGGTTTCCTCCGGAGCAACACGAGGGACAAAGAAGACCGCAATGATGCCTTCAAGAAGAAAACGACGCATGTAGGTGCCGCTGACGAGCTTGAAGGTTGGCCCTCCTTAGTGCGGGTTTGGTACCGGACGTCTGTGGCGTGTACATCCACCACAATTTCAGCATGGCTTGTTTGTACCAGGTTACCAACTTACCAATGTTGTCTCAAGGTCCCCTCGATTCAACCTATCAGCCAATACGTGGAAAGCTGCAACTCTCACAAGAAATTCACTCTTTCTTTTATCTAAAGCGTGTTTTTTTTTCTTTTAAATTTTGGATTATTTTCCAACTCATGAAATTTTGTCAAATTCTTGAAAGTTTATTTTTTCTGTTAAATTTTTGGAATTCGTGATTTTTTTTAAAATATGTACATTTTCAAATTAGTAAACTTCATTTTCGAACTTTTATAAAATTTTATGATATTTTTTCAAATTCATGATCTTTTTTAAGTTGTGCACATAAAAAAAATAACTTTTAAATATCTGTAAACGTTTTTTTTTCACCTTTTTAAATATGTGTGAACTGTTTTTAAATCTTATGAAGTATTTTCATTTGCTGAAATTTTTCCCAAATTTATAATTATTTTAAATGGTCTAGCAGTCAACCCTGAAAACGGAGCGAGAGGGAGCGAGCGCAGTGCGGTGGGCTTCATATGATTAAATTTCAGGTCGGATGCCGCCGAAGCCGAAGCCCGCAACCACAGAACGAGAAGGCCCAGCCCACAGAACGAGAAGGCACCACGGGGCTTCCCCTGCCGCCTGCTTTCTCTCCTCCTCCTGCTCCCCGCGCCACCGCCGCCGCCGCCGCCCCGATCCCTCCGCCAGCCAGCCGGCCAGGTACGTTCTCCTCCGCCCTGCTCGGCTCTCCTCCCCCCCTCTCGCTCCGCCTCCCGGGCCGAGACGGCCGCACGCGCGCGCGAGCTCTCAGCTGTGTTGCCGCCATGAACATCACCGCAAAGACAAAGGATCCTTTTTTCCGCCGATTTTGCTTGTTTTCTCCAGTTCGGTTGCTCTAGATCGGGGGAGGGAAACCTAGGTACGTGTTAATGGAGGCGAACTGATGTGGATTGCTCTCCCCGTGGGTTTGAGGGGGTCTCTCTGGATTGGATCGACGTGTTGAGGGGTCTGATGGATCCCAAAATTTAACCCGAGTGTCAACTTTTTTTGTGACCTGGGAGCTCAGCTTTTTCTATAAAACTCATTTTATTCGCTGCCATCAACTCCTTTATTTACAACCCTCAACTCCCTGTGTGATATGTCAACTTTGTTATGTGAATGTTGTTCAACTCATCTTATTCTTGTCAATCTTGTGTGAACGAATGCTTTGGAAACGTAGCAATGTATACTAGACTGGATGTCTTTTAGCAACGAACCAACTCCATACAAGGTACTGCTAAGGTGTGCCAAATCCCCTAAAGGCTAGTTCTGCCTTTTCCTCTGTGCATTTGTTAGTTAGAGATTGCAAAATCTGTTAAACATGGCCAAGGCGGGTATTATTATTATGCAGATGCAGCCCAACTTGGGGGCTTATGATCTGAGTCAGATGAATAAAAGGGTATTATATGATCAAAGGCAGCTCAACTTTGGAGGGTGATCATCAATCTCCTGGTGATGTTTTGGTGTCGACCTGTTCGTTAGCTGTAGCGTTGCTCGAGCTTATTTTTCTTCTTCTTTTTCTTATGAAAACCTGCTGGAGGGGTTAACCCACCCCTGACCAAACCCTTTGTGCTTGAATCGGTGCTGCCCAGGCCGAATTCTGCGTGTAAATGAGTTTCTTTTCCTCTAGTCTTACTTCACTCAATACCCATTTTTCTTTCTGTAGATCTGCTTACTTCTTAATTGTACCCGAGCTTCTGTTTTGAGACTGAATTATGATAAGTTCTCTGGACTCAGATTGAAGGGAGTTAAATGTTTTCTCTAGGGAATTTGGCAATTATATTCTACAGTGTTCCTCTTCCTGCCAAGTGCCAATCCGAATGTTGCCGAATAAGAAATAAATAAATAAAACTTTGGTACCTCTCTTATCAATTTTGCTCCCAATCTGAGTGGTTTGGGCCATAACTGAATTATATATTAGTGTTTCTCTCATGCTAATCTGAATGTTGCTGAATAAGAAAAATAAAAGTTCGGTTTATGGAAATGTATGTCACTACTTTCTGTTGATTCTTTGTGGTGGTTAGTTCATTCATCCTTTAGGGCTTTATGTATGGAAGATTATCTACTTGCTGCTAATACATGCTGTTTTATCTCTAGTCCTTGAAGCTTACCATCTCTTTGGCTATTCTTATCTGCAGATGCAGAAGTTCAAGACCCTGGCCAAGGCCTTGACCGGCAGGACCGTCACCGCCGGGAGGAACTCTTCCGGGCGGATCACTTCTTTTCACCGTGGGGGTGGATCCAAGCGATCGCTCAGGGACATTGACGTCAAAAGGAACACCTGCTCAGTTGGCATTGTGGAAAGGATTGAGTATGACCCTAATCGTTCTTCTCGGATCGCTCTTCTCCGGTGGATCGAAGGGGTACCTCAGAAGGATGCAGCATACAAGGCTGAGCGTGCACCTGTCAATTACATAATAGCCAGCCATCAAATGGAGCCGGGCAGCATGGTGGTGAACAGCGACTCCTCCAAACCTTCTACGACCGGCTCCTTGATGCGGCCTGCCCACAATGCTGATTCCTTCCTTCGGTTCCAAGAGCTGTTCCGCAAAGCCAGTCAAAGCGAAAATGGCACTGATGATCAAGCAAAGGATGCGGCAGTTCCTGCAGCAGCACCACTCATGCCAGCCGATCTACTGGACCTCAACTCCAAGGTGGGAAACTGCATGCCGTTGTCTGACATCCGTATGGGAACCTGGGTGCACAGCATTGAACTGCGTCATGGCCAAGGCGCAAAGCTCGTCCGGGCCGCTGGAGCCTACGCCAAGGTGGTCAAGGAGTCAGCCACGCAGTGCCTTGTGCGTCTGCCGTCGGGAGTCGAGAAGCTGATCGACTCCCGGTGCCGGGCCACCATCGGCATCGTTTCCAACCCCACCCATGGCGCGCGGAAGCTGAGGAAAGCAGGGCACAGCCGGTGGCTGGGCAGGCGCCCGGTCGTCCGTGGTGTCGCGATGAACCCCGTGGACCATCCCCATGGAGGAGGCGAGGGGCGCACCAAGGGTGGCAGGCCATCGGTGTCGCCCTGGGGGAAGCCCACCAAAGCAGGGTATCGGACCGTGCCGAAGAAGCCAAAAGCTCAGCTGTCCCGGGATTGATTGATGATCTTCATGGAAGCGGCTTGTTGCTCCAAGGGAAAGGTACCGGATCTTGATATTGCTATGGATCATTCACAAAGTATTGTGACTCTGTTTTATTTTTTTGTTTGCGAACAGTTTCCGCTGCAGCAGTTTGACTTTATTATGTATTAATAATAACAGGTGATGTTTGGACCTGCCTGTGCCCAGTTTCCTGCATTCCTTCCTGGCATTAATTTGTTTATCAAGTATGTTGCTTGTGATTGAGAATTTGGTCTTGTCTGGTTAAGCAAACCGGGCCGGGGGCATGATGATGTACATGTTTCTAGTTTCTGCAGCTGCTGTTCCGTCGAAAACGCGCATGTGCTGAGCTGCATATGTATAATTTGTTCAGTGCATATGAGTGTAATTTCAGTTGGTGTGAATCCATTATGTTGTCAGTTAGCATGATTGATTAATATGCCACTCACACATAGGTCCTGGATACTACAATGCCTCTGGAGTTGCTCCTGGTGGTATTTAGAATACACCTTGCAGCAGTTCCTGTCAAGTTATGTTTGCACCCAGACAAGTTATGTTTGCAGCAGCTCCTGGTGGTATTTATTCCAGTCTCTGCACAGTTGCTTGAGGTCATTTTGGCTTTTTTTTTTGTTATAGGTACGTCTTTGTTGCCTGTTTAAGATAGTATAAAATGTATGAAATTAAGCGCTCACCGACCGAGCAGATGTTGTTGCCTGTGGGCGATCATGGCCTTCCCATGTGTTCATCTGGTTTAAGATTGGCTGAGGCCAGTGAGGACAGACATTTGCTCAATATTGGTTTATTGACTGAGCTAGAAAGAAACCAGAGATATGTGGGTTTGTCATTGTGCATTGCATGATCCTGGTTTAAGACTGTTTATTGTGATTGATAATTTGCTCTGTTTGGTTAAGAAAACTGGGAACATGATGATGTGCACATATGTTTCTAGTCTTTGTAAGCCGCTGTTCCGCCGAAAACATGCATGTGATGAGCTGCATATTTATAGTTTATTCAGTGTATCTGAAGCTGATTCAGATCTTGTGTCCAGTCTAGTTTATGCAATGCCTCTGGAATGAATGAATCCTGGTGGTATTTAGTTAATGTAAATCCATAGTCTAGTTTTTTTTTTGCGCTAATAACCGACGAGATGATGTCTTACGAAAGGTTCTGGTCTGGTCTTTCTTTCTCTTTTTATATTTTGTTTTTCTTTATTGGTTTTCCCTTATTTATTTCCTTTCTATTTATTACTTCATGAGTTATCTTCCAAACAAATGACATTTCAAATTCATAAACATTATATAATTTCAAAATAATTTATTTTTTTAATAATTCCTTAAGATTCACGAGTTACTTTAAACTTTCCAAAACATCTTAAGTACTCCCTCTGTCCCACTAACTTTAGTACAAAGTTGTATTAAGTTTGAGACACTTATTTTGGGACGGAGGGAGTATTAATGAACCATTTTTTAAAATCATGCTTTCTTAAAATTTGTGAACACTTATTAAATTCCAGAACGTCTTCCGAAATTTATGAACATTTCTCTAAATTCTTAAACATTTTTATAAGTTTTCTTTGAGTTCCTGATCTCTAAAAGAATCATGGAACATATTTTTAATTTCAAAATATTTTCCAAGGTTCTTGAACATTTTCTGAAAATTCACGTATCATTAATTTTTAATCCACAAACATTTTCTTTAAGTATGTATAACTTTTCAAATCTACAAACATTATTGCAAGTTAGTGAACTTTTTTATACAGTTAAATATTATTTTATGTCTCACTTATATTTCAAAAATTCGCAAATATTTTTCGAATTCATAAATAAATTTTAAAATTACCAGAACTCTTTTTAAATTTCGCTAAGAAAAGAAATTAAAAAGGAAAACATCAAAGAAAAAAATAAATAAATGGAAGAAGAAAACAAGAAAGAAAAAGAAAAGGAACAGAGAAAAATAGGCGTGTCAAAATGAGTGGTACATAACGTAGGTTTTGTGCTTTGGGCCCATGCACCGCCTTCGGCCAACTTTGCGCGCTATCAGATAATTGATCCGCCCACTGTTTAGGCCAGCACCTCAACGCCCAACCCTGGTCATCGTTGACTGATGCCGAGTTTCATGTATTCTCCGAAACATGAAATTTAAGGTTTAGGCTGGATAATATGTCTCTTGTTTTTTCCTTGAAATAGGTCTCGACTCTCTAAGCTCTTACGTCGTAGCTCCGTAGCTCCTTCATCAGTTGAGTGAGGTATTCCATCAAACTTCAGCCGCACTTTCAAAATGACTCCATAATGATTTGATCAGTCCGTCCACTTGCCCCTCCACCTCAAGCTCACATGTGCAGACACCGTTGAATCTAGCCCGCACGATCGCCTTCCTGAAGCGCACGAGTATTCAGGCATGCACACATTGACAACGCGGAGGGAGGTGGCCAATCGGGGAGGGTTGATCGGTGGGGAGGTGGACAATGTATCGTCATGAAGAGAGGGTATCGTGGGAGGCGGAAGGAGAGGGAAAGGGGTGGAGGAGGGTCCGATGGATGCGAGCTGCTCCCGAAATTACGACGAGAAATTCCGTCCACACCTATCAAGCATGGGATCTAGTTCCTGACATCTCGATTGGAAAGAACGAACGGTCAAAGTGATTCGCAATTTGGATGTACGGTGATAGACATTTCATTCCCAAAAACCAAATTCAAAAAGTTAAACACGTGCAGGCGGCCCTCCCGTAGAGAAAAAAAATATCACCAAAAACCAATGATATGGAGACAAGTGGCGCGCATGGCTCATGCCGTTTACTATCACCAGAAGCTTTTGCGGTAACTTTTGCAAATGCATCCTATCTTTTGTTTTTTGAGAGAGAAAAGGGACACTATTTTTTTTTTTGAGATTTCTCAAAGTGATTTTTTTGAAGGAAAACTTCCTTTTATTTTAGCAGTGGGCCAAAACGAGAGGAGGAAGAAGCCGGCGGGGTGCCACCGTAGCCCACCATAGCAGTCGAGGCCAGGCCCAGCCCAGCGCAGCAACCAAGACCGACCGACCGATTGTTCCCTTGGCTGCTCCTCCATTCCCCTCCGTCTCCGCCGTCGCCGTCAGCCGTCGCCGCCGCAGCCTTGAAGCTCCGATTCGTCTGCCCACCAGTCAGGTACGCCCTCTCCGCTCCGCCCGATTCACCCCTTCTTTCATGAGCACGAAGATGTCCTACTCCTACTCCTAGGAGCAATGGATCCCGTAGGAATCCCGTAGTAGGCCAAGGCTCTCCGGACGCCAGGCGTTGGGTCACCCATAGGAACCCGTCTTCTGTAGCCGAGCTCCACGGCCGGCCGCTTGGAGATTGTCCAACGGGGGTAATGAAGGTTTCAGTTAATTGTCGATCCTCATCCCGTGTCGCCATGTAGCAGCTTGCACTCCATAGCAGCAGGGAAGGGGGGGAAGTAAATTGAACTGAATCCATCACCTGAAATCGCGTATCTACCAGGTTTCAGTTTCGCAGCGTTGCCGGTGGGGTGGGGTGGGGTGGGGGGGGGGGGATTGCTCAAGGCTTGGCAGATGTGAATAATATGAATCCATGAAATTGAGTCCAAGAATCTGGTCCTGTTCTCTACATATGTACACCAAATCTTCTGACCTCTGGATAGTAGTACAACTTAGTTTCAGTACGTCCGCTGTACCAGACTTCCAGTAAGCACCGGCAGGATGAATGAATTGCGTTGTGTGTCTTTCAAACACTTGTGCGGAGCGATGTACTCCTATATAGGTTTTTTTCCTTCTCAAGCTATATGTGCTGCATTGTAAGGCAGCTCCCTTTTCTGCACTCTGCTCAGGCAAAACAAACAAACAAACAAACAATGGAGTTAAGCAGGGTCTACGCCGTTGCGTTTGTTTCCTAATTTTTTTTTTTTTACCCAAGATGTCTCACACATGTCTGTAGATAATTGTTTTGCAACAGCGTCTTCTTGTTTCCACCGGTTTTAGCTTGAATGGATCTCCCTCTGTCTCTGTTTCTGGGATCACTGCATCATTGTCTCCAACAAGTCCCAGCACCGGGTAGGCATGCCTTGTGAGACATAGGCGATTGTTCAGGTCTGATTTTCTAGTGCTTGCCAGAGTCCTTTGTATGGCCGAACGATGCCTCAGTAGGTTGTGCTGTGATGTACAGACAGTATTTGGTTCAGATAGGGAGGCTACTCGCCATTTACCCCTATGTTTCTTGTTGGTGTGACAGTAATTGTCAGTTGTCGCAAAGCTGCCGAATGCCAGATTATACAAGCACCAGAGGGGAGGCAGATTGTATAAACACAAATCTCCATATCTTCAAACTGTCCTCGTAATGCCCAGTTTGGAAGTGTACAGACTGTATTTTCAAGTGGTGCCTACATGTAGTAACATATTTTTGCATCTGTGCCCTGCGTTGAATTTAATATCATCATATCAGTATAGAACCAGCCACTTGTCTCTCAAGTTACCAGAGGACCAATTTTCATGTTATGCACCTTGGATTGGTAACTTCAAGTAACATTTTCCACATTTTTGTCCCGCAGCAGCAGCAGCAGCAACCTAGTCGTCGTCGTCGTTGTCAATGGCAGGGTTCCGCGGCCTGGCGCCCAAGACGAAGAACGTGGTGGTGGCGGGCGGGCTGACGGGGTTCGTCTTCGGGGTGTACTACTACACCATGTGGGCGGTGGGCAGCACCGACGAGCTGCAGGTCACCATCGACAAGTTTGAGGACCTGAAGAAGAAGGAGGAGGCCGCCTCCGCCGCCGCCGCAAGCGCCTCCACCCCGGGATCCTCATAAACAGACTCCTTCATAAACAGACGCGCCCTTAACTTTGAAGCTATAGCTGCTGCTGCTGCCTCTCCACCTGCCCGGGACCATGGGTTTGGTTTGTGTTGATAATAATGGGTGCTGTTACTGTTAGTTAGATGGAGCGTTTTTCATTCATGGCATGGATGGAGCTTGGAGTTGATTATGCTTTTTGTTTGTGTGAATGGTAGCCGTGGTGTCTGGAAATTATGATGTGATACTGCCTCCGCTTGGAAATATAAGGCATGTTTGTTTTTGCCCCTTAGAAATCAGTTTTTTTTTCTATGTTTAACGGGCCTTTAGTTTTACAACGGATGGAGTAGTACCTTTTGGAGGCAGGGCCCTCTTGTTTGTTGCCTTCGTGTTGAAATATGTTGCCCGTCCCCCCTCTTTCTCCATCAGTTCGGTCTTTTGGGTGGATGATGGTTGAATCGGTCGGAATATGAATGAATTCACTGCAATACACTGCATCCGTTCCTTCCATGATCTGAGGGGCGTGTGTCGATCCTTGCCTTGTTCCCCAAGAAGGTCCGGTAATGAAGAGAATTTCGGTTAAACAATCAAAAGTCAGTTTTAGATACCCACCTGATATCATGTCACGGTAACCAAGTGGAGCTGCGTGTTTGAGATACTTTTTTTTAGGAAAACGTTTAAAATAAACCGACTGATCCAATGGTTCCGTAAGTCACGTAACCAGCCGTTGGATCTTTTTCAATCAAGTGGACCACATGAAGGCAGGGTTGAGGTGAGGGAAGCTTCCTGAACGCGGGCACCTGAAGCTTATCCTCTCGCTCACCCTCTCCTTTCCTCCCCTTCCCTCCCACATAGCCCGCCATGGCGGTCATCACGCATTAACCAGCCAATCCACCAACAGGTGCTGCTCTGAGGAGGCTTCCCAACAACACTGGAATGATGGATGCCACATGAGCTGCTGCAAGGCGACGCGTCGCTGAAGCCGTTCTGCTGCATGGTCCGCGCGCCGTCGCCGCCGTTGTGCTGCAATGTTGTCGCCGCCGTGGATACTGCACCCACATTTGCAGCAGCCCTTGTCTCGTCGACGTGCTGCAATACCACCTTGACCGCCGCAGTTGCTTTTTGCACCATCAGTCGTTTCGATCCGGATCCTAGCGCCGCCGGAGCTACAATGTAGCATCGTTCGTGGTAGTGACCGCGGCGCTGCAAGCTGAAGATCTCGTCGACGACTGCAGATGTTGCGGGATAGCCGGCGCTGCAACCGCAGGATGCCGTCGGCAGCGGGCGCTGCAAAGTAACGAGTGTGGTGCTTCAGTTCAAAGACCTCGCCAGCGACACATGCTTCAATACAGCATCGGCGAAGCTAGAAAGCAACATCCATGGAGGCACACCAGTGACAGTGGTGGTGTCCAGCGTCATCCTCTTGCTTTGTTTCGCAGTAATCAAACCTGCTGGATAGAGACGGATGAAACGAACAGTGGCCGGCGTCGCACCTCACCGGCGTTGCGCTCGTCGGCGTGTCGTGCTACTGAAAGTTCGTTTGGGTAGGTGTAGCAACAGGGCGTCGTGTGGCAAGGCGTCGTTCATCGTCGGTAGGCCGTCATGTTGCCGTGTATGCTTGGGGAGCAGTGGATGCGAGAGTGCGAGACGAGAGGATGAAGGAAGACACGTTGCCTTAGGTGGATTGAACGGCCACCATCGCCACATCTGACGGCGGGCTAGGCGGATGATTTCTTAGGAAATCATCCGGTTGATTCCTAGCAACCGTCTTTTTTTAAGGGAGCTGCGTGTTTTAGTTAAGGGCATACGTTTGCCCAAGAAAAAAAAAGTTAAGGGGCACACAAATTTACCGCTTTGCCCGTCGGATCTCGCAGGTCCGTCCATCTAAAACACAACGGCCAGGGAAAAATCCCGGGCGGATGGCCCTCCCGAGGGTGTTTTTTTTTTGGGAAAAAAAGGAGGAAGCAGTAGAAGGAAATTTAATCCAACGAGATTCTGCCTTCTGTTTATTCGTTCGTTGGTTTTAACCGCCGCCAGACGATACAGACAGACACCTACGTACGTACGGCGAGAGAATAATAAACCCACCGCCGTAGGTGCGCGCCCGATCTCTCCGTCGCCGTCGCCGTCGAGGGCCGCCTGCTAGCTCCGGCGCTCGCTCCTTCGGCTGTGCTGCCCTGCTTGTCTTTTCGTCGCCATGGCGCTCGGCAACATCGCCATCGTGCTCGGCTCCGGTGAGTTCCCGTGCTCATCGCCCCTCAGCTCCGGTCCACATCTTTCGGCCATGCATCTATATATAGTGCTCTCGCCGCGGCCCGCGACTGTCGCGTCCTTGTGAATTAATCTATCTGATGTGCTGCTGATGCTGGGGTTTAGCTTTCATCTAGCTTCCTGCTTAGGGTTTTAGCTTGCCTACTCGCTGGGTCGATACATATACGGATTAACGGATGATCACTTTGATGGCTACAAAGAAACTTTGTGATAATCCAATCCAATCTGCCATTAGCCTTTAGGGGAACGCCGCGGATTCTTCTGCAAAGCATACTAACGGATCGCAAAAACTTTGTTTCTTCTCGATCTCTTGGCAGGGTATCTCAGCACTATTCTTACGGGAGGCGACGCCAAGAAAGTCCCTATCATCGGGGACACGCTTGCCCATGTAATTAGCTACTACTTTCATAACCTACCTTGCCTCCGTGCCTTTATTCTCGATCAGTCGGTTGATTCGATTGTATATACGCACGCCGAGCCATGGCTGTGACACCTTTTGTATCTTTGTGTCTGTCTCCTCCTCTAGTTTGTGAAGAACACCGGGAAGGCCGGGAAGCACGACGGTAGCGATCAGTTGGCGTCTCAGGTTTGTTTGTTGTGGATGTGTTTGCTTTTTTTGTCGGCCAGATTGGTTCGGCAGACTCTAGATCTGAAACGGCGGTGGTGCTTGACTCTGCTAAACATTTTCAGATCAACAGTATCAAGGAGGAGTTGCAGCGAGCCACACGCCACAGAGACGAGAATGTGACGGTTATCTCCGACACATCAGGTCGGTGCTCGCTTGTTTTCCCGTGGTCTCGATTCTCAAGCAGATTGATTATGCAAATGCCTTATGTTGGATCTGACCTATCGTTTCATCATGCCCTTTAGGCGCACACGGTTATATGATTTTGTCACTCTAGTTTGTAGTACAATTCTTATCTGAATATGTGAATTCTTATAGCTGGCACGTGTTTAATATGTGAATCATTATTGTTATAACTTACCTTCTTTTTTTGTAGGGTCTGGTTCATATACCATAACAGCAATTGTTGTTGCTGGGCTTATCGGCTACGCATACATCAGGTGGAAGGTAAACTCTCATTCTTTTAGGCGATCTCCAAGATCACACAACACCAAGGATGTAATACTATCCTAGATTATTCTCGTTGCACTTGCAGGTCATTCTGCTTTTGAAGTCATATCTAGAATTGCTAATTCACTGTGCCGGTGTCTAAAGTTCGCGCATTAACTTACAGGGTTGGAAGATTTCTGACATGATGTGGGTGACCAAGCGCGGTCTGGCTGATGCCTGCGATGTCGTGGGTAAACAGTTAGACGATGTTTCAAATACAGTACAGGTAAGGTCTTTTTATTTTACTGATGATATTGCAACATCGACTGTTGTTCTGAACAATGCTATACATCCATCTTGGCCTTTTTATCTTACATGAAGAAGAACATATATGTCCATCTCAGGTTACCAAGAAACATCTAGCTGGCAGGATCGACCGGGTCGATGCTAATCTAGATGAAACACAAGAAATTATCGAAGGGACAAGGGATGAGGTTGGAACATTCTGCTGCATAAATATTTCCTTTTCTGGTACTTTTGGATGGCGAAACAAAACAACGATACCTTTACAAAGATTTTCACCTCATATGGCTCCTTGGTCAATTCTTTCGACGGGATCATTTTCCTCGTTCGAGAGTGTCCGCCCTTCCTCCACTCCGCCCCAAAGACTAACTAAGACCAACTGTGTCAAGTTTAAATATTCTAATTGGACACTTTCCATTTAATCATAACTGAGCACTTTCCATTTATCATATGATTAAAGAAGACGATTGTTCTTTCACCAAACATATGCAAATCAAATCACGTCTTGTAATAAGAAGAAATCTTTCTCAGTATCAATCCCCTTGCCCCTCATTCGTTGAGAATCAGAAGGATCCTTTTCGAGTTTCCATTTCTTCATTTGGAAGCTGGACTCTTCAATTTTCGACTTATTTTTTTGGCTTTATTCTTTATATATTTCATTTTGATTTTTTACTAAATAAATTTATGTACTGTCTTGTAGGTCGCAGTGATCCATGTGGATCTGAGCGCCTTCCAGAAGGAGCTCCGAGAAGTCAGCCGTACGGTTGAGATATGGGTAGGTGCCTTGTATACTGGAGCTACATATCACTCATGGGTGCACTTATTTATCTCGTTGAATTGCAGGGGTCAAGGTTGTCTGGTATCGAGGACACCCAGGTAAGAACATGTCTATCATATACACCCTTCCCCTTCCTCTAGTCCACACCCACACCATTTTTTCTTTACATGTTCCTGATTTTATTTACTTCTTTCAAACCTGTATCAGGATCATACTGTGCGTGCAACAGAAGCCTTGGTTGGGTTCAGCCAACAACTGGAACATGGTGGCCAGAATCCCAATATTCGTCAGGCAAGTCGGCCTAGCTTATGCAATTCCTTAGTGGCATGTTGCTTACATAATTTGCTAGTGGTTGCGCATCAGCTACCGTACTTCCAGAGTCTTACTCTGAAGAAATATTTTCATTTTTTCAGGTCTCATCATTCCTTCCAGCTCTAGGATCCCCCTCTTCAGAGCAAAACATAAAAAAAGTAAATAAGATTAAACTTTGTTTTTTTATTCAAAGCTTTTAGTAGGTGAAAAAGAGGCTGTGTCTTTTTTCCAGTTTTTGCCATCAGGAATCTAATCTATGTGTTTCTTGCCGCATGTTACTTTCCTGCAGTTGCCGCCGTCTCCTCTTCTATCTCTTCAAACAGTCGCATCAGTAGCTGAGCTTAGCGAGGAAGAAAGCCAGGTTGGGTTTTAGTTTCCTAACATTGCAAACAATGATCCCTTTTAGACACGCTCTGTTTGCACAAATCGAGTTGGTTTTGCTGCTTTGGATGATGATTTTAATTGGCTCTACTTGCATTCCAGGATAACCACAAGGTGTTGCCCTTGAGCGAAGGAAGCATGAGGTGGAAGCTACCTGGACTTGGGCTTAGCTTTTTGAGGAGTTCATCTGATGTATAGATGATATTACTGGAATGAGCTGTAGAACTCTAGGGATTTTCTTTTGGAATTGCTCATCTGTATATCCAGCGAGATAACATTTGTAGCGACAACTTGGATTTCACTTATAGTTATGTGTGGCCTTGTGTAAATAGGTATACTCGCAATAGTTGTCTTGATTATACATTTACACCATGCTAGAAGATATAATCTTTTTTTGCCAAGGGAGAATGATAAACTCATGTCGTTCCATTTACAGATGTAATCAACTAGTTAACTTCCAAGTTTGGATTTCGTGTCATTCTTGTTAGTGACTTCTTTACTAAGAGGATTTGTGCATTTTTTGTACTAATCGTTCAGGAACTTCACACCATGAAAGCATCCTTTTTATTTCGATTGAGTTGCTGGTCAGAGATTCTGCAGTGTACTGATCACTTGCTAAAATGCCTAGCTTAACACTTGTAGCGTGGATGATATTTCTTTCTTGAAAGGGAGCTGGAAACTTAACTAAGATGCGCCGCTTCCAATTACACACTTTTTTTTAGGATAACCGAGTACAGTAAATTGCGAGAAACCATCAGTTTGAAGGCTAGGTTAGCAGAAATCACTACTCTATATTTTTTTCATGATGCAACAGATTTGGACTAGTCTGTCCACTTACTTCCTAGTCAAGTGATGGTACACATAGCATACCATGCATATTAAGTTCATGTACTGTTTGAGGGATGGTTTATTTGGATCATACAAAGAGTAAACTACTTGTAAATCCAATTGCCGTTCAACTACTCATTCAGAAAATTCTCGCCATTCTTTTAGCGTGATCTCAGTTCAACAAGAACACAATATTTCCCTTCATGGCTACGAAAACATGATTAATAAGGCAGGGTGAATAGATCTTGAATGACCTAGCCCAACACGTATCCCATGCTCACAATTTATTTATTTTTCCTAAAAAGAGCTAACGAAGACGAGATGTATATATAGAAGTCCCACATACACTCCATTGTCTTAGGATGTCAAAGTGTGTGTGTGGTATGATTACAAATTTGCTCCTCTCCCTATCCAGCTCCGGTGTATCTAAAATATTGGAGGAAAACAAATACATATATCCTACCCTGCCTAATCCCTTTCCTCGTCTTACTCTTCACTGACACTAATCCATCCACCTTACCACTCTGATCATCGAGTCGGAGCTCGTGTCTATGCCACCAGACGATGTGGCAACGATGCCACACTTCGAAGTGGTATCCTCTGTTCAAAAGCTGGACAAGCTGATGACCCCCAAATTAAGATGCGGCTCTCAAACACCTGGTCTACGGCAAGTATGTTGTTGACTACTTTCAGGTCACGTTGCAACACATGCCTCACTTCCAAGGAGGTGCCACAGTTAGTTGATATGACGAGGATGGCTAATAACTCCAAGGCGGTCCGCTTCAATCTCTTGAATGAGTTATCCAAGCTTCTTGATGTTGTTCGTGCAGTCGACCCGTGCGACAAAGTCCATCCTAAGACTCCCTTTAACTCTCCTTTTGGGCGTCGGTGAGAGCCATTTTTTGTTTATTTATATCCGGGCTCAGATGTTCTTGCCGTGATTATTGTATTAGTCTTGTCATGCAATTGTTCTCGCTCAACTCGTCATTCTAGAACTTTCCACCATGAAGGATTAGCTCTTTTCACTTGTATATAATTACATGTCATAGATTATGATTTTGTTCTCACATGATAAAGAAGTGATAAATAGATACCAATCACGTGGATGATATTCTGTTCTTGAAAGTGTGCTGAAAACATAGCTGAAATGAGTCAGTTCCGACATTTCACACATCTTTCATGATGCAATGAGCTTGGAGTACTCTCTGTTATTTCATCTTAGTCAAGTGATTGTACTAAGAACAGAACAAACATATATAGCGTGCATATTCTTGTACTACTTGACAGTTGGTTACTCTGAATTATTCAAGACTAAGCTATTTCAAAATGCAATTGCCGTTCAACTACTCACCCATTCAGAAAGTTGTCACCATTCTTTTTCATGCGAGTTCCCTCCAACCAAACACAATATTTCCCTTCACTTTGTTTTTGGCAAGGGGCTACCGCCATACTAAACATGCAAGTAGGATGATCACATGATTCTGCAGTCCAGACACATGATTAAAAAGAGATGATAAACATTTCTTGAATGGCTTCAACACGTATCCCATGCTCGCCTCTGTTATTACATCCTAGCCAAGTGAACAGAACTAGCACACCATGCATATTAAGTTCTCTATTACTCCCTCCGTCCGGAAATACTTGTCATCAAAATGAATAATAGAGGATGTATCTAGATGTATTTTAGTTTTAGATACATCCCCTTTTATCCATTTTGATGACAAATATTTTCGGACGGAGGGAGTACTTGGAATAAGTAGGTTACTTTTTTTGACGGGAAAGTTTACTTTATTAATCAAAGGATAGAAACATCGTCTGCCAATAGGTTTACAATGAAATCAGGCGAGGCGTCAATCCAGCGAGATGGGTTATTAGCACGACCCCATCTCGCTAGTTCATGAGCTACATTATTAGACTCTCTAATACAGTGCTCAATAGTAAACCTCCCGAAGTCTTCGAGATAACTGCGACATTCATCAAACAACGGCGCTGCCACCATAGAGTAGCCACCATTGAATTTAAGTGCCTTCACCACCGTGATATTATCTGATCTTACTACCACAGTATGACATCCTGTTTCCCTTGCTAGCTTCAGTCCTTCGAGCATAGCCACAACTTCTGCTGTCTCGACATCGGCTACATGTTCTAGTGTTGTTGTGGCTGCAGACATGAAGTTTCCACGATGGTCACGGATGACCGATCCACAGGATCCTGTATAGTCTCCTTCAATGAACGACGCATCGACATTAAGGACTGCCTGACCAGCCAAAAACGCCGGCCATGTATTCACTTTAGGTGTCATTTTTGTTTGTGCTCCACGGGCATAGTTCAGTGCTAGGGCTACCACCGCCTGGCCGTTCGCTCTGTAGATGCGATATCATCACCTTGCACAAACTGTCGCCGTTGCCACCATATATACCAACAAGCTATGGTAATCAGCTCCGGTAACTCAAGCACTCCATTATATTGTCTCCGGCAAGAAATATCACAGAGGATGAACTCTATAGCTGCTGATCCCGCTCGATCCATGTGACAAGCGAAGTTTATATCGTCTGCGACTCCCAGGGCTCTCCACACTTCTTGTGATCTAGCACATTTAAACAGCATATGCGCTAGGTCTTCTGCTCCTTCTGTACAAAACGGGCAGCAGGACAAGTTCCCCACATGACGGTTCATTAGCACACTCCGGCATGGTATTGTGTTGTGTAGGCCTCTCCAGATGTGGATTTTTACTTTCGCTGGCACCTTCAAATTACACAGCTTTTTCCAAACTGGATGCGGCGCCATCGATGATCGGACCAAGCTGCTATCATGTGTTGCATAGCACATCTCCCACTGTTTATAGTAAGCAGAGCATACTGAAAAAACTCCACTTTTTGTTAGATGCCATGCCACATAGTTTCCAGTCTCCGCATGAAATAATGGGATTTGTAGTATCCGTTCTGCGTCGATATGCCAGAAATTTTCCCGGATCAGAAGCTCATCCCATTCTCCCGTGATTGGGTCTATAAGCTCATTTACCTTTGTTAGGTCTTGGTTTCCACGGACTGTAAGGATTTTCTTTGATGCACTGTTTGGGATCCAGCAATCCTCCCATATATCAATCTTGTTTCCGTTGCCCAGTCTCCAAATACAGCCATGCTTGAAAGTTTGAATTCCGGACCAGATACTTTGCCACACATAGGAAGATCCCTTCTTTAGTTGACAGTTTAGTAAATCACCCGTGGGGTAATACTTGGCTCGTAATACTCGAGCACACAAGGAGCCATAGTTGTCAATTAATCTCCAACACTGTTTCGCCAGCATCGCCAAGTTGAAACTATGAATGTTCCGAAATCCCATCCCTCCTCTCTCCTTTGGGATACACATCTTCCACCATGCAAACCAATGCATCTTACGCTGGTCCTCCTCGTCACCCCACCAGAATTGCGACATTGCATCAGTGATTCCCTTGCAAATTTTCTTTGGGAATTTAAATGCACCCATCGCATATGTTGGGATGGCTTGGGACACCGCTTTCAGCAGAGCCTCTTTTCCTCCAAAAGATATAGTTCTCTCCTTCCAACCATTCACCGTTGCTTGAATCCTTTCAATTATGTGTTTAAAGCAGTCCACACGGTCCACCCCTATCATGGATGGTAGACCCAAGTATTTGTCTGAGATGGACTCAGTCATGATATTCAGAATTTGGCATACATCAGCCTTCACCTCCACTTTTGTACTAGGACTGAAAAAGATATAACACTTTGATTCACTGACTAGCTGACCGGACGCTGCACAGTACTCATCCAAGATTGATCTCAGCGTGGTAGCATTCTGGTTATCTACTCTCATGAGAATAAGGGAGTCGTCAGCAAAAAGCAGGTGGGATATAGTTGGTGAATCTCCGCATACCTGCACTCCCGTTAGGTTCCCCGCCTCTTCCTCATGAGCAATTAACGCTGACAGTCCTTCAGCACACAAAAGGAACATATATGGGGAGAGAGGACCCCCCTGTCTCAAGCCTCTCGTTGGCAAAAAAGGAAGTGTTTCATTGGAGTTAAAACAAACCTTGTACTCAACCGTTCTCACACATGACATTACCATCTGAATCCATTGGGCATGAAACCCCAACTTGATGAGCATGGCCTCCAAAAAAGTCCATTCAACTCTGTCATATGCCTTGTGCATATCAAGTTTGATTGCACAAGTGCCAACCTTACCCTTCTTCCGCTTTTGCATCGTATGTAGACACTCATACGCCACTATGACATTGTCATTGATGATGCGGCCCGGTACAAACGCACTTTGAGTCTCACTAATAATATCTGGGAGGAGAACTTTTAAGCGCGCCACGAGCATCTTTGAAATCACCTTGTGGACCACATTGCACAAACTTATGGGCCTAAATTGGGTAACTTTTCCTGGGTTATCCACTTTCGGAATTAAGACAATGGTGGTAGAGTTCCACCCCTCTAGTATTATCCCTGAATTAACAGTCGCCAGGACCTCCTTGCTGAGATATCCTCCTAGCAAGTGCCATTTTTTTTGTAAAAGATAGTGTAACCCATCCGGACCTGGTGCTTTTAAATCACCAATACTAAAGAGAGATTTCTTTACCTCCTCCTCTGTATATGGTGCAATGAGTGACTCATTCATATAGTCCGTAACCCTCCTCTTAACTTTATTTATAACATTCATATCCGGTACATTTACTTCAGCAGAAAAGAGGTGCTGAAAATACTCGCTAATCAAACTACTCGTAGCCTCATTGCTCTCTCTCCAAACACCCGAGTCATCAATCTGGCGTTTTATGTAATTTCTCTTCCTCCTAGACGATGCAAAGTTATGAAAAAAATTGGTATTGCGATCACCAAACTTGAGCCAGTTTGCACGGCTGCGCTGTACCCAGTAGATCTCTTCCTTCTCCAAATTTTCCTCTATCTCCATGAACAGAATTCATTGCCTATCTCCCGCCTCATCAGTGATTGGGCCTGACTGCAACTTTTCCAACTCCGCCTTCAGTTACTTCAAACGCCGTTGGGGCGCCTTCAGGATCGAGCGATCCCACTCATGCAAGGTGGTGTGGACACTCACTGTTCGTTCTGCAATTGGTGCCGTCGGGTCTGATCGTTCCCAAGCTTCGTACACTACTTGCATAATATTATCTTCTTGCAGCCACCTTGACTCAAAACACTTCCGATGGGTTTGCTGAGAATCCACCTGCACATCTCCCTCGGTATCAATGAAAAGGGGTATGTGGTCCGACTTTATATGTGCAGTATTTGTGACCTTTGTATTTGGGAAGAGTCCAAAAAACTGGCCATTGCACACCGATCTGTCAAGCCATTCTCTGATCCTCCTCCTCCTCCAAGTATACAGATCCCCGCTGCATCCCATATCCTCCATCTCGCAATCAACAAGGGCATCTCGAAAGTTTTGCATCATGTGCATTGACCTCGGCGCGCCACCTACTTTTTCATGGGAGTACAAGATTTCATTAAAATCACCAGCTATCATCCATGGTAGGTTAACTCGCTGGTGTAGATGACGGAAGCACGACCACGACAAATGCTTGTCTTCCCACCTCGGCTCCCCGTAGAAGCCCATAAACCTCCATACCTCATCCGTACCATCTCCCACCGTGACATCTATGAAACTTTTATCTTTATCTCTCAACTGTATTGCCATAGGTCTCCTCCAAAAGAGAAGCAGACCCCCAGTTGCTCCATTACTTTCTTGCACTTCCATACAATCCATTTTTAATTTTTTCCGAAGTTTCCCTGCCTTAGTTTTGTTCAGATGCGTCTTAGACAGGAAGACGACATCCGGCCCCCACTGCTTCTGGACGTCCAGAAGCGCTCTTTCTGCCGCATCACTGGCCATGCCACGGCAGTTCCAACATATGAGTTTCATTGCGCCCGGCGATCACCCTCGAGGGGAGTCGCCGATGTATTGTTTGAAGCGATATTCTCTGTTGATCTCAGTCTCTTTGGATCATGTATTTTCTGCGGGGTACTCATCTCACTTTTATCCATAGGCATAGCCTTGCTAGTATTCTCCAGAAGATGAATCTGTTCCAATACATATCCTAGCGGCAGAGATGCGCCAGAGCCACCCGGGCCACCTATACGTGCTGTCGGGGCATTGATATTGCCATCCTGTCCTATCAGTCGCTTGCGCGTCGAAGGGACTATCACAGTTGCACTAGCACCCCCGGTTCCATCAAGGTCTATCTCAAGCTCTTCCTTTGAGTTTGGGTCTCCCGCGTTTTCTCTACCTCTCCCGAAACCACCTCCTCTTCCAGCTGACCCACCTCAGCCAGTTCTGTTACTCCCTCTCCCTGCTGGGCCATCAAAATCAACAAGGAGCCATTCTCCCCATTCACAGCTCTTGGGGCCATGTATTCCATCACCACATTCAGTTACAACATGCCCTATCAATCCACAGAAGTAGCAAAAATCAGGGAGTTTCTCATACTCAACTGGATATCTCTTGCTTTCCTTAAGCGTCAGTGGCACAAACCTAACCAAGGGTGTATCAAGTATCACAGACACCCTGGCCCTTAGGTATTTGATCGGGTTGAGACGACCTTCATTGACTATGACTGAGATCGATTGGCCTACCTTCTTTGCAATCTTCTCTGCAGTTTCCTTCTTTTTCATCAAACCATCAGGTATGCCTACAATTCTTGCCCACACTAGGATACGATCCAGTTTGTAATCCTCAGCGTTGGTGATTCCATCATACTCCTCCATAACAATTGCTGCGTACCTAAACAGCCACGGCCCTCCCCTCATCACCCGGTCCCAATCTCCCAAGCAAGAGAATTGCGCAAGGAACCGGTTAGGGTTTATGGTTTTGAAGGTAACCCCCTGGGCTGGAATCCAGACGTTCCTCATAGTTTTGAACAACAAAACATGGCTAAAGGGTTTAGAGGTGTGAACCCTGAAGATGGCAATCCATCGTGTTTCCTTTATCAGATCATCAATCTAGCCCGATAGATCCAGATCCTCCTCCTCCTCACCATGCAAATTCAGTCCTGCAAACCTGTCCGTCAGATTTGATTGAGTTCCTGTTGGGTTGCCGCCGTCGCCGCCGTCGCGACTCGAGCCGGCCGCCGTCGCGACTCGAGCCGGCCGCCGTCGCGACTCGAGCCGGCCGCCGTCGCAGAACCACTCCCCGCCATGCAGACCGACTAGCGGGAGCGTTGGGCACTTTGGAATTACGCAAAGATCGCCAAGGCAGCAATCATACGTGAGATTTTGTGGTGGGTAACAGATTTGAGTGGAACCCCAGCGTAGCCGCCAGAGGATAAGGGGAACCCTAGCGTAGCCGCCAGGGGAGGTTTCTCCACTTGTTTTTATCTTCTATATTTGTGCATCTTCTGTTTGTGTTCTAGTGGTCTGGAATAAGTAGGTTACTTTGGATCATTCAGGACTACTCATTGATTCAGAAACTTCTTGCAGTTCTTTTAATACGAGCTCCCTCCAACCAAACACAATATTTCCCTTCACAGTCTATCTAAGATATTAGAGGAAAACAAATACAAGTACCCTCTCCTACTTAATTCATCTGCCAATCTTTCTCTTCGGATGTATGAGTTCATCTGCCCTGCCACTCCCTTTACTGAGCCAAAGCTCATGTCTACGCCACCATAAGATCTTGCAACGAGTTTATCCCGACATGTGGAGTCACCATAAGAGCTCATGTCATATGCTACCCCTGCAGGATCGACCGGGTCGACGCAAATCTAGACGAAACACAAGAAATAATCGAAGGGACAAGGGATGAGGTTGGAACATTCCTGCTGCATAGATATTTCCTTTTCTTGTACTTTTGGATGGCGAAACGAAACAGCGATACCTCTACAGAAACATACATGAGATTTTCAACTCATATGGCTCCTCGGACAATTATTTCGAAGGGATTCGTTTCCTCGTTCGAGAGTCTCCGCTCTGAAGACTAACTAAGACGAACTGAGTCACGTTTTCATGTTCTAATTGGACACTTTCCATGTAATCATAATGGAACACTTTTCATTTATCCTATGATTAAAGAAAAATATTGTTCTTTTACCAAACAAATGCAGATCAAATGACGTCTTATAATAAGAAGAAATCTTTCTAAGTATCAATCCCCTTGCCCTTCATTTTTTGAGAATCAGAAGGATCCTTTTCGAGTTTCCATTTATGCATTTGGATCTGGGCTATTCTATCTTCAATTTCATTTTTTGGCTTTATTCTTTATTTATTTCATTTTGACTTTTTACTAAATTTATTTACTGTCTTTGTAGCTCGCAGTGATCCATGTGGATCTGAGCGCCTTTCAGAAGGAGCTCCAAGAAGTCAGCCATGCGGTTGAAATATGGGTAGGCTTCATGTACCTAAACATGTATATACCTTGCTTGCTAGGGCTACGACATATCACTCACGGGTGCACTTATTTATCTTGAATATGTAGGGGTCTAGGCTGTTGTGTATCGAGGACACCCAGGTAAGTACATGTCCATTATACACCCTTCCCCTTCCTCTAACCCATACCCACACCCACACAGTTTTTTTTGTTTACATTTTTTATTTTTTTTTGAATTGTTTGGATTGCTTACCACATGTGTCACGTGTTTTTTTTTGTTTACATGTTACTGATATTATCTACATTCAAACCTGTATTAAGATCGTAAATGTCCGTGCGACGGAAGCGTTGGTTGGGTTCAGCCAACAACAGGAACATGGTGGCTAGAATCCCAATATTCGCCAGGCAAGTCGTCGTCCTAGCTTATGTAATTCTTTAGTGGTGTGTTGCTTACATGATCCGCTATTGGTTCTACATCCACTACCGTTACTTCTAGAGTCTTACTCTGAAGAGATATTTTCAATTTCAGGTCTCATGGTTCCTTCCAGCTACAGGATGTTCTAATTCAGAGAAAAACATTAATAAAATGGTAAATACGTCTAACCTTTGTTTTTGTATTCAAAGCTTTTATTAGGTGAAAAAGGCTCCTTTTTCCAACTTTTGCCACCAGGAATGCGAATTTCGTGATAACCCATTCGGAGATCGAGCTTAGAGAACACTTTTGCTCCTTTGAGCTGCTCGAACAATTTATTGACGTTGGGGAGCGGATACTTGTTCTTTATTGTCTTCTTCTTCAATGGCCGGTAATCAACGCAAAGGCGCTCCGTGCCATCCTTCTTCTTGACAAATAAGACACCACAGCCCCAAGGAGACGTGCTAGGCCTGATCAGACCCATACGCTCTTGTTCATCAAGCTGTTTCTTCAACTCCTTCAACTCTTCAGGGGAGAGCTTGTACGGACGCCGGCATGCTGGCTCAGTACCAGGCTCGAGTTCAATGATAAATTCAACTTGACGATGCGGAGGCATGCCTGGAAGCTCTTCAGGAAAAACGTCTTCGTATTCGTTTACCACCAAAATTTGAGAGATGGCATTAATCTCGCCCTTGTCATTGAGAGAGAATAGCCTGATTGTGTTATCCCGAGAGGCGAAGATAATCACGTCTTTGTTATGATGAGTAATCTTGACTTCCTTATTTGCACAATCAATGAGAGCATCATGCTGAGAAAGCCAATCCATCCCGAGAATAAGATCAATGTCAGAATTGCCGAGAATAACCGGGGAAGCCAGAAAGCGGTAATCACCCATGCGAATAGATACATTCGGAGCCACCATACTAGAACTCAATCTCTTACCAGGAGATATAACACTCAAAGTTCTTGGTAAAGCTTCAGAGTGAACATTATTCTTGGATGCAAATGGATATGACATGAAGGAACATGAAGCACCCGAATCAAACAACACTTTTGCAGGAATAGAGTTAACTGGAAGGTTACCAAGTATCACATCTAAAGAATTCTCTACTTGAGCTGCATTCATCAGATTCACTCTTGCTGCCTTTGGATTGTGCTTGACAATAGCAGTGCTGACAGGTGGAGGAGGCGGAAGGCGCCTTGGGTTGGGGCACTTGTTAGCATAGTGACCCTTCTGAGTGCATTTGTTGCAAACCACTTCTGAGAGAGGACGGTAATGAGGAGCACTTGACTTGGAAGCTTGAAACTGATTCTTTGACTGGTTGCTTGGGTTGGGTGGGTGGGAGCAAGCACGGCCACCAGAGTTCTTATTGTTGTTGTTGTAGGGAGCTCGGATCACTGGAGGAGCTGGAAGCCAAAACTTCTGTTGCTTCACGACCACTTGAGAAGAAGAGGAGGAGTGAACAGCGTCTTTGATCCTCTTTTTGGAAGCTTCCATCTTGAGCTGGGCTGCCTCTTGCTTAAGCGCCATGTTATATAATTTATCAAACTCATCAGGCTCGAACAAGGTGAGAGCAAGTTGGAGTTCATCCTTCAGACCACCACGGAAATGATAGATCTTGCTCTTGGCATCTGGGATGTCTTGCTTTGCATAGCGGGCAAGGTTCTGGAACTTGACATTATATTGGTAGACAGACATAGAGCCTTGCTTCAGGTTGCGGAATTGCTCACGCATACCCTCGATGACACTTGTTGGAATGTGGTGAGAGCGAAAGTCCTTGCAAAAGTCATCCCAGGAGATTACACGCCCTGCTCTGGAGTCTTTGTACTGCTGCCACCAATCAGCTGCTTGGTCCCTGAGTTGGAAGGCGGCAAACTTCACATAGTCCTCGGGCCTGACGTTACTGCACTCGAAATGCTTCTTGATATCTGTTATTCAGTCTTCAGCATCGAGAGGGTCCACGCAGTAACTGGATGCCTTTGATTGATTTGCCAGGAACTGGTTGAGCGTAGCAAAGTGCTGTTGGTTGAACAAATTGCCTTGGTTCCCATGAGCACCCTGATTTGCTTGATTTGCTTCAATATGCTGCATCATCTGCATAAGCATCTGGGTGTTCTCATTCGTAACTTGCATAATTGCTCTCCAGGCCTCAGACGGAGGAGGAGGGGAAGGAGGACGATCAGGAACCTCTTCACCCTCTGGGTTAGAGTTGGGAGATTTTTTAGGAGCCATCCTGAAAGAGATGACCACTATTAGCCATTGATTGAAAGAAGATATTAGCTGAATCAATGGCCAGAATTGCAACATAATCTTCACAAGAATCATTCGAACAAGAGGAACGAATGAAATTCATAGTTTAATGATAACAACAATCTTCACGAGAAGCCACTTGGGAGACAAAAAGGTAAATAAAACAACAAGGTGCAAATAGAACAAATACAAGATAGAAGTTTCGTTTGACATATTCGTGCTGAAAGCTTATGGAACGTGTTACGAAAGGGTTTTGCAATCCCCCGATCAGCATAGCCAAGGACCCTTTAAGATGCAACTCCCGATCGGAACAACGGCCATAAAACTACTTCACTCAATGTAGAACCCCGAACTCCATATCATGCATTCGTTGGAAGAATGCCAACGATCTACTAGATGAACCCACCTATTAATTTCCGAAAGTTTCCAGTTATGCAATCAGGTGTTGGGGATACAGGGGAAGCATTGCGCACTCAACTCTAATCCTACATCCAGCTGTATCCATCCTTCAACACATAACTAGTTATTTCCGGAAACCGTCTACCTCGGACCTTCGAAACGCATCCACTATACAAGCTTTGGCAATACTCCCGAACTACCTCCCCAGTACTGGGTGATGTCGGGGTTATCTTGCCACTAACCGCATAGGAGAGTTTTCGATGTCGGCCGTCTTAAGTATTCTAGAACTGCCGCGATATATTTGTGACGACAACACCTCGGAGCTCAACTCCCCGGGACACTGCCACAACCCCTAAATGACAGGAGGCATCGAGAACAATGTTCTCGTCACAAAGACATTGGAACAATCCAAACAATACTCGCGAGATTCCTAAAAAAAATTTGGTGCAATTTTGAGAGTAGAAGAGGCAAGAGTAATCGTCAGGAGTCCTCACCAGAGTGAAAAGGGATGAAGACCAAAAGAAATCCTACTCTCCGATATATATATATATATATATATATATATATATATATATATATATATATATATATATATATATAGGACTCAAAACATTTTAAGTGTGTGCCTAGACTCAACCGTCAACGATTCGATCATTCAGTGGGGGCTTCTAGGTCGGAGAAGGCTCTGAATACCAACTTGTAATGCCCAGGATGGGACTATACCTCCTACGTGTCGAGGCACGACTTAAAGGTATAAGCCCATTCTGGAATGATCTCAAGTTCGGTATCTTTGCACATCTCATGTAAAAATAGGGATGAAAGCGAAAAAGATAGTTGGCTTACACTCGCCACGTCACACGATTCATTACATAGCAAAACATCATTCAAATAACATCACAACCCGTCTACGGGTGAAGATCCAAATGAAAGATACCAAACATACATAAAGCCACAGGTCCGAATCGCCCCTAGTAGAAACCTCTACTGATCATCAGGATAGTGCACATAGTAACGGCTACGTTCCTCATCGTACTCCCAGTATAGCTCTGTGCCATCACCTGAGTACCTGCATCTGGTGTGGTGTAGAATCTATGAGCCACAGAGGACTCAGCAATCCCGTTCCCGGGTAGCAGAACTATCTAAGCCTTGGGGGTGGAACAAGGCTGAAGAAAGAATAAGAGGTTGCAGCAGCACTAGCACTAACTTACGTAAGAAGAGCGAGAAGAGAAGGCCACGAGCGACAAGGTGATCACGAAGTGATCCTATCTAAGCATGTCAAACATAACCCCACCGTGTTCACTTCCCGAACCCCTTTCGGAAAATGACCGTCACGGTACTCACGCTGGTGGTGTGTTTTGAACATGGTGTCAAGTTTTCTACAACCGGATATTAACAAATTTCCATCTGCCACATAACCGCGGGCACGACTTTCGAAAGTTCAAAACCCTGCAGGGGTGTTCCAACTTGGCCCATTACAAGCCCACGATCCGCGGAGTCGCAACTCCAAGGTGGGAAGGCCCGAGTATCCTCGGAATTCCTTGCTCAAGATACTCCGACTAAGGTAAGGCTAATCCAGCAAATCCTCCCGGCGTGCCGACACCCTGATAGTAGCCGCGCGTATCTCGTCTCAGGCCACGACCGGATGGGACAAGCTACGAGTTTTTACCAGAACTCGGGTTTCCCCAAGGTGGCCCCGCGGGTTGCCCAGTTCGGACCAACACTCATGTGGAGCACTGGCCCGGGGTTGTTGATTAAGAAGAGGGTTAATTACTCCCTATGCAAGTTTTTAGTTGTTTAGGCAAATAGTACCAATGTTGGGACTTGCTGGAAAAGACTTAGCGCTAAGCGGTTTATCGAGGGGGTCCCATAACCCCAACCGTGTGAGGAACACAAAATCAAGGAACATAACACCGGTTTATATGGTTCCTAGGGCGGCACGAGTGGAACAAAACACCGAGCAAGAGGCTCAGCCTTCCACCCATTACCAATATATAGATGATTTCATTAAAGAGTTTATATAGTGTGATATCCCAACAAGCTTCAACATGAAGCAAGAATCTTCAAATCTTCTCCTGCAACTAGCAATGCTATAAGAGGGGCTGAGCGAAGCCTACGTAGCCAATCAAAGGTTTGCTTAGGTAGGGTGGTTAGTCAGATTCATGGTTACAATAAGAGGCTGACAGGAAAAAATGGGCATCGAGGCAATAAGCTAAAGAGCGAGACTTCTAGCAATAGGCAAAGATAGTAATGATATCTGGGTCAGGTCATCTTGCCTGTCGAGTTGTCGATGGGATCGTAAGAGGGCTCCTCGTTCTCAACCTCGGTAGTAACCTCGTTCTCGTACTCGGTCTCGGCTTCCGCCTCTACTCAACACAAGAACACACGAGGCACGAAATCAAACAATATGCAATGCGCAAACTACAGGATGCATGGCTGATGCACTAACGAAGCACTGCAGATACACTTAGGATGCACAGCAAGACAACATAGGAAACACAGAGATACAACACAAGGAACATGACAATATGCATCAAGCAAGATACTTCAAAACTTGTTAACAAGATGATATTATGAATCTACATGCAAAACCACACAAGTTTCATGTAGGACTTGCTCAAAACGGAGCAACGGACTAAAAGATACACCCGAAACAAGAAACAATGCAAAGCTGAAATTAACAGCCACATAGCAACTTCGGAGCAAGAAATATATACTCTACAGCACTCAAACATCATGACAAGAAGCATGGACATGAAGTAGACATATACTACAACAAACAACTCCATTGGAGCATCTCCATAGGAGGCATGGATCAATAGCAACAAGCTACAACATTTTGAACATGACAATCAAAACCTGACAGCAATATTTTATAGCAACTTGGGAGCAAGAATTAAATAGGCTACAGCAATCCAAAAGAGCATGTGAGGGCATGAATGGATAGCCAACAACATATACAACAAGGAATCATCAATAGTCACCCAAAAACTAACATGGATTTGCCTAGGACATCAAGCAAACATAGCATCAAGATATTACAGATTTCAGACTTAGTGAAATTTCACTAAGTGCTAAAACAGCAAAATTATCATGGCATGTTTGTGAGCATGTTTAAGTCACCTCAAAGCATAACATGGCAAGTGGTTTGCACCACAGCAAAGAACACATGATGGGGAATCCAAAACATATAAGCATGCAACATGGGGACAACCACATCAATAGCAACGAGCTCCTCAACTAGGCATCTCGTAACAAGTTTAAAAATCTAACAGCCACATACACTTTTGCAATGGAGATAAACATGGCAATATGAATTCTATCATGCATCCTTTAGCAACCAACATGTAGAGCATCTCATGATGAACATTTGGACATATCATTTGCTTCATTTGGATAAACATGCATCAAGTTATCACATATCAAACATGGCATGAAAACAACTAATAGCAGCAGTTTAAAACAAGTAGCACTCTTCTCATGAAGATTAAGACATCTAGATGATCTCAAACATTCATGACACAATGGAACAAAACATAGTACATGTCACCTCGATCATTTTGACATATTATATGCACAAAACGGACAAGCACAGTAAAAGTTATCATGATTACAAAAATGCATCATACAAAGAAAACTAAAAGACTTAGACAAAATAACAGGGGTCAACCTCCGGTCAACGCGGGCGGTCTGGTCAAACGGGCGCCGGTGCGGGTTGGTGGAGCGGGTCGCGGGAGTGTTGATACGTCCAAAACGTATCTATAATTTCTGCTTGCTCCATGCCTCTTTTGGGTGATATTGCTATGATATTTATACACTTCCATACACTTTTGATCATATTTGGACTAACCTATTAACTCAGTGCACCCCAGTGCCAGTTTCTGTTTTCGGCTGTTTTTGTATTTCAGGTTTTCACATTACGAGAACTGCCAGGAAAAATCCAGAAAAATTATATAAAAAATCAGCGTTCCAGAAACTACCGTGCGCCCGAAGGACA
>LR738709.1:6366220-6385946 GCA_902687465.1 Secale cereale
GCACCAGGGCTCCAGGCGCCCTGGCGGTGCGCCCCCCCTGGGCCGCGCCGGGGGGGCGCCTGGGCCCCCCGAGGCTCCTCCGATGCCCCCCTTTGGCATATATTTAAAGCGTCTCCCGAAACCCTCGAGGGAGGAACTCTTTTCGTGATCTCATCTCTGTTTCGCCGCCGCCGCCGTTTCCAAGATCGGGAGCACCAGGAGAACTCTTCCCGGCACCCTGCCGGAGGGGAGGATCACCACCGGGAGCCTCTCCACCACCATGGACGCCTCCCGGATGAGTTGTGAGTAGTCTCCCTTGGACCATGAGTCCATGACCAGTAGCTATGTGATGTTCTCCTCCCGTTCTTGTGCTTCACTAATTAGTCCTCGTGAGCTGCCCTACATGATCGAGGCACATATGTAATCCTTATGCTGTTGCTATGATGAGTTTGCTGGGATCCGATGGATTATGAGATTATGTTCAGATTGTGCTTGAGTAATATATTTGATCTACCTCTTTTATATTTATGTTCGTAAGTAATTCTTGCATGTTCTCCGTTGTTATTTATTGCTTTGGCCAAGTAATAGGTAGTGACTCCAAGAGGGAACGTTATGCTTGATTGTGGGTTCATGCCCCTCGATGACTAGTTTGAGTGACAGAAACATGAGTCTAGGGGATGTACTGTTGCCACAAGGGGGAAAACAACGGTGCTTGTGCCCGCGGGTGCAAGGATTGTTTACTTTACGCAAAGTTCTTTTAATGCAGTTGTCTGTTGCATTGAGTTTACACTATGGGTGGGACTCGCAACTTAATACCAGCGAGATGTTCTGGATAGATATCTCAAGGTGGATGATTAGTAGTAGATATTGATGGATTTCGGTCTACTTAATTTGGCGTACCGCCCATGCTTTGAACCTCAACCTTTCTTGCAATGTAGTCAGCATTGGTTTGCGCACATGGTCCTGTCAATTGCCCAGCTGTAATTCGTTTACCTCACATAGCTGTTTTATCGTCTTTTGGGAGAGAGACATCACTAGTGAACATCATGAGACTCCGGTCCATATTACCATCATTGATCACATCCGCTATTTACTTTTCCGTTATTTACTTACTATTGCAATTATACCTATCACTATTATCACTTGCGTTTGATCCTTTGTAAACTACAAGGCCGGAGGGATTGACAACCTCTCTGTACTCGTTGGGAGCAAAGTTATTTGTATCTGTGTGCAGGTCCACGTTGATTGCTAATATCCGGCGCCGTTAGCAGTTGACACCTTCTTGTTGAAACTGGGAGTCTCTGGGAAATCGATCCTTGGTATTACCAAGGGAAAACTTCTGCTACACTGCATCTCAAACCTTCCACTTGGGGTAACCAACGAGGGGTGAGAAGCCACCTAGCAACACAATAAACTGGCACTGACTACCATCCAAGCCACCCTGGAGAAGCTATCTGTCCTACCTGTGCATCTGGTTGAGGTGAAGAAGTCTGCTGCATGAGCTGGCTCTCTTATGGCGCTGACCCGGGCCAAAGCATGGGTCCCTGATTTTGACCCGGCTGAAGCCATGAACGGCTATCCCAGCAATAAATAGGACGGGTCAGCCTTCTCTGCTGAAGATCTCCGTGCTTTGACTAAGGATATGCGCCCTCTCGCCAGTAAGCTTGCCGATGAAGCAGATTTGACAAGGTATCATCCGGCCTATGATATAGAAAATTCGCGGGTGGAGCGGCTGATACGTCCAAAACGTATCTATAATTTCTGCTTGCTCCATGCCTCTTTTGGGTGATATTGCTATGATATTTATACACTTCCATACACTTTTGATCATATTTGGACTAACCTATTAACTCAGTGCACCCCAGTGCCAGTTTCTGTTTTCGGCTGTTTTTGTATTTCAGGTTTTCACATTACGAGAACTGCCAGGAAAAATCCAGAAAAATTATATAAAAAATCAGCGTTCCAGAAGCTACCGTGCGCCCGAAGTACAGCCGGGGGGGGGGGGGCCACCAGGGCTCCAGGCGCCCTGGCGGCGCGCCCCCCCCTGGGCCGCGCCGGGGGGGCGCCTGGGCCCCCCGAGGCTCCGCTGATGCCCCCCTTTGGCATATATTTAAAGCGTCTCCCGAAACCCTCGAGACGGGAACTCTTTTTCGCGATCTCATCTCTGTTCCGCCGCCGCCGCCGCTTCCAAGATCGGGAGCACCAGGAGAACTCTTCCCGGCACCCTGCCGGAGGGGAGGATCACCACCGGGAGCTTCTCCACCACCATGGACGCCTCTCGGATGAGTTGTGAGTAGTCTCCCTTGGACCATGGGTCCATGACCAGTAGCTATGTGATGTTCTCCTCCCATTCTTGTGCTTCACTAATTAGTCCTCGTGAGCTGCCCTACATGATCGAGGCACATATGTAATCCTTATGCTGTTGCTATGATGAGTTTGCTGGGATCCGATGGATTATGAGATTATGTTCAGATTGTGCTTGAGTAATATATTTGATCTACCTCTTTTATATTTATGTTCATAAGTAATTCTTGCATGTTCTCCGTTGTTATTTATTGCTTTGGCCAAGTAATAGGTAGTGACTCCAAGAGGGAACATTATGCTCGATTGTGGGTTCATGCCCCTCGATGACTAGTTTGAGTGACAGAAACATGAGTCTAGGGGATGTGCTGTTGCCACAAGGGGGAAAACAACGGTGCTTGTGCCCGCGGGTGCAAGGATTGTTTACTTTACGCAAAGTTCTTTTAATGCAGTTGTCTGTTGCATTGAGTTTACACTATGGGTGGGACTCGCAACTTAATACTAGCGAGATGTTCTGGATAGATATCTCAAGGTGGATGATTAGTAGTAGATATTGATGGATTTCGGTCTACTTACTTTGGCGTACCGCCCATGCTTTGAACCTCAACCTTTCTTGCAATGTAGTCAGCATTGGTTTGCGCACATGGTCCTGTCAATTGCCCAGCTGTAATTCGTTTACCTCACATAGCTGTTTTATCGTCTTTTGGGAGAGAGATATCACTAGTGAACATCATAAGACTCCGGTCCATATTACCATCATTGATCACATCCGCTATTTACTTTTCGCTATTATTTACTATTGCAATTATATCTATCACTACTATCACTTGCGTTTAATCCTTTGTGAACTACAAGGCCGGAGGGATTGACAACCTCTCTGTGCTCGTTGGGAGCAAAGTTATTTGTATCTGTGTGCAGGTCCACGTTGATTGCTAATATCTGGCGCCGTAGCAGTTGACACCTTCTTGTTGAACCTAGGAGTCTCTGGGGATTCGATCCTTGGTATCTTTGCCAAGGGAAAAACTTCCGCAACACTACATCTCACACCTTCCACTTGGGGTAACCAACGAGGGGCGAGAAGCCTAGCAAGTGGATCGGGCGCCGGGTCCGTGGGTTGCGGGGTCCGTACCCGCTAGGGTTTCAGCCCCAGATTGGGCTGGATCCAGATCGCGGCGGCGGCTTCCTTCGATCCCGGCCGGCGGGAAGGCCCCGCGGTGCTGGCACCGGCCGGCGGGAGACCTGAGGACGGCGGACGGCGATCGATGGCCGAGGGCCAGCGGCGAGGGCCAAGGGGCGGCGCGGGAAGCGCACCGGCTTCGGGCGGCGGATCTGCGAGGTTGGAGCTCGGGCGACGGCGGGCTCCCTACGGCGCGGCGGCGGCCGGCTACGGAGGAGGAGAACCGCGGAGGCGCGGCCCGGGACACGGCGGCGGCGGGCCCGCGTCGGGCCGGGCGGGCCGGCGCGGTGGGAGCGGCGGCTGGCCACGTGGCGGCCTGCCACTGGTCGAGGGGGCGGCGGCGGACGTGTCCGGCGTCGGCGGACACGTCCAGCGTGCGATGGATCTGCGGGGCACGGGAAAAAAAGGAAAAAAAAGGGATGGAGGAGGAAGAAGACTAGGGTTTTGGACGAAAATGGAGGGGTGGACGTTTTTATAGGCACAAGGAGCTAGGAGAGTCCAAATGAGGAGCGGGTTTCGGCCACGCGATCACTATTCAACTGCCGAGATGATGGGAAGGGTTGAGCTGGGTTGGTGGGCTGTTGTGGAGGGGGTCTTGGGCCTCAAAGAGGAGGTACTTTTAGCCCACGAGGTTACCCGTTGGAGTACCAAACGAACTCCAAATGCGACGAAACTTGACAAGCGGGTTACACGTAACAAAACAACATCGCACGACAAGTCTCACGCCATTCCGAAAACGTTACACGGCCAAACACGAAAGAAGGACTCCGGGAAGCTACGGGCACGTGTGAGAGCGTCGGAACTCGAAACAGACAACGGGAAGAGACTAGTGGGACCGGATGCAAAAGACAACACAAATGCAATGCAATACACATGACAACATGACATGGATGAATGCACACACTCACACGACAAAACGACGAAAACCCGAAAAGACGAAGAACCCGGAATGGAACCGATGAAGCCAAAGTTTATATATTGCCAAAAGGGGAAAGTGTTACATCCGGGGCATTACAACTCCATTGTCTTAGGATGTCAAAGTGTGTGTGTGGTATGATTACAAATTTGCTTCTCTCTCTATCCAGCTCCGGTCTATCTAAAATATTGGAGGAAAGCAAACACATATATCCTACCCTGCCTAATCCCTTTCCTCGTCTTGCTCTTCACTGGCACTAATCCATCCACCTTACCACTCTGATCATTGAGTGGGAGCTCATGTCTATGCCACCAGACGATGTGGCAACGATGCCACACTTCGAAGTGGTATCCGCTGTTCAAACGCCGGACGAGCTGATGACCCACAAATTAAGATGCGGCGCTCAAACACCTGGTCTACGACAAGTGTGTTGTTGACTACTTTCAGGTCACGTTGCAACACATGCCTCACTTCCAAGGAGATGCCACAGTTAGTTGATATGACGAGGAAGGCTAATAACTCCAAGGCGGTCCGCTTCAATCTCTTGAATGAGTTATCCAAGCTTCTTGATGTTGTTCGTGCAGTCGACCCGTGCGACAAAGTCAATCCTAAGACTCCCTTTAACTCTCCTTTTGGGCGTCAGTGAGAGCCATTTTTTGTTTATTTATATCCGGGCTCAGATGTTCATGCCGTGATTAGTCTTGTCATGCAATTGTTCTCGCTCAACTCGTCATTCTAGAACTTTCCACCATGAAGGATTAGCTCTTTTCACTTGTATATAATTACATGTCATAGATTATGATTTTGTTCTCACATGATAAAGAAGTGATAAATAGATACCAATCACGTGGATGATATCCTGTTCTTGAAAGGGTGCTGAAAACATAGCTGAAATGAGTCAGTTCCGACATTTCACACATCTTTCATGATGCAATGAGCTTGGAGTACTCTCTGTTATTTCATCTTAGTCAAGTGATTGTACTAAGAACAGAACAAACATATATAGCGTGCATATTCTTGTACTACTTGACAGTTGGTTACTCTGAATTATTCAAGACTAAGCTATTTCAAAATGCAATTGCCGTTCAACTACTCACCCATTCAGAAAGTTGTCACCATTCTTTTTCATGCGAGTTCCCTCCAACCAAACACAACATTTCCCTTCACTTTCTTTTTGGTAAGGGGCCATACTAAACATGCAAGTAGGATGATCACATGATTCTGCAGTCCAGACACATGATTAAAAAGAGATGATAAACATTTCTTGAATGGCTTCAACACGTATCCATGCTCGCCTCTGTTATTACATCCTAGCCAAGTGAAGAGAACTAGCACACCATGCATATTAAGTTCTCTATTACTCCCTCCGTCCGGAAATACTTGTCATCAAAATGAATAATAGAGGATGTATCTAGATGTATTTTAGTTTTAGATACATCCCTTTTTATCCATTTTGATGACAAGTATTTTCGGACGGAGGGAGTACTTGGAATAAGTAGGTTACTTTTTTTGACGGGAAAGTTTACTTTATTAATCAAAGGATAGAAACATCGTCTGCCAATAGGTTTACAATGAAATCAGGCGAGGCGTCAATCCAGCGAGATGGGTTATTAGCACGACCCCATCTTGCTAGTTCACGAGCTAAATTATTAGACTCTCTAATACAGTGCTCAATAGTAAACCTCCCGAAGTCTTCGAGATAACTGCGACATTCATCAAACAACGGCGCGGCCACCATAGAGTAGCCACCATTGAATTTAAGTGCCTCCACCACCATGATATTATCTGATCTTACTACCACAGTATGACATCTTGTTTCCCTTGCTAGCTTCAGTCCTTCGAGCATAACCGCAACTTCTGCTGTCTCGACATCGGCTACATGTTCTAGTGTTGCTGTGGCTGCAGACATGAAGTTTCCACGATGGTCACGGATGACCGCTCCACAAGATCCTTTATAGTCTCCTTCAATGGACGACGCATCGACATTAAGGACTGCCTGACCAGCGAAAAACGCCTGCCATGTATTCACTTTAGGTGTCATTTTTGTTTGTGCTCCACGGGCATAGTTCAGTGCTAGGGCTACCACCGCCTGGGCCGTTCGCTCTATAGATGCGATATCATCACCTTGCACAAACTGTCGCCGTTGCCACCATATATACCAACAAGCTGTGGTAATCAGCTCCGGTAACTCAAGCACTCCATTATATTGTCTCCGGCAAGAAATATCACAGAGGATGAACTCTATAGCTGCTGATCCCGCTCGATCCATGTGACAAGCAAAGTTTATATCGTCTGCGACTCCCAGGGTTCTCCACACTTCTTGTGATCTAGCACATTTAAACAGCATATGCGCTAGGTCTTCTGCTCCTTCTGTACAAAACGGGCAGCAGGACAAGTTCCCCACATGACGGTTCATTAGCACACTCCGGCATGGTATTGTGTTGTGTAGGCTTCTCCAGATGTGGATTTTTACTTTTGCTGGCACCTTCAAATTCCACAGCTTTTTCCAAACTGGATGCGGCGCCATAGATGATCGGACCAAGCTGCTATCATGTGTTGCATAGCACATCTCCCACTGTTTATAGTAAGCAGAGCATACTGAAAAAACTCCACTTGTTGTTAGATGCCATGCCACATAGTTTTCAGTCTCCACATGAAATAATGGGATTTGTAGTATCCGTTCTGCGTCGATATGCCAGAAATTTTCCCGGATCAGAAGCTCATCCCATTCTCCCGTGATTGGGTCTATAAGCTCATTTACCTTTGTTAGGTCTTGGTTTCCATGGACTGTAAGGATTTTCTTTGATGCACTGTTTGGGATCCAGCAATCCTCCCATATATCAATCTTGTTTCCGTTGCCCACTCTCCAAATACAGCCATGCTTGAAAGTTTGAATTCCGGACCAGATACTTTGCCACACATAGGAAGATCCCTTCTTTAGTTGACAGTTTAGTATATCACCCGTGGGGTAATACTTGGCTTATAATACTCGAGCACACAAGGAGCCACAGTTGTCAATTAATCTCCAACACTGTTTCGCCAGCATCGCCAAGTTGAAACTATGAATGTCCCGAAATCCCATCCCTCCTCTCTCCTTTGGGATACACATCTACCACCATGCAAACCAATGCATCTTACGCTGGTCCTCCTCGTCACCCCACCAGAATTGCGACATTGCATCAGTGATTCCCTTGCAAATTTTCTTTGGGAATTTAAATGCACCCATCGCATATGTTGGGATGGCTTGGGCCACCGCTTTCAGCAAAGCCTCTTTTCCTCCAAAAGATATAGTTCTCTCCTTCCAACCATTCACCATTGCTTGAATCCTTTCAATTATGTGTTTAAAGCAGTCCACACGGTCCACCCCTATCATGGATGGTAGACCCAAGTATTTGTCTGAGATGGACTCAGTCATGATATTCAGAATTTGGCATACATCAGCCTTCACCTCCACTTTTGTATTAGGACTGAAAAAGATATAACACTTTGATTCACTGACCAGCTGATCGGACGCTGCACAGTACTCATCCAAGATTGATCTCAGCGTGGTAGCATTCTGGTTATCTACTCTCATGAGAATAAGGGAGTCGTCAGCAAAAAGCAGGTGGGATATAGTTGGTGAATCTCCGCATACCTGCACTCCCGTTAGGTTCCCCGCCTCTTCCTCATGAGCAATTAACGCTGACAGTCCTTCAGCACACAAAAGGAACATATATGGGGAGAGAGGATCCCCCTGTCTCAAGCCTCTCGTTAGCAAAAAAGGAAGTGTTTCATTGGAGTTAAAACAAACCTTGTACTCAACCGTTCTCACACATGACATTACCATCTGAATCCATTGGGCATGAAACCCCAACTTGATGAGCATGGCCTCCAAAAAAGTCCATTCAACTCTGTCATATGCCTTGTGCATATCAAGTTTGATTGCACAAGTGCCAACCTTACCCTTCTTCCGCTTTTTCATCGTATGTAGACACTCATACGCCACTATGACATTGTCATTGATGATGCGGCCCGGTACAAACGCACTTTGAGTCTCACTAATAATATCTGGGAGGAGAACTTTTAAGCGCGCCGCGAGCATCTTTGAAATCACCTTGTAGACCACATTGCACAAACTTATGGGCCTAAATTGGGTAACTTTTCCTGGGTTATCCACTTTCGGAATTAAGACAATGGTGGTAGAGTTCCACCCCTCTAGTATTATCCCTGAATTAACAGTCGCCAGGACCTCCTTGGTGAGATATCCTCCTAGCAAGTGCCATTTTTTTTGTAAAAGATAGTGTAACCCATCCGGACCTGGTGCTTTTAAATCACCAATACTAAAGAGAGATTTCTTTACCTCCTCCTCTGTATATGGTGCAATGAGTGACTCATTCATATAGTCCATAACCCTCCTCTTAACTTTATTTATAACATTCATATCCGGTACATTTACTTCAACAGAAAAGAGGTGCTGAAAATACTCGCTAATCAAACTACTCATAGCCTCATTGCTCTCTCTCCAAACACCCGAGTCATCAATCAGGCGTTTTATGTAATTTCTCCTCCTCCTAGACGATGCAAAGTTATGAAAAAAATTGGTATTGCGATCACCAAACTTGAGCCAGTTTGCACGGCTGCACTGTACCCAGTAGATCTCTTCCTTCTCCAAATTTTCCTCTATCTCCATGAACAAAATTCATTGCCTATCTCCCGCCTCATCAGTGATTGGGCCTGACTGCAACTTTTCCAACTCCGCCTTCAGTTACTTCAAACGCCGTTGGGGCGCCTTCAGGATCGAGCGATCCCACTCATGCAAGGTGGTGTGGACACTCACTGTTCGTTCTGCAATTGGTGCCGTCGGGTCTGATCGTTCCGAAGCTTCGTACACTACTTGCATAATATTATCTTCTTGCAGCCACCTTGACTCAAAACACTTCTGATGGGTTTGCTGAGAATCCACCTGCGCATCTCCCTCGGTATCAATGAAAAGGGGTATGTGGTCCGACTTTATATGAGCAGTATTTGTGACCTTTGTATTTGGGAAGAGTCCAAAAAACTGGCCATTGCACACCGATCTGTCAAGCCATTCTCTGATCCTCCTCCTCCTCCAAGTATACAGATCCCCGCTGCATCCCATATCCTCCATCTCGCAATCAACAAGGGCATCTCGAAAGTTTTGCATCATGTGCATTGACCTCGGCGCGCCACCCACTTTTTCATGGGAGTACAAGATTTCATTAAAATCACCAGCTATCATCCATGGTAGGTTAACTCGCTGGTGTAGATGACGGAAGCACGACCACGACAAATGCTTGTCTTCCCACCTCGGCTCCCCGTAGAAGCCCATAAACCTCCATACCTCATCCGTACCATCTCCCACCGTGACATCTATGAAACTTTTATCTTTATCTCTCAACTGTATTGCCATAGGTCTCCTCCAAAAGAGAAGCAGACCCCCAGTTGCTCCATTACTTTCTTGCACTTCCATACAATCCATTTTTAATTTTTTCCGAAGTTTCCCTGCCTTAGTTTTGTTCAGATGCGTCTGAGACAGGAAGACGACATCCGGCCCCCACTGCTTGTGGACGTCCAGAATCGCTCTTTCTGCCGCATCACTGGCCATGCCATGGCAGTTCCAACATATGAGTTTCATTGCGCCCGGCGATCACCCTCGAGGGGAGTCGCCGATGTATTGTTTGAAGCGATATTCTCTGTTGATCTCAGTCTCTTTGGATCATGTATTTTCTGCGGGGTACTCATCTCACTTTTATCCATAGGCATAGCCTTGCTAGTATTCTCCAGAAGATGAATCTGTTCCGATACATATCCTAGCGGCAGAGATGCGCCAGAGCCACCCGGGCCACCTATACGTGCTGTCGGGGCATTGATATTGCCATCCTGTCCTATCAGTCGCTTGCGCGTCGAAGGGACTATCACAGTTGCACTAGCACCCCCGGTTCCATCAAGGTCTATCTCAAGCTCTTCCTTTGGGTTTGGGTCTCCCGCGTTTTCTCTACCTCTCCCGAAACCACCTCCTCTTCCAGCTGACCCACCTCAGCCAGTTCTGTTACTCCCTCTCCCTGCTGGGCCATCAAAATCAACAAGGAGCCATTCTCCCCATTCACAGCTCTTGGGGCCATGTATTCCATCACCACATTCAGTTACAACATGCCCTATCAATCCACAGAAGTAGCAAAAATCAGGGAGTTTCTCATACTCAACTGGATATCTCTTGCTTTCCTTAAGCGTCAGTGGCACAAACCTAACCAAGGGTGTATCAAGTATCACAGACACCCTGGCCCTTAGGTATTTGATCGGGTTGAGACGACCTTCATTGACTATGACTGAGATCGGTTGGCCTACCTTCTTTGCAATCTTCTCTGCAGTTTCCTTCTTTTTCATCAAACCATCAGGTATGCCTACAATTCTTGCCCACACTAGGATACGATCCAGTTTGTAATCCTCAGCATTGGTGATTCCATCATACTCCTCCATAACAATTGCTGCGTACCTAAACAGCCACGGCCCTCCCCTCATCACCCGGTCCCAATCTCCCAAGCAAGAGAATTGCGGAAGGAACCGGTTAGGGTTTATGGTTTTGAAGGTAACCCCCTGGGCTGGAATCCAGGCGTTCCTCATAGTTTTGAACAACAAAACATGGCTAAAGGGTTTAGAGGTGTGAACCCTGAAGATGGCAATCCATCGTGTTTCCTTTATCAGATCATCAATCTAGCCCGATAGATCCAGATCCTCCTCCTCCTCACCATGCAAATTCAGTCATGCAAACCTGTCCGTCAGATTTGATTGAGTTCCTGTTGGGTTGCCGCCGTCGCCGCCGTCGCGACTCGAGCCGGCCGCCGTCGCGACTCAAGCCGGCCGCCGTCGCAGAACCACTCCCCGCTATGGAGACGGACTAGCGGGAGCGTTGGGCACTTTGGAATTACGCAAAGATCGCCAAGGCAGCAATCATACGTGAGATTTTGTGGTGGGTAACAGATTTGAGTGGAACCCCAGCGTAGCCGCCAGAGGATAAGGGGAACCCTAGCGTAGCCGCCAGGGGAGGTTTCTCCACTTGTTTTTATCTTCTATGTTTGTGCATCTTCTGTTTGTGTTCTAGTGGTCTGGAATAAGTAGGTTACTTTGGATCATTCAGGACTACTCATTGATTCAGAAACTTCTTGCAGTTCTTTTAATACGAGCTCCCTCCAACCAAACACAATATTTCCCTTCACTCCATTTTTGCAAGAGGTCATAAACTAAATATGCACACAGGATGGTCACACGATTCTGTAGTCCAATCAGATGGGACTAAAAAGACATGATTGACAGTTTTTGAATGACTTGCTCAACACATATCCCATGCCTATGATTTATTTATTTATTCTTATTAAAAAGAGAGATGCATGGAAGTCCTATATATACTCCACTATCGTCTTAGGATGCCAAGCGAGTCAGTGCGATATGTTCATGTTCTCAGATTTGCTTCCCTCTTTAGTCTTTATCCGGTTTCAGTCTATCTAAGATATTAGAGGAAAACAAATACAAGTACCCTCTCCTACTTAATTCATCTGCCAATCTTTCTCTTCGGATGTATGAGTTCATCCGCCCTGCCACTCCCTTTACTGAGCCAGAGCTCATGTCTACGCCACCATAAGATCTTGCAATGAGTTTATCCCGACATGTGTAGTCACCATAAGAGCTCATGTCATATGCTACCCCTGCAGGATCGACCGGGTCGACGCAAATCTAGATGAAACACAAGAAATAATCGAAGGGACAAGGGATGAGGTTGGAACATTCCTGCTGCATAGATATTTCCTTTTCTTGTACTTTTGGATGGCGAAACGAAACAGCGACACCTCTACAGAAACATACATGAGATTTTCAACTCATACGGCTCCTCGGACAATTATTTCGAAGGGATTCGTTTCCTCGTTCAAGAGTCTCCGCTCTGAAGACTAACTAAGACGAACTGAGTCACGTTTTCATATTCTAATTGGACACTTTCCATGTAATCATAATGGAACACTTTTCATTTATCCTATGATTAAAGAAAAATATTGTTCTTTTACCAAACAGATGCAGATCAAATGACGTCTTATAATAAGAAGAAATCTTTCTAAGTATCAATCCCCTTGCCCTTCATTTTTTGAGAATCAGATGGATCCTTTTCGAGTTTCCATTTATGCATTTGGATCTGGGCTATTCTATCTTCGATTTCATTTTTTTGGCTTTATTCTTTATTTATTTCATTTTGACTTTTTACTAAATTTATTTACTGTCTTTGTAGGTCGCAGTGATCCATGTGGATCTGAGCGCCTTTCAGAAGGAGCTCCAAGAAGTCAGCCATGCGGTTGAAATATGGGTAGGCGTCATGTACCTAAACATGTATATACCTTGCTTGCTGGAGCTACGACATATCACTCACGGGTGCACTTATTTATCTTGAATATGTAGGGGTCTAGGCTGTTGTGTATCGAGGACACCCAGGTAAGTACATGTCCATTATACACCCTTCCCCTTCCTCTAACCCATACCCACACCCACACAGTTTTTTTTGTTTACATGTTACTGATATTATCTACATTCAAACCTGTATTAAGATCGTAAATGTCCGTGCGACGGAAGCGTTGGTTGGGTTCAGCCAACAACAGGAGCATGGTGGCTAGAATCCCAATATTCGCCAGGCAAGTCGTCGGCCTAGCTTATGTAATTCTTTAGTGGTGTGTTGCTTACATGATCCTCTATTGGTTCTACATCCACTACCGTTACTTCTAGAGTCTTACTCTGAAGAGATATTTTCAATTTCAGGTCTCATGGTTCCTTCCAGCTACAGGATCCTCTAATTCAGAGAAAAACATTAATAAAATGGTAAATACGTCTAACCTTTGTTTTTGTATTCAAAGCTTTTATTAGGTGAAAAAGGCTCCTTTTTCCAACTTTTGCCACCAGGAATGCGAATTTGGTGATAACCCATTCGGAGATCGAGCTTAGAGAACACTTTTGCTCCTTTGAGCTGCTCGAACAATTTATTGATGTTGGGGAGCGGATACTTGTTCTTTATTGTCTTCTTCTTCAATGGCCGGTAATCAACGCAAAGGCGCTCCGTGCCATCCTTCTTCTTGACAAATAAGACACCACAGCCCCAAGGAGACGTGCTAGGCCTGATCAGACCCATACGCTCTTGTTCATCAAGCTGTTTCTTCAACTCCTTCAACTCTACAGGGGAGAGCTTGTACGGACGCCGGCATGCTGGCTCAGTACCAGGCTCGAGTTCAATGATAAATTCAACTTGACGATGCGGAGGCATGCCTGGAAGCTCTTCAGGAAAAATGTCTTCGTATTCGTTTACCACCGAAATTTGAGAGATGGCATTAATCTCGCCCTTGTCATTGAGAGAGAATAGCCTGATTGTGTTATCCCGAGAGGCGAAGATAATCACGTCTTTGTTATGATGAGTAATCTTGACTTCCTTATTTGCACAATCAATGAGAGCATCATGCTGAGAAAGCCAATCCATCACGAGAATAAGATCAATGTCAGAATTGCCGAGAATAACCGGAGAAGCCAGAAAGCGGTAATCACCCATGCGAATAGATACATTCGGAGCCACCATACTAGAACTCAATCTCTTACCAGGAGATATAACACTCAAAGTTCTTGGTAAAGCTTCAGAGTGAACATTATTCTTGGATGCAAATGGATATGACATGAAGGAACATGAAGCACCCGAATCAAACAACACTTTTGCAGGAATAGAGTTAACTGGAAGGTTACCAAGTATCACATCTAAAGAATTCTCTGCTTGAGCTGCATTCATCAGATTCACTCTTGCTGCCTTTGGATTGTGCTTGACAATAGCAGTGCTGACAGGTGGAGGAGGCGGAAGGCGCCTTGGGTTGGGGCACTTGTTAGCATAGTGACCCTTCTGAGTGCACTTGTTGCAAACCACTTCTGAGAGAGGACGGTAATGAGGAGCACTTGACTTGGAAGCTTGAAACTGATTCTTTGACTGGTTGCTTGGGTTGGGTGGGTGGGAGCAAGCACGGCCACCAGAGTTCTTGTTGTTGTTGTTGTAGGGAGCTCGGATCACTGGAGGAGCTGGAAGCCAAAACTTCTGTTGCTTCACGACCACTTGAGAAGAAGAGGAGGAGTGAACAGCGTCTTTGATCCTCTTTTTGGAAGCTTCCATCTTGAGCTGGGCTGCCTCTTGCTTAAGCGCCATGTTATATAATTTATCAAACTCATCAGGCTCGAACAAGGTGAGAGCAAGTTGGAGTTCATCCTTCAGACCACCACGGAAATGATAGATCTTGCTCTTGGCATCTGGGATGTCTTGCTTTGCATAGCGGGCAAGGTTCTGGAACTTGACATTATATTGGTAGACAGACATAGAGCCTTGCTTCAGGTTGCGGAATTGCTCACGCATACCCTCGATGACACTTGTTGGAATGTGGTGAGAGCGAAAGTCCTTGCAAAAGTCATCCCAGGAGATTACACGCCCTGCTCTGGAGTCTTTGTACTGCTGCCACCAATCAGCTGCTTGGTCCCTGAGTTGGAAGGCGGCAAACTTCACATAGTCCTCGGGCCTGACGTTACTGCACTCGAAATGCTTCTTGATATCTGTTATCCAGTCTTCAGCATCGAGAGGGTCCACACAGTAACTGGATGCCTTTGATTGATTTGCCAGGAACTGGTTGAGCGTAGCGAAGTGCTGTTGGTTGAACAAATTGCCTTGGTTCCCATGAGCACCCTGATTTGCTTGATTTGCTTCAATATGCTGCATCATCTGCATAAGCATCTGGGTGTTCTCATTCGTAACTTGCATAATTGCTCTCCAGGCCTCAGACGGAGGAGGAGGGGAAGGAGGACGATCAGGAACCTCTTCACCCTCTGGGTTAGAGTTGGGAACCTTTTTAGGAGCCATCCTAAAAGAGATGACCACTATTAGCCATTGATTGAAAGAAGATATTAGCTGAATCAATGGCTAGAATTGCAACATAATCTTCACAAGAATCATTCAAACAAGAGGAACGAATGAAATTCATAGTTTAATGATAACAACAATCTTCACGAGAAGCCACTTGGGAGACAAAAAGGTAAATAAAACAACAAGGTGCAAATAGAACAAATACAAGATAGAAGTTTCGTTTGACATATTCGTGCTGAAAGCTTATGGAACGTGTTACGAAAGGGTTTTGCAATCCCCCGATCAGCATAGCCAAGGACCCTTTAAGATGCAACTCCCGATCGGAACAACGGCCATAAAACTACTTCACTCAATGTAGAACCCCGAACTCCATATCATGCATTCGTTGGAAGAATGCCTACGATCTACTAGATGAACCCACCTATTAATTTCCGAAAGTTTCCAGTTATGCAATCAGGTGTTGGGGATACAGGGGAAGCATTGCCCACTCAACTCTAATCCTACATCCAGCTGTATCCATCCTTCAACACATAACTAGTTATTTCCGGAAACCGTCTACCTCGGACCTTCAAAACGCATCCACTATACAAGCTATGGCAATACTCCCGAACTACCTCCCCAGTACTGGGTGATGTCGGGGTTATCTTGCCACTAACCGCATATGAGAGTTTTCGATGTCGGCCGTCTTAAGTATTCTAGAACTGCCGCGATATATTTGTGACGACAACACCTCGGAGCTCAACTCCCCGGGACACTGCCACAACCCCTAAATGACAGGAGGCATCGAGAACAATGTTCTCGTCACAAATACATTGGAACAATCCAAACAATACTCGCGAGATTCCTAAAAAAAATTTGGTGCAATTTTGAGAGTAGAAGAGGCAAGAGTAATCGTCAGGAGTCCTCACCAGAGTGAAAAGGGATGAAGAGCAAAAGAAACCCTACTCTCCGATATATATATATATATATATATATATATATATATATATATATATATATATATATATATATATATATATATATATATATATATAGGACTCAAAACATTTTAAGTGTGTGCCTAGACTCAACCGTCAACGATTCGATCATTCAGTGGGGGCTTCTAGGTCGGAGAAGGCTCTGAATACCAACTTGTAATGCCCAGGATGGGACTATACCTCCTACGTGTCGAGGCACGACTTAAAGGTATAAGCCCATTCTGGAATGATCTCAAGTTCGGTATCTTTGCACATCTCATGTAAAAATAGGGATGAAAGCGAAAAAGATAGTTGGCTTACACTCGCCACGTCACACGATTCATTACATAGCAAAACATCATTCAAATAACATCACAACCCGTCTACGGGTGAAGATCCAAATGAAAGATACCAAACATACATAAAGCCACAGGTCCGAATCGCCCCTAGTAGAAACCTCTACTGATCATCGGGATAGTGCACATAGTAACGGCTACGTTCCTCATCGTACTCCCAGTATAGCTCTGTGCCATCACCTGAATAGATCACCTGAGTACCTGCATCTGGTGTGGTGTAGAATCTATGAGCCACAGAGGACTCAGTAATCCCGTTCCCGGGTAGCAGAACTATCTAAGCCTTGGGGGTGGAACAAGGCTGAAGAAAGAATAAGAGGTTGCAGCAGCACTAGCACTAACTTAAGTAAGAAGAGCGAGAAGAGAAGGCCACGAGCGACAAGGTGATCACGAAGTGATCCTATCTAAGCATGTCAAACATAACCCCACCGTGTTCACTTCCCGAACCCCTTTCGGAAAATGACCGTCACGGTACTCACGCTGGTGGTGTGTTCTGAACATGGTGTCAAGTTTTCTACAACCGGATATTAACAAATTTCCATCTGCCACATAACCGCGGGCACGACTTTCGAAAGTTCAAAACCCTGCAGGGGTGTTCCAACTTGGCCCATTACAAGCCCACGATCCGAGGAGTCGCAACTCCAAGGTGGGAAGGCCCGAGTATCCTCGGAATCCCGTGCTCAAGATACTCCGACTAAGGTAAGGCTAATCCAGCAAATCCTCCCGGCGTGCCGACACCCTGATAGTAGCCGCGCGTATCTCGTCTCAGGCCACGACCGGATGGGACAAGCTACGGGTTTTTACCAGAACTCGGGTTTCCCCAAGGTGGCCCCGCGGGTTGCCCAGTTCGGACCAACACTCATGTGGAGCACTGGCCCGGGGTTGTTGATTAAGAAGAGGGTTAATTACTCCCTATGCAAGTTTTTAGTTGTTTAGGCAAATAGTACCAATGTTGGGACTTGCTGGAAAAGACTTAGCGCTAAGCGGTTTATTGAGGGGGTCCCATAACCCCAACCGTGTGAGGAACGCAAAATCAAGGAACATAACACCGGTTTATACGGTTCCTAGGGCGGCACGAGTGGAACAAAACACCGAGCAAGAGGCTCAGCCTTCCACCCATTACCAATATATAGATGATTTCATTAAAGAGTTTATATAGTGTGATATCCCAACAAGCTTCAACATGAAGCAAGAATCTTCAAATCTTCTCCTGCAACTAGCAATGCTATAAGAGGGGCTGAGCGAAGCCTACGTAGCCAATCAAAGGTTTGCTTAGGTAGGGTGGTTAGTCAGATTCATGGTTACAATAGGAGGCTGACAGGAAAACATGGGCATCGAGGCAATAAGCTAAAGAGCGAGACTTCTAGCAATAGGCAAAGATACTAATGATATCTGGGTCAGGTCATCTTGCCTGTCGAGTCGTCGATGGGATCGTAAGAGGGCTCCTCGTTCTCAACCTCGGTAGTAACCTCGTTCTCGTACTCGGTCTCGGCTTCCGCCTCTACTCAACACAAGAACACACGAGGCACGAAATCAAACAATATGCAATGCGCAAACTACAGGATGCATGGCTGATGCACTAACGAAGCACTGCAGATACACTTAGGATGCACAGCAAGACAACATAGGAAACACAGAGATACAACACAAGGAACATGACAATATGCATCAAGCAAGATACTTCAAAACTTGTTAACAAGATGATATTATGAATCTACATGCAAAACCACACAAGTTTCATGTAGGACTTGCTCAAAACGGAGCAACGGACTAAAAGATACACCCGAAACAAGAAACAATGCAAAGCTGAAATTAACAGCCACATAGCAACTTCGGAGCAAGAAATATATACTCTACAGCACTCAAACATCATGACAAGAAGCATGGACATGAAGTAGACATATACTACAACAAACAACTCCATTGGAGCATCTCCATAGGAGGCATGGATCAATAGCAACAAGCTACAACATTTTGAACATGACAATCAAAACCTGACAGCAATATTTTATAGCAACTTGGGAGCAAGAATTAAATAGGCTACATCAATCCAAAAGAGCATGTGAGGGCATGAATGGATAGCCAACAACATATACAACAAGGAATCATCAATAGTCACCCAAAAACTAACATGGATTTGCCTAGGACATCAAGCAAACATAGCATCAAGATATTACAGATTTCAGACTTAGTGAAATTTCACTAAGTGCTAAAACAGCAAAATTATCATGGCATGTTTGTGAGCATGTTTAAGTCACCTCAAAGCATAACATGGCAAGTGGTTTGCACCACAGCAAAGAACACATGATGGGGAATCCAAAACATATAAGCATGCAACATGGGGACAACCACATCAATAGCAACGAGCTCCTCAACTAGGCATCTCGTAACAAGTTTAAAAATCTAACAGCCACATACACTTTTGCAATGGAGATAAACATGGCAATATGAATTCTATCATGCATCCTTTAGCAACCAACATGTAGAGCATCTCATGATGAACATTTGGACATATCATTTGCTTCATTTGGATAAACATGCATCAAGTTATCACATATCAAACATGGCATGAAAACAACTAATAGCAGCAGTTTAAAACAAGTAGCACTCTTCTCATGAAGATTAAGACATCTAGATGATCTCAAACATGCATGACACAATGGAACAAAACATAGTACATGTCACCTCGATCATTTTGACATATTATATGCACAAAACGGACAAGCACAGTAAAAGTTATCATGATTACAAAAATGCATCAGACAAAGAAAACTAAAAGACTTAGACAAAATAACAGGGGTCAACCTCCGGTCAACGCGGGCGGTCTGGTCAAACGGGCGCCGGTGCGGGTTGGTGGAGCGGGTCGCGGGAGTGTTGATACGTCCAAAACGTATCTATAATTTCTGCTTGCTCCATGCCTCTTTTGGGTGATATTGCTATGATATTTATACACTTCCATACACTTTTGATCATATTTGGACTAACCTATTAACTCAGTGCACCCCAGTGCCAGTTTCTGCTTTCGGCTGTTTTTGTATTTCAGGTTTTCACATTACGAGAACTGCCAGGAAAAATCCAGAAAAATTATATAAAAAATCAGCGTTCCAGAAACTACCGTGCGCCCGAAGGACA
>LR738709.1:6386599-6466319 GCA_902687465.1 Secale cereale
TTGCCACAAGGGGGAAAACAACGGTGCTTGTGCCCGCGGGTGCAAGGATTGTTTACTTTACGCAAAGTTCTTTTAATGCAGTTGTCTGTTGCATTGAGTTTACACTATGGGTGGGACTCGCAACTTAATACTAGCGAGATGTTCTGGATAGATATCTCAAGGTGGATGATTAGTAGTAGATATTGATGGATTTCGGTCTACTTACTTTGGCGTACCGCCCATGCTTTGAACCTCAACCTTTCTTGCAATGTAGTCAGCATTGGTTTGCGCACATGGTCCTGTCAATTGCCCAGCTGTAATTCGTTTACCTCACATAGCTGTTTTATCGTCTTTTGGGAGAGAGATATCACTAGTGAACATCATGAGACTCCGGTCCATATTACCATCATTGATCACATCCGCTATTTACTTTTCGCTATTATTTACTATTGCAATTATATCTATCACTACTATCACTTGCGTTTAATCCTTTGTGAACTACAAGGCCGGAGGGATTGACAACCTCTCTGTGCTCGTTGGGAGCAAAGTTATTTGTATCTGTGTGCAGGTCCACGTTGATTGCTAATATCTGGCGCCGTAGCAGTTGACACCTTCTTGTTGAACCTAGGAGTCTCTGGGGATTCGATCCTTGGTATCTTTGCCAAGGGAAAAACTTCCGCAACACTACATCTCACACCTTTCACTTGGGGTAACCAACGAGGGGCGAGAAGCCTAGCAAGTGGATCGGGCGCCGGGTCCGTGGGTTGCGGGGTCTGTACCCGCTAGGGTTTCAGCCCCAGATCGGGCTGGATCCAGATCGCGGCGGCGGCTTCCTTCGATCCCGGCCGGCGGGAAGGCCCCGCGGTGCTGGCACCGGCCGGCGGGAGACCTGAGGACGGCGGGCGGCGATCGGTGGCCGAGGGCCAGCGGCGAGGGCCAAGGGGCGGCGCGGGAAGCGCACCGGCTTCGGGCGGCGGATCTGCGAGGTTGGAGCTCGGGCGACGGCGGGCTCCCTACGGCGCGGCGGCGGCGACCGGCTACGGAGGAGGAGAACCGCGGAGGCGCGGCCCGGGACACGGCGGCGGCGGGCCCGCGTCGGGCCGGGCGGGCCGGCGCGGTGGGAGCGGCGGCTGGCCACGTGGCAGCCTGCCACTGGTCGAGGGGGCGGCGGCGGACGTGTCCGGCGTCGGCGGACACGTCCAGCGCGCGATGGATCTGCGGGGCACGGGAAAAAAAGGAAAAAAAAGGGATGGAGGAGGAAGAAGACTAGGGTTTTGGATGAAAATGGAGGGGTGGACGTTTTTATAGGCACAAGGAGCTAGGAGAGTCCAAATGAGGAGCGGGTTTCGGCCACGCGATCACTATTCAACGGCCGAGATGATGGGAAGGGTTGACCTGGGTTGGTGGGCTGTTGTGGAGGGGGTCTTGGGCCTCAAAGAGGAGGTACTTTTAGCCCACGAGGTTACCCGTTGGAGTACCAAACGAACTCCAAATGCGACGAAACTTGACAAGCAGGTTACACGTAACAAAACAACATCGCACGACAAGTCTCACGCCATTCCGGAAACGTTACACGGCCAAACACGAAAGAAGGACTCCGGGAAGCCACGGGCACGTGTGAGAGCGTCGGAACTCGAAACAGACAACGGGAAGAGACTAGTGGGACCGGATGCAAAAGACAACACAAATGCAATGCAATACACATGACAACATGACATGGATGAATGCACACACTCACACGACAAAACGACGAAAACCCGAAAAGACGAAGAACTCGGAATGGAACCGATGAAGCCAAAGTTTATATATTGCCAAAAGGGGAAAGTGTTACATCCGGGGCATTACAACTCCATTGTCTTAGGATGTCAAAGTGTGTGTGTGGTATGATTACAAATTTGCTTCTCTCTCTATCCAGCTCCGGTCTATCTAAAATATTGGAGGAAAGCAAACACATATATCCTACCCTGCCTAATCCCTTTCCTCGTCTTGCTCTTCACTGGCACTAATCCATCCACCTTACCACTCTGATCATCGAGTGGGAGCTCATGTCTATGCCACCAGACGATGTGGCAACGATGCCACACTTCGAAGTGGTATCCGCTGTTCAAACGCCGGACGAGCTGATGACCCACAAATTAAGATGCGGCGCTCAAACACCTGGTCTATGACAAGTGTGTTGTTGACTACTTTCAGGTCACGTTGCAACACATGCCTCACTTCCAAGGAGGTGCCACAGTTAGTTGATATGACGAGGAAGGCTAATAACTCCAAGGCGGTCCGCTTCAATCTCTTGAATGAGTTATCCAAGCTTCTTGATGTTGTTCGTGCAGTCGACCCGTGCGACAAAGTCCATCCTAAGACTCCCTTTAACTCTCCTTTTGGGCGTCAGTGAGAGCCATTTTTTGTTTATTTATATCCGGGCTCAGATGTTCTTGCCGTGATTAGTCTTGTCATGCAATTGTTCTCGCTCAACTCGTCATTCTAGAACTTTCCACCATGAAGGATTAGCTCTTTTCACTTGTATATAATTACATGTCATAGATTATGATTTTGTTCTCACATGATAAAGAAGTGATAAATAGATACCAATCACGTGGATGATATCCTGTTCTTGAAAGGGTGCTGAAAACATAGCTGAAATGAGTCAGTTCCGACATTTCACACATCTTTCATGATGCAATGAGCTTGGAGTACTCTCTGTTATTTCATCTTAGTCAAGTGATTGTACTAAGAACAGAACAAACATATATAGCGTGCATATTCTTGTACTACTTGACAGTTGGTTACTCTGAATTATTCAAGACTAAGCTATTTCAAAATGCAATTGCCGTTCAACTACTCACCCATTCAGAAAGTCGTCACCATTCTTTTTCATGCGAGTTCCCTCCAACCAAACACAATATTTCCCTTCACTTTGTTTTTTGCAAGGGACCATAAACTAAACATGCAAGTTGGATCATCACATGATTCTGCAGTCCAGACACATGATTAAAAAGAGATGATAAACATTTCTTGAATGGCTTGTTCAACATGTATCCCATGCTCGCCTCTGTTATTACATTGTAGCCAAGTGAACAGAGCCAGCACACCATGCATATTAAGTTCTCTATTACTTGGAATAAGTAGGTTACTTTGGATCATTCAGGACTACTCATTGATTCAGAAACTTTCTTGCTGTTCTTTTAATACGAGCTCCGTCCAACCAAACACAATATTTCCCTTCACTCCGTTTTTGCAAGGGATCATAAACTAAATATGCACACAGGATGGTCACATGATTCTGTAGTCCAATCAGATGGGACTAAAAAGACATGATTGACAGTTTTTGAATGACTTGCTCAACACATATCCCATGCTTATGATTTATTTATTTATTCTTATTATTAAAAAGAGAGATGCATGGAAGTCCTATATATACTCCACTATCGTCTTAGGATGCCAAGCGAGTCAGTGTGATATGTTCATGTTCTCAGATTTGCTTCCCTCTTTAATCTTTATCCAGTTTCAGGCTATCTAAGATATTGGAGGAAAACAAATACATGTACCCTCTCCTATGTAATTCATCTGCCAATCTTTTTCTTCGGTTGTATGAGTTCATCCGCCCTGCCACTCCCTTTACTGAGCCAGAGCTCATGTCTACGCCACCATAAGACTTTGCAACGAGTTTATCCCGACATGTGGAGTCACCATAAGAGCTCATGTCAGATGCTACCCCTGCAAATCGGACGCCGGACGAGGTCACTGTTATGACCTTCCGCACGTCGGCTACCAACGCGCAAAGGCCAGGTTCGGGGTTAGCATCATGGAGGCACCGTGTTCCATTGATATGTGGATGGAGGCCAGCAACGCCAAGGTGGCCCGCTTTGGTCTCTATGACGGGTCGCCCAAGCTCTGCAGCAGGCGGTTCTCAGTCCTGCTTCCACCGCGATTATCATGTGAAAAAAAACTATGTTTTGCTTTGCGTCAATTTTCACCATCGTGTGAAAAAGTCTGTTTTGTTCCGTGCCAGTTTTCATTTAACTGGCTTCAATAAATTAATAACATATGAGCTCACTATTGTCCAGTCTGAAGTGTGTACCGTGTTTTTTTCTTCAAATGTGAAGTATGAGCATTACCGAGACGTTCAGTAGTGTTGAGGTGTAACATGCAGGTTCAGGTTGTGAATGAGTTCCGAAGTCAAATGTCTCGATTTTTTAGTCCCTCACATCCATACTAATGTTGTTGTTTTAGTACAACTTTAGTATGGATATGAGAGAGTACTTAATTTTTTATGTGTGTTCGTATACATGTTCTTTCTTCCTTGAACACTTGGCAAATTTCAGCATTGCGATCTAAGAGCATATCTAGCCGACCCCTCTAATCAGGTTAACGGAGTAAAAATTCACCTTGGAGGGGCTAAGGGCGTGTTCGGTAGTCACCCACGGCCACAAAATCTAGCAACTCCATCGCTGGCAGCCACAACCAGCTTTTGTCATGAATTCCTAGTGCTTCTTTCCGTTAAATGGGGAGATCGATCCCGAATCACGATGGCACGGCCTTGCAACACTGTCATCAATGGATAGATGCACACCGCTCGTCCTCTTGTCCCTTCCAGTCAGTTCCACTCCAAAACGATGCCCTCAAGAGGGAGAACGGCCCGAAGGCACCGCCATCGTCCGATCCGAGATACCCAGATCTAGGGTTTCCCTTGGAGCAGGCGGAAAACGGTGACAACAATTGCAACCGACGGTGGCTTCAACAATAAGATATCCTTCACGACGCCGCCATCGCGCGCCATGACCGAGGTCGACACGATTTTCACCGGCAATCACGCCACACCGAAGTAGTAACTACCCAGAACCACGCTGAGCCTCGCCGCGATGATCGGCAAGTATTCAGCATCCCTCACCGACAGATTAGGGTGGGGACCAGATCCATGGCACATGGCCACCCACCATAGCCATGGAAGCACGCGAGCTCCCATGGGCATGCAGGCAAGCGCTGCTGCCGCACAACCAAGGACACCGCCCTAGTCTTTCATATAACTAGTAGAGGAATATACAGATGTTCTGAGGAATTTGTTGTTTGATGTCAGGTACCATATTGGAAGGAAGTAGTACAACTAGAGATGTTGTGGAAACAATTGTAGTTGCTGAAACAGTGACCCAAGGTGTTGTCTCTGAGGCTAGCCAATATGCAACTCCAGCAACTAAGGTGTCGTAGCAAGAGATGTGTCAACCGAAAGAACTGGAAATGTAGGAAGGTCTAATTCTCAAGGACCGTGCGGCACATTCCAGGTTCAGATGCGGGGCAAGCAGGTAGGAGAGTAGGACTCATTCCTTACAATTTGTAGTCCAGAAATGTGGCAGTGCAATTGCTCTAACAAGGACTATGACTGATGATGATGCAGTGCTTGACAACCTAGATGATCGAAGCACCGATTTACAGTGCATAGCTCTCGTAGAGGTAATTACTATGCAAATGTGTGCAATGCCATTAGCCAATCGTCAGTACTTGTGCTTTGGACTATATGTGTTTGCAGTGTATGCATTCATACGAGTTACATGATGATTTTCAGCTAATTTTAGTAGTTGTTTGTCAGTTTTAGTATTTGTTCTCGTCGAGCAAGACAACCGCCTGGAGAAAATTATAGATTAAATCCATTAGCAGCAAACCTTTGGTATGCCAAGGAGAAGAATGTAAAACTTTAAAGTCCGATATGCTACTTTTTAATGCCAAATCAAGTTTGTCCTTTTAATTTGTGAGAACTACTCCTTCCGTTCCATAATGTAGTGCCTATAGATTTTTACAAAAGTCAAACATTACAAACTTTGATCATGTTTATAGAGAAAAGTATGTACATTTAGAATACCAAATGCACATCGTTGGATACATCCTGAGTTATATTTTCAGAATGTACATGTTTGGTATTGTAGATGTAGACAGTTTTCTCTATACACTTGGTCAAAGTTGACAAAGTTTGACTTCCACAAAAATCTATAGGCACTACATTGTGGAACGGAGGGAGTATGATCTTGACATTAAGTGCTAGTTAAACGAGAAGACAAGTTGGCTTGCAAAGCAAGCATTATTATTTTTACCTTGGTACCTATAATTTAAGTATATTTGGACCATTTCAACGCGGCATTTGATTGGTTTGTTTGAGTGTGGACCTTTCCTTTCATTTCATTTTTTTATCATTTACCAAGACCAAGACCTCCTTCTCAACCTTCTGAGCTCGCCCCACTCTCTCTCTTTCCCCACTAAATTCGCCACCTACCCTGGCCAGTTTTGCATGCGGTAGTTTAGCCTGGTCTATCTTGCCATCCTTCTCAAGACGAACCAGAGAGATGGAGAAGAATGAAGTAATACCACAACCCAAGAAAGTTTTTTTTGCTCACCTCTACAAATTTACTGGGCCTTACGCACTGTACTCCCACAATAAAGAAATGGTAATCAGCACCGAAATACCTTGCTTAATACCATCATGTGGATGAAATGATGTTATTGAAGGGGAACCGGAAAGACTACTAAAATGATTCAGTTCTCACCCTTAACACGTTTTTCATGATGCACTGCATTTGGCGTGATGGTACATATGAGAGAACTAGCATACCCTGCAAACAAAGTTATCTACTTGGAAGTTGGAGATTAAGCTAAACATGCAAGCAAGATGATCACATGATTCTGTAACCCAGTCACATGATCGAGTGAAGGTTTATTGAATGACTTGTTCAAAGACAAGAGATGCATAATGTTAGAGTTATAATATAAGTCATGTACCCCTTTGTACTTATCCCGTTGTATAAGGGGTTTCCTGCATATGTTCCACCTGTACATGTATATATATATCGGCCTATGGCCTCATGGTAATACAAGTTGCTTTCCTAACATGGTATTAGAGCTCTAGGTTTTTTTTTCGCACGCGCAACTCGTGCTCCTAGATCCAATCTCGACGGATCCTCCCGTCGCTCGGTTCCAAATCGATAGCGGACCCGTCTCCCGAAGCTGTCTCGTCAGGATCCTCCCGTCGCGCCTGGATCGATCCTCCCGTCGCGCGGTTCAATCGATAGCGGACCCGGTCTCCCGACGCCGTCCGTCGCTCGGTTTCCATCGATAGCGGATCCGGCTCGTATTCCGCTCGCCCGGCATCGAAGCTCTAAAGGCCCGCTCGGTCGAAGCCTACAGCTCCCGCATCGAAGCTCCCGTCGCAGCCCTCCCTGGCCCGCTCGATCTCTCCCGCATCGACGCTCGCGCTCGTCCGCTCTGGCCTGCTCGATCTCTCCCGCATCGACAGCCGGGTCGCTTCCAGCTGCAAAAAGCGAGGACTGCCCGCTCGGTCGAAGCCTATAGCTCCCGCATCGAAGCTCCCGTCGCAGCCCTCCCTGGCCCGCTCGATCTCTCCCGCATCGACAGCCGGGTCGCTTCCAGCTGCAAAAAGCGAGGACTGCTGATTCCGATCTGGCCTGCTCGTTCCCGTGAGCCCGATCTGATCCAGCGACCCGGTTCCCTCGGTTCCAAAAAAAAAATGTCTCCGTCCTCAGGCTATGTTTCTGTCCCTCGCTGTCCGGTGATCTTCGATGATACTAACTACACTGAGTTCACTGGCTTCATGCGCATTCACATGCGTGGCATCCGTCTCTGGGGTGTTCTTTCTGGCGAGGTCTGCTGTCCGCCACGTCCGGTTCCTCCGGTTGCTCCTATTCAGCCGACTCCACCGGTTCTTCCGGCGGATGCTACTCAGGCCGCCAAGGATGCGGCTAAGCTGGCTCATGAGGCTGCTGATCGTGCTTATGATGACATGTTTCTGGCTTATGAGGCGGCTCTTCAGACGTATCATGGTGCTCTGTCTGTCTACACCCAGTGGCTTGATGATGATGCTAAAGCTGCAGCTGTTCTTACTGCTAGTGTTCTGCCCCGGTTTGCTTCTGAGTTTTTGGGACTGCCTACTGTTTTTGAGATGTGGACCCGTCTTCGTCAGCGCTATGAGCCCTCTGGTGATGCCTTGTACCTTTCTGTGGTTCGTCAGGAGCATGCTCTTCAGCAGGGTGACTCTACTGTTGATGACTTCTATGCACAGAGTTCTGCTATCTGGCGTCAGCTTGATTCTCTCCGCACTGCTGGTTGTCGCACTTGTCCCTGTTGCCAGGCTGTCCAGGCCAACTTGGAGTTTCATCGTGTCTACGAGTTCCTGTCTAGGCTTCGTAAGGAGTTTGAGCCCCGGCGTGCTCAGTTGTTTGCTCGTGGTCGTATTTCTCTCATGGAGGCTCTTTCTGAGATTCGTGCTGAGGAGACTCGCTTACGTGGTGCTGGTTTGCTGGAGGTTCCCTCTGTGTTTGCTACTCGGTCTTCTTCCACGCCACCTGCTGCACAGACCCCGTTTCGCTCAAGTGCGCCGCCACTCTTGCCCACTCCTTCGGATGGCTCAGGTCGCCCTCGTCCACATTGTGACTACTGCAACAATGATGGTCATATCGAGTCCCACTGCTACAAGAAGAAGAAACAGTTGCGCAAGGCACGACCATCCTCTTCAGGGACTTCGTCTTCTACCTCGACAGCTTCAGCCATTGCTTTGACTGAGCAGGATATTCTGAGACTTAAGCGTCTGCTTGCGGCTTCCGGTTCTTCCTCGACGGGTACTGCTGGTTCTGTGACTGATGCTTCCCGCGCTGAGCAACCGCTCTCTACACAGTCAGGTACATCCCCATGGGTTCTGGATTCTGGAGCTTCTTTTCATATGTCTTCTCATTCTTCCACTTTGTCCTCTCTTCGATTGCTAGATTCTCCTATTCATGTCTTCACTGCTGATGGTACTCCACTTTCTGTTGCTCGTAGAGGCAATCTTTCCACTCCTTCTTATTCTGTTCCTGATGTTGCTCATGTTCCTCGACTTACCATGAATCTGTTTTCTGCTGGTCAACTTACTGATTCTGGTTGCCGCGTCATCCTTGATGCTGACTCTTGTTCTGTCCAGGACCGTCGCACGCACACTCTGGTTGGGGCTGGCCCTCGGCGCCGTGATTCTCAGGGTCTTTGGGAGTTGGACTGGCTTCATGTTCCTTCCGCTGCCACCCCCATCGCCAGTTCTTCCACTTCTGTCGCCTCCGTTACTGGTTCCTTCCAGCAGTGGCATCATCGACTTGGTCATCTGTGTGGTTCTCGGTTGTCTTCTTTAGTTCGTCGAGGTCTTCTGGGGTCTGTCTCAGGAGATGTCTCTTTAGAGTGTCAGGGTTGCCGTCTTGGCAAATAGATTCAGTTACCATATCCACATAGTGAGTCAGTGTCTAAGCGTCCTTTCGATTTAGTCCATTCTGATGTATGGGGTCCGGCCCCTTTCGCTTCAAAAGGTGGTCATAAATACTATATTATTTTCATAGATGATTTCTCCCGTTACACATGGCTTTATTTCATGACTTCTCGTAGTGAGGTGTTGTCTATTTATAAGCATTTTGCTGCCATGGTTCATACTCAGTTCGCTTCTCCCATTCGCGTTTTCCGTGCTGACTCCGCTGGTGAGTATATCTCTAAGATGTTGCGTGGTGTTCTTGCTGAGCAAGGGACTCTCTCTCAATTCTCTTGTCCTGGTGCTCATGCTCAGAATGGTGTGGCTGAGCGAAAGCATCGACATCTTCTTGAGACGGCTCGTGCATTGATGATTGCTGCCTCTCTCCCGCCTTATTTTTGGGCTGAGGCCGTCTCCACATCCACCTATCTTATCAATATACAGCCTTCCGCTGCTCTCCAGGGTGGTGTTCCTTTCGAGCGACTTTTGGATCGTTCTCCCGATTATTCGATGCTTCGCTCGTTTGGTTGTGTTTGCTATGTTCTTCTTGCCCCTCGCGAACGCACCAAACTGACCGCTCAGTCTGTTGAGTGTGTCTTCTTAGGCTACAGTGATGAGCATAAGGGCTATCGTTGTTGGGATCCTGTTGGTCGTCGGATGCGTATCTCTCGAGACGCGACTTTTGATGAGTCTCGTCCCTTCTACCCACGCCCATCTTCCTCGACTTTTTTAGAGCAGGATATCTCTTTCCTCACTTTTCCTGACTCACCTATCACACCCGTCGAGCCTGTACCTCTCCGTTCCATTTCCTCTCCTTCTTCACCTCTAGTTGATTTACAACCACCATCCTCCCCTAGCATGTCACAGGGTTCTCCACCTTCATCTACGGTGACTTCCTCCCCGGTCTCCTCTCCTCACATGTCACCGGATTCCACACCTTCATCTCCGGTGACTTCTTCGTCGACACCCCCCGATTCTACCTTGGCGATTCCTCCTTCTATTATTCCATCCTTTCCTCAGCATTACACTCGTCGTCCACGACCTGTTGATACCTCTGTGGATGAGTCGTCATCTTCCTCTCAGCCTACTTATGGCTTGCGTTCTCGTCCTCGTCCACCTATTGATCGCTTTGGATTTTCCACCGCTGGTGCTGCTATTATTGAGCCGACTTCTTACCATCAGGCTGTTGTTCATCCTGAATGGCAGTTTGCGATGGCAGAGGAGATTGCTGCTTTTGAACGCACTGGTACCTGGGATCTTGTTTCTCTTCCTCCCGGAGTTCGTCCGATCACTTGTAAGTGGGTTTACAAGGTTAAGACTTGCTCCGACGGTTCTCTTGAGCGTCACAAAGCTCGTCTTGTGGCTCGTGGTTTTCAGCAGGAGCATGGTCGTGATTATGACGAGACTTTTGCTCCTGTGGCCCATATGACCACTGTTCGTACACTTCTTGCAGTTGCCTTTGCACGCCACTGGTCTATATCTCAGCTTGACGTTAAGAATGCCTTTCTTAATGGTGAGCTGCGTGAGGAGGTGTACATGCAGCCACCACCTGGGTATTCTGTTCCTGATGGCATGGTATGTCGTCTTCGTCGCTCTCTCTATGGCCTTAAGCAAGCCCCCCGTGCCTGGTTTGAGCGTTTTGCCTCTGTGATCACTGCTGCTGGTTTTTCAGCAAGTGCTCATGATCCAGCATTGTTTATTCACCTTTCTTCTCGTGGTCGGACTCTTCTTCTACTCTATGTTGATGACATGATCATCACGGGGGATGACCCCGAGTATATTGCCTTTGTAAAGGCCCGTCTTAGTGAGCAGTTTCTTATGTCTGATCTTGGACCTCTTCGCTACTTTCTTGGGATTGAAGTCTCTTCTACCTCTGATGGCTTCTTTATATCCCAGGAAAAGTATATCCAGGATCTTCTTGCTCGTGCTGCTCTTACTGACGAGCGCATTGTTGAGACTCCTATGGAGCTAAATGTTCACCTCCGTGCTACTGATGGTGATCCTCTCCCTGACCCGACGCGTTATCGTCATCTTGTTGGCAGTCTTGTCTATCTAGCTGTCACTCGTCCGGACATCTCCTATCCGGTTCATATTCTGAGTCAGTTTGTCTCTGCTCCCACATCGGTTCACTATAGTCATCTCCTACGTGTTCTCCGATATCTTCGAGGCACGATCTCTCACCGTCTCTTCTTTCCTAGCTCCAGTTCTTTACAGCTTCAGGCCTATTCGGATGCTACGTGGGCTAGTGATCCTTCGGATCGCCGTTCACTTTCTGCTTACTGTGTTTTTCTTGGTGGTTCTCTCATTGCCTGGAAGACGAAGAAACAGCTTGCAGTTTCCCGTTCGAGTGCTGAGGCTGAGTTGCGAGCAATGGCTCTTTTGACGGCAGAGGTGACTTGGTTGCAGTGGTTACTTCAGGACTTTGGTGTTTCTGTCACTACACCGACTCAGCTTTTATCTGACAGTACAGGTGCTATCAGCATTGCACGCGATCCTGTGAAGCATGAGCTCACCAAGCATATTGGTGTTGATGCTTTCTACGTGCGCGCTGCTGTGCAGGATCAGGTTATTGCTCTTCAGTATGTGCCTTCCGAGTTACAGTTAGCGGATTTCCTGACGAAGGCCCAGACTAGAGCACAACATGGCTTTTATCTCTCCAAACTCAGTGTTGTTCCTCCACCATGAGTTTGAGGGGGGGTGTTAGAGTTATAATATAAGTCATGTACCCCTTTGTACTTATCCCGTTGTATAAGGGGTTTCCTGCATATGTTCCACCTGTACATGTATATATATATCGGCCTATGGCCTCATGGTAATACAAGTTGCTTTCCTAACACATAAAACCCCTATATATACTCCATTGTCTTGGGTGTCAATGTGAGTGTGATATGAATTTAGATTTGCTCCCCTGTCTATCCATGTTGAGTCCATCTGAAATATTGGAGGAAAACAAATACATGTATCTTCTCCTGCATAATCGGCCCTCCTGCCATCTTGCTCTTCAGTGGTACGAGTTCATTTGCCACGCCAATCACATTATGCAGCGGGAGCCTATGCCCGTGCCATCGGCGATGACTCTCTCGCGCTCCAATCAGAAGCTGCACATGTTGTTCACTGTCATTACCACCCTTGCACTGGCCGGCGACGTGGTCACGGTCATGATCTTCCGCACTTTGGCCATCATCGACGAGCACAAAGACGCGGCGCACAAAACACTTTTGAGAGGTTTCCACATGACGTTCTTTCTTCTTTGTATGGGTTTAAATGAAGAAATACACCGATCCTTCAAGGATTGTTTTTCAAAATTGTAGTGCGATGAATTTCGTAGAATCCGTTAATCCGATATATATGTTTTAGAAAAGCAGATATGTTGTTGACAGGTGGTCCCAGATCCCATGTGTATGAAAAAAAACCTTTTTATCAAATTACTCGGCGAGGGAAAAAAAATCCCGATTGGCCTCTCGTCATGTTCCCCACGCGACAGATCCCAGCCCTCGCCGCCGCGGCCGAACGGAGGCCAGCAACGCCAAGGCGGCCCGCTTTGATCTCTACAATGAGTCGCCCAAGCTCCGCGACACACGGTCCTCGGTCCTGCTTCGACCACGATTATCATGTGAAAAAAAACTATGTTTTGCTTTGCATCAATTTTCACCATCTTGTGAAAAAGTCTGTTTTGCTCAGTGCCTGTTTTCATTTAACCGGCTTCAATAAATTAATAACCTATGAGCTCACTATTGTCCAGTCTGAAGTGTGAACCCTGTTTTGTTTCTTCAATAAATTAACATGCAGGTTCAGGTTGTGAATGAGTTCGGAAGTCAAACGTCCCGATTTATATAATACTCCTTCCCATTCATACTAGTGTCGCTGTTTTAATACAACTTTAGTATGGATCTGAGAGAGTACTTAAATTTTTATGTGTGTTCGTATATGTATTCCTTCTTCCTTGGACACTTGGAAAATTCCAGCATTGCGATCCATCTCTAGCCGACCCTTCTAATCAGTTTAACGGAGTAAAAAAATCAGCTTTGAGGGGTTAAGGGTGTGTTCAGTAGACACCCACAGCCACAACTCTGGCAACTCCATCGCTAGCAAGCCGAGCCAACATTTGCCATGAATTCCTGGTGCTTCTTTCCGTTCAATGGGGAGATCGATCCCGAATCACGATGGCACGGCCTTGCGACACTATCATCAATGCGATAGATGCACACCGCTCGTCCTCTTGTCCCTTCCAGGCAGTTCCACTAAAAAACGATGCCCTCAAGAGAGAGAACACCCCCGAAGGCACCGCCATCGTTCGATCCGAGATACCTAGATCTAGGGTTTCCCTTGGAGTAGGCGGAACACGGTGACAACGATTGCAACCGACGGTGGCTTCAACAATAAGATGTCCTTCACGACACCGCCATCGCGTGTCATGACCAAGGTCGACACGATTTTCACTGGCAATCACGCCACACCGAAGCCGTAACTACCCAGAACCACGCTGAGCCTCGCCGCGATGATCGGCAAGTATTCAGCATCCCTCGCCGACAGATTAGGGTGTGGACCAGATCCACGGCACATGGCCGCCCACCATAGGCATGGAAGCACGTGATCTCCCGCGGGCATGCAAGCAAGCACCGCCACCGCACAACCAAGGACACCGCCCTAGTCTTTCATATAACTAGTAGAGGAATATACATATGTTCTGAGGAGTTTGTTGTTTGATGTCAGGTACCATATTGGAAGGAAGTAGTACAACTAGAGATGTTGCGGAAACAATTGTAGTTGCTGAAACAGTGAACCAGGGAGTAGTATTTGTTCTCATCGAGCAAGACTGCCGCCTGAAGAAAATAATAGATTAAATCCATTAGTAGCAAACCCTTGGTATGCCATGGAGAAGAATGTAAAAACTTTAAAGTCCGATATGCTACTTTATTTATATTGTTTTTAATGCCAAATCAACTTTGTCCTTTTAATTTGTGAGAACTACCATCTTGACGTTAAGTGCTAGTTAATTAAACTGGTAAACGGGAAGACAAGTTGACGTGCAAGACAAGCATTATTTTTTTTACCTTGGTACCTATAATTTAAGTATATTTGGACCATTCCAACATGACATATGATCGGTTTGTCTGAGCGTGGACCTCCTTCTCAACCTTCTTCAGCTTTTGAGCTCGCTCCTCTTCGTCACCTACCCTGGCTAGTTTTGAACTTTTGATGCAGAAGTTTAGCCCGGTTTATCTCGACATCCTTTTCAAGACGAACCAGAGAGATGGAGAAGAATCAAGTAATGCCAAAACCCAAGAAAGCATTTTTTGCTCACCCCTACAAATTTACTGGGCCTTACGCGCTGTACTCCCACAATAAAGAAATGACAATTAGCACTGAAATACCTTGCTTAATACCATCATGTGGATGTAGGATGTTATTGAAGGGAGCCGAAAAGATTGGTAAACTGATTCAGTTCTCACCCTTCACATGTCTTTCATGATGCACTGGATTTGGCGTGATGGTACATATGAGAGAACTGGCATACCCTGCAAACTAAGTTATTCTACCTGGAAGTTGGAGACTAAGCTAAACATGCAAGTAAGATGATCACATGATTTTGTAATCTAGTCACATGATCAAACGAACATTTCTTGAATGACTTGTTCAAAAACAAGAGATGCATAAAACCCCTATATATACTCCATCGTCTTGGATGTCAATGTAAGTGTGATACGAATTTAGATTTGCTCCCCTGTCTATCCATCTTGAGTTCATCTGAAATATTAGAGGAAACCAAATACATGTATCTTCTCCCGTGTAATCAGCCCTCCAGCCATCTCGATGTTTCGTGGTACGAGTGCATTTGCCCCTCCGCTCATTTTGTGCAGCGGGGCCGATGTCCGCGCCATCGGCGATGACTTATTGCTGCCGCAATCTGAAGCTGCGCATACTGTTCACTGTCATTATCGTCCGTGTTTTCATTGTCAATGTGATCACCGACCATGGTCTTCCGCACCTTGGCCGTTGACGAGGAGCACAAAGACGCGGCGCGCAAAACACTTTTGAGAGATTTCCATACGACGTTCTTTTTTCTTTGTGTGGGTTTATTAAATGAAAAAAATACACCGATCGTCCTGGGACTGTTTTTCAGATTTGTACTCCAATAAATTTTGGAGAATCCGTTAGTCTGATACGTATATAATACTGTATATCTTTTAGAAAAGCAGTTGACAGGTCCACGTGTATGAAAAAAAAAACCTTTCTATCAAATTACTCGAGGAGAAAAAAAAGATCCGGATTGGCCTCTCGTCCTGTTCCCCACGCGACAGATCCCAGCCCTCGCCGCCGCCGCCGCCGCCGCCACGGAGTTGGTTGTTGGGCGCTGACGGCCACGCGCGGCGGGAGAGGTCGAGGAGATACGTACGGAGGTCGCCGCGTGTCTCGAGGAGGAGGCCGCCGTCGCAACTCCGGCCATCTGCAGTTACCCTGGACGGCGGGGAGCCGCCGGCACGGGCTGCGACCAGGTTATGCATCCATCCAATCTCTGTCCGCCAGTTAGCGCCCGTTCCTCTAGTAAATGGATATATAGCTGCAGAGAAGAGGAGAGGAAATCCTTTGTCTGGTATGGTACAAAATTTGTGCTCGTTCCTGTACAAATTTGTGCTATTTCGACAACAAACCTTGTGAAGGATTCAGATTAGTGCTATTTCGACAACAAAGCAGTTTCTTCGTGGTAGGGCAGCAGTGCAGTGGAGGATTCAGATTAGTGCAGACAACAAACCTTGGGAAATTCCAGTGCGTTGAGAAGTAGACTGAATGCTCTGTTTGCAGGTTCAGAGACTGCTTTGATCCGACAGTTTCTCGGACTCGTGAAGTTCCACTCGATTTGCATTAAATAGTACCTGAATTGGCAAAGTGATAGTTTCCCCCTGAATTGGCAAAGTGCCTGAATTGCCAAATACCTCTAAACTGCAGGAAGATTATACTAGGGAATTTCAGTGAACTTTGTCTGCCCCTTATGTTGTTTATTTTTCTGCTTCCATTTTATGGTAATCTTTCAAGTCAATTCTAGTTCAGTTGAAATGACTAATAAGTGTGGTACCATCTGTATCTCAGTTTTTCCTTAGTATTCCGAGTTTCCTAAACCATTTCCATATTCCAGATTTTTCAACACTTATTGGAATCCCTCTGACTGCAGGTGTTTTTGAACTCTCAGCTCACAAGTAGCCATTCTTTATCAGTTACTGATGCAAATTAGAGGATCTGACTCCTGATTGGACAGACATTTGTCTTACTTGTCTCATGCCATCGGCTTAAATTGGACTCGACAATCAGCAAAGTCAAATGGCAGAACCATGGCCATCGTATTCATCATCCTCTCGTGGGAAAAAGAAGCGACCACGCTCTCCTAATGACGATGCCACAAGTTCACAAGGCAGAACCGAAAACAGCACGAGCCTTGGTTTGCCACTTTCTCTGTCTAATTTATTCTCCTCTGTTTGAGTAAATTACGCGCTGCTCACTAAACTTTGCTCAAGTGTGTCAAATAGATCACTGTCCTCTTAATTTCCACATTTAGGTCAAAACTGAATCAAGTGGGTCACTGTGTATCACCACCAGCACGCCGCATCAGATAGACGACTATGAGTCAGTGTACTTATGACCCCCTTACGTTGTCTCCTTTTCTTCTTTCTCAACGTTCAGGCCTGATAAACACATATGATGTATGCTGTAGTTGTTCATTCTGTTATATACTCCTAGAAAATTGCTTTCGTGGCAGCTAGCACATGGCAGAAATAGGCCAGCTGTAACAAGTCAAGAAAGGTTTCATTTTTACAGAGATTGCTGAGAACAAAATGCTATATGTCGGGTCACCATCTGCTTACAGATGCTCTCTCTCGTTCGCTTCATTGCTTCTAGGACACTGCAGGTAGCAGACGGCGGATTGCCATAGTTGATGTAGCTGGAAAACAGAGTTGCATCGCCACTGTTGGTATCTCTCATGGTTGCCACTGGTGGGATCGATCATCAGTAGTCGCGGCTATTGTTATGAGAGATTTATAGCTCCGGTTGATTAGCTTCTTCGGGGTGGGGTTGGAGCAAGACTATATGCGTCCTCTGGCTTGCTGCAACATTGGGAACATGATTAGAGACCCTGGATAGCCACACTAGCTCAATGACAATTATTATTGTATATCTTAAGCTGTGAAGTTGTTGTAACATCTAGCAATTTTTATAATGCAGAGGACAACCTTATATTCAGTGATACTTTGATAGCTCTACAGTTGATGCGCACACAATTCCCAAAGCTAGAGAAGGTATTTGCACGCTCTGTTTTTCTTTTCCAATCTTGTCTGAACTTGGAAAACAATAAAATACATGTTTCATTTTGTTGCGCTGCTTGAGTTTCAGCAGTTTAAACTGTTAATTAAATACATTGAACCACCTACTAAACTTATTTTATGCAATTCACATGAACCATTTCCACTATCCACCATGCTTATGTATGATGTGTGAATTTAGACTTTAGAAAAGGAAACAGTTATATCTAGGCCTTCAGTCAGCTCAGCTCTCTGATAGGGCATTCTTCCATGTCAGGACAGTATTCCTGTGCCACAAGGTGCTCTGGAAAGCCAACGCGCCTGTTAAGTGCGTTTTCTGTATCTGGTTAGCACTGCAGCACCAGACAGTTGACCAGCTTATAAGTGCCTGCAGCTGCCCAAACACGCCGAGACGGTAAACACTGCTCCTGGTTGAGGTAACTGGCAAATCGATTTAAGATGGACAGCTCGCCGCTCCAAATGAATTTGGTGGCTGTCTTGGTGGAAATAATTGCCAAAAGATTGTCGAAAAGTCCTGGACTCGATAGTGATTCTACAAATTTCGTCCATTTGGAGAGAGGCATAATTAGGTGTTCTAGGGAGAGAGCCATGAGCTTCAGATGATGGTCAACAACATCAAGGCAGAGGTGGAGTGACGGTTCATGCCTACCAAAAGTTCTTTTGTGTGTGTGTGTGTGTTGGGGGGGGGGGGATTCTTGCCCACTTCTAAACTCTTGTGTTTTATGTTTGGTCCATGTAATGAGAAAAACATGTTGCAATATGGTAAAGATGTTCATATAGATATTCAGTGTTTCCTTTTATGATGGTGATTCAGTACCATTTCTGCACAAAATTTATCCTTTGAATTTGTTTTCACTTGTAGGTTGTAACGCAGCCGTTCATTTTACAGTCCCAATTGTATAGTAGTGTGAAGGACAGGACACAAGTTGATAGAGATTTGGAGGTTTTGTTCTGAACTTACGCAATAATTCTTTATGTCGACATCACTGTTTTCATGTAATGATAAATTTGTGTTTTACTTTCGGATTCTTTTCTAGTGATTCTTGTGCTAAGCTGTAGGTGATTCTTGTTTATTAATCTGTATTAATCTCCGACTGCACCAGAGATAATCTTTCAATCGTTCTGATGAAATTTGAACATAGAAGCACTTCTTTTTGCAGTCACTGAAGAAAGACAGAGTACTCCGTGTATTTAAACTCAATACTGGGCAGGATGACCATGCAATCATGTTCATGGATGATTACCTAAAACAGGTATATGTTGTTCTGGGTTGCGTTAAGTAGGTTCACTAGATCTGGATGATGTTGATGTAATGGACGTTAAGAGATATAATTTAATTAGTTAATCTCTTGTAATACTATCATCCACCCAACCAAGCAGACAACCTGGCTCACCTCATCCAAGCCTATCCTTACCAAGCTGGATGGCCCTATCCCATATACCTTGTTTAACCAACCAAGCAGACGCTAACTGAACTGCAAATTTGCCATCATAGACATGTAGCTCATCTCTTCTGGATGTGACAATTAATTGTGATGCCTATCCCGTATCCCATATCCCGTATACTTTTAATCATAATGTGACAATTCATTGCATTAACTTTACCCTGTTCGTACTACAAGTTTTAATGAATCTGTTTCTTTCTTGCACTGAGTGCATGCAGATGGAATCTGCTGTCAGGAGGTCAAAGGGTAAAAACCAAGATGGTAGTGAAGTGTTTGAGTGGTTTGAGAAATATGTTCTGAATTCGAAATTGGATGTTAGCATAGATCACCTAGAGCTGGTAAGTTTCAGCCAGGTACTGGAGATAAGTGTTGATCCTCTGCAGAATTCTATCTCAACCTTTTCTCTAGAATAACTCATTGCCAAATTTTAACTTCTGTGGAGCTTTGCGGTGATCTATCATGGCCGCTTTGAGCTGACACTTTGTTTTAGTACATTGTCTCTTACCTAGTAATGAAATAGATCTAGCAAGTATTTTCTTAATTGACACTTTGTTAAGAAATAGAACTGCGGTAATAAGGCTTTTCATGTTTTCTGCTTTTCATTGCAGTGTTCACTGTTATCACATGGGGGTGATGCAAGAGATAAACACATCACCCTATTGATGAATGCTGGTCTCCTAGTAAGTATTTTCTTATGTATTAGTTTATGTTCTTAACCAATCGTGCTCACTTTTTGTGACATGTTGATATTTTGCAGACACGCCAACTAATAGATCCAAACATGTACTGGTTTTCTATTCCAAGTATTGGTCCTATCTTGAAAGGCCTCTCCCAGGTTTGCGCTTCTTGGCTTTTCTGTTCCTTGGTTCAAATCTCATGGTGTTAGTTAATCTTAAAGATGGTTCTAATAATTTTTATGAATATAAAGCTGATCTGCTGACTGAAGTATAATCAGAACATAGGACTAAATTGCGCTCTGTCCCTATGCCTGCAAGTTGGGTACATGTAGGTCCATGAAGTCATGTACTTGTAAATTGGACTTCTATGCCCACAAACTTGCATAGGTCGTGCAAAACTGCAAATAGGTACAGAAGTGGTTTTCTAGCTGAAATCACATATTCATGGACGTTTATTGCTATATTCATTTGACCAATATAGTTCAATCCATGTATATAATTCAATCCATGTATATACTTTGGAGCCATGAACGATGTATTTCATGAATGCACTCATCAGGTTATGGTAGTTTGATTCCTCTTGCATTGGCTTTCCCTAGTTATTCTAGATGTGCTACCAACTGATTACTTAGAGTTCCGATTTCTCTGTAAGAAGACATTGACAAATGTGGTTATGGTGAGCAGGGGAGGAAGGAAGTTCTTTCATTACTGAACCGTCGGAAGTACAAGGAGATGCTACTATCTTCACTGGAGAAGACGAGATTGAGGTTATCACCTCTGGACGTGCGGTTCCACCTCCGCGATCTGATTGGGTCTGGTCACATAAAGACGGTTCAAACACCCACCGGCTTACTTGCTCGCGTCTCAGCAGATTGATAGACACACCTTTGGATCAGCTTTTTTTTAGCAGTTTTCGGCTTCTTCGGAAAAGAACACCATTTTCCTGCCGAGTCAGCAAAAAGTAGTCAAAGTTTATTTTATTGGTTCCTGCATTCTTTAAGGTCAATTAGTAGGGTGTATTGCAAAAAAGAAATTCTGAGACGTATTCTGGTGTTGATCTGATTAATGTTGTATAGTAATGGCGATGAAATAGTGGAGATTTTTACCTACCAAATGGATTGTTTCCTGTGAAATGCATGGAAACATATTGTTGAATTAAATTGCTCCAAATGGGTCTTAGTTGGCAGATGAGTTATGACCATCTTTATAGAAGATATAGCTTTATTCGGAACTGTAAGGCTGTGGATTTTTACAGCCCAGGCTCATGTGTAACACATGGAGTACCCGCCACCCCCTTGGACGCTGGTTGCAAGAGAAGAAAACACAGAAGAACAGAAAGAATAAGAAAACGACCATTTTATTTGGAACTGATGTGCATTTGTACAAGAACAAGCATTTGCTGTTAAACGTCCCCATTTTGTGCCTCACTTTCTCCAACGTTTTCTTCTAGATTTCTTTGCTATGATATGCTGATCCTGAAAGGGAGCGAAAACTTCTTAAATCAGTCGATTACCATTTTATTCCTCTTTCATGATGCAAACAATGGACATGGATAACTCTCCAATTTTACTTCTCAGTCATATGATAGTAAGTATGACCGAAGCTAACATAACATGCATATTAAGTTCTACATGAAGTTGGTTACTCTGGATCATTCATGATTAACCTGTTTACAGATGCAATATTCGATCATATACCAAACAAACATGACATTCAGGAACTTCTCTCCATTCCTTTGATGTGAGTTCCCTCCAACCAAACATGATTTTTGTTTCTGTCAAGAGATTGGAAACTAAACAATAAAATGCATGTACAATGGTCACATCATTCTGCTTCCTGAATGGCTCATTCAACACATATACCATGCTCACACAAATTATTTTTGTCCTCCTAAAAAGAGCTAGTACCAAAGACTAGAGATGAGTAGAAGTCTTATATATACACATGCCTAAGGATGTCAAAGTGGGTGTGACATGGATTCAGATTTATTTTATCTTGCTTAGCTTTAGTCCATATAAAATATTGGAGGAAAACAAAAATGCGAGAGTCAAGGAGGTGAGGCGAAAATAAGCTGAAAGTAACCAGCAATGTCTTATTTTGCTTTGCCCACTTGCAAAAGTATCCCTACCATTTGCGGAAGACTATACTCATAGTACTAGAATTGAGAGTTGGGATGAAGTTGGTACACTCAGTGGTGTAGGAGCGGTTGATGGTGAGTTGGACATGAAGAGAGAAATGAGAGAGCAACATCTGAAGATGTGTAAAAAAATTTTTGCGGGGGGAAGATGTGTTATTTTTACTCCTCCAGATTTCATCAAGACCAAAAACTGGACATAATTTTGTGCAACCTAGGCTCATGTACTCTTTTCATTAATAATAATAATAATAATCGTATAACAAATGGAGCAACTGTCTTCTCTCTCCTTGTACTCCTATCTCGATGGATTACTCTTGCTCTTACTTTGTAGTCGAGTGATGGTAAATGCAACATCAACTAACATAACAAGAAACTAGCTTAATCTACATGTTATACTGTGATAAGGGATCTACTTTATCAACAGAGTTTTGGGTATCTGGCACCATCAAGCAACGCTTGTCTGTATGTCGCCTCCTAGGCAGCTCTTTGTGATGACACAGTGTCCTCTTAACTCTTTGCATTGATCGGCAGGCACCTCTAGCAGTTTCGGCTTCTTTTCGAAAAGAACATTGTTGTTTTCCTGCTCAGGTAGCAAAAGTACTCGAAACTATGTTATTTATTCTTGTATTCCTTAAGATCATTATTACTTCTGGAAGGTATTTTGATTTTGATTAAATTAATGTACTAATGCGATGAATCATTGGAAATTTGTTTGTACCAAATCAATTGTTTTCCAAATGGACTGTTTCTTGTGAATTTTGTGTTCCGAATGGGTCTTAAGTTGGTAAGTAACGAGAGGATGCGGACCATTTTGTGCTGCCCAGGCACGTGTGTAGTAGCGTTTGGCCTGAATTCTAGTTTTTTCCTCAAGAAGGGCTGAACCAAACCAGACCGAAGTGGCAGTGGCACCATTCTCTTCCATCTGGCAAGGGCAAAACCCAAATATGACTTGTTGACGAGATCAATGGAAAGGAGATGAAAGACGAGATGACGCAAATGCCACTAGGTCCCGCCTCCCCCTCCAACCCTTGCTCCTTGCTCAAATCCAAATCTTTCTTACCGCCGGTTGATCTGATCCGTTCCTTCTTTGCACCGCGCGGTCTGGTCTGGCCAGCCGCCCAGGGCGCAGCACGCCGCGTCTCCGCTGTTCTCGGGCTTCGGAGCAGTGACTCGTGCTTTCAGGTAACCACCATTACAAGCTCACTATGTATGTGATGTGCATCTATGTCAGTCCACCTCTCGCATTGCTTGCTGAGCATTGAACCGAATGTATAATGCCCTGCGGTGTGCGTGCAGCTCAAGGACGATATTTTTGTATGAAATGAATTTGGGTATCAGCTTATATATACTGCTCAAAGTTTACCCCTGCATTCTAATATAAGTTTACCTGCACTGGTACAGAGGTTGTACATTTTGAAAATGGATGTCTTGGTAGACTGTGGATTCCAAACTGTATTCTTATTAGATTGTGTATAGTTTCATTATACCATGCCAAAAAGATGAAGTATGCGAAGATTGGTTGGGTACATCACAAGTTATGGCAATCTGAATTCAACCTGTTCTCCTGTGCATTACTCTGTTTTTCTTCGCTGTGGCCCATTTATCTTGTAGCACGGTTAAGGCAAATCTTTGTCACATGGTTAAGGCAGGTGACCGACGTTCAATATTTGTGATCAATGTCTCTTATTTTACTTCTCTTTTTGGGGTTGGGTTAAAGGGAATTCTCCTTCCTGTGCAATTGAGTTATCTTTGTAAACTGTGTGTGATATGTCAGACTGTAGACAAAGGCTGAGCCACAATCTGAGCCAAGCCTGTTAAGCATCCGTGCTATGACATCTTATCTTGGTTAGAATGAGAATGCAGTTGAGATGCATGGCCATAAATGAGTGAGGTTGTTGTCGATGCTTATGAAATAAATACAGAAGCTTGGCTTGTTAAGTGTGTTTTCACTGTGGCTGCAAAGATCATGGGGATTTCTGGGCGATACTTTTTGTCACTTGCCCAGCCGTTTATCTCAATCTGTTCATAACTTTTCAGGTGGGTTTAAGGACGGTGGGATGAGGGCGTAGTCGAAGCAGCACAATGTTTTCTTAGAACAATAATTGCAGCAGAATGTTTAGCTCATCTTACTTGAAGATTTGCCATGGACTCTGTTTACTATGCTAGTGGTTCCAGCATAACTCTAGAGTACATCTGTTCACTCAAGGCATTGCTCTTATATATTTTTTGGCCTTACTGAGGTCTGATGCCACAACTTGCCAAGTGTTGTTACACCTGGTTCTATGAGTGATTGTAAGTTTGGCTTCAGATGTTGTCTTTTATGTGTATCTTGCTGCAGTTTGCCTTGCAATAGCTGATTGCTGCTTTGCATCGGCTAGGATGGTTGCTTTGGAATTCTTTGCATAATTAATTAGCCCCTTTCGAGCCTGTACTCCCTCTGTTCTTTTAAAGAGTGTACTTTCAACTTTGTGAGTTTGTGTGAAAATATATCAATGTTTGTGAAACAAAATAGGTATATGATGAAAATTTATTTTATTATGAATCTAATGGTACTAATTTGATGGCATAAATGTTGATGTATTATTGTATAAATACGGTCAAACACAAAAATACTTGACTTTTCAACAAAGTTGGAAGTACACTCTTCAAGGACAGATGGAGTATTAACAGACTTTGCCGCCTTAAGAATGTATCATAAAATTTAGCCGCTTGCGCCGCCGGCGACACATGTCTATGTGGGCACCTGACAGATTTAGCCCCTTAAGAACATATCATACAATTGCTGATTGCTGCTTAGCATCGGCTAGGATGGTTGCCTTGTCCATCTGTAAATATGTATGTGTCAATATATGTGAGTGGAGGTGTGGAGAGGCTACCCATGTCGAAGGTTACTGCAGCAAAAGTACTCATAGCTATGTATCATTACGCCAAAGGTCAATCAGCAGGGTGTATTTCTGCTTTTCTCTCTCTCTCTCTTGGGACTCTGGTTTTTCATCTGATTAATATTGTATAGAAATGGTGATGAACCATCGGGAGATTTTCTATTACCAAATGGATCTGTTTCCTGTGAACATAGTGTAAGCTCTAACTTTTCTTGCAGCAGATAGACTTACTGGTAGCATTTGCTGTTATGTCTGTTGGGCTTGCTCCTTGGCACTTCATGGCCGTTGGATCTGCTAGTGGTTGATCTTGAGGTGCTTTACATTTGCCTTGTCACCTGTCTTTTGCATTGCCCCTTTGTGCAGCTGAATCAAGCCTATGTCAAGCCTAGTGGTTAGGTTTTGGATTCTCGGAAAGTTTGGTTACACCATTCCTTGAAGGTTAGTTACTTGGATCATTCAGGATTAGCCTGTTTGGAAATGCATTTGATGTTCACTCACAGACTCATTTAGAAACTGTTGTACATTCTTTAATTGTGAGTTCCCTAGATTTCCCTGGAAAGAGATTGGAAACTAAACATGCAAGTAGAGTGGTCATATCCTTCTGCAGTCTACTCACATGATAAAAATGTCATTATAAACGATCCATGTTTGGCATTCTCAACACATATCCCATGCTCACAATATATTTGTTTCATAAGAAGGGCCAACAGAGATTAGAGATGTGTACAAGTCTTATATATATACCCCTGCTTTAGGATGTGAAAGTGAGTGTGATATGAAAACTTGTTTTCCCTTGCGTCTGTAGCTTATTTACATCTGAAATATTGGAGGAAAACCAAAATGTGAGAGTTAAGGCGATGAAGGGAAAAAGAGCTGAAAACCACTTGCGTTGCCGTACCTTCCTCAGTCCACTTGAAGTAGGATTACGACTCTACAGGGTAAGCCGATGGTACTGGGACTAGGAGCCGCAGTGACCTTTGTAGCTCTGGCACATGATTCTGGAATCCATGTTTGAAGCAACAGGTTGCCAAAGATCTAGCTACTTCTTGTAGGCATGACATTGTGGAAAACTGCGGCTTTGAGGAGGCCCTGGAGCAATGTTCGTGTCACGCATGTGCCATCAACCATGGGCACACAGGTCAATCAGATCCCAATCCAGATGAGCGTGCAGGTCGAGGAGGACTGGGATACGGACCATGAAGGCCCGTCAGCCATAGAGAGACGATGGATGAGTGAGCTGTAAGAAGATTATCTAGTGCATTGGGTATATGGACTCGAGGGTCCGACTTGTAAGAGAAAAAGGACCAAGTGCCATCCCTGTAACGCATCGATTAAATGAGAATTACCTGAATTCGTACTTTATCTGTTCTGCATCTCTCCCTCTTCCTCTGTTCTGCTCATTCCCTTCTCCCAAATTATCTTCTCCGGTCTGTGATTCCTCTACCACCACTAGAAGGACATCACAGTTCGACTTCTTTGTCAGCACCGGAAACAATTGATGTAGGCGCGAATCGGTGACAGAAGGATATTTTGTATATCATTATTTAGAAGGGACGAGTTAGAAGAGGACCTCTTGCTTCTTTACTTGATTAACATTCCGTGTGCACTCTGATGTTTGATGCTGCAGTTATGGTAGACTAGATGCAGGTAATAAAATAAATGTCTCATCATAAGTATAACCTTGTTAAGCACTCTAAGGGTGTTTGATATCCAAGAGTCCCTATCCTTGTGAAGATGACGGTAAGACTACCGAATTAACATAGATTTAGTGCACCGTGAGCTCATGTACTCTTTTCATTAAATAAAATATTGTCTACAAGCAAGCCTTTTGTTTCTCTTCGTGACATCATTCAGAACTGTTAGAATGTGTATTTCTGCAGCCCAGTCTCATGCACTATTTTTATTTACAAAGTTTTGTGCAACATATGGAATAATGCCTTTCTTCCCCCTGAGGCCATTTTTCTGAAGATGTTAAGACTGCTAGCCTCTTCCAAGAGAAGAAAACATTAAAGCGCAGAAATAATAGAATGCCCATTTATTTATTCAGAACCGATGCGCATTTAACAGTCACTTACTGTTAATAATTTCCCAATTTATGCCTCACTTTCTCCAATGTTTTCTTCTAGGTTTCTTTGGCAGGATATGCTGATCTTGAAAGGGACCCAAAAACTTAAGACATATCAATTTCCGTTTCACGCAATTCTTTCAAATGATGCAATGGTTTTGGAGAACTCCCATTTTTTTATTTTCCAGTCATCTAAAAAAAGTGATGGTAGGTATGACTAAAAATAGCTTAACATGCATAATAAGTTCTTCAAAGATTGGTTACTTAAGACCATTTTGGATTAGCATGTTTGCAAATGCTATTGTCGTTCCACCACTCACTCATTTATGGACACGTCCCATTCATTTCGTGCGGGTTCCCTCCCACGCACGATAGTTCGCTTCACTTCATTTCCGACAAGATATGGGAAACTAAGCATGCAAGTAGAATGGTACAGTCACACCATTTTGCAGTCCAGTCACATGCTAAAAATGTCATGATAAACGATTCCGGATTGATAAATCACATGCTCACGATATATTTGTTTCATAAGAAGAGTTGAATATATGCGTAGAAGTCCTATATATACTTCGGTTGCCCTATGATGTTAAAGTGAGTGAGATATAAGTTCAGATTTGTTTACGTCTTTAGCTTCAGAACATCTAAAATATTGGAGGAAAACAAAAACATGACATTTAAGGGGGTCAAGGGCAAAGGAGCTAAAAACCACTGGCAATGTCGTGTTTTGCTTTGTCCACTTGAAGTTGGATTGCCATTTGATGGGGACTATAGTGATGGTACTTGAGTTGAGAGCTGCAGTGATTTTGGTAGCTCTTGGGAGAACATCCACCTACAACAGTTGCTTAGTTACAATGAATTTTGTGATAATGTACAAAGTCTGAATGAAGGTTGCACTGACAACACTAGTTCTCAGCATCATCGAATCTGCCACATTCTCCTCCACATGTCTTTGCATCCACATCCCTCATCACTCAGCAGAGCTGCTCTCGTCACATCTGGCTTCATAGTTTCATGGTGTAGTAGTAGTCGGTAGAGAGTGGTACATGGAGAGAGAAATGTTACTTTTACTCGAGGTTCAAATAAGTTATGTTTACACCTTCGGTTTTCACTTCGTAGGCACTCTGATGTTTGTCTGTTGCAGTTATGGTATAATAGATATTCTTAAGTTGCAATGAAAATAATAATATAAATCTCATCATTCGTACGCATTTATTTGCAGGTAATAAAAATGTGTTAGGTGATCTTTTTAGTTGAGTTAGCAAGTCACCTACGTCTTATAGTAGTATAAGTTTTCGTTATAGTCAGGCTTGATTACGGTCCATGTAAGCTATACTTTCGGCTGAGTCCGTGTAAGAGTAAAAGTACTCGCGTTGTAATAGGAATTAGTGTAAGAGTAATAGTAGTTCTTCACGTCGGACATGGTTTCATAGGCCAGCTAGGCTTGCCGTGCACAGTGCCTGCAACTATGTAACGCCGAAGAGAAAAGGAGAAACGAAATAAAGAAAAAGAGAGGGCATGACAAGGGCCCTTGGATAACAAAATTGTACGTGCGGCTCCGTGATATTTAGATGTAACTGATCTGTGGCTGAATTCCAACAATTGGTGTAAATGAGTATTCTGGCTCAAGATGGCAACGGCCCCGAAACCCGTGTCCCCGTGGGTTTTTACCCTATTAGGGGACGGGGATGGGCATCTTTTCATCCCCGCGGGGCTGTTGTTGGGCACATTATACAACCCGACACGTTTCGTGGGCTTACACCGTTTCGGTAGTCCCTGAACCCGAAACCCGGCAATACCCGCGAAATACATTTGGGTTGAGGATGAAGAGGAAGATGGGACTGAGGAAGGACATGTAGTTGGTTCCAAGAGAAAGCTCACATCAATTGTTTGGGTTGATTTCAAGAAAGTGAAGGTCCGTGGGAGATGGAAGGCACAATGTCTTCATTGTAAGAAGAAACTTGGAGGGGAATCAAAGAATGGACAAAGCATCTTCATGTTTATTTGGCGGCTTGTACTATGAAGAAAGTCCATAGCAATGGTAAAACATTGAGTCAATCTTCTTTGAGGTTCAGTTCTAGTAGCCATGGAACTGAAATCTGATCATCTTTGTTACTGAAATCTGATCATCTTTGTCGCTGAAATGTGGTATCATGCTGCCGAATACACTCTATATAGCTGTTGAACCATCTACTATAGTTTTTTGTTGAAATTTGCTCAAGTTGTGCTGCTGAAATGTGCTTGTTTTGCTGCTGAAATGTTATTCTTTGTTGCCACTATGTTTGTTTAAATATTTTGATTTTCTCATGGGTTCCCCGTGGGTTCCCCGAAACCCGATGGGTTTAGGGGACGGACAGAGAACTAGCCGCTCGCACGGTGATGGGGACGGGGACGGGTTTATGATTTTCTCGCGGGGATGGGTTTGGGAAGGCAAAACCTGATGGGTTTCGTCCCCGTTGCCATCTTGAATTCTGGCTCTTGCAATGGTGATCTTGGTTTTATCTTTCCACCGCGGAAGAATTGATAGGCCCTTTTCTGCGGAAGAAAAATGGTAAATTCATACTGTTCCATTTACGGGTCTAATCAGTTTGTCTAAGTGTGGACCTTCCGTACTTTTTTACATATGTAATAATGATTTCTCTGTCTCTGTCTCTCTCGCTCTCTCTCCCTTCTTTCTCTCTCCCTGACACTAAATCTGTCATCTACCCTGACCAGTTTTGCATGTGGAAACTTACCACAGTCGATCTCTAACACCTTGTATCCCGATGAAACATAGAGATCGAGAAGAATCAAGTAATGCCAGCTCTTACTTTCACATGTCTTTCATGATGCAATGGACTTGGAGTGATGGTAGAGAAGTAGCATACAATGTATACTAAGTTCAGTCTCGTGTTTCTACTTTGAAGTTGGAGACTAACCTAAACATGCAAGTAGGATGTTCACATGATTCTGTAGTTCATTCACATGATTAAATAAACATTTCTGGAATGACTTATCCCATGCTAACAATTTGTTTTTCCTACCTAAAAGGAGCTATAAAAACAAGATGTATATAAGTTCTATATATACTCCACCATCTTGGGATGTCAATGTGAGTGTGATATGAATTCAGATATGCTTCCCTCTGTCTAATAACACGGCCGTATGCATCATTTATGCAGAGGCCGGAGCTCAAGCTCCTTTTCTAAAAAAAGAAAGAAAAAAAAGATATGCTTCCCTCTCAATCCGTTCTTGGCCCATCTAAAATATTGGAGGAAAACAAATACATGTATCTTCTCCTCGCTCTTCAATGGTACGGGTCCATTCTCCCCACCACTAACTTTGTGTAACGGGAGCGTGTGTGTACACCATTGGGTGGTGAGTCAACATCGTCGCAATCCGCAGCCGCACCAGATGTTCACAGTTACCATCGTCTACTCTTTGACCATCAACAAGGTTACAGACATGAGCTTCCGCACATTGGCCGTCAAAAAGGAGGAAAGAGGCGCAACGCGCAAAAGTCTTAAGAGGAAGACGCACATGCTCTAATATTCGTGTTGCCACATGACGTTTCAAGGGCAGGTTGATGAAGAAATATACTTAGTGCGATAAATTTGAGAGTCTGGTTAATATATTTCGGAATCCCTATTTCAAATACATCGAGAAGGAGATATATTATTAACCCACGTGTAATAAGTGATTTTTATCAAAGCACTCGAAAGAAAAAAGGCCTCTCTGCTAGCTGTCCCCGACGCAGCAGATCCCCGGCCCATGCTGGCGCCGTGTAGGTTGTTGCGTGCTGATGGCTGCACGCGGCAGGAGAGCTCAAGGAGACACGGAGGTCACCGCATGTCTCGAAATGTTACTTCTTCGTGGTAGGGCAGCAGCGAAGAAAACCTAGCAAAATGTTTTTTTTTTGCATGTTCAGAGACTACTTTGGTCTGAGAATATCTCTAACTTGCGAAATTCCACTGGATTAGCTCGTGAGAGTTGCCCCCCCCCCCCTCCCTTAGTAAGGTGACTGTCACGCGCGCCTACTAGAAGAGAGCCCTAAACTGCTAGAAACTATAGTACGGAATTTCCAGTAAACTGTGTCCACCACTTATGTAGTAAATGGCTTCAGTCGATGGTTTAAAATAGTTTGTTTCGACATCGTTTGTTATATGTACGGTTATGGCATCTAAACCGAAGGTAGGGATGAAATACCAAGACTAGTCCATGAGCGGAGGCGGGCCACTAGAGAAGCTAGGAAACGCCAGCAATCCATGTACACTGCTGGACATTTTTCTATACGCCGGGTGTCAGGCTCTTTGCCGAGAGCCAAATCACAGGCACTCGGCAAAGTCACAGACGTCGAGAGGGACTCTCGGCAACGTGCGAATCTCGGCAAAATGGGATATTGCCGAGAGTGAACCTCGGCAAAAAGGCTACACTCAGCAAAGGCACTATCTGCCGAGAGTATTTTTGTGGACGCTTCTGTTAGTTTGGGCATATTTATGAATTTATAGAACTGAGAGGGAGGTCGGTGGACTCCCGGGGAGCCCACAAGCCAGTGGTTGCGCCCCCCCCCCCCTAGGGCGCGCCCTCGCGCCCCGAGGGCTTGTGGAGCCTCGGGGACGCATCTGACTTGGATTCCAAGTTTCGTGGATGTCTTCTGATCCAAGAAAAATCATCGCGAAAGTTTTATTTCGTTTGGACTCCGTTTGATATTCCTATTCTGTAAAACTCAAAAACAAGGGAAAAAATGGAAACTGACATTGGGCTTTGGGTTAATAAGTTGGTCCCAAAAATAATATAAAATAGCATATTAATGCATATAAAACATCCAAAACAGATAATATAATAGCATGGAACAATAAAAAATTATATATACGTTGAAGACGTATCAGAGGTCCTCGATACCCAGCCAAACCATTGAATAGATCTTCACGGTTTCTACACGAGTCATCCTTCTCGAGCCATATACGATGCCCCATGTACACGATTTTAGCAGTAGCGCTGTATTTTGGGTCGCGCTGCTACTACAGCTAGCGTCGGTCGGCTCGTTGGGTCCCACTTAATGGTAGCACGTTTATCATTTCCAGCACCACTGCTAAAGCATCACTTGTAGCACTACAAGTGACCAGCGCAGCAACAACGTTTTTTATTTCCAGCACTACTACTGATGTCCTATCTATAAGCATTTCCCTAGTAGTGACTGTTGCTCCGTTTTAAAACAGTCATGCTCACGTAACACATCATATTGCGTTAACTTGTTCAGTCCAGGGTCCAGGGACTTGCTTCATAATCTAACATAAGAACCACTTGGTCTACCACATCACTATGCCAACTGTTAGGAAATGAATGACAAACACCACACGATCTCACTTCGGTAAAATCCCCTAGAAAAAAATAACGGACTAAAAAAGGGAATGGAGAGGTTAGAATGCCACTAAATCGCCTACACGATAAGGATTCCCTAGCCATGGACGTCAACGAACAAACTAAGGTGAGAAACCCTAACAAACTCACCTTTTTCTTCAAAAAAAAATCACACTTTTCTTTTCAAAATGCTTTCTATGTAAAAATCAACAAACCAATTAGAAAACTAGAGAAACCCATTTGAAAATAAAAGGTTCATTAGAAACTACGTGCAGTGTTGTCAATGTGATAAGGAAACTATTTTTTCCCCCGCAAAAAAAAATGTGATAAGGAAACTAGGTTTCTAGGATAATTTAGGAAACTACATGTAATAGAGCACTGAGCGTTGAACCCTCTGAAGTGGGCCGACCCACGAATGAATTCTCCTGTACGTCACCCCACTATATGATGCATTAAGTGCCCCCTCCCCCTCCCATAAAACAAAACAATCCTAACCTAAAAGAAAAAACACTCCTACAGGAATCCATATTTGATTGTACAAGTGTTTCCTTCTGCTTTTATTGGGTTTTCTTTCTGTTTGATTAGTATTCTGTCATTTTTGGTTTTCAAAAACAAAATTTATTTATTTTAAAAGCATACATTTTTTGAAAATTTCAGAATATTTTTAAAATGTTGGTGAACATGTTTTAAAAAAAATGAACTTTTAAAAATTTGTTTATTTGTTTTGAAATTATCAACATTTTTTAAGAAATCCTGAACATTTTTAAAAATATGAAAAATTTGTAAAGATGAAAACTTTTAAAATGGTAATTTGTTTTTTGAAAAATATGAAAAAAAATTAAAACTATGGACACCTTTGGTATGTAAAAAATAAAAACATAAAAAGTAAAGAAAAAGAAGTTAAAAATCAGAAAGAAACTGATTTGGAAAACAGCCGGGAAACTGATTTGGAGCAAGTAGGCATAACCAACCTGGGTTAGATTTTCTGAGTCCCCAAATCATATGTGCAGCCCAGCCCACGCTCTCCGATTCTGCATCTCACTCTTTCCCTTGCTCTTCGCCGCCGCAGCTCCCCGGCCGGCCGGCTACCACCGCCACCACCCCTCCTAGGCCGGCCGGAGCCCTACGTGGTGCGGATTCTGGCGGTGGCACAGAGAGTCTCACAAATTCCACCACCACTGCTCGCCGGCCGGCCGGCAAGCCGTCCATGGCGGCGACGAACACCGGCATCAGCAGGACACGCACGGCGGCGGCTAACGGCAGCAGTGAGTCCTTTCATGTGAGATGGGTCTCCTTCTCAACTTCCATGTGTTGGAAAAATATGCATCTATGGGATGCCATTAACAAGATCAAATTGCATCTAGATCACCTAATGATCATGAACAGAGAGGGGTTTAGGGTTCCTGTACTTGTCACTGGAGTGGACATGATCGCCTACTCGGTGCAGGCGTGATGCAGGGGTGATGTAGAGGTAGTAGATGATCTCCTCAACGTCCTGATCCCTTCGCTGCAGCACTGCCCGGGGACAGCTGCGGCGGCTGGCTTAGGTCTTCCCGTCGCTGCAGCACTCCTCCTGATCGGATGGGGTGAGAATATCGGGAGGAGAGAGAACCGTAAGAGAATTGTGATCGCGCAGGTAGCCAGCTCGCTCTCGTATCCTTTTATATAGCGCTGGCGACAGGGGACCCAAAACCTGAGTTGGTTTTTGGGCGCCCCCGATCAGGGCGCGTAAGTTCTGATCGAGAGTTCACGTACGTTGGTACGTGGACCCTTTCCTTTTATCGTTATCCCTTTGTTTTTTTTTGTTAGACTAATTTATCTATCTGGCCTGTTTAAGCCGTCAGTTCAACCAATATTCTCCCCCTTGATCGTTAGGCTTAAATTCATTTGCCCATTCTACATAGGAAGGGTGTACCAAAGTGAGGTGTTACAACAGCTCGAAACGCCATAGAACTTCAACACTTATAGCACACTGGCCTATTTCGAAATGGAAAACTTTTTGGTAATTAGGGAGTGGTTAGGTCCTCTTATTCTAGAATCATAAGGCTTCCGGTAGTCCCATGCCGGCAACATGCTCACGAAAAATACTGGGTGGTAAGCCTTTTGTTAGCGGATCCGCAAGCATATGTTTCGTTCTTATATGCTTAACATCAACTGTTTGATCCTGGATTCTATCTTTCACAACACGATACTTGATGTCAATGTGTTTAGCAGCATCACTTGACCTGTTGTTACTCATATAGAAAACTGCGGGCTCATTATCGCAGTATAATAAAATTGGTTTTGATATGCTGTCAACCACTTTAAGTCCGGGAATAAAATTCTTTAGCCATACAGCCTGCCCGGTGGCCTCAAAACATGCTACAAATTCCGCTTGCATCGTAGACGCAGCAGTTAACGTTTGTTTGGAGATTTTCCACGATATAGCTCCTCCCGCGAGTGTGAATACATAACCTGACGTGGATCTCTTACTATCCACACACCCGGCAAAATCAGAGTCTGAATAACCAATAATTTCTAGGTTATCAGTTCTTTTATATGTAAGCATGAAATCCTTAGTTCCTTGCATATAACGCAAGACTTTCTTTGCGGCCTTCCACTGGTCCGGTCCTGGATTTGATTGGTACCTGCCAAGCATCCCGGATACAAAACATAAATCTGGGCGCGTACAAACTTGAGCGTACATGATGCTCCTGACAGCTGAAGCATAAGGAATCGACTTCATCTGATCAGCTTCATACTAGTTCCTCGGACATTGAAATGTCCCAAATTTATCGCCCTTAACTATAGGAGCAGGTGAGGGTGAGCACTTATGCATATTGAATTTCTTCAGTACTCTCTCAAAGTATGCCTTTTGTGATAGTCATAACATTCCTCTGGACCAATCTCGATGAATCTCGATGCCGAGGACATACGAGGCTTCACCAAGATCTTTCATGTCAAAACTGGATGACAGAAAATTCTTGGTCTCATGCAGCATATCTGTATCACTACATGCCAACAATATGTCATCAACGTATAGGACTAATATTGTGAACCTACTGCCTTTAAACTTAACATATATGCAGTTGTGTCGGGGAAACTGATCGCCCACGAACACCTATGGGACCGGAGCCCCTTTTCGGTACGGCAAGGGAGCGGACGGAGCACAAAGAGCGGATCGAGGCGCACACGCGAGCAGTTTACCCAGGTTCGGGCCGCACGGATGCGTAAAACCCTACTCCTGCCTTGGTTGTATTGAGTTTTTGGCTCGGGAGCAAGAAGATCTACAGTGCTTTAGGCTAGCTACACCGAGCGTGAGAGTGATCAAGTTTCGGAACTTCCCCCCTACGTTGTGCATGGGCCTCCTTTTATAGTTCAAAGGGGTCACCGACAGGTGTCAACGTAGATGAGGGTAAAAGCGTAAAATTGGTGGTAGCTGTAACAGTGGATGTACAGTGTATGCACAGTGGTCTATACCTAACCCTGACGGTGGGGGACAAGGGCATTGAATGCCCGTCACCGTCGCCCCAAACAGTGTAAAAAGCGTCCGTCCGGGCGTCTCCGTTCGCCACGACGGTAGCTTCGTCATCGTGGCTCGCCACCGTGTACCCCAGGCTGCACAGCCATCCGCCACGTGCCCCAGGAAGGGCCCCAGGGCGACGCGTGGCTAGATGAGCTGGAGCGCAGGCACACAGTGAAAGCTTGCCGCGGCAAGCACCTTGCCGCGGTCGCTACCTTGCCGGGCCCGGAAGCTTATCGCTCTCCGGGTCTTGCCGGGGCGCGCGATGCGTCACGGCATGTCTTCTGAAATGCTGTTCTTTGGCCTTCCTGGCAAGCTCCTCTTGCCTGGGTCTTGTGCTAGAGGCGTGGTCTTGAGCCTGGAGCGGCCTTCCCGGCAAGCTCCTCTTGCCGGGGTCTTGTTTCTTAACTTGAATACTTTGTTCTTGAATGGCTCTAAAGGGGCTAGAGTGGGCCTTGGCGGGCGCGTGGCGAGCCCTGCCACGGGATGCTGCTACTGCCCGTGCACAAGTCGGGATACTAAGGTACCCCTACTTTAGTACACCGACAGGAGCCCCCGGGCCTGGGCCACACACGGTGCTGAGCGTTGTTGGGCCAGGCCCAAAACAGTGCATGGGCACACGCGGCCCACGGCGCGCCGTTTCCCACTCCGCATCCGCCGCATCCCTCCCTAACGGCACGCGTCGATTGCGGCGTCGTGGGAGAGATCGTGGCCTGTTTCTTTAATGGGAAAATGCGGAACGTCCCCCACTTCCCCCTTAAAAGCAGAGGAAGCAGGGGCAGTTTCCCCCCCATTGCTTCATTGCGTCTTCAATCTCCAGAAACTCCCGCCGCTCTCCGCCTCCCCAAAGGTCGACAGAGAGCCGAGCTCCACCTCTCTTCCGCCGCCGCCAGCCTCCCCGGTGCCGCCGACCCCCCTCGCCGTCCCCGCCATGGCCCCGAAGAGCAGCAAGGCGAAGAGCGCGAAGTCCGACAAGGCGGCGAAGCTGGCAGCAATGCGGAAGAGGATGGTGGTCTTCCCGCCGAGGCTCGGCGCGAGGGAGCTGAGGGACAAGGGAGACGAAGGCTCACCCGCGCACCAGGGTCCTCCCCGCCGAAGCCTGCGACATGTATCCGGGAGGTTACCATTACTTCGCTCTGTTCTTCCATTGCGGTCTCTGTCCTCCATACTCTGAGTTCTTCTGCGATGTTATGAACACGTATGGACTGCACCTCCTCGATTTCACCCCGAACGCAGTCTTAACCTTGGCCGTTTTCGCACATCTGTGCGAAAACTTTGTCGGGGTCCACCCCAACGTAGCTCTCTTCCGTCACTTCTTCACACCTCGAGTACAGTCTGGGTCCCCTCTGTCTGGTGGCATCTCTTGGATCTTTAGGCTCAACAAGAAAGAGGCGTACTTGATTGGAGAGCTCCGCGGCAAGTGGGAGGAGTGGAGGGCCGATTGGTGCTGGGTCATGGAAGATGAACCTCAGCAATTTACTTCGCCACGCCGAGCTGCAATAGTGCGCGGCAAGGATTGGAGTGACTTGGCCCCGGAGGACGAGAAGCTGAAGATAGCCCTCACTAGGATCCTTCGCCTCCGGGCCGCTAACCTTACTGTAGGTGAGGTCGGGGCTGATTTCCTTCGCCGCCGCATTGCTCCCCTGCAGGAGAGGAAGAGGCCTGCTTGGGAGTTCGGCAACGCGGCAGACCGCATGAGGCTGCGCCCCGGCCTGAACTACAACTTCACCGTCTTGGAACTCAAGGGAATGATCCGCTCGCTGTTCAAGCACGACCCCAAGCACCCGGAGTGGTTTGCCCCGTCGCGGGGAGTAGTTCCTCTTTGCAACAATTCTTCCCTTAGCGCTATCCGAGCGGCAATGCCTCTTTGCGATTCCCACGGGGTGGATCCCACTTGGCTGCCGCCTTCAGAAGAGACTGCACAAACTTTCTTCGACAACTTGGTTGAGCGGTCGGTCAATCCCGAAGAGAAGAAGGGTCTCACCCGCGAGACCACAGACCGGGATGTGGCGTATATAGCTAACAGAATGGAGGAGGCCGCCACAGCTGAGGCCGCGGGTGAGTTTGGGTACACCATGGAGGAAGCAGAAGCAGCGGATGCAGTGAGCCGGGCCGAGGAGGAAGAAATCCTCAAACTGCTGAGGCCTGCCGGGCAGCCTGCCGGGACGAGCGAGGCTGCCCGGCAGGACACTGAGTCCAGTGAGCCCGCCGAGGATGACGCCGAATCGGGCGATTCCGACGAAGACTCGGGCGGGTCACTGAACCTCGACGACGCCTCCTCATCCTCGGAAAATTCTCCGCCACCACCGAGTCCTCCGCCACAGCCAAAGAAGCGCCTCCGCAAGACTGCTGACACGGCGAGGCAACCGGCGCCCCGACAGCAGCCGCAGCGTCGCTCGACGCGTGCCACCACGACGAGCAAGGCCGTCAAGGAGGCGCCCCGTGCCTCAGCGGCAAGCGGAGGGGGATCTTCTCGAACTGGCTCTGGCGCTCCTTCCGCCCCCCGGTCTTCGGCGACGACCGGAGCGGGGTCTTCTCAACCCACGGCTCCGGAGCCCGCCAAGCGCCCGAGGGAGCCCACCCCTCCAGCTCCTTGCGCCGGGACGCGCGAGGTGGACTTCGACTTCTCCGCCCTTAGTTCCGACGAGGAGGAGGAAGAGTAAGCATTTGCAACTTTTATTTCTTTTGATTCTTGTTGCTCTTGTCTTGATTTCCCTTTGCCTGACTTTGATCTTGTTTGGCTTCCAGGACCCTGACCCAGAGGATGGCGAAGAGGGCCAAGATCCCGGTGGTTGATCTCGAGGAGGACGAGCCTGTCGCAGCGGCGGGGGATGCGCCAGCGACAAGCTTGCCGGACCAGCCTGCTGCTCCGCAGAGCAGCCCCCAGCGCAGCCCCCAGCGTAAGTCTTTTGTTCACTTCTTCGCTTATCGGGCGCGCTTGAGCTTCTTATCTTTGCTAATGTCTTGTTTGCTTGTTGACTTGTGCAGGAGCGGAGCCGCAGCCTCAGGAGCGTCAAGAGACTGCTCCCGACGAGCCGCTCGTCCCACCATCCCCGCCAAGGAGGAGCTCCCGGGCGAGGGAGGGTGCTCCGCCAAGGGCGGGTACTCCGCCAAGGGCGAGTACCCCGCCAAGGGCGAGCACCCCGACAAGGGTGGGCACCCCGCCAAGGGAAGGCGCCAGCGGCCCTCCGCCGGCGGGGGCCACTAATACGCTGCCAAGGGAGAACTCCCCGGCAAGGATCTCCATAGAGGAAGAGGCCCGCGCAGGTAACCCTTGTACTTTCCTTCTCTTGAATTCTTCTTTTTGGATATTTGCTTGACGATTCTTCTTTTCTTCTTCTTCTGTTAGATCCGCCCGCCCCGGAGCCGATGGAGACAGAGGCCATCGCCGAGGAGGACGCGCGCGGCAATGCTGGCGACGCCACCACCGCTGATGGGATGGCCGGCGCTGACGAGCCAGCCGCCGACGAGACCGCCGCGGCCACTGACGCGGCAGCTGGGGAAGGGATCGGCGACCGCACTGCCGGCCCTGAGGCCGCAGGAGCGCCGGACGCTACGCCGGCCGCCGACCCTCCCGCTGCCGCGACCGGGTCGGGTGTCTATCTGGAGGCCGCCAACGGGGTCTTCATCCAAGTCCCGTGGGCGTCCTCATCAAGGGCACCCGCGGAGGGGGAGAACTTCGATGGAGAAGTCCTCGCCTCCGCCGGGCTAAGACTTGTCGACGCGCCTGGCAGCAGCAACGAGCCCGAAGAGGAGCAGCTCCTGCGCCGGCTTCTGGCCTTGTACCGGGCCAGGCAGGCCAAGCTAGAGTCCCGAGAGGCTCTGGCTGCCAAGGCTGGCGTCGACTTGGAGAAGCGCGCCGCGGAGCTCCGCGCCGCCAACCAAGCAGCCCTCCGGAACTTGGCGGAGGAGCGCGAGGAGCTCGCCGAGGCGCACCAGGCGTTCATCCTCGAGAAGGCCGAGGTTGAGGAGCAGCAGCGACTGGCCGCCGAGGATCTGTCTCGGCGGGAAGGAGAGCTGAGTCAGCAGAAGGTCGACCTCGATAACCACGAGGACGACCTTACCGCGCGCGAGCAGTCCATTGGCGGGGCTCTGCAGGAGGCGAGGGACGCCACTGCTGCCGCAGAGACCGCCAAGAGGGACTTGGAGGTGAGGGTGGCGCAGTTGGAGCTTGACCTGAAGACGAGGGAGGAGAAGGTTGCCGCGCTCACATTGGCGAGGGAGAAAGACGCCCACACCCACTCGGAGTTGCAAGTCCGTCTCTCCGACAAGGGCAAGGAACTCACCGCCGCCAAGGATTCCATCGCGGACTTGGAGCTGAAACTATCCACCCTCACTGAGTCGCTTGATGGCGCTAGGAACCGGGAGTCGAAGTTGAAGGAGGAGCTCAGGGCCGAGAGGGCGCTGCTGGACAGTGCCGCCCTTACGCAGAACAACTTCCAGCGGACGGTGGAGCAGTGGACCGAGGAGCTCGTCACCTCCGCCGCCAACATCGACAAGGAGATGGTGGCGCTGGGGACGGAGCACCTCGTATACTCCCCCGACGAGAACCTTCCCCACAGCACCAAGCTGAGCTTGTTCTTCAGAGGAGTGGCGCCGGCCCTCGCGCAGCTACGGGAAAAGCTCCCCACGCAGCTGGCGAACGAGGCGCGCCGGCTTTGCATGGGTACTATGGAGCGACTGTTGACGAAGATCGTCTACCGCAACCCCGGGATTAACCTTGAGAACGTCCTCCGGACCTTGCTGCCCGACGCTGACCAGGAGGCGTTGAAGGCTCAAGTTGCCCACATCGTGGCCAAGATGGGCAAGATCAGGAGGGTTGACGGAGACCGCGTAGACTAGGCTTTCTTCTTTCTGCTTTCTTTGTCGCTGCGAATCAAGTCATGGATAGTAGTTTATTAGAACAGCAGCAAGTCATCTTGTAATATAACTTTATTTTGGATAGTCAATGCGGTGTTATTTCCCTTGCTCGACTCCTTTACTTTGTATGCTTTCACCCTTCGCATTTAGGGAACTTTCCGGTAAAGGGACCCTTGCCGCGAGCGCCGAGTGCGGAACTTCAGCAGCCTGTTGGCAACGCCCCTGCCGGCAAGAAACCTTGCCGCAGCTAGTCGCAGCACACTTAGGTTGTTGAGCGAACTCGAAAACGAAGTAAGGGCGCGACACTTGTCGCAGCTCACTTAAGCCGTTGAGCGTGCTCGAAACAACGTAATGGTGCGGCTAGCCACGGGTAGGTTCCTCCGCGCACAGGTTTTCCATACAAAGTGTGGTCGTTCAAGGAAGATAACCTTAAAAATTTAAAAATTTGAATGCTCAAACTTTGGCAACTTAGCTTTCGTGGGTTGTCTGCTTCCCGGCAAGGCTTTCCTTTCTTGAACAGCACTTGGTCCATACCACTTGTCTCCTTCCTCCCCGGCAAACTTGTGCGCGAGGAACGCTTCTTCTGCTTGAGAAAAAAAGGAAAAAGGGAGGAAACACAGATATGGAGCCTTGTGGCTTGCCATTGCTTACCAGGATCGTGTGCTGCACAAAGTGTCAGATAACACATGCAATGAAGACAAGAATGCATGAAACGACAATTCGTGCAAGGCACAAAAGTTTTACTGATGCACGGGATCTGCGCCCGGCTTTGTACAAAGGTTTACATGCAACAGCGGCAAGACTTGTACAAAAGGTGGTTGCCGGAGCGGGTCACGGCAACCGCGCCTTATGGGTGAAACTTGCGAAGATGCTCTATGTTCCAGGAGTTGCTCACCGGTAAGCCTTATTCAGTCTCAAGGCGGACAGCGCCGGGCCTTGTGACTTGTCTCACCCGATAAGGGCCTTCCCACTTCGGCGTCAACTTGTTAGAATTCTTGGCGGACTGAACGCGCCGAAGTACAAGGTCGCCTTCCTCGAGACTCTTGGCCTTGACTTTGCGGCTATGATAGCGGCGCAAAGCTTGCTGGTATCGAGCAGCTCGTACAGCAGCCTGGAGGCGGTCCTCCTCGAGGAGCAATGCGTCATCTTGCCGCAACTGCTCTTGCTCGAGCTCATCGTAAGCGAGCACTCGAGGAGACCCGTATACGAGTTCCGCGGGGAGAACTGCCTCTGCTCCATAGACAAGAGCAAAGGGTGTCTGTCCGGTGGCTCGATTTGGTGTCGTCCTGATTGACCAAAGAGCCGACGGCAACTCCTCGATCCAGTTTCTTCCGCACTTGTGCAACCTGTCGAAAGTTCTCGTCTTGAGTCCGCGCAGCACTTCAGCGTTGGCCCTCTCCGCTTGACCATTGCTCCTCGGGTGAGCAACGGAAGCGAAGCAGACCTTGGCGCCAAGGTCTTGGATGTATTGCATGAAGGTGCGAGTTGTGAATTGCGTGCCGTTGTCGGTGATGATCCTGTTAGGGATTCCGAAACGGCAAACGATCGATCTGAAGAACTTGACTGCTGACTGTGCGGTCACCTTTCTCACTGGTTCCACTTCCGGCCACTTTGTGAACTTGTCGATGGCAACATACAAGTACTTAAAGCCCCCGACAACGCGGGGAAAGGGGCCAAGGTGTTGGAAATATGCCCTAGAGGCAATAATAAAAGAGTTATTATTATATTTCCTTGTTCATGATAATCGTTTATTATCCATGCTATAACTGTATTGATTGGAAACTCAAATACACGTGTGGATGAATAGACAGACTTTGTGTCCCTAGTGAGCCTCTACAGGACTAGCTCGTTGATCAAAGATGACCGCGGTTTCCAGGTCATAGACATGAGTTGTCATTTGATAACGGGATCACATCATTAGGAGAATGATGTGATGGACGAGACCCAAACATAAACATAGCTTTTGATCGTGTCAGTTATCGCTATAGTTTTCTGCATGTCAAGTATAAGTTCCTATGACCATGAGATCATGTAACTCACTGACACCGTAGGAGTGCTTTGTGTGTGCCAAACGTCACAACGTAACTGGGTGACTATAAAGGTACTCTACAGGTATCTCCGAAGGTGTCTGTTGAGTTGACATGGATCGAGACTGGGATTTGTCACTCCGTATGACGGAAAGGTATCTCCGGGCCCACTCGGTAATACGTCATCTCAATGAGCTCAAAGTGACTAAGTAGTTGGTCACGGGATTATGTATTACGGTAACGAGTAAAGAGACTTGCCGGTAACGAGATTGAACTAGGTATAGAGATACCGACGATCGAATCTCGGGCAAGTAACATACCGACGAGACAAAGGGAACTGTATACGGGATTGCCTGAATCCTTGACATCGTGGTTCATCCGATGAGATCATCGAGAAACATGTAGGAGCCAATATGGGTATCCAGATCCCGCTATTGGTTATTGACCTGGGAGTGTCTTGGTCATGTCTACATGGTTTCCGAACCCGCAGGGTCTACACACTTAACGTTCGGTGACGCTAGGGTTGTTAGTGAGAAGAGTGCATGGTTACCGAAGGTTGTTCGGAGTCCCGGATGAGATCCCGGACATGACGAGGGTCTCCGGAATGGTCCGGAGACGAAGATTGATATATAGGATGAAAGGTTTCGGAGTACCGGAAGTGTTCCGGGGAGCATCGGGAAATCGGCGGAGTACCGGGAAGGTTTTCGGGGGGTCTGGAAGGTGTTCTGGGCCTATTGGGCCACAAGGGGGGACACCACAGCCCTCAGGGGGCTGTGCGCCCCCCCTGGGCCCTCTCCCCATGCGGCTAAGGGGGTGGGACCCCCTAGGGCTGGCCGCACCCCTTGGGACTTGGGGGGCAAGGCACCTAGGGGGGAAACCCTAGGGCCTGGGCGCCTCCCCCTGCCCTGGCCGCCGCCCCCCTCCCCTTGCCCTGGCCGCCCGCCCCTAGGGGGAAACCCTAGGGCGCCCTGGCCTCTCCACCCCCCCTATATATAGTGGGGCAAAGGGAGGGCAGCCAACACAGTTCGTGCCTCGGTGCTGCCCTCCCTCTCCCGTCATATCTTCTTCTCCCGCGGTGCTTAGGCGAAGCCCTGCTGGAGTTCTTCTCCACCATCACCACCACGCCGTCGTGCTGCCGGTTCTCCATCAACCTCTCCTCCACCCCTTGCTGGATCAAGAAGGAGGAGACGTCCCCGAGCCGTACGTGTGAAGAACGCGGAGGCACCGTTGCTTCGGTGCTAGGTCTTCGGCGATCTGAATCGCGACGAGTACGACTCCATCATCCGCGTTCATAACGCTTCCGCTTAGCGATCTACAAGGGTACGTAGATCACACTCCTTCCTCGTAGTTGCATCTACTAGATTGATCTTGGTGAACGGTAGGAAAAATTTTTGTTTCCCATGCAACGTTCCCCAACAGTGGCATCAGAGCTAGGATCTTGCGTAGATGCTTTCTCGAGTAGAACACAAAGAAGTTTGTGGCGTTGATGTTTAAATTGCTGCCCTCCTTAGTCTTTCTTGATTCAGCGGTATTATAGGATGAAGCGGCCCGGACCAACTTTACATGTCCACGTACATGAGACCGGTTCCATCGACAGACATGTGACTTTTGTTGCATAAGATGGCTGGCGGGTGTCTGTCTCTCCTATCTTAGTTGAATCGGAATAGAACAAGGCGGTCCTTGTAGAAGGTTAAATAGCAACTTGAATATCATCGTTGTGGTTTTGCGTAGGTAAGAAGCGTTCTTGCTAGATACCCATAGCAGCCACGTAAAACATGCAACAACAAATTAGAGGACGTCTAACTTGTTTTTGCAGGGTATGTATGTGATATGATATGGCCAATGACATGATGAAATATATTTTGATGTATGAGATGATCATGTTGTAATAGTTAACATCGACTTGCATGTCGATGCATACGGCAACCGGCAGGAGCCATAGGGTTGTCTTTATTTTTTGTATGACCTGCGTGTCAATCATTAAGCACTTTGTAATGCTTTACTTTATCGCTAAACGGTAGCAATAGTAGTAAGAGCATGGTGGGGCGCCGACAACCCCGATGGCAACACGATGATGGAGATCATGATGATGGAGATCATGGTGTGGCGCCGGTGACGATGGAGATCATGCCGGTGCTTTGGAGATGGAGATCAAAAGCACGAGTTGATGGCCATATCATGTCACTTATGATTTGCATGTGATGTTAATCCCATTATGCATCTTATTTTGCTTAGGACGACGGTAGCATTATAAGGTGATCCTTCACTAAAATTTCAAGATAAAATTGTGTTCCCCCCGAGTGTGCGCCGTTGCGAAGGTTCGTCGTTTCGAAGCACCACGTGATGATCGGGTGTGATAGACTCTACGTTCGCATACAACGGGTGCAAGCCAGTTTTGCACGTGCAGAACACTCGGGTTAGACTTGACGAGCCTAGCATGTACAGACATGGCCTCGGAACACGGAGGACCGAAAGGTCGAGCATGAGTCATATAGTAGATATGATCAACATGTTGATGTTCACCATTGACACCACCTCATCTCACGTGATGATCGGACTTGGGTTGGTGAATTTGGATCATGTCACGCTCGAATGACCGGAGGGATGTCAATTTGAGTGGGAGTTATAATTAATTTGATTAGGTAATAACTCACTTATCATGAACAATAGTCTAAAAATGTCTTTGCAAATTTATGTTATAGATGGCTCGCGCAGGAGTTCCCCTGAATTTTAATGCGTTCCTAGAGAAAGCTAAACTGAAAGATGATGGGAGCAACTTTGTGGACTGGCTCCGCAATCTGAGGATCATCCTCACAGCTGCCCAAAAGGTTTATGTCCTAAATGCACCGCTAGGTCAACCCCCCGCTCCTGGAGCCTCTGCAGACGATATGAACGTCTGGCAGACGCGTTCGGATGACTATTCGATAGTACAATGTGCCATGTTGTACGGCTTGGAAGGAGGACTCCAAAGGCGTTTTGAACGTCATGGTGCATATGAGATGTACACGGAGTTGAAATTCATCTTTGAGAAGAATGCTAAGATCGAGAGGTATGAGACCACCGATAAATTCTTCGCTTGCAAGATGGAGGAGAATTCGTCTGTCAGTGAGCACTTACTGAAGATGTCTGGGTACTATACCCGCATAGCTGATCTGGGACTTGTGTTCCCGGATGAGGCTATCATTGACAGAATTCTCCAGTCACTCCCTCCAAGCTACAAGAGCTTCATCCAGCAGTACAACATGCAAGGGATGAATAAAACCATCGCCGAGCTGTTTTCGATGCTGAAAGTCGCTGAGGCAGACATCCAGAAGGAGTATCAAGTGTTGATGGTCAATAAGACCACCAGTTTCAAGAAGAATGGCAAGGGCAAGAAGGGTAACTCTAAGAAGGGTGGCAAAGCAGTTGCTAATCCAGTGAAGAAACCCAAGGCTGGGCCCAAGCCAGAGACTGAGTGTTTCTATTGCAAGGGGAATGGCCACTGGAAGCGGAACTGCCCCAAGTATCTGGCGGACAAGAAGGGGGCCAACAACAACAAAGGTATATATGATATACATGTTATTGATGTGTACCTTACCAACTCTCGTTGTAGTGCCTGGGTATTTGATACCGGTTCGGTTGCTCACATTTGCAACTCTAAACAGGAACTGCGGAATAAACGGAGGCTGGCGAAGGACGAAGTGACGATGCGCGTGGGAAATGGTTCCAAGGTTGATGTGAACGCCGTCGGCACGCTCGCTCTTCGATTACCATCGGGATTGGTTATGAACCTGAATAATTGTTATTTAGTGCCTGCGTTAAGCATGAACATTATATCTGGATCTTGTTTATTGCGAGACGGTTACTCATTTAAGTCAGAGAATAATGGTTGTTCTATTTATATGAGTAATATCTTTTATGGTCATGCACCCGAAGTTAGGGGTTTATTCTTATTGAATCTCGATAGTGATGATACACATGTTCATAACATTGATGCCAAAAGATGTAGAGTAGATAATGATAATACCACTTTCTTGTGGCACTGCCGTCTCAGTCATATCGGCGTGAAACGCATGAGGAAGCTCCATGCTGATGGACTTTTGGAGTCTCTTGATTTTGAATCACTTGACACGTGCGAGCCGTGCCTCATGGGCAAGATGACAAGGACCCCGTTTTCAGGGACAATGGAACGGGCAAGTGACTTATTGGAAATCATACATACTGATGTGTGCGGTCCGATGAGTGTAACGGCGCGCGGTGGATATCGTTATTTTCTCACCTTCACTGACGACTTAAGTAGATATGGGTATATTTACTTGATGAAGCATAAGTCTGAAACTTTTGAAAAGTTCAAGCAATTTCAGAGTGAAGTTGAAAATCATCGTAACAAGAAGATCAAGTTCCTACGATCTGATTGAGGGGGAGAATATCTGAGTTATGAGTTTGGTGATCACTTAAGAAAATGTGGAATTGTTTCACAGTTGACGCCACCTGGAACACCACAGCGTAATGGTGTGTCCGAACGTCGTAATCGAACCCTATTAGATATGGTACGTTCTATGATGTCTCTTGCCGATTTGCCACTATCGTTTTGGGGATATGCGTTAGAGACAGCTGCATTCACTTTAAATAGGGCTCCATCTAAGTCCGTTGAGACAACACCGTATGAACTGTGGTTTGGTAAGAAACCTAAGTTGTCTTTTCTCAAGGTTTGGGGTTGCGATGCTTATGTCAAAAGGCTTCAGCCAGAAAAGCTCGAACCCAAAGCGGACAAATGTGGCTTCATAGGATACCCAAAAGAAACAGTTGGGTACACCTTCTATCTCAGATCCGAGGGCAAAGTGTTTGTCGCTAAGAACGGGTCCTTTCTCGAGAAAGAGTTTCTCTCGAAAGAATTGAGTGGGAGGAAGGTAGAACTTGATGAGGTTATTGAACCTCTGCTTCAACCAGAAAGTAGCGCAGCACAGAAAGATGTTTTTGTGGAGCCTGCAGAGGTTGAAGAGGAAGCCAATGATGATGATCAAGAAGCTACTGATCAAGTTACTACCGAACCTCGTAGGTCGACAAGGGTACGCACTGCACCTGAGTGGTATGGTAACCCTGTCTTGGAGGTCATGTTGTTAGACAACGGTGAACCTACGAGCTATGGAGAAGCGATGGTGGGCCCAGATTCCGACAAATGGTTAGAGGCCATGAAATCTGAGATGGGATCCATGTATGAAAACAAAGTATGGACTTTGGAAGTATTACCTGAAGGGCGGAAGGCCATTCAGAATAAATGGATTTTTAAGAGGAAGACGGACGCTGACGGTAATGTCACCGTGTATAAAGCTCGACTTGTGGCAAAGGGTTTTTCACAAGTTCAAGGGATTGACTACGATGAGACTTTCTCACCCGTAGCGATGCTTAAATCCGTCCAAATCATGTTAGCAATAGCTGCATTTTTCGATTATGAAATTTGGCAGATGGATGTCAAAACAGCGTTCCTTAACGGTTTTCTTAAGGAAGAGTTGTATATGATGCAACCAGAAGGTTTTGTCGATCCAGAGAATGCTGACAAAGTATGCAAGCTCCAGCGTTCCATTTATGGGCTGGTGCAAGCATCTCGGAGTTGGAATCTTCGTTTTGATGAGGTGATCAAAGCGTTTGGGTTTATACAAGTTTATAATGAAGCTTGTATTTACAAGAAAGTGAGTGGGAGCTCTATAGCGTTTCTAATATTATATGTGGATGACATATTGCTGATTGGAAACAATATAGAATTTTTGGATAGCGTGAAGGGGTATTTGAACAAGAGTTTTTCGATGAAAGATCTCGGTGAAGCTGCTTTCATATTGGGCATCAAGATCTATAGAGATAGATCAAGACGCTTGATAGGACTTTCACAAAGCACGTACCTTGATAAAGTTTTGAAGAAGTTCAAAATGGATCAATCCAAGAAGGGGTTCTTGCCGGTATTGCAAGGTACAAAGTTGAGTAAGACTCAATGCCCAGTGACTGCGGAAGATAGAGAAAAGATGAGTGTCGTCCCCTATGCTTCAGCCATAGGCTCTATCATGTATGCAATGCTGTGCACAAGACCAGATGTCAGCCTTGCCATAAGTATGGCCGGAAGGTTTCAAAGTAATCCTGGTATGGATCACTGGACAGCGGTCAAAAATATCCTGAAGTACCTGAAAAGGACTAAGGATATGTTTCTCGTTTATGGAGGTGATCAAGAGCTCGTCGTAAAGGGTTACGTCGATGCAAGCTTTGACACTGATCCGGATGACTCTAAGTCACAAACCGGATACGTATATATTCTCAACGGGGGAGCGGTAAGCTGGTGCAGTTCCAAGCAGAGCGTGGTAGCTGATTCTACATGTGAAGCGGAGTATATAGCTGCCTCGGAGGCGGCTAAGGAAGGTGTCTGGATGAAGGAGTTCATGACAGATCTTGGAGTTGTGCCTAGTGCACTGAACCCAATGACTCTGTTCTGTGACAACACTGGTGCCATTGCTCTAGCCAAGGAACCAAGGTTTCACAAGAGGACCAGACACATAAAGCGACGCTTCAATTCCATCCGCGATTCGGTCAAGGAGGAGGACATAAACATTTGCAAAGTACACACGGATTTGAATGTTGCAGATCCGTTGACTAAGGCTCTTCCACGGGCTAAGCACGATCAACACCAAGACTCTATGGGTGTTAGATTCATTACCTTGTAATGCTAGATTATTGACTCTAGTGCAAGTGGGAGACTGTTGGAAATATGCCCTAGAGGCAATAATAAAAGAGTTATTATTATATTTCCTTGTTCATGATAATCGTTTATTATCCATGCTATAACTGTATTGATTGGAAACTCAAATACACGTGTGGATGAATAGACAGACTTTGTGTCCCTAGTGAGCCTCTACAGGACTAGCTCGTTGATCAAAGATGACCGCGGTTTCCAGGTCATAGACATGAGTTGTCATTTGATAACGGGATCACATCATTAGGAGAATGATGTGATGGACGAGACCCAAACGTTAACATAGCTTTTGATCGTGTAAGTTATCGCTATAGTTTTCGGCATGTCAAGTATAAGTTCCTATGACCATGAGATCATGTAACTCACTGACACCGTAGGAGTGCTTTGTGTGTGCCAAACGTCACAACGTAACTGGGTGACTATAAAGGTACTCTACAGGTATCTCCGAGGGTGTCTGTTGAGTTGACATGGATCGAGACTGGGATTTGTCACTCCGTATGACGGAGAGGTATCTCCGGGCCCACTCGGTAATACGTCATCTCAATGAGCTCAAAGTGACTAAGTAGTTGGTCACGGGATTATGTATTACGGTAACGAGTAAAGAGACTTGCCGGTAACGAGATTGAACTAGGTATAGAGATACCGACGATCGAATCTCGGGCAAGTAACATACCGACGAGACAAAGGGAACTGTATACGGGATTGCCTGAATCCTTGACATCGTGGTTCATCCGATGAGATCATCGAGAAACATGTAGGAGCCAATATGGGTATCCAGATCCCACTATTGGTTATTGACCTGGGAGTGTCTCGGTCATGTCTACATGGTTTCCGAACCCGCAGGGTCTACACACTTAACGTTCGGTGACGCTAGGGTTGTTAGTGAGAAGAGTGCATGGTTACCGAAGGTTGTTCGGAGTCCCGGATGAGATCCCGGACATGACGAGGGTCTCCGGAATGGTCCGGAGACGAAGATTGATATATAGGATGAAAGGTTTCGGAGTACCGGAAGTGTTCCGGGGAGCATCGGGAAATCGGCGGAGTACCGGGAAGGTTTTCGGGGGGTCTGGAAGGTGTTCTGGGCCTATTGGGCCACAAGGGGGGACACCACAGCCCTCAGGGGGCTGTGCGCCCCCCCTGGGCCCTCTCCCCATGCGGCTAAGGGGGTGGGACCCCCTAGGGCTGGCCGCACCCCTTGGGACTTGGGGGGCAAGGCACCTAGGGGGGAAACCCTAGGGCCTGGGCGCCTCCCCCTGCCCTGGCCGCCGCCCCCCTCCCCTTGCCCTGGCCGCCGGCCCCTAGGGGGGAACCCTAGGGCGCCCTGGCCTCTCCACCCCCCCTATATATAGTGGGGCAAAGGGAGGGCAGCCAACACAGTTCGTGCCTCGGTGCTGCCCTCCCTCTCCCGTCATATCTTCTTCTCCCGCGGTGCTTAGGCGAAGCCCTGCTGGAGTTCTTCTCCACCATCACCACCACGCCGTCGTGCTGCCGGTTCTCCATCAACCTCTCCTCCACCCCTTGCTGGATCAAGAAGGAGGAGACGTCCCCGAGCCGTACGTGTGAAGAACGCGGAGGCACCGTTGCTTCGGTGCTAGGTCTTCGGCGATCTGAATCGCGACGAGTACGACTCCATCATCCGCGTTCATAACGCTTCCGCTTAGCGATCTACAAGGGTACGTAGATCACACTCCTTCCTCGTAGTTGCATCTACTAGATTGATCTTGGTGAACGGTAGGAAAAATTTTTGTTTCCCATGCAACGTTCCCCAACACAAGGATGTCGAGCCCCCAGACCGAAAAGGGCTAGGACAAAGGGATCGTCTGGAGAGCTTGACCTGGCTGGTGTGTTTGCTTGGCATGGAACTGGCACGCTTCACACTTGGTTACTTGTGCAGTTGCATCTTGGAGGGCTTCTGGCCAAAAGAAACCTTGCCAGAATGCCTTACCGGCAAGTGCTCTTGCGCCAATGTGGTGGCCACATATTCCTCCATGTATCTCTGCCAACAGCTTCTGTCCATCTTCCCGGGAAATGCACTTCAATCTGACACCATTGAGTCTTTTTCTGTACAGTTCATTACCGAAGAACTGGTACATACTTGACTGCCTGGTTATCCTCTCTATCTCTTCTGGCTCTTCGGGAAGTTCTCGAGTTTGAAGAAAACGGACAATTTGCTGTGCCTAGGTTGGAGCTTGAGGCTCAACAACAAGGACCAAAGGCATCAATGCTGCTGCGGGAACGTCAGCTTCTACGGCAAGAACCTGCGGCTCTGCCGGAGCTGAGCGTTCCCCGGCAAGCCTGCCGGGGCAAGACTTGTCGGGAACGCCTGCTTCAACTGTACGAACCCTAGGGTCCGCAGGAGCAGACTGTTCCTCAGTAACTCGGTCGTTGATCTTGGGGACCTTGGCGGCGGCTTCAGGAAGATCCGCCGGTAGGTAGTCGCCGGAGACCAACTTTCTCTTCTTGCTTTGCCCAATTGATGGTGTAACGGATGGTTGAGTTAGCTTGAGCACGAAGATCCCTGGTTCCACAGGTAGCTTCATTGCAGCACACTTTGATAGGCCGTCTGCAACGTCATTTTAAGCTCTTGGAACGTGCTCCATTTGTATGCCTTCAAAGTGTTCTTCAAGCTTTCTCACTTCGTCTACGTAAGCTTCCATCAACGGGCTCTGGTAGCTCTTGTTCACTTGTCGGACCACCAACTGTGAATCTCCCCGCACTATCAGCTTCTTGATCCCAAGTTCGGCCGCAATTCTGAGGCCGGCAAGCAAATCTTCATACTCTGCAGTATTGTTTGTCGCTTGCTCCTTGGGGAAGTGCATTTGGACAACGTACTTGAGGTGCTCCCCGGTGGGTGCGACAAGGAGCACACCAGCACCGGCGCCTTGCAGCGAGAAGGCACCATCAAAGTACATTATCCATTCTTTGCTTGCTTCTTTGACGGGGATGTTTGTTTCTGGGACTTCTTCATCCGGAGTTGGTGTCCATTCTTCTATGAACTCTGTCAATGCTCTGCTCTGGATAGTTGAAGTACTTTCAAACTTAAGACCAAAGCTTGACAGCTCCAGTGCCCACTCGACAATCCTACCTGTTGCTTCTGGGTTTTGCAATATCCTCTTCAGCGGAAAGCGAGTGACCACTATTATCTCATGTGCTTGGAAGTAGTGGCGCAGCTTTCTCGAGGCCATAAGGAGGCCGAAAAGCAGCTTCTGCACCCCAGAGTATCTTGACCTAGCCCCCTGCAGGAGGGAACTAACAAAATAGACTGGGTGCTGCACCATCTTCTTTCGCACTTCTTCTTGTGTCTGCGCAGACTCATCCTTGTCGGGGTCAGAACTTGTCGGGGAAGCCCCCTGCTTGTCGCTGGATGTGCTTGCCGGGGCTGTGGGCTCCTCCTCTGCCTCCCTTTCCGCTACCAACGCAGCACTAACCACTTGATTGGTTGCTGCTAAGTACAGCAGCAACTTCTCTTGTGGCCTAGGTGCGACAAGTATTGGAGTGGAGGACAGGTATCCTTTCAGGTCTTGCAGCGCCGCCTCCGCTTCCGGAGTCCATTTCATAGGGCCTGCCTTTTTCAAGATTTTGAAAAACGGCAGGGCGCGTTCTGCAGACTTTGAAATGAACCTGCTGAGGGCAGCCACACAACCAGCAAGTCTTCGTACATCCTTGACGCGCTTCGGAGCTTCAATCTGCTCGATGGCCTTGATCTTGTCGGGATTGGCTTCAGTCCCCCTCTAGGACACAAAGAACCCGAGAAGCTTGCCGGAGGGGACTCCGAAGACGCACTTCTCGGGGTTAAGCTCGAGTTGTATCTTGCGCAGATTCACAAAAGTTTCTTCTAGGTCTCGAATCAGGGTATCCTTGCTCTTGCTCTTGACCACTATATCATCCATGTAAGCTTCTACATTCCTGTGTATCTGTGGCTCAAAAGCAGTGTGGACCACCCTCGCAAACGTTGAGCCCGCATTCTTCAGTCCAAAGGGCATACGTATGAAGCAGTAAGTGCCACATGGAGTAATGAATGCGGTCTTCTCTTCATCTTCCTTAGCCATGAATATCTGGTGGTACCCGGAGTATGCATCAAGAAATGAAAGCAACTCACATCCAGCCGTGGAGTCAACGATCTGGTCAATGCGCGGCAAGGGAAGTGGATCCTTGGGACAAGCCTTATTCACATCAGTGAAGTCTATACAAAGTCTCCACTTCTGTAGGATCGAAAGTATGTCTAGAGGGGGGGTGATTAGACTACTTGTAGGTATAAAAATTCTGCCTTTTGATCAAGAACAGTTTTTGGCAGATTCACAATTATGATCAAGTCAAGCATCACCCTACACATGCAATTCTAGAGTATAAGCAGCGGAAAGTAAATTGCACATGTAGTAAAGAGAGGTGGAGAAGATCAAACGCAATTTGGAGACGCAATGATTTTTCCCGTGGTTCCGATAGGTGGTGCTATCGTACATCCACGTTGATGGAGACTTCAACCCACGGAGGGTAACGGCTGCGCGAGTCCACGGAGGGCTCCACCCACGAAGGGTCCACGAAGAAGCAACCTTGTCTATTCCATCACGGCCTACGCCCACGGAGGGCTAGCCTTACTCGGGGTAGATCTTCACGAAGTAGGCGATCTCCTTGCCCTTACAAACTTCTTGGTTCAACTCCACATCTCAATGACGGAGGCTCCCAAGCGACACCTAACCAATCTAGGAGGCACCACCCTCCAAAAGGTAATAGATGTTGTAGATGATGATGAACTCCTTGCTCTTGTGCTTCAAATGATAATCTCCCCAACACTCAACTCTCCTCACTGATATGGCTGTGGTGGAAGAAAGGATTGAGTGGAAAGCAACTTGGGAAGGTTAGAAATCAAGTTTCATATGGTAGGAATGGAGCAACTTGATCTCAACACAAGGGTAGGTAGTTCTCTTCTCAGAAAGTGTAAGATAGGAGTGGTAGTTCTTTCTGATGGCTCTCTCCACGAATGAAGAGGGGGTGGAGGGGTATATATAGCCTCCACACAAAAATCCAACCGTTACACACATAATTGAGCATCTCGGTGAGACCGAAGTTGACAACTCGGTCAGACCGAAAGTTCAAATATATTGAACGTTGGGGTTTTCGGTGGGACCGAAAATACTATCTCGGTTAGTCCGATCTGATCAAAGATAGGAACTTGCCAGTTTCGGTGGGACCGAAATCATCAACTCGGTTATTCCGATTTGAGGACAAACGGTTACAGAAGCTTGGCAGCCCATGTTTCGGTGAGACCGATCTCAAACTCGGAATGACCGATTTTTCTAGGGTTTGGAATATGGCTGAGGTGGTTCATCTCGGTGTGACTGAGTTTGGAAAATCGGTTTGTCCGAGATTACTTATGAGTGTGTATTGTAGTGAAGGTTGCTGATAGTTGAAGGAGATATATCACTAAGCACTTGAGCAACCAGATCATCAACACAACCTCATCCCCTTTTAATAGTATTGGCTTTTCCTATGGACTCAATGTGATCTTGGATCACTAAACCAAAAATGGAGTCTTGAGCTTTTGCCAATGCTTGCCTTAGCATTTTGAGGGGTCCACTTCTTCAGTCATTGCCATACCCATATCACTGAACTTCTCTGAAATGATTCTCAAGTAACTATTAGTTCAATGATATATATGTTGTTATTAATTGCCAAAACCACCCGGGGATTAGTTGCACTTTCAATCTCCCTGTTTTTGGTAATTGATGACAACATATAGATCAAAGCTTCGACAAAGGATATAATCAATGAATAATATCGTCGCTTTGAGAAGTATGTGATAAGCAAGAGCTCCCCCTAAATTTGTGCATTATTTAAAATTTGCGTTTGAATGCAAATGCACAATCAATTAGGATCATGGGTCACTCTTCCATGTCACATACATCTTGGTGGAGCGCACAAAATGATAAGAATGAAAAGCATGCACCCAATCACCAAGACATGAGTAAATGATCATACAAGATATGAATAGCATATGATAAGCATTAAGCACACATTAAAGCATAGTATGACCAAGCACTCATTAAGGTAGCATCAAACGTAGTATCAAGCACACTAAAAGTTTCGAAAACCAAAAGTACCAAAAGTATCTCAAAGAAACCGCAAAAGAATGAAAGAGCACTCTCTCTCTCGAAGCCTTATGATCTATACAATTTCTCCCCCTTTGGCAACAAGTTACCAAAAAGTTTGAAAAAGCATAGAGCTAAACGTCACTGTGGGCTCTGCTGGCGGCTCCCGTCTGGGTAGATGTCGGAGTAGATATGACGGCATCGGCGAAGACTTCAGCTGAAGTCTGTGCTGGAGGAGTGGATACTGGAGCTGTGGCTGGAGTGACTGCTGGAGCTGTAGGAGGTGCTGAAGTGGTAGTCCTGGAGTCAGTCACTGGAATAGCTGCTGAGCGGGATCCTCTGGGAACTGGAGCAGTCTGGCGATGAGAGTCCTGGACTAGGTCACCCTGCACAAGCTCTGCCCTGTCCTGCTTTGCTTCCTCCATGTCTGCCTCAAGCTTGTTGACGGTCACTTGAAGTTCAGTCAGCTTCACGTCCAGAGCGTGGACCTTCTCGTCAACAATCCTTTCTAGGCTCTCCTGAGATTGTTCAATGCTGGCCAGGCGTTGTTCAATCCTTTGGGTAGCTTCAAGAATCTGCTCTCCGAAGCTCTTTGGTTTAGCTGCTGCTGCTGCTGCTTCCTTATCAGCTTTGGCTTTCTTAGCAGCTTCAATCCTGTCTTGACCTTCAACCGATGTAGGATCCTCCTCATCCATCACAACATCATTGTCTTCATGCTCTGGCTGCAGTGGTAAGTGTTTCCTATCCACCAAGAATTTGCCCGTGCCAAACTTGGCATTGATAAGCATCTGAATCTGCAGGGCAAATCCACATGACCTCTTCTGGTCAGCTGCAGTCCTCTTAATGGTCTCTACCATTAAGTCCATCACCTTGAAAGGTGCCTTCTCATCAAGTATATGCAGCATGTTGATAGAATACCCTCTGATCATGCGATGATCTCCAGACTTGGGCATCAAGGTATGCCTCAAAATAGTGTTAGTGGTAGGTAAACCTGCCTGGAGATAGTACACTGAGCCAAGCTTCCACACTTCCAAATCTCTTGCTGGGATCTCCTTGTACATGTTCTTCATGGAATCATGGTTCTTCTTGGGAATCCCATAGACATCAATGTCGTCCTCTCTTTGCACTGGAGCATTCAGAAGTTCTGCCCATTCTTCAACAGACGAAGAAAACCTTTGACCTTCAGTCATCCAGGTGATCTTCCCATCAGGATAGAAGTGAGCTGTGGCATAGAACTGCATAATCATTTCATCGTTCCAATCTGTCTGTTTCTGACCCACAAACTCATCAACTCCACATGCAGTGAAGCTTTCATGCACATGGGGAAAGAAGTCTCGGTGCTCTTCGCTGTCAATGTATTTCCAGTCAACGTATCTGGTATCTGCAACTATAGGCTTCTTGTCCATCAGCACAGTCTCATAGAAGTCCTGCTGCTCTCTGGTGTGAAATCTGGGGTCCACAGCAGTCCTTCTCCTCACGGCATATGGATCAGCTTGTCTCCATAGCCTGAGACCTCTATCTTTCCTTGCCTTCATATCCTCGGCTTGAGGATGAGCATCATTGTGAAGTGGCAGTTTTGGACGGAGTTTCAGCAACACATGTTCTTCTTCATCAGACTCAGACGGTGGCACATCACCCTTGTTCTTCTCAGATGCAGGAATGTTCCTGGTTGTCCTCTTGGGCTTGGCAGTAGGCTTTGCTGGAGCTGCCTTAGCTTGAGCAGGCTTCTTGGGCTTTGAAGTGGCTCCAGCCCTAATTGCATCACCCATGAGCTTAGCCTTCTGAGGAGGAGGCTGGGGTGCTTCTTCTTCTTCTTCTTCGGCTGCTGCATCTGCATGAGGATCAGCATACACTACCCTCTTCCTCTTGGAAGTTTTCTTCACTTCGCTTGGGGCTGGCTCTCCCAAGTTCAGCTTCTTGGCAACAGCTGATTGCTTGACCTTGCTGGTGCCTTTCTTTGACTGCTGCCCTTATTGCTCTTTGGCAACAACTTTTCTCTTAGGCTTGGAGGACACCTCTTCCTCAGCAATGAAATCAGAATCCTCATCATCGAAGTTTCTCTCCTTTCTGGTTCTGGTGGCTGTAGGAGGCAAGCCACTAGGTGTACTCCTCTCACCATCATCAATAGGGCTACTAGCCTCAGGACTAGTATTTGCCTCAGGAATATCTGCAAAAGGTGACTCTGACCTGTTCTGGCTGTCACTGGCATCTGACATGGCTGACAACCTGTGAATAGATAAGGTATAGGCAGAGTAGAAGAGTTATCACAAACTGCAGAAGTTTTTGTAAAAAGAATGAGTTCAAATTTTAGTTTTAGGTTTTCACAGAATGCATTTCGGTCAGACCGATTTTCAGTTTCGGTGAATCCGAAGTGTATAACAGAAACTTTACACACCACTTTCGGTTGGACCGAAATGGGTTTCGGTCCTGCCGATAAACTAGGGTTTCACTAAAACTGTACTTCGGTCACACCGATTTGCACGACTCGGTTGGACCGAAAAGTGCAGTGCAATGGCCAGAGGCCGAATCGGTCACACCGAAAATTCAAAATCGGTTTCACCGAGATGTGTTCCGTGGAAACCTAACCCTAAGAATTTTACTCGAAACTAGAACCGATCTGATGTTAAGGAAGATTTCAAACGTGGCTATATATAGGGCAAACCAATCGTGCAATGAATCGGATGGGAGCACGAGAGGGATTGAGACTCACCCTAACTTGGTAGAGTCCCTCTACGGCGGCAACGGCGCGGAGGAGAAGACCATTGACGGCGATGGAGACCTGCGGCGAGGGCGCACAGGCGACGACGGCGACGATCCGGAGATCAGGGCGACGGCAGCAGGGGACGTGGGAGCGAAAACGTTTGAAGGAATAATCAACGCGCGCTGCCCTCAGTATTTATATCCCCTTGCTGTCGGTGGGACCGAGTTGAAAAACTCGGTGACACCGAGATGGATAACTGCTATGCAGTTACGCATTTCGGTCACGCCGAGATATAGAACTCGGTTTCACCGAGATGAAACCTAGATCAGTCTAAGTGTTTCGGTTTGACCGAGTGGGAGAAGTTGGTCTGATCGAAATTTACTTAGAAGGTTTTGGAAGTCAGCCTTAGACGGATCGGTGGCTCCGAGTGCTCCTCACTCGGAGGGTCCGAAAATGACTTGTTCAAAGTTTGTGATATAAGCATGAATAGAATTTGAGACAAGAAAGCATAGATAGCTAGGGGAGGAACTTAGGCATTCTTGTCCATCCATTTGGCCAGAAACAAAAAATCAAACCAACCAAAACAACAAATGGATTTCCTCGAATGGATAAAATCATGCATTCAACATGCTCACACAATAAGATAGCAAATGAAATATGTGTCAAACATGCACAACCAACACTCTAGCTACTAGCACACAATTTTTCAATGACTAGGTCATCTTTATATGAGTATTTTGACTTAGGAGCCAAATGAGAACATTTGATCATAGGTCATACTCATCGTTTAAGCACAAGTGGGGTTACCACTTTTACATAAAGCATTGATGTGTTCACATCATTTGAAGATGCTTTAGCTCATTTTTAGAGTAAAGCTCCCCCTAGATGTGAGAACCCCTTTTAAAGGGTCAAACTAACCTTGGGTTGTCGTAGAAGACTTCATGTAGATGTTGAAGATGTGGATGCTCAATGTTGACGTAGATCATCAAGAGTTGGGAGCTATCCTTTGGATTAGGGCACTTTCAATACCTACATGGGTTAGTCCCACAAGGAACAAACAAGGATATCCATAGACATAGATTGAAGTTCACAATAGATGATGTCCATGAAAGCAATGATTACCTTGTCCCTTGACTTACCAACAAGAGGGTTTGTGACTCCATGAACTAGTGCATAATGTGGAAGTTGATTGCACAAGTTGCCACAATGAATGTGGGTGAAGTATGTTGGCGGAGTCACCCTCAAGAACCTTCTAGTTCTTCTTCTTCGGGATCCACATCATCTTGATGGGAATCCTTGGGGTTGTAGTTGAGCTTGACGAAGTAGAACTTGACGTGTCCTTGGGAACCCACTTGACCACGGCTTGAGGTGTTTCAATGAATGCATCAATCTCCTCTTGAAGCTTGTCCTTGGCTTTTAGCTTGTGGTCTTGTGGTGGAAGGTCATATTGAGCTTGTTCCACATTGGAAGAAGTAGGATCATACTTCTCCTTTTGAGAAACAAACTGTGGAGTAGGGTATTGACCTTCTTCCCACTCAACACCTTCGGCGTTGAATTTTCGCTCAAAACCAATCCCTTGATTCTTCCGGTGCCTTCCTTGTTTGCGAACAATTTCCTCAAAGTTCTTGCTTCCGGCAAGACTCTTGTAGACACCTTTCTCTATGATTTCCTTCAATAGGCTATTTTCTTGCTCAAGTGTAACTTGGCTTGAAACATTGTTAGTGGAATCAAGAGAACTACTAGAAGTAACAACATTAGATTTAACATGGTTATTGTTACTACTAGAGGAAGAATTTTTCTTATGCTTGTCATGCTTAGTCTTAATAGGTGGCAAGAAATTAGACAAGAGAAGTCGTTTGGCAAGATATGAAGAACTCTTCTTTCGAAGATCGTCATTGATCGCTTTTAGAAACTCATGTTCTTGCTCTAGAGTGAGCTTCTCGAAGCGTAGCTTCTCATGAGATCTTAGGAGCTCTCTATGATCTTCTTGAGTTGTTTCATGAGCTAACTTAAGAGTGTTTAGTTCTTTAGTTAGACGCTCAATCTCCTTCATAGCATTGTCATTCGACTCTTCTCGACTATAAAGACTATTAGCATTTTCATCGTTACTGAGCTCACTAGATTTATCATGCAAGAGCTCATCTTCACCAAGCAAGTCATCCTCATCACTATTGAAGTCAATGAATTCAGGGTGTGATACCTTGGGGCCTTTAGCCATGAAGCATCTTCCAATTCCCTCATTTGCTGAATCAAATAAGTCGTAGGAGTTGGAGTTGGAGGATACGAGAGCAAGACCGGCAACACCTTCATCTTGACTGTAGTCGGAGTCGAAGTGATAGCTTCCATCGGATTGATTGTCGGAGTCGGAGCCGGAGACCCATTCACCTACATGAGCTTGATGTCTTCTTCTTGTGTAGCTCCTTGATGACTTGTCTTTCCTCTCCGAATCCTTGCTTCTCCGAGAGGGTCTTCGTTCATAACGATCATCTCTACTCCTTCTCTCTCTTCGAGGTGACTCATCTCTTGATCTTCTTCTTGGAGATTCTTCTCTTCTCTTGTGGGGAGCCGTACACTCATTTGAGTAGTGTCCGGGTCTTCCACAATTGTAGCAGTTTCGATCACGACTAGAAGATCTCTTTTCATCATATGATCTAGACTTTGAGCTTCTCTCTTTGCCTCTATTCTTGTAGAATTTGTTGAGGTTCTTAACCATTAGGCTTATCTCTTCATTGGAAATTAACTTGTCACTTGAGGTTGTGGGAGCATCACTTGTAGCTTTGTAAGCACCACTTGACTTGTTGTGAAGCTCTTCCTTATCCTTAAGTGTCATCTCATGAGCAACAATTCTTCCAATGACTTCAGTTGGCTTGAGAGTCTTGTAGTTTGGCATCATTTGGATCAAAGTGCACACGGTGTCGTACTTTCCATCCAAAGCTCTGAGAATCTTCTTGATGATGAGTCGGTCGGTCATTTCTTCGCTTCCTAAGCCGGCAATCTCATTTGTGATGAGAGCAAGCATAGAGTACATTTCAGCGACTCCTTCACCATCCTTCATCTTGAACTTGTCAAGTTGACCTTGAAGAATATCTAGCTTTGATTCCTTCACAGACTCGGTACCTTCGTGCATTTCAACCAAAGTATCCCAAATTTCTTTAGCATTCTCAAGACGGCTGATTTTGTTGAAGTCCTCGGGACACAAGGCATTGAAGAGAATGTCACAAGCTTGAGCATTGTTTTGCAACATCCGCAACTCTTCCGGTGTAGCTTCGCGATCCGGAACTTTTCCTTCCTCGAAGAATTCACCTTGCATACCAACACAAATAATGCCCCATGCGGCTGGGTTATGACCAAGAATATGCATTTTCATTTTATGCTTCCAACTAGCAAAATTTGTACCATCAAAGTAAGGACCTCTACGATAATTACCCTCACTAGACGCCATACTCTCCTAGGTTGTGAAACCAAGCTTATGGAGTCCAATGCAATGGAAACCAAACAATGGAGACCAAAGCTCTGATACCACTTGTAGGATCGAAAGTATGTCTAGAGGGGGGGTGATTAGACTACTTGTAGGTATAAAAATTCTGCCTTTTGATCAAGAACAGTTTTTGGCAGATTCACAATTATGATCAAGTCAAGCATCACCCTACACATGCAATTCTAGAGTATAAGCAGCGGAAAGTAAATTGCACATGTAGTAAAGAGAGGTGGAGAAGATCAAACGCAATTTGGAGACGCAATGATTTTTCCCGTGGTTCCGATAGGTGGTGCTATCGTACATCCACGTTGATGGAGACTTCAACCCACGGAGGGTAACGGCTGCGCGAGTCCACGGAGGGCTCCACCCACGAAGGGTCCACGAAGAAGCAACCTTGTCTATTCCATCACGGCCTACGCCCACGGAGGGCTAGCCTTACTCGGGGTAGATCTTCACGAAGTAGGCGATCTCCTTGCCCTTACAAACTTCTTGGTTCAACTCCACATCTCAATGACGGAGGCTCCCAAGCGACACCTAACCAATCTAGGAGGCACCACCCTCCAAAAGGTAATAGATGTTGTAGATGATGATGAACTCCTTGCTCTTGTGCTTCAAATGATAATCTCCCCAACACTCAACTCTCCTCACTGATATGGCTGTGGTGGAAGAAAGGATTGAGTGGAAAGCAACTTGGGAAGGTTAGAAATCAAGTTTCATATGGTAGGAATGGAGCAACTTGATCTCAACACAAGGGTAGGTAGTTCTCTTCTCAGAAAGTGTAAGATAGGAGTGGTAGTTCTTTCTGATGGCTCTCTCCACGAATGAAGAGGGGGTGGAGGGGTATATATAGCCTCCACACAAAAATCCAACCGTTACACACATAATTGAGCATCTCGGTGAGACCGAAGTTGACAACTCGGTCAGACCGAAAGTTCAAATATAGTGAACGTTGGGGTTTTCGGTGGGACCGAAAATACTATCTCGGTTAGTCCGATCTGATCAAAGATAGGAACTTGCCAGTTTCGGTGGGACCGAAATCATCAACTCGGTTATTCCGATTTGAGGACAAACGGTTACAGAAGCTTGGCAGCCCATGTTTCGGTGAGACCGATCTCAAACTCGGAATGACCGATTTTTCTAGGGTTTGGAATATGGCTGAGGTGGTTCATCTCGGTGTGACTGAGTTTGGAAAATCGGTTTGTCCGAGATTACTTATGAGTGTGTATTGTAGTGAAGGTTGCTGATAGTTGAAGGAGATATATCACTAAGCCCTTGAGCAACCAGATCATCAACACAACCTCATCCCCTTTTAATAGTATTGGCTTTTCCTATGGACTCAATGTGAACTTGGATCACTAAACCAAAAATGGAGTCTTGAGCTTTTGCCAATGCTTGCCTTAGCATTTTGAGGGGTCCACTTCTTCAGTCATTGCCATACCCATATCACTGAACTTCTCTGAAATGATTCTCAAGTAACTATTAGTTCAATGATATATATGTTGTTATTAATTGCCAAAACCAACCGGGGATTAGTTGCACTTTCAACTTCCCATTAGCTTTGCGCACGACAACTGGATTGGCCAGCCACGTGGGGTGAAGTACACCTCTAACAAGGCCTGCTGCTTCCAACTTCTTGATCTCTTCAGCTATAAACTCTTGGCGCTCCACTGCTTGCTTCCTGACCTTCTGCTTGACGGGCCGCGCGTGAGGACAAACAGCAAGCTTGTGCTCAATTACCTTCCTGGGAACGCCGGGGATGTCAGACGGTTGCCATGCAAACACGTCGACACTCGCCCGCAGGAAGGCAACGAGCGCGCTTTCCTATTTGGGGTCGAGCTTAGCACTGATGGTGAAGGTACCACCAGTGCCGTCCTCCTTGGCGGACACCTTCTTGGTTGCAGGTGGAGCTGCCATTCCTTTCTTGCACTTGCCGGTGGAGCTCGATGGTGCGTCCTCGACGGCAGCGCAGCACTCCGAAGAGGTGTGTTTGCCGGAGTGGGCCCCAGAGCTCTTGCCGGACTTGGTCTTGTTCTTCCCCCCGGGAGCTTCAGCGGCAAGTGTCTTGTTGTCCGTTGCGGCTGCTGCATCCCGGTAGATCTTGTCGGCGCAGATAAGCGCATCCTTCTTGTCGCCAGGGACAGAGATGACGCTTATTGGCCCTGGCATCTTGAGCATATTGTAAGCATAGTGAGAGGCTGCCATGAACTTGGCGAGCGCAGGACGGCCAAGTATCCCATTGTATGGCAATGGGATATCGGCGACGTCGAAGGTGATCCTCTCAGTCTTGAAGTTTAGCTCTCCGCCAAAGGTTACTGGCAGTGTAATCTTCCCCTTCGGCTTGCTCCTTCCCGGGTTGATTCCTTGGAAAGTTCCAGTTTCCTCGAGCTCGCTGTCGAGGATCTGTAGCTTCCGGATTACAGCAGAGGAGATCAAGTTTAGGCCGGCCCCGCCGTCAACCAGCATCTTGGTGACCTTGAGGTTGCGGATGGTTGGTGAAACCAACATCGGCAAGCACCCGACCGCAGTTGTGCGGTCAGGGTGGTCCTCAAGGTCGAAGATGATGGGCGTGCTGGACCACTTCAGCAGCTTGCGCGACTCGACGGGTGGCTCAGCTGCATTCACTTCCCGCACCCATTGCTTGAGTTGGCGGTGGGAAGTGTGCAGGGAGGCACCTCCATCGACGCACAGAACTTCTGTGGCCTTCTGGAACTCCTGCTCGCTGTTGTCTCCGTCATCCATGTCCTCGTCGTCGTCTTCGTCTTCGTCCTTGTCGCGGCCACGGGGAGGTCTGTCTCCTTGCCGCTGCTTGGCCTTGCCGCGGCGTCCTCCCCGGCCATTGAATGGCCGCTTCTTGCCGGACTCTCCTCCGCCTCCCTGGGCCTTCTCCTTGTCGCGTCGCTCGTACTCAGCCTTCTGCTGCTCGACGAGGTATTCGACCCTCTTGCAGTTCTGGAGATCGTGGCCCTTGGTGCGGTGGATCTTGCAGTACTGCTTGTCGGAGCCGTCCTGCTTGTCGGCGGCGGCTACAGTGGCAGGCTCCTTGCCGGAGCCACCAGCCTGAGTTTTCTTGTCGCCAGCCTCCTTGCCGGACTTCTCCACAGCCAGTACTTCCTTGTTCTTCTTCTTCTTATTGTTCCGCCTCCGGTTTTTCCTTGCCGAGGCGGCATCCTCGCTGTATGTTCCTCCTGCTCCAGTATCCTCTCCGGGGAGTCTCCTCCCTTCTTCAGCGCGCGCACACTTGTCAGCCAGAGCGTAAAGCTCGCTGACGTCCCGGAACTTGGTCATCGCCATCTCCTCCCTCATCCGGCGGTTACGCACGTTCTGGTGGAACGCGCTAATAACCGCGGCAGGGTGGACATCCGGGATGTTGTGCTGGACACGGCTGAACCTCTGGATGTACTTTCGCAGGGACTCTCCCTCCTTCTGGGCAAGAATGTGGAGATCCCTCTCCTGGCCGTGGGGTTTGTGGCCGCCCGTGAAGGCGCCGACAAACTGGTGGCACAGATCTGCCCAAGAAGAGATGGAGTTCTCCGGCAAGTGCATAAGCCAAGATCTGACGTTTGGCTTAAGCACGAGCGGGAAGTAGTTCGCTAGAATCTTCTCGTCGCGTCCCCCGGCAGCCTGCACCGCGATGGTGTAGATGCTGAGGAACTCCGAGGGATGGGTCTTGCCGTCGTACTTCTCGGGTACGTCAGGCATGAAGTTTTTCATGCTGGGCCACTGGACTTGCTGCAGCTCATGGGTGAACGCAGGGCAGCCTGCCGCGTACGGCAAGTCGCCTGGTTCACCGGGCGCGTGCATGTCGACAGCGGTCCCAGCGCGCTGGTCGGACTGTCGTCGCGCTTCTCTTCGACGCTCGATGCGAGTGTGAGCGTCCTCTTGGCGCCTGTCATCGAGGACTTGGCGTTGATCGCGGCGGGCTCGCGGGTCCGACGACGCCGTGGAGTCGTCTTCGACGTTGATCCGGCGAGTCGGCGATTTCTGCTTCTGCGGCGGGGAGTGCACGGTAGTTGCACCCCCGGCGGTCTTGTCTCCATCAGCCTTATCTTGGGGGACTTGCCGCGGCCGTGACGTTGCCGGCTGCTGCGGCGTGTCGTTGTTGGCGAAGGCGATGAGGCTCTGGATTGTAGCCCTCCAGTCTTCGGCCTTGTCCACCGTTGGAGGGAAGTCGAGGAGCAGCTAAGCTCTGGCTAGAGCTTCTGCTGGAGTGGAGGGAAGCGGTGGCGAGCGGTGCGAGGAGCGAGATATGCTCGGACTTCTAACAGCGTTAGAAGGAGCAGGGTCTCGTCCCGGCGACCGCGCCTTGCTCGTGCCAGCACGTTGGCCTTTAGCGTCCCGCGACCCGCCAACTTGGCCTTGTCCCAGCAGGCGGATGGTTCCTTGTGTACCACGCCGCTGCCGTTCCGGCACCTCCTGAGAGGGGCGCGGTGCGTGCACGGACGCCGAGGTCTTGGAGTGCGCTCGGTCGTCCGTCTTGTCCTTGGACTTGGCGGCGCCGTGAGTTTCCTCGCCGGCGTCCGCCCCTCCGCCAGCGTCTACCCCACCGACCGTTGGTTCCGGTGGTGGTGGGATCGATGCAGATGGGCCTCCTACCTCCGAAGCTTTCTTCTTCGGCGGCATGCTGATGTAGTCGATGAGGCTGACGAAGTTGGTGAAGTTGCTGAAGGTTGCGCCCGCGTGAGCGCCGGATCAGGTTCGCACAACCTCGACGCCCCCTACCTGGCGCGCCAAAGATGTCGGGGAAACTGATCGCCCACGAACACCTATGGGACCGGAGCCCCTTTTCGGTACGGCAAGGGAGCGGAGGGAGCACAAAGAGCGGATCGAGGCGCACACGCGAGCAGTTTACCCAGGTTTGGGCCGCACGGATGCGTAAAACCCTACTCCTGCCTTGGTTGTATTGAGTTTTTGGCTCGGGAGCAAGAAGATCTACAGTGCTTTAGGCTAGCTACACCGAGCGTGAGAGTGATCAAGTTTCGGAACCTCCCCCCTACGTTGTGCATGGGCCTCCTTTTATAGTTCAAAGGGGTCACCGACAGGTGTCAACGTAGATGAGGGTAAAAGCGTAAAATTGGTGGTAGCTGTAACAGTGGACGTACAGTGTATGCACAGTGGTCTATACCTAACCCTGACGGTGGGGGACAAGGGCATTGAATGCCCGTCACCGTCGCCCCAAACAGTGTAAAAAGCGTCCGTCCGGGCGTCTCCATTCGCCACGACGGTAGATTCGTCATCGTGGCTCGCCACCGTGTACCCCAGGCTGCACAGCCATCCGCCACGTGCCCCAGGAAGGGCCCCAGGGCGACGCGTGGCTAGATGAGCTGGAGCGCAGGCACACAGTGAAAGCTTGCCGCGGCAAGCACCTTGCCGTGGTCGCTACCTTGCCGGGCTCGGAATCTTATCGCTCTCCGGGTCTTGCCGGGGCGCGCGATGCGTCACGGCATGTCTTCTGAAATGCTGTTCTTTGGCCTTCCTGGCAAGCTCCTCTTGCCAGGGTCTTGTGCTAGAGGCGTGGTCTTGAGCCTGGAGTGGCCTTCCCGGCAAGCTCCTCTTGCCGGGGTCTTGTTTCTTAACTTGAATACTTTGTTCTTGAATGGCTCTAAAGGAGCTAGAGTGGGCCTTGGCGGGCGCGTGACGAGCCCTGCCACGGGATGCTGCTACTGCCCGTGCACAAGTCGGGATACTAAGGTACCCCTACTTTAGTACACCGACAAGTTGTCCACAACATTTTCGGTGAAACCAAAAGTTTTGATAATTTTATCGAACTTGAGGTACCACTCTCTTGAAGCTTGCTTCAAGCCATAAATTGATTTCTTTAGACGACATGCTAAATGTTCCTTCCCTTCCACAACAAAACCTTCCGGCTGAGCCATGTAAACGTTTTCTTTTAAGTCACCATTCAGAAATGCCGTTTTTACGTCCATTTGGTGTAGTTCTAGGTCGTAATGAGCTACTAATGCCATTATGATTCTAAAAGAATCCTTGGTTGACACAGGAGAGAAGGTCTGCTTATAATCAATGCCTTCTCTCTGTGTATAGCCTTTTGCTACTAGCCTTGCCTTGAACCGTTCGACATTCCCTTTGGAATCATACTTGGTTTTGTAGTCCCACTTGCAGCCTACTTTCTTAGCTCCGTCGGGAACCTCTACTAAGTCCCAAACGTCGTTTGAGCCAATAGACTTTAACGAATTTTTGCTTTTAATGGCTTCTTTATAAGCGGTTGGATCCTCCACCTTTCCCAGATCATTCATACCCTCAATCATGTATGTGATATAATAATCTCATATGGCTTTCTTTCTCTCACGACGTGGCCTGCCCACAGGAGGAGGTGGTGGAGGAGCATCATTGTTCTGAGGGTCATCTTCATTACCCGACTGGTGATCTTCTTCACCTTCTGGATTGACATTAGTTTCAGGATCACCATCAGCCTCAGGACTAGATTTAGGATTAGCATGAGACGTCACTACACTTTATAGTGGCAAAACAATCTCTTGGATAGTAGGGGATGGAACACACACCCGTTTCTCCTCAAGATTAATCTCCCTTATTTCGGTGGCTTCGTTATCCTCAAAAAATACTGCTTGTCGAGTCTCCACATACTTGGTGGTGTGACCCGGACAATAGAAACGATATCCCTTTCCCCTATGAGGGTATCCAATGAAGAAACAACTAACTGTCTTTGGATCTAATTTCTTAAGTTGTGGATTGAAAATTCTAGCCTCAGCGGGACAACCCCATACACGTAAGTAATTCAAACTCGGTTTCTTTCCCGTCCACATCTCGTAAGGTGTGTTCGGTGCTGCTTTAGTACGAGCAAGATTTAGCACATGTGCGGCCGTCTTTAATGCCTCCATCCATAGGCTGACTGGTAAACTTGCATGACTGAGCATGCTTCGCACCATGTCCATAAGTGTGCGGTTTCGGCGTTCAGCCACGCCATTTTGTTGGGGTTCACCAGGCATTGAATACTGGGCAACAATTCCATTCTCAGAGAGAAACTTAGCAAAAGGTCCTGGAATTTGCCCATAAGGGGCATGCCTCCCATAATACTCTCCCCCGCGATCTGATCGTACAACTTTTATTTTAGTGTTTAGTTGGTTCTCAACTTCGACTTTGAACACTTTGAATTTGTCCAAAACGTCCGATCGATCACGTATAGGATAAATATATCCGTATCGAGAACAGTCGTCCGTGAAGGTAATGAATGAATCAAAACCAGCCATAGACTTAACATTAAGGGGTCCACATATGTCAGTGTGTATGAGTTCAAGGACACCCGTGGCTCTTACCGCTCCTTTCTTAACCGCTCCTTTCTTAATCGTTTTCTGCATCAGAGAAGTCTAATGGAAGGAGTACGCCATTTTTAATAAGTATTTCAATTCTCCCCCTCGAAATGTGGCCTAAACGACGGTGCCGCAATTTCGAAGAGGTACTCGTACCCTTCCATTTCTTCTCAATATTACATACATCACTCACATGCAGGATAGAATCATTCAATGATAACATATATAATTGGCCTCGTCTGACGCCGAGGCCTACGTTCTTATTACAATAATTCAAAACAAATTGTTTGTTCCCAAACTTGCTCTCAAACATGTTATCATCTAGGCAAGAGACAGAAATCAAGTTCCTACTTAAGGTAGGGACATAAAGAACATTATTTAAATGAAGATGGAAGCCAGTGTGGAGTTCTAAGGTGATTGACCCTATGCCTTCAACATCAACTTCGACTCCATTTGCCACCTTAAGTCTTCTTGCCCCCTTTGCCATGGTTTGGATTATACTTGAGTCATGCATAGAATTAGCAACGTGAGAACTTGCACCTGAATCAATCCACCAAGAGGTAGTAGAGTAATCAACATATAACATTTCATCAACGAAAGTAATTTCATCAGTACCTTTCTTCATCAACCATTTGAGGAATTCTGGACAGTCTTTCTGATAATGACCCTCATTCTTGCAGAACTTGCACTTGTTGTCTTTAGGATTATCGTCCACCTTCTCCTTTCCTTTAGATGAGGTTGATGAATTTTTCCTAAAGAACTTCTTTTGTGGCTGTTGCTTAGAAGAGCTTGCTCCATCGTGTTTTCTCTTGGAGGAGCCAACCAAAAAAGCTTGGTCCTTTCCTTGCCTCTTAATCCTCTCTTCTTCCTCGACAATCCTTGGAGATATCTCCGCGATTGTCCATTTTTCTTTAAGAGAGTTATAGTTAATCTTAAATTGATTAAACTCTTCAGGGAGGGAGTCCAAGATCATGATGACAAGGAGATTGTCATTGAGCTCACACTGTAATGCCTTTAATTTGTTACAAGCATTCACCATCCTTAAAATGCGAGCCCTGACATCACCATCATTATTATACTTCCCAATAAGCTTGTGAAAAAGTTATTGTGCATAAACCTTGTCGGAGCCTTTGAATTGCTCCTCCAGGGCTGCCATAAATTCCTTAGGAGCATCTTTCTTGGGTAGTGCCCCAATTATGTCAGGTGATATGGATGATCTCATCACAAGCATAGCAATGTGATTTGATTTTTCCCATATCTCCATCTTGGAATCATAAGCTTTCTTTAATTCAGCATACCCCGTGACACCAGCAGTGGGAGCCACGGGTTTATCCTCCCGTAAAGCATAATCAAATTGATGGACGGCTAGGCATAATTCCATCGAGTTCTTCCAACGAGGGAAGTTACTACATGTCAATGGTTCGAGAGTAAACGCAGCGGAAGCTGTAATGGACATGAAAAAATTTATGAGTAACTGACATGAATATGAAATTTCACGTTGGCAAAATAAAATAGACATGCCATGTATTTAATTTTAACTCCACGTCAAAACACCGTTGGGCAGAAAAAACATGGAATTAAAATATCATAAGTGATGACTCATAATAATAAAACAACGTTGGTCCGAATTAAAATAAGAGTCATTTCATTCTCAATTTAGACATCAACATAAAAAAATAATATATATATATATATATATATATATATATATATATATATATATATATATATATCATTAATTTTGATGTCTAAAAAATTTAACATGCAAAACACATAATAAAAACCTGAACAAAATATCTCGTTGGTTCAATTTTATCCAGAATAATAATGTGTTCATTATATATGCAGGCATTTTCTGTTTTAAACAGTGCAGAACATAATGGTTATTAACTTAAACGCACTGGAAAAAAATAATATAAAACAGAAAATCGTGACAAAAGATGCCCGAAACACCCACAGCTATATGTAAACCGGCCCAGAATTGCCCACAATTACGGGTAAAACGGCCCAGCCCAGCAGCTAAAACGTAAAATAAAAAAGAAAAACCAAATTGCTCTGTGGGCTAAGACAACCTGGGCTGAAGACCGTGGCCGAAATCGGCCCGTTAAACGCCCGCCGGCCCGGGTCGCCGCTCCGCGTCGCTGTGAGCCGTCCGATCGAATCGGGCGGCCAGCGCGCTTTGCGGACGGAACAAAAGTGCCCGACGGGCTAACCCTAGGTCATTTCCCCCAGCTCCCCCGCATTTCACGCTCTCTAGCGTTCGACGGCGGCTCGAGGCGCGCCAGCCATGGCGGCGCGGCGGCTGCGCTCGCCGGAGGAGCGTGCGGCAGGATGAATCCCGCGCGCTCCCCCGTCGAGCGTGGCCCCGGCGTCCGAGTACATGGCGCATCAAGGAGGGTGGAGGGACGCCGTCCACCGCGGCATGAGGAGCGACGGCGACGTGCTCGGCGTCGGCCGAACAAGGGCGCGTCCATTAGAGCGGCAGCGGCGGCGGCGCCACTTCGTTCCGCGCATCGTCCCGAGGATGGCGGCGTCGCGGCGTCTTCGCCCTGGCGCAACGGTGGGCGCTGCGCGGGCCCCGAAGGGAGGAGGCGAGTACGCGGCGCATCAATAGGGTGAGTTGTTCTTCTCATTCTCCCCAAAATCGTTTTCATCAGTGCTTAATTTAAGAATTAGGGTTCTACCGAAAATTGGGGATTTTTCCTAGGGTTCCTCAACATGGGGGGATGCTACTGTTGACTTGCTTGTATCCCTGTGCCTATAAATTTGCTAATGCATACGGAAACAGTACTAAAGCATGATCAATTTTAATCATCTTAACATGAAAGTGATCATTAGATATGAACTTAGATAAGTTGAAATTGATGAACATAGGGACAGTACTGATTCGTAGCTGATTAGAATTAAAACATGAAAATTTACAGAGGGCATCAATAGCAGTAGCATACGAATTTGGGCTAACCAGGGGCTAAAACTATCAACCTTGATTATGAACCCTAAACTTGACATTAATCTAAACATGATAGTGATCTACTGATCAACAGTGAGGGATCTAATGCAATCTTAATAGGCGACTGATACCATTGTTGGAAAAATATGCATCTATGGGATGCCATTAACAAGATCAAATTGCATCTAGATCACCTAATGACCATGAACAGAGAAGGGTTTAGGGTTCCTGTACTTGTCACTGGAGTGGACATGATCGCCTGCTCGGTGCAGGCGTGATGCAGGGGTGATGTAGAGGTAGTAGATGATCTCCCCAACGTCCTGATCCCTTCAGGACGCCACCGGCACTGCCCGGGGACAGCTGCGGCAGCTGGCTTAGGTCTTCCCGTCGCTGCAGCACTCCCCCTGTTGGAAACATGAGCAAATTACTACGAGATTTAATCCGAATAAACAGAATATAAGTCATGACGGCAGCAACAGAGATTAAACTAATCATGTGAACTAGTATAGCAGATGAACAGATCACATCTAGGGCACATACTAGAAACATGAATTCTACCACGATCTCGAACAGGAGGGATAGAATCACATACGGTGCAACGGGAGCAGCACCGCCGGCGTTGACGTTGTCGCCCATGTCGTCGAGGATGAGGTTGCTGAGGTCGGGGAAGAAGTCGTCGTTCGCGAAGTCGTCGCTGCCAGCAGTCGCGCGAGTGCGCTCCCCAAAAACCTGATCGCCCCTCTCCCGTACAGGATCACGAGAGGCGGGGTTCCGGAGGCCTGCTGTCCCTTCTCGCGGTGCACGCCGAAAGGAGGGATGGAGAAGACTTGCTTGGCGGCGCAATGATCTGGAACGGTGGTGAGAAACCATACGAAGAGGCGGCGGCTAGGGTAGACGTCTGCCGAACTATATAGTGCGGGCCGGGTAGGTCGTGGGAATAAACCCCACGTCCGAGTCGTCACGATCCAAAAGAATCGGAAACAATTCAGTAATTAACGCGTCCGTTAATTATTAATTAATGACTCATTAATTTTCCCGAGCAGCAAAAATATAGACAACGTGCGTAGCTCTGTCCTCGGCTCGGCTCAATCCCGCAACCCGCGGCGCGTCGTGACGAGGCGTGGCGTGGCGAGGCGAGCGAGGAGGAGGAGCGCGCGTGTAGGTCTCCTCTTCTCATGCTCATACAAGTGGTAGAAGAGCTCACCTTATAAAGAGGTGCAACTCTCCCTCAACTTATGAGGTGGGACTAAACTTTAGCCTCACTCACTCCACTCACATGTGTGCATGAATGGGCCAAGAGAATTTCAGAATTTTCAGTTGGGCTTTGGGCCAAAGGCCTAGGAGCAAAATTCCAACAATCCCCCACAAAGTCTCATTGGCACATCTCATCATTTAGTTCCAAAACATTGTTTATATACCGGTGCTTAGTGGAGACTGTGAAGTTGAACTTCCACTTAGAGATTTATGCTACACTAGATCACAACTTGAATAGTGGACTATGCCTTGAACTACAAGTTTTCTGTGAGACTAGTTTCACACAAGTTCTTGACCGATACTTGGCTGCCGCAAGGCTTCCCCGCGGGTGGAGCGTATACGTCATACTCCAGGGCCTTTTCATGAATTTATTAGAGAACACCCAATTCTCACAGACTGCGACGTTAACAGTCAAATTCATATAGGTGTGTTCCTCAGAAGATGTTCTGCAGGACAACATCTTTGCTTACCCGAATAAGCCACTTGGAACACATTAAGATAAGTATCAACCTGCCATGCAGATCAGAAGAGTATTGCATCATCACGGTGTGGGATAGTTAATATAGGGATACTCTCCTCCCAGCTGACCAACAGCTTGTCTCCCACTTCTACTTCACGGGATCTCCGATCACATAGAGTGGGTTACCACTATGGACAACTCATGCGGTGGGTCTCAAACCCATCTCCATCGATGCATTGTCTATCACATTACGTGATAGACCCTTTGTGAAGGGGTCTGCCAAGTTTTACGACGTTTGGATATAATCCAACGTAATAACTCCGGAGTTCCTCAATTTTCTGACAGATTTTAGTCTCCTCTTCACATGTCTTGAGGACTTCATATTGTCCTTCGAACTGTTTATCTTGACGATCACAGTTTGATTATCACAGTTCATCAGGATAGGGGGTATTGGTTTTTCAACCATAGGTAAGTCCATCAAGAGTTCACGAAGCCACTCTGCTTCAACAGTGGCAGTGTCCAATGCTGTGAGTTCTGCTTCCATAGTTGACCTCGTTAAGATAGTCTGCTTGCAAGACTTCCAGGAAACAGCTCCACCACCAAGTGTAAAAACATAACCACTTGTGGCCTTTATCTCATCAGCATCAGAAATCCAGTTTGAGTCACTATAACCCTCCAGTACCCTTGGATACCCGGTGTAGTGAATTCCATAGCTCGCGGTGCCTTTCAAATAGCGCATAACTCTCTCAAGCGCATGCCAATGATCATCTCCCGGTTTTGACACAAACCGACTTAGCTTGCTCACAGCAAAAGAGATGTCAGGCCTCGTGGCACTGGCCAAATACATAAGCGAACCAATTATCTGAGAATACCTCAGTTGATCTCTAGCAATCCGTCGATTCTTTCGAAGCAACACACTAGCATCATATGGAGTTGGAGAAGGTGTGCAGTCGCTATACCCAAAATGACTCAAGACCTTTTCCACATAGTGAGACTGAAGCAGTGTGATCCCACCATTCTCATCTCTCAACAGCTTGATGTTTAAGATAACATCAGCTTCTCCTAGATCCTTCATCTCAAAACAGCGAGATAAGAAATCCTTAACCTCCTTGATTAAATCAAGTTTGGTCCCAAAGATCAATATGTCGTCGACATACAGACAAAGAATAACTCCTTCGCCCCCACCATAGCGATAGTACACGCACTTGTCACCATCGTTTACTACAAAGCCGGCATCAGTTAATGTTCTTTCGAACTTCTCATGCCACTCCTTAGGAGCTTGTTTAAGGCCATATAAAGACTTTAATAACTTGCACACCTTTCCTTCCTGACCAGATACTACAAAACCATCTGGCTGATCCATGTAAATTTCCTCCTTCAACTCTCCATTGAGGAAAGCTGTCTTAACGTCCATTTGATGAACGAGAAGACCATGTGAGGCAGCCAGTGATAGTAGCACCCGAATTGTGGTCAGTCTAGCCACGGGTGAGTAAGTATCAAAGAAGTCTTCACCTTCTTTCTGGGTATAACCCTTGGCCACAAGCCGTGCCTTGTACTTTTCAATTGTACCATCAGGTCTAAGCTTCTTCTTGAACACCCACTTACATCCTACAGGTTTGCACCCATAAGGACGGTCAGTGATCTCCCAGGTACCATTAGCTAAGATGGAATCCATCTCGCTACGTACAGCTTCCTTCCAGTAGTCAGCATCAGGAGATGCATAGGCTTCTGAAATAGTCCTGGGTGTGTCATCCACTAGGTACACAATGAAATCATCACCAAAGGACTTTGCAGTCCTCTGTCTCTTACTCCTCACAGGAGTTCCATTGTCACCCTCAACCGGATTCTCAATGTGTTCCATCGCAATGGTGGGTTCAGGAATTTCAGTGAATTCCTCACTAGATGGAGTAGGTATCTCCTGATTTGATGAACTCGACATATCCTTCATAGGAAATATGTCCTCAAAGAAAGTTGCATCATTCGACTCCATAATCGTACCAACATGCATGTCGGACACCTCAGATTTTATTATCAAAAATCTATAGCCGATGCTATGAAAAGCGTAGCCCAGAAGAACACAATCCACGGTTTTTGGTCCAAGCTTGCGCTTCTTGGGAATTGGTATATTGACTTTCGCCAAACAACCCCAAGTACGTAGGTAAGAGAGTTTCAACCTTTTCCTTTCCCATTCCTCAAATGGAGTCATGGTCTTATGCTTTGTGGGAACCCGGTTTAGGACATGACACGCAGTCATTAGCGCCTCCCCCCACCATTCCTTGGATAGACCCGAAGTGTCTAACATGGTGTTAACCATATCAGTTAGAGTTCGGTTCTTTCTTTCGGCTACCCCATTTGACTGGGGTGAGTAGGGAGGCGTCCTCTCATGGATTATACCATGTTCCGCACAAAACAGATCAAATTCATTGGAAAAATACTCTCCACCACGATCGGACCGAAGCCGTTTAATTTTTCGATCAAGTTGATTCTCTGCCTCAGCTTTATAGTTTTTGAAGAAGGTCAAAGCCTCATCTTTTGATTTCAGAAGATACACATAACAATATCTAGTGGAGTCATCAATTAACGTCATGAAGTATCTCTTTCCACCTTTTGTCAAAACGCCATTCATCTCACAAAGATCAGAATGTATAAGCTCTAGTGGCGCCAAGTCTCTTGCCTCTGCAGTCTTATGGGACTTGCGAGGTTGCTTAGCTTGCACACATACTTGGCACTTAGAGCCTTTGACAGTAGAGATTTTCGGAATTAAATTCATATTGGCTAGCCGCGTCATGCATCCAAAGTTAATATGACAAAGTCGTGAATGCCAAATATCAGACTCATTATTGTGGCAAACATTATTAATAACTTTAGTGTAAATATCTGACAAAGATAGGCGGAACAAGCCTCCGCACTCATAGCCTTTTCCAACAAATTGTCCACACTTAGAAATTACAACTTTATTGGATTCAAAAACCAACTTAAAACCATCTCGACATAAACGGGAACCGCTAACGAGATTTTTATTGATGGACGGCACATGATGAACGTTCTTCAGACGCACGGTCTTCCCCGAAGTAAACTTCAGATCGACCGTACCAACACCTCGAACGATGGCATGTGACCCGTTCCCCATCAGCACGGGAGAAGTCCCAGTGACCTGGTAAGAAGAAAACATGGAGGCGTCAGCACAAACATGTACATTGGCACCGGTGTCAATTAACCAATCAGGGAATTGAAATACTGAAAGGATGGTAGGAAAAATACCGTACCCTGATTCCTTCATATCAGTATCACCGATGACAACATTAGCGGACTTGCCGCTCTTCTCATGTTCACGCTCCTCAAAGCGGTTAGGACACTTCGGAGCCCAGTGATTAGGATCACCGCAGACATGGCAAAGTCCCTTCCCCTTCTTATGAGAATTCTTCTTGAAGTTGGTAGAATGTGATGGCTTGTTCTTTGTATCAAACTTGCCTTTGCCCTGAGTTTTGTTCTTGTTGTTTTTGAACTTGTTGGGCTGAAAGTTCTTCTTCTGTACCATGTGGGCACTAGAACCTCCCTCAGCAACTCGAGCACGTGTGTCCTTTGCTCTCGCCTTCTCTTCAACATCAAGAGTACCAATGAGATCCGCAACGGAAAACTCCTGTCTCTTGTGTTTCAGGGAAGTAGCAAAATTGTTCCACGAAGGTGGAAGCTTGGCAATGATGCCCCCGGCAACAAATTTGTCCGGCAACACACACTTGAAGTACTCAAGTTCTTTTGCGAGCGACTGTATCTCATGAGCCTGCTGTACAACAGCGCGCTCATCAGTCATCTTGTAGTCATAGAATTGCTCCATGACGTACAACTCGCTGCCGGCGTCCGAGGCACCAAACTTGGCCTCGAGCGCAGCCCACATGTCCTTGCCGTTGTCAAACGACATGTACGAATCCACAATTGAGTCATCAAGAACACTCAGAAGAGCACCTTTAAAGAGGGTATCGATCTTCTCAAAAGCTTCCAGCTGTGCCGGATTAAGATCGCCCTCAGGCTTGCCCTTGGTGGCGTCATAGCAGCCCATGGTCTGAAACCAGTAGACTGCTCTCGTGCGCCACCTCTTATATTGCGCCCCCTTAAAGGCAGGCGGCTTCAGATGCGCAGCAAAACCACTCGGAGTAAATTGCCTATAATCAGGTTTTTGGATTGTTGGAAACATGAGCAAATTACTACGAGATTTAATCCGAATAAACAGAATATAAGTCATGACGGCAGCAACAGAGATTAAACTAATCATGTGAACTAGTATAGCAGATGAACAGATCACATCTAGGGCACATACTAGAAACATGAATTCTACCACGATCTCGAACAGGAGGGATAGAATCACATACGGTGCAACGGGAGCAGCACCGCCGGCGTTGACGTTGTCGCCCATGTCGTCGAGGATGAGGTTGCTGAGGTCGGGGAAGAAGTCGTCGTTCGCGAAGTCGTCGCTGCCAGCAGTCGCGCGAGTGCGCTCCCCAAAAACCTGATCGCCCCTCTCCCGTACAGGATCACGAGAGGCGGGGTTCCGGAGGCCTGCTGTCCCTTCTCGCGGTGCACGCCGAAAGGAGGGATGGAGAAGACTTGCTTGGCGGCGCAATGATCTGGAACGGTGGTGAGAAACCATACGAAGAGGCGGCGGCTAGGGTAGACGTCTGCCGAACTATATAGTGCGGGCCGGGTAGGTCGTGGGAATAAACCCCACGTCCGAGTCGTCACGATCCAAAAGAATCGGAAACAATTCAGTAATTAACGCGTCCGTTAATTATTAATTAATGACTCATTAATTTCCCCGAGCAGCAAAAATATAGACAACGTGCGTAGCTCTGTCCTCGGCTCGGCTCAATCCCGCAACCCGCGGCGCGTCGTGACGAGGCGTGGCGTGGCGAGGCGAGCGAGGAGGAGGAGCGCGCGTGTAGGTCTCCTCTTCTCATGCTCATACAAGTGGTAGAAGAGCTCACCTTATAAAGAGGTGCAACTCTCCCTCAACTTATGAGGTGGGACTAAACTTTAGCCTCACTCACTCCACTCACATGTGTGCATGAATGGGCCAAGAGAATTTCAGAATTTTCAGTTGGGCTTTGGGCCAAAGGCCTAGGAGCAAAATTCCAACACCCCCTGATCGGATGGGGTGAGAATATCGGGAGGAGAGAGAACCGTACGAGAATTGTGATCGCGCAGGTAGCCAGCTCGCTCCCGTATCCTTTTATATAGAGCTGGCGACAGGGGACCCAAAACCTGAGTTGGTTTTTGGGCGCCCCCGATCAGGGCGCGTAAGTTCTGATCGAGAGTTCACGTACGTTGGTACATGGACCCTTTTCTTTTATCGTTATCCCTTTGTTTTTTTTGTTAGACTAATTGATCTATCTGGCCTGTTTAAGCCGTCAGATCAACCAACACCATGTTCCTCCAAATCTCGACCCTCGTCAAGGTACTCACTCGAGTTCCCCCAAATCTCCACCCTCATCAAATATGTTCCCTTTTGCATTTCGTTAGAATTGATTCAGTTTAGCTTCTGTAATGATAGCACTTTTTCTAGTATTACATTATATATGAAGAGCACAATTAGTCATTCATAGCAAAGAGGTACAAGTTGTGTATTTTGTTCACCTGGGTAAAATGAATCACTTTCTTCCTCATCTTCTGTGTCTGGCTATCCATGCGATGTGTTTAAAAGGAATCAGTTTCCTCCTTGTCTTCCGTGGCAAGCATGTGACGATCCATGCGATGTGTTTACCATATCTGGGAGGAAACCACTCTCTTACCCACAAGTGGACGTTCTGTAATTGATGTGCACATCTGTCGGTGCCTCGGTTTACCCATCTGATTAATCCAAAGCTTGCATCGTTAATAACACCCACTTGTTTCAGTTGCATACTGTGTATGGCTGGCTGGTTGACCTCCGTCATCAGTGCTATCGCTAGCTGTTTGAACCTTCGTTTGATGTGTCAACAGATTACAGTTCTACGCTTAATCGTCCTAAGAACCGAGGAATTATAACTTGCATCAGTCTCCATAGCGATGAAACACAAGTTGTGTAATGAACAGGTGTATTTTGTCAACCTGGGTAAAATGAATCAATTTCTTCCTCCTCTTGTGTGACTATTCACCTGGTGCGTTTAACAAGTGGACGTTTGGTAATTGAAGTGCGCATTGTCCCATATGTCTGTCCTCGGTGCCTCGGTGTAACCAATTTGATTAGTTTAAAACCTGCATCCTTTGTAACTGTAACACCCACTCGGTGTATGCATCCTTATAATTAGCCAATTCATTGTCCCCTTCCTTCC